>CM065699.1:11382965-11497965 GCA_017654935.2 Phymorhynchus buccinoides
CTATCGACCCCTATCTCTTTGATATGAACATCGACTAATAGCGGAAAGCGTTAAGTTTCTGTTGGTGTAACGGATATTTCCATTGGTCCACAAGCGGAAACGCTAAACCCGTTTGTCAGGAGAAGCCGTTTCTGGTACGGGCATAGTAGCGTCAAAACTTAGGTCATGCCGTGATTTTTATCGTCACCTCCGTCCCCTGTCATCGCTAGTTGTTCAAAGTAACCAACATTCTTCCACACAGAATCCCCATCGACGTAAGCAGCAAAGATTGTTTTATTTATCGACATGTGTTTCTTTGGCATGTATGGAGTACTCAGTAAGAAATCAGAAGTTGAAAAGTAGTGAAATTTGTAGCAGTCTGACAGTGTTTCACAGCGTCATTAGAGACGTGGCCCTACCTATCGAAAGTCATGGCAACGGGTCCGATGGCAACTTCGATGGCCCATGTTGCACTCACACACAAACTACAGTGGTACCCCTCTAATAAGACCTTGAAAGTGCGGTGAAAAAAAAGTCTTATCTGAGGGGTGGTCTTATTAGAGGACCAAGCATCTTTTCCGAGTCGCCATACGCGGATTTTCCCGAATCCATTAAAAAAATTTTTTATGCTGGTCGTCACCTGTGCGTGTAGACATCGTCAATCTCGGTAAAAACGAACCGTTCTCATGTCGAAATTGAAGAATTTAATCAGCCATATCACGATCTGACCACTAAATTTCACCACTTTTATGCACATGTGTCATCACTGAGCAGTTTATGATCAAAGTGTGAACTGAAACAGTCGCGATCGTGTCGATCTTTACGAACTCTGTGCACACGTAAATGCGAAGTCAACTTCCAAGTTGAAACTAGGTGATCGGTCATACTCCATAAGTTGGAACTCAGTGAATCAGAATGGTTTCACTTTACCAAAAAAAAAAGTTGAAAAGCAGCTCCTTTCCGCTATCAGACTGATAAATCGGCGTTAGTGTGTGCACTACAACTCTCGCTGAATGCAAACATTTCACAAAATCCGATAAATGAAAGCAGCTGGCGCATTAGCGTTTGCCATGATTTCGTATCTGCGGTGTATGCGGCGCCATTTTGTCAGCTGAGTTGTATGCGCGGTAAAAGTTCTGTGTGTGCAAACTGTGACTAAAAATTAACTGCCACAGCGTTACTTTGCATTGTTTTGTGTTGTGTTGTGTTGTGTCGTTGTGCATAATCCAGTGTTTAGTAGGTCCGTTATGGCGAAGATTAGGTCTGTGCTGTTATGTGTAGTTTGTGTGTGAGTGCAACATGGGCCATCGAAGTTGCCATCGGACCCGTTGCCATGACTTTCGATCACGAGTTCGTCTGCTTTTCATCGAGAGATCGATTTGCACGAACTTGACTGCAAAAAAATAAGATTGTGGTCGCATCTCAACCCCTGAAATCGGGTCGGAACTCAGGAAAAGTTGTCTTTGCAGCATAGGATATATAGTGGAATGTGTTCGGGGAAAAAAAAATCGGTCGTATGTGAGGAGAAGTGGCATTTGCGAGCGTCTTATTAGAGGGGTATCACTGTACACATAACAGTACAGACCAAATCTTCGCCATAACGGACCTACTAAATACTGGATTATGCACAACGACACAACACAACACAAAACATGACAAAGTAACGCTCTGGCAGTTCATTTTTAGTCACAGTTTGCACCCACAGAACTTTTACCGCGCATGCAACTCAGCTGACAAAATGGCGCCGCATACACCGCAGATACGAAATCACGGCAAACGCTAATGCGCCAGCTGCTTTCATTCATCGGATTTTGTGAGTTGTTTGCATTCAGCGAGAGTTGTAGTGCACACACTAACGCCGATTTATCAGTCTGATAGCGGAAAGGAGCTGCTTTTCAACTTTTTTTGTAAAGTGAAACCATTCTGATTCACTGAGTTCCAACTTATCAAAAACTTATCCAACTTACCGATCACCTAGTTTCAACTTGGAAGTTGCTTGGTCCTCTAATAAGACCACCCCTCAGATAAGACTTTTTTTTCACTGCACTTTCAAGGTCTTATTAGAAGGGTACCACTGTAATAAAGTCAATATCTGAGGAACACAGACATTTACATGATATCTGAGAACACTGTTTCAGGTCTGGCCCAGTCTGGTTCCTGGGGCTGCTTTGATGAGTTCAATCGCATTGAGCTGCCTGTGCTGTCTGGCTGAGTGTTGTAATAAAGTCTGCATCTTAAGAACACAGTTACATGATATTTGAGAACACTGTTTCAGGTCTGGCCCAGTCTAGTTTCTGGGGCTGCTTTGATGAGTTCAATCGCATTGAGCTGCCTGTGCTGTCTGGCTGAGTGTTGTAATAATTATAAAGTCTGCATCTTAAGAACACAGTTGCATGATATCTGAGAACACTGTTTCAGGTCTGGTTCCTGGGGCTGTTTTGATGAGTTCAACCGCATTGAGTCGTCCGTGCTGTCTGTGGCATTGTGGTTATACAGTAGGAGGTATTTTAAAAGATACTGTTGTTTCAGGTCTGGCCCAGTCTGGTTCCTGGGGCTGTTTTGATGAGTTCAACCGCATTGAGCTGCCCGTGCTGTCTGTGGCGGCCCAGCAGATCGCCATTGTGTTGGCCTGCAAGAAGGAACGCAAGAGGCAGTTCATCTTCACTGATGGGGATTTAGTAGAGATGAACCCAGAGTTTGGCATCTTCCTTACCATGGTACGTAGTTTCTGTTGTGTTTAGGTTATGTTTGGATTCTTATCCATGTGGATGTGCAGGTATCTGTCACCATGTGTGTGGGTTTGCATGCTCGCATATGTCTGCTTTGGTTTAATTAATCCCCTGAATATCATATAGGCAAGATACCATCTGATAGGTTTTTAAAAACAATTTTTTTTAGCTTTATGCATATGTTTTTTACAGAACCCTGGTTACGCGGGTCGTCAAGAGCTGCCAGAAAACCTGAAGATCAACTTCCGCACGGTGGCCATGATGGTGCCTGACCGGCAGATCATCATTCGGGTCAAGCTGGCTGCCTGTGGCTTTGTGGATAACATCGTCCTGGCCAGAAAGTTCTTCGTCTTGTACAAATTGTGTGAGGAACAGCTCACCAAACAGGTACGCCTTTTCCGCTGTGATCCATTGCGGTGAATGTTATGAGCAATTTCAACATTTTGAGATGTGTATGTCATCATGCGATAATGGTCAAGGTTTGTTTATTTCATGACAAAAGCACTCTGTACTTGTATTGTAACAATACCAGTTGTATTTTGTATATTGTCTCAGGGTTTTTTAGGGGAAATGTTTTCTTGCTTTAATTATTTTTTTTCATTATAATATTATATGGTATGAAAAGACCATAAACAAACAAACCAAAAAACCATAATGACATTAACCAGTGCATGTCGACAGGTCCACTACGACTTTGGTCTGCGCAACATTCTCTCCGTGCTGCGTACACTGGGCGCGGTAAAGAGGCAGTGTCCCAACGACACAGAGATGACCATCGTGATGCGGGGTCTGCGCGACATGAACCTGTCCAAACTGGTGGACCAGGACGAGCCCCTGTTCCTGTCCCTGATTAGCGACCTGTTCCCGGGCATCGTCCTGGACAAGGCAGGGTATCCCCAGCTGGAGGGGGGTATCCTGAAGAATGTGACAGACGCCAACCTCATCTACCATCCTTCATGGGTCCTCAAGGTGGTGCAGGTAAGCGGATTTCAACTTGCCAAGCTGTAGCGCTTGGTGCGAATAAGGCGCTAGATCTGTGTGCCTCTCAGCAACTATTGCAGAGTGGTGATGCTTTAGAACACAAGATTCTTGAACAGACATTTTTGAATGTCTAACATGAAGGGATCATGATAGTGAACTTTCTTTCAGCCAGAGAGTGATGGTAGTGTATAAGCAGTTACATAGGGACTCAACACTACATTTTCTCGAAAGCAATTTGTGATGTGTTTGTAAGACATCTGGTAGAAATATGCTTTTTGTGTTCATGTAAGCTTGGAGGTTTTTTTAAAAGATGGAACAGTTTTTTTCAAGGAAATTGGAATGAAATTGTGGTTGTTTCAGTTGTTTGAGACCCAGCGTGTGCGCCATGGTTTGATGACCTTGGGCCCCTCAGGAGCTGGTAAGACATGCTGCATCCACATGCTGATGAAGGCCATGACGGACTGCGGGGAGCCCCACAAGGAGTGGCGCATGAACCCCAAAGCCATCACAGCCCCCCAGATGTTTGGCCGCCTGGACGTGGCCACCAACGACTGGACCGACGGCATCTTCTCCACTCTGTGGAGACGAACCACCAGGGTCAAGAAAGGTGACGAGAATTATTTGTTCATTAGTAACTTTGTATCATATTAGAATACAGAAAAGAAGTGGTCACCAACGACTGGACCGACGGCATCTACTCCACTCTGTGGAGACGCACCACCAGGGTCAAGAAAGGTGACGATAATTATTTGTTCATTAGTAACTTTGTATCATATTAGAATACAGGAAAGAAGTGGTCACCAACGACTGTACAGACAGCATCTTCTCCACTCTGTGGAGACGCACCACCAGGGTCAAGAAAGGTGACGATAATTATTTGTTCATTAGTAACTTTGTATCGTATTAAAATACAGGAAAGAAGTGGCCACCAACGAAAGAAGTGGCCACCAATGACTGGACGGACGGCATCTTCTCCACTCTGTGGAGACGGTCCACCAGTCAAGAAAGGTATAAAGAGAATTATTTGTTCATTATTAATTTCATATATACAAGGGGCAAGTGCCACCAATGACTGCACTGACAGCTATCTTCTCCATACTCCAGCGACTTCCCACCAGAGTCAAGAAATTAAAGGTGGGCTTATTTTGAACCTTTTTTATAATCTGATTCTCAGGAGGGCAATGAGATGCCAGGACCATCTGTCTGAAAACGTACAAAAAAGGCAGATAGGTAATCTTAGCATGCAACCCTGCATTTGCCAAAGTATTTTTTAGAATAATAACACAGGATAACAGGATGACCCTCTTGTTGCTAATCTAGTGTTAAATGTAGAAGAAAAAGGCTCAGTGGTTTCTGTCAGGGGAGCACATCTGGCTGGTGATGGACGGGCCGGTGGACGCCATCTGGATCGAGAACCTGAACTCTGTGCTGGACGACAACAAGACGCTGACCCTGGCCAACGGAGACCGCATCCCCATGGCACCCAACTGCAAGATTCTGTTTGAGCCCCACAACATCGACAACGCCTCCCCGGCCACCGTGTCCCGGGTGGGCATGGTCTACATGAGCAGCTCCGCTCTGGACTGGAGGCCCATTCTGGAGGTCAGTGCAGTGAGATGGAAACCAAACAACTAATTCAAACATGGGTTACTTCACAAGTAATGTTTTGGTCCTAAGTTTATCATTGTTATGGCAAAACGTTTTATTTATCTTGAAAGTAATTTGTGACCACTAGGACCTTTGCACACAGGAACAACACATCAGTCTGTCGGGTAGGGAGAAGGTCTTTTATTAGAAAAAAACAAAGCAGACGTTTCGGACTATAAGTAGGTATATCTACAAAAACGGTCAAAATTCAATCTTGTTCAAATTCTGATTGCTTCTCGGCCTTTTGGCTAAGACAGTGATTCAGGAACATAAATTTTTGTTTATATCCTGGTTGGTTTGTTCAGCCCGTCGTACATGGCGAAAGCCGATACGCGACGTTAAACTGAACTTCCATCCAACGGTCAAAATTCAAGGTAGCCAAAAACCAAATGCATATTTATAAACAAACCCGTAATAGAAACTCACATGCAAAATTTCAGTTAAATCTCTTCAATAGTTGATAAAATAATTGCTTATAAATATCCAATATTTTGCGCTATTTTGGAAAAGTGCAAAAAACGCTGTTTTTGAAGTCGCATATCTCAAACATTAATTACTTTTAAAAGTTGAAACTTGTATTTTGTAATAGTAGGTAACATACGACATGCCAATTTTTTTCTGTGTAATCAAAATGTGCAGTTTAGAATATACAGAGGCGCAAAAAATGGCTAAAAACCGCTATTTTCGCTTTTGTCCAATAGGCAAATTTCAGCACAACTGACACTAACATGATAATATTTCTAAAACTACTGGACCGACAGCAGAAAAACTGGTATGCAGGGATTCAGCATGAACTAAAGAATACGAAAACGTTAACAGTTGTGGAAAATAAACAAACCGTAACTCACACACATAACTAATATTAGCCCTGGTGCTAAAAAGTACCTTAGATTAGTACCACTGCAACCATCACAGTTCCTTGTTCCATAAAATATTCCAACATCAAGCGGTTTTCCTGTCTCCAGAACAACACATCATTTGAATGTTTGGTACTCCAGACCTGCTGACCGTCTCCACAGTGTCTTGCAAGATGATTTATTGTCCTTTGCCCCACTATTGTGCGATAGGAGTATGTTTGTTGCGGTCTATTTGATTTTGTTCTTTTCTTGTCTGTGTTTGTCTGTCTGTCCCAAGCATACTGCTGAACAAAGTCGCTTCATATGTTGTGAGATGATGTATTACCAAGACAAAAAGACATTCATTGGCTAATTTACAATCACGCTGACCTTGACCTTGAAATTAGACCTTGAAAACTTGATTCTTTTGGTCTGATGGCCATAATGTAAGTCGTTGGAGATACAGTTTTGAAACTTGATATGTGGATATATTGGCTTAAGCAGACCTGCTTACCCACGACACAAGTCTTGAGTAGTTTGGATAGCTGAAATGAGTAGTTTGGGTGCAAAATGTGTAGTTTTATTACTTAAACCATCAATAATGTTCACTGAAAATTAGTAGTAATCAAGAATTAAAGAGCATTATTTTCAGTTTTGTAGAGTAGTAGAGGTCCAAAATGAGTAGAATACTACTCGAAAATAGTAGAGTAAACAGGTCTGCTTAAGGGCCTTCAGAATATTGGGTAGTGGTTATCTTGTTGACCTTTGACCTTGACCTCACATTTATTCTTTTTTTTAAAAACTATATCTTTAACATTTTTTGCAGTCAAAAATGTCACGTTTGGTAGATTAGTAGACTGACTCAATGTAATGCGTGATGCACAGTAATGATTACCTTGATGGTCTCTGAACTTGACTTTTGACCTCGTCATTTAAAAAAATTCTATAGCCCCAAAACTATATATATCATCCATTCATTCTATAGCATCCAGTGCAAACATTTTGAAGCTTAGTGACCTTGACCTTGCAAGTTTAAGGTCAAAGTCAGAACAGAGCAGTGACCATTTAGCCAACGTTCCTATAACCATGAATCCTTAATCGGCATCTCTCGAAAGGATGCAAAAAGGCCAGGAAGTAAGATATGGGCAATGGGATAAAGGTCATTTTCCTTTTCGGCCCCATCAGTTTGGAATTCCTTACCACGCGAAATTCACCATATGCAATCCTAACCATCTTTCAAATCAGCTCTCAAAACCCACCTAGTCAAGCTACATCACAACCTTTAGACCACATTACTTCTCGATTATATTCCCACCTACCCCGTCCCACACCCCCCTTATGTTAGCTGACTGTGTGTTGACTGTCTGCGTCAGCTTTGTTGCGAGAGAGAAGGGGAGAGAACGAACGAACGAACGGACGAATCTTTTTTAATGTTGGAAAAGAATAAGCACAATACACGCTTGTTTACATCTCGCCAACAACAAAGAAGAAAATATTAGAAGAAAAAACCACCAAATCAATGCACACAGAGAGAGAGAGAGAGAGAATGTTGAGGCTTTATTCATTAGTTTGTTTCATTATGTATTGTTGTTTTGGGTGGGGTGAGTGGTAGTGATGGTAATGGTGTGTATGTGTGTGTGTGTGTGAGCGTGTGTGTAGTTTTGATTCATAACGTCAGTTCCTCTCATTATTTTGACAACTGTCTCTCTCTCTCTCTCTCTCTCTCTCTCTCTCTCTCTCTCTCTCTCTCTCTCTCTCTCTCTCTCTCTCTCTCTCTCTCTCTCTCTCTCTCTCTCTGTGCGCGCTTGTATGT
The DNA here is from genome assembly GCA_017654935.2 of Phymorhynchus buccinoides. NCBI lineage: Eukaryota > Metazoa > Mollusca > Gastropoda > Neogastropoda > Raphitomidae > Phymorhynchus > Phymorhynchus buccinoides. The sequence continues at coordinate 11,390,951 of CM065699.1, forward strand.
GTTTCTGTATCTGTGAAAGGGATATTATATTAATACATTTTCTTTTAATTTATTTTACATTAAATCTATTTTTTCTTGTTGGTTTTAAACCCGTGAGTGCGGTGAATACGAGTATGTCTTAATTTGCTTTTATGAGCGTGTTTGTCTATTTTTGAATGTTTGTGAACCTTGTGTGTAGTACTACCTATATGTATACTTTACTTTTGCGGTTATTGTGAATGTGTAAATTGAAAATTGATTTTTTTCAATGTAATCTGATTGTAAATTGTTATTTTATGATGTATATATTTTATCTATTTTTAGTTAAATATGTACATATTTTGTGTGTGTGTGCTCGCGCACGTGTGTATGTGAATATGAAGGATAGTGGGAAGGTATGTAAGCGGTTGTTTTCAATGTAAATAATTTTAGTGCAATTGTAAAGCGCGTAGAGCTTAAAGGTGAAGCGCTATATAAATTTTCTTAAATAATAACAACACAAAAATTAAAAACAAGAAATTCAACAAAGACATGTAATCGCTTACACACATACAAATAGGCATACACATACCCCCCCCCCCTTCACTGCTATTATTATTACTATTATTTCTGCCGTTCAGCGACACTCTTGTTTGGCACTTTTCTGAAATTCCCCAATGATCCTGCTAGGAGTGTGTGTTTCTGTGCAGGGCCGGACCTAAGTGTTTAAGGGATGGGGGCTAATTTATCGAAGGTGCGAAGCACCAAGACCCCTAGAGGGTTCCGGGGGCATGCAGCTCCCCAGGAAACAATTTAAATCCGAGAAGCAAAATAGTGCAATCTGGGCATGAAAAAGGACTAATGCCATTACTGTTCATACCCCTATTGAAACATTGTTTCGAACCATGAAGTACCTATGAACTGGTGGTGCTAATGAGTGCTAGGTATAGCCCGCTAGGAAATGTAGCTGCCGTTCAGCAACATGAATTGTTGTTGTGGTTTGTTTGGGGTGTTTTTTTTTGGGGATTCTCAGCACTGGCATTTTTAAAATTATTTAATTTTTTTAGTTGTATCCATTAGCGATAGTTTCATTTGTACTTTAACATTTTATAGGTAACACTTGTACTTCAGACACCTTTGTTTTAGTTTGCAATGCATGTGTAGTTATAATACTGGATACAATCATGTGTGTGAGTGCATGCATGGGTGTGTGAGTGTGCGTGCATATGCGCTTATTCTTCCTGTTGTATTATTTTTAAGAAAGAGGGGGTCTGGAACCCTTGGCCCCCAGCCCCCCCCCCCCCCCGCCTTCTGCTTTTTTGTTTCTATTTAAAAACATTTTTGTGTGTGTGTTCACACAAATACACCATCGTGTAGGCACTCTCGTAATCCAGGAACACATGCATACATGATACTAAATCCCACACATCGTGTAAACCTGCAATAGGCCTAAGTGTGCAAGCGTGCCATAAGGCTGAATAAAGCATAACAATACTACACAACAGAACTAATGTGCTGTGCGCACGACTATAATCAAACTGACTGAACATTTTACTTCAACATAAATTTCTCAACCAACACACATGCGCGCGCGCACACACACACACACACACACACACACACACACACACACACACACACACACACAGTCTCTCTCTCGCTCTCTCTCTCTTTCTCTCGTACACACACGCTGTTCTGTTTCTCTTTCATACACACACGCGTGCGCACCCACATACACACACACACACAAAGCGAGAGAGACTTTTTGCTCGCTCGCACGCACACACATATCCACGTTACCCCCCCCCCCCCCCCCCCCCCCCCCCCCGTCCGTGTGCGCACACACACACAGTGACACATACACACGCACGCACGCACGCACACACACACACAGTCTCACAGGCCTACTTCGTCTACCTGATTCATAAACAATTCATACCAACACATAAGTGGTTTCAGACCCTATGCATACTTACTACCACAACATTATCTGATCTCTACTTATTTATTTGTCTGTCTGTTTGTTTGTCTATTTAATTGATTTTTATTTCGTTTTATTTTCTTCTTTACCCGAGACCAGGGAGACAAAATATTATTGAGCTGAGCCAGAACTATATATAGGCCCTACAGACGTAAGTCCCTAGTTCCGTTTCTTGACTAGCCAGTAGATCTAGACCAAGTAAAAAACTGTTTCAAAGTATATAAAATCAACTCTGACACACTACAAAAAAAATAGACGAAAAACGTGAGTATTTTGTTAATTGTTTCAGTGACAAGAGCGGGTCCATACCTCAAAAACACCTACAAATCTTGATGATTATCAGACCAAGCATAGGCCTACAGGGAATCTCCGAATGTTTTATAGATCTAAATCTACAGGTTTTGCTTCCGATACATTTATTGTATTTAAAAAAAAAGAAACTTCGATATTCTTGTTCTTATCTCCGCGAAACTCCACAGAACAAATCTAGATCAAAATAATGATATTTGTTTCAGTAAATAACGAATGAAAAAGCATTTACTGGCCGAGTCTGAGACTAATCATTGAAAAAGGCCTCCATCGAATGTCAGTCAAAACGGCAAGCTCTGAATGCGGTCTACCACCTTTTGCTTCAAACAGCGATTTCGCTTACAATGGTGGTTAGTCATGCCATACATCGTTTAAAAGAGGAAAAAATGAACTTTTTAAGCATGTGCTCCTCTAAATGTATTCTTTCGAAATGAATGTTCGATTGGCTTTGAAACACATTGCTATGTTTTGATTCCTTGATCTTGCGGTCTTAATCAACCCCTATCTCTTTGATATGAACATCGATTAATAGCGGAAAGCGTTAAGTTTCTGTTGGCGTAACGGATATTTCCATTGGTCCACAAGCGAAAACGCTAAACCCGTTTCTGGTACGGGCATAGTAGCGTCAAAACTTAGGTCATGCCGTGATTTTTATCGTCACCTCCGTCTCCTGTCATCGCTAGTTGTTCAAAGTAACCAACATTCTTCCACACAGAATCCCCATCGACGTAAGCAGCAAAGATTGTTTTATTTATCGACATGTGTTTCTTTGGCACGTATGGAGTACTCAGTAAGAAATCAGAAGTTGAAAAGTAGTGAAATGTTTAGCAGTCGGACAGTGTTTCACAGCGTCATTAGAGACATGGCCCTACCTACTATAAGCCCGTTTTCAATGCAAGGAGGACACGCAACGAAAAGGAGACACAACAAAATGTCAGCCTTCTCAAAATACAATTTCAGTCCTTTTCATTTGGGCTCACCAGATTTCCACTATGTCTGCTTTAAGCCTTAACTTTTGTGAAAGTTAGGTTCAAAATACTTGATTCTCTGTGAATGCTTTTTCTTTCTTTTTTAGTTTTTGGGGTGTATTTGTGTGTGTGTAGGAATAGTTGTGCTAACATAATTATGACCTTTTATGATTGTTTCTTCCATAGCAATGTTGTGCTTCTCAGAGTGACTTGATTACTACATTTTTACTATCATTCTTTCATGGTTGCATATATGTGAGTATGCCTGAAGCCTGAATTCAGGTGATTTAATACAGGTACAGGCAGTGGTCTACCCGAAGAAATCCTCTCACAAGAAATAGTTCTGTGATGGTGTGGAGTGGAAGGGTGCAGGGACAGACAGGAGTGCAGGAAGAGTAAAACAGCAGCAAACAGCAGGCAGCAAACGGCAAACAGCAACAGGCAGTCAAGGCTGACACAGGTCCCTCTCTCTCTCTCTTTATTGCTTCTCTCTCAGGTAGGGCGAGGCATCGATGAAGCAAAAGCAAAAAAAAGCGAAAGGCATTTGGAAGTTCAGTTTAATGTCGCGTATCGGCTTTCGCCATGTACGACGGGCTGAACAAACCAACCATGGTGTAAACAAAAATTTATGTTCCTGAATCACTGTCTTAGCCAAAAGGCCGAGAAGCGATCAGTATCGATTGAGCATGAAAGGCATTTTTCCCCCTTTCCCAAATATATGGGCCCAGCCCGGACCGCAAAGACAACAGCTTGCGTCACTCGGCGATCGGCTCCTGGAGAGCTCATTGCCAGCCGATTTTGTGTTTGTTACTACACTTTTCAAGCGTGTTGTCTCCACGGTTGTCATACATAACAAGACATGTTGCATATGGTTGGAAAGCTTGAAAAACACAGAATAATTTGACATTCATCAAAAGCCGGAAGTGTCTATTTTAAAAAAACTACTTGCGATTAAAGGGCAAAGTGACAGTCACTTTTAACAAGCCCAAACCATAATTTTATAAAATAACTAAACAACTATTTCATGACTCAAAATAACAATAATAATAAAAAATACAATATGCCAACTTTCATTTGCATAAATTTCAAGTCTCAATTCAGTCTATAAAGTTTCTAATTTGTGCCCTGAAATTCAGTAGAAAACACAAGTCGAATTTCGTATTTTAGGCCCCATATTAAATCGTAAAATATTTTAAATCTATAAGGTCCAAAATCATTTTAAATTCACAAAACTAGTCTCGTTAGTTGTTGGAAGGAAAACATATGCTCGAATCAAAATAAAATAACTTAATTTAAAAAATCAGTATTTCGATTTGAAACCGGTGCGCGCGCGCGTACATACTACATGGTACAAAGAGCCGTAGAAGATTCTCGAATCGTTAGAACCCGTTAGGACTGTATTCATTTTGCGGTGCTACAAGTCTATACGGAAAAGACCCATAGCATGCCGTACATGAAACGAAAGGGGATAGATTATAAATTTAGGTCGCGTAAATAAAAATTCAACCATTTGATCCAATTTTGAATAGGAATAGAAAACTTACGAAACAACCGGGAGTATTTTGAACTGGTTGTTCATTTTACCGATCACAAAATCTTAAATTATTAAACTATGTAAGCATCTCAATTAATACAAATGTATGGAATAAAATCTATGATTTTTGCTGATTCCAACCATATGCATCTTATGTCAATACAAACTTTAATAAGTGAGAAATATAATAAAATACGATTGAATTGAAACAAATCTCAACAAGGGAGTTAACTTGGGCAGATAACCCCAATAGCAAAACTTGTCTGCTACTTGCAAACTTGTCGTCTGCTACGAGTAAGTGTAAAGAGCAATAGGCTTAGTAGCTGTGCGAGCACACTGCTACAGTTCTCTTGGAGTGAACTGTAGGATAAGCTAGGCTGTGTACAGATATACGCGGATGGTCCGCATGGAAACCCTGTACTGACTGAAACATTTTTTTTAACACTTTCAACGCCAGCCATTTTTCAGCTAAGACTTTCCATTACACTTTGCAATATTGGGGATTCCTCTGTGACATGCATAAAATAGGACATATCCTTACTTCCCAAAATTAAGAACATAAGGTCACTGGATACCAGACCCAGAGCTCCCTACCACTACGTTTGTTCCGTAGTTGCTGCGAATTTAGAACTCGAACTACGGCACTACGGTTGAACAACAAAAACTCCGGTTAACTGATTCAAAAAATTACAATTTTTTTTATTGTCGAGTAATGGTTCGTTTGAGGTTGGCTTGCTTTATTGAAGCCTAGTCGGTTCGCGTGAGAACAAACTGTCTTGACGTCATTTGGCGGGAAACAGGTCTCGCGTGACTTTATTGTTCAAAGATGGCGTCGAAACGCATGCCACGAGCTCATGAAACGGATTCAAGCGACAGCGACTCGGAAAAGCTTCCTTCTGAAGCAAAAAAAAAGAAAACGGCTTCATTTCCTGCCCACCAAGAATACAAAGCCAAGTACGCTGAGAAATTTCCAGTGCTGCAGAGGAGTAAAAAAAGGGCCAGATTATGCCTACTGCACTGTGTGTGAGTCTAGTTTTACTGTCATTCATGGCGGACTGAATGACTGCCAGCGGCACATGGAAGGCAAAAAGCACAAGTTTGCTGCGTGAGCGGTGTTTCTTTTTGGTTGTCTATTATAGTTTGTCCTCAAAATACCTTACTTTTGTACTTGGCCTCATTTTTTTCAAACATAAAATCATTTGTGTGTGTGTGTGACAGTGTGTGTGTGTGTTTAATTACACAATCATTTATAATGGTGTGTGTGTCTTGCATGCATGCACGCACACTATTGGAGTACAACGCGTCACTACTGATAAACCCCTCAAAACTACTGAAAAATGGGAATTTCAGACTTAAAACTACTGAAGAGTATTTTTAGGGGTAGGGAGCTCTGCAGACCCTCATTTAATGCCTTTCGGTGACATGGGTGTTAAATCATTGTGGTGCCAAGAGGCGACAGTGGCGATGAAAGGGTTAAAGGAAAAAATAAGCGCATGACTTTCTGTGCGGAAACTCACACACTTATTTTTTTCCTTCTTTCTTTTACTTATTTACTGGGTTTCCGCGTATGTGTGTATGTGCGTTAAGAACATAAAATGAAAATTGAGGCCAAGGTTTGCGTCATCAAATGCACCCACGTTGTTTCCTCTCACACAAAACAGCGTTCTCCTTTCAGGGCTGGCTCCATTGTCGCCCCCCTGGTGACAGGGACAATCTGCTGGCCCTGTTTGACGGCTCCTTCGACCTCATCTGGCGCTTCGCCATGCAGAACCTGATCTTCAAGATGGACATGCTGGAAGCCTTCATCATTGCTCAGGTCAGTGCATGAGGACAATGTCCCTCAACTCTTGATTCATACAGTGCTTGAAACTTGCACATGCGTGTCCACAGCCGGACAGGCAGCACCTGTATGCGAACACATTTGCAGGTACATACCATATTTTTCAGACTAGCCTTATAATATGCCGGATGACTACTAAAATAGTAAGAAAATGTAATAAATTATCTGAATTGTGTATAAAATTTGGGGGGTATGCCTATAATCAGGTGTGCCTTTATAGTAAAAACAAAAGATGGTACATAAACATATGCACACACACATAGGACTTAACTCTAAGCAGTGTTTTGAGAGGTTTCTGGTTGTAATTTAGCCGACCATCTTGACATTTCTGTCATGTTTTTAGTGCATTTTTCCGTAAATCTTTGGCCGATTGGTATGTGCAAAAGTCGCACTGGACCTAGATAGGTCAGTGGTACGTTGGGTTAGTGATGGGATCAAAAATTTGTTGATACATGAAATGAAAAAAAAGTTTTACCAATGTTTAGGTCTCATCCGGGAGGGATTGGTAATAAGAAAGGTGGGAATGAGGGGTTCCACTATGGGATAGAATGCATTCTCCAGAATTATGTTTGCAGAATTGTTGTTCTTTGAAATTGTTCTTTGTTACTGTTCTTAAGGAGACGCACAGGTATGTAATAATAGGTGTGTGATGTCATGTGGTCAAGATCCTATAGTTGAGTTAATCATGTCCCAGATTGGGATACCGGGGCTCTTTCATACAAATTGCTCTCCCATCTTCTGGAAATTCTGTGCTTGTAACTTCGTCTAATCTATCACTCTCTTTGACTCTGCCTCTTCCCTTTGCTTACTGTCACACTTTATCTTTCTGTCTTACTGGTCCATTCTCCTGCCTTGGTTCTAGAAACTCTTACAAAGCAAAGATCTTCTCCAGCCAAAGATGGACATGCTGGGTCTAACTATTTCTTAGTAGTAGTAGTAAAGGGACTGGCTTCTGCCTAAGCCTCGTGGCTTATAAAACGTCCCATCCCCCCAAAAATTTTCTTTAATTAGGTTGCATTTGCATGCGGAAAACCCCCCACTATGATTGCAGTTTCCATAATCATAAGACATTTCACTAAAATTTTCATTTTTGTCAAGTAATTAGAAGAATATTTATCACATACACTCACGCAAATGAAATAAGCTTACTTCAGAGCTTTCGTGGGGCATCTCGCTCCCTTCGTCTACCTATTTAGGCGCATAATGGCAGCATGACACATTTGCGCTCACATGATGGGAGACTGTCTGAGCGATCGACGAGGAAGAAAAAGAAGCTTCTTCTTCTTCTTCTTATTCTTCTTCTTCTTCGTTCGCTCAGACTGTTTCCAGTCATATGAGCGTAGATGCATCATGCTGCCGTTATGCGCCTAACTAAGAAATAGTTAGGCCCAGCAAGTCCGACTTCGGCTGAAGAAATCTTTGTAAGAATTTATAGAAAAAAGGCAGGAGAATGGACCAGTGAGATAGAAAGACAGCAGATAACAGTAACCAAAGGGAAAAGGCAGAGTCAAAGAGAATGACAGAATTAGAGGAAGTTACAAGCACAGAACTTCCAGAAGGTGGAGGAACTATTTGTACAAAAGATCCCCCGGTATCCCCATGGGGGAAGAAGAAGCTAATCATGCTGATGTGCTGCGGGACATTACCCAGGCCACCAAGCTGCTCCAAGGGCTGATCCACGACAAGGACGACAAGGACTACGTCCTCATGACCCCCGCCCACTACGAGCACCTGTACATTTTCACCATCATGTGGAGCATTGGGGCCTTCCTGGAACTGGACGAGCGCTCCAAGCTTGAGGAGTTCATCAGGACCAACGGAGAGTTCATCCTGGACCTGCCCAAACTGGCCCACTCCGAGCAGACCATGTTCGACTTCTTTGTCGACAAGCACGGTTAGTGGAACATCTGCAGCGCATGGAGGAGTTCATCAGGACCAACGGACAGTTCATCCCGGACCTGCCCAAACTGGCCCACTCCGAGCAGACCATGTTCGACTTCTTTGTCGACAAGCATGGTTAGTGGAACATCTGCAATGCATGGAGCAGTTTTACCAAAGACTGTATAGGGGAAGACAAGCATCCAGTCTCTTTTCCCTATATGAGTAGTGAGGACAGAAACACTGGTTATGTCCCTTTTAAGCATGACACATTTACACGTCGATAGGCCAGTTGAATTCTCCGTTCAAATTCCAGTCTGAGTTTTTGGATAGCCGCCGCTGTGAATGGTGTATAACTACCCCACTAACGATAACTCTATCAGCCCGGTTCGCTGTCACTCTTAAGTAGTCCATCTTACCCTATTAGAATCTTTGGTTTTACCGGCCAACAGAAAAGTTATAGGGGGGGGGGGGGGGGGGGGGTCTTTTGTAAAAATCGTTCCCCACCTTCTGGAAGTTCTGTGCTTGTGACTTCTTCTGATTTGCCACTCTCTTTGACTCTTTTTTCTTTGCTTACTGTCATCTACTATCTTTCTGACTTATTGGCCCATTCTCCTGCCTTTTTTCCAAAAAAATCTTCCAAATAACTTTTCTCATTTGAGTTCTGAAATCGAAATGTGTCGGCTGTATGCAGCGGGGAGAGCAGTGAGAACTGAAAACGGACACATACATACTTTGCCCATTGCGGCGTTTTGGCCTGGGAATGCAGAAGAAGAAGAAGATCAATATATCAGGAAGCTGGAAGCACTGGAACAAACAGAAAAACTAAAAACCTAACCTCCTTTGCTGTTTGCATGCATTAACAGCAATATTGTGATGACGTTTCAGGAGCCTGGAAGCACTGGAACGAACAGAAAAACTAAAAACCTAACCTCCTTCGCTGTTTGCAAGCATTAACAGCAATATTGTGATGACGTTTCAGGAGCCTGGAAGCACTGGAATGAACAGCAAAACTAAAAACCTAACCTCCCTCGCTGTTTGCAAGCATTAACAGCAATATCGTGATGACGTTTCAGGAGCCTGGAAGCACTGGAACGAACAGAAAAACTAAAAACCTAACCTCCTTTGCTGTTTGCAAGCATTAACAGCAATATTGTGATGACGTTTCAGGAGCCTGGAAGCACTGGAACGAACAGAAAAACTAAAAACCTAACCTCCTTCGCTGTTTGCAAGCATTAACAGCAATATTGTGATGACGTTTCAGGAGCCTGGAAGCACTGGAACGAACAGAAAACCTAACCACCTTTGCTGTTTGCAAGCATTAACAGCAATATTGTGATGACGTTTCAGGAGCCTGGAAGCATTGGAACGAACAGAAAAACTAAAAACCTAACCTCCTTCGCTGTTTGCAAGCATTAACAGCAATATTGTGATGACGTTTCAGGAGCCTGGAAGCACTGGAACGAACAGAAAAACTAAAAACCTAACCTCCTTCGCTGTTTGCAAGCATTAACAGCAATATTGTGATGACGTTTCAGGAGCCTGGAAGCACTGAAATGAACAGAAAACCTAAAAACCTAACCTCCTTCGCTGTTTGCAAGCATTAACAGCAATATTGTGATGACGTTTCAGGAGCCTGGAAGCACTGGAACGAAGTGGTGGTGCCCTACACGTACCCCAGTGACCACGAGCCGGAGTACACGTCCATCCTGGTGCCCAACGTGGACAACGTGAGGACGGAGTTCCTGGTGAAGACCATCGCCAAGCAGGGCTTTGCCGTGCTGCTGATCGGGGAGCAGGGCACCGCCAAGACCGTCATGATCAACAGCTACACCGGCGGCTTCAACCCAGAGTACCACATCTCGCAGTCCATGAACTTCTCCTCCGCTACCACCCCTCTACTTTTTCAGGTAAGGGCTGGCAGACCTGGTTGTTTTACATTTCATACAAAGACTACAAATTTCAGCTACCCAGACCTACCTATGGCTTGTGTAAGCGGTAATCAGGTCTGGGTTAAAGTGGGAGGGGCTGTGTTTTGTTGTTGTTGTAGGTTTCTCTTTTGTTGTATCCACAGTCATTTATTTCCACTTATTGTACCGATAAAGAAAGCTGACACATAACAGGGCTCCCAGGGACCCTCATTTGGGGGTCTATGAAGCACTAACATTCTACAGGACCCTCTAAAAGAATGTGCAGGGGGTCCCAGGGATGCACTAGAAAAATTATTTTTAGCATTCGCTATGCCACTGGGACCCTCTATTCCGCCTCTAAGACCCTCAGTCTATAATGTAAGTGAAGGAGTCCCAGGGACCCCTTGTTTTGTGGGACGATTGGGAGCCCTGCATTATTTACATTTCTTCATTAATTTTCCCCCCCCCCCCCCCCCCCCCCCCCCCCCCCCCCCCCCCCCCCCCCCCAGAGGACCCTAGAGAGCTATGTGGACAAAAGAGTGGGGTCCACCTACGGCCCTCCTGCTGGCAAGCAGATGACGGTGTTCATCGACGACATCAACATGCCCGGCATCAACGAGTGGGGTGACCAGGTGGCCAATGAGATTGTCCGACAGCTCATGGAGAACGGAGGGTTCTACAGTCTGGAGAAACCGGGAGACTTCACCACCATCGCTGATGTTCACGTCTGTAGATTTTTACATCTTTATACGGATAAACATGAAATGGGTAAAAAATGCTCTGCAGCACTGACATAAAGCCAACCTCCACGAAAAGACTTGAATGTAAATCACTGTCAGTTTGTTTGTAAACCACAGCCTCCATGAGTCTACTTTTGATTTCATTAGAACACAAGGAGAGACAATTCAGTGTGAGTGTATGTGTGTGCGTGTGCATTCATGTGTGTGTGTGTGCCTGCGTGCATGCCTGCCTGCGTGCATACTTTCTAATGATTAATTGTTTGCCTTTAATGTTCTTTTTATCAATGTAAAGCGCCCTCAGCTCATGTGAAAGAGCACTATATAAATTCCCAGTAGTAGTAGTAGTAGTAGTTGTTGTTGTTATTGATTGTTATCTGCACTTGCTGATCATGTTACTGATATCTGTTTCATGTTGTAATTCTATTTTGTTATGTGTAAAGCGCCCTGTAGCCTACTTCGTAGGATGAGCGCTATATACATTTTCTCTATTATTATTATAAGGCTGTGTCAGACCAATTGACATAAGCTAGAACACCAAGGCTACATCAAAATGTTATGTTCTGCATAGTTATGCGGGGATTGTCTTTAGCCATGGCAAGCTCCTAGCATAACATCTTCAGTCCAATATCCTCCGAAGTCGGAGTGTGGCTGCCCACGTGGCTGGGTAATCAAAAACGGTCACACACGTAATGTTCTCATCCCCTAGTTGGTGCATTTGTACCATAGTGTTCAATTGCTTCGGCAGTTGGGATGATCCCTTGAGTCTTTAAGCCAGGGTACGACAACAACAACAACAACAACCAGCTTTCTCTGTTGAAATGATTAACCCTTTCACCGCCAACGTCGCATTTTTGCACCACAATGATTTAACACCCATGTCACTAAATGTCATCAAATCAGGGTCTGTTATCCAAAGACCCTATTCTCTTAATTTTGGGAGGTAAGGATAGGCCTTACTTTAAATATGTCACAGATGAATCCCCAATATTACAGACAGATTTTTTTCTCTACCCAGGTAAGTTTAATGGACATTTTTTGCTGAAAAATGGCTGGCAGTGAAAGGGTTAATGGCAAGTGTTCCGTTTTGGTCAGTTATTATCCAGAAAGCACTACATCATGGCTAAAACAATCCTACAAAACTACACAACATTTTTGTCTTGCACCTTTTTTGCTGCTCCTGATAAAACAAAACGACAAGCCCTTGTGATTTTGTCAGTTCCTGGGAGCCATGATCCAGCCCGGAGGAGGTCGCAACGACATCCCCCAGCGTCTGAAGCGTCAATTTGTGATCTTCAACTGCACCCTGCCCTCCAACACCTCCATCGACAAGATCTTCTCCGTCATCGGCACGGGCTATTTCTGCGAGGAGAGAGGCTTCTCCCCCGATGTCCGCGTCTTGATCAAGAAACTGGTGACCCTCACCCGCAAGCTGTGGCAGATCACCAAGGTACTAATGTGTCAATTTATTAGGCACTTTATAATCACAGAGTATCTGTGAAAATCAGGTTGCTCCCACCTGGAGAGCGCGTTGCAGCCTTTTTTTTTTTTAAATTTTGCATGCGATTTTCATTTTGTGTGTGATTGATGAGGAAGGAAAAGGGGGGTGGGTAAATTTTGACCAAATGACAACTTTTTCGTTGCCACTGGGTTTAACGTGTGCTAAGTGCATGGGCACACGGGACCTCAGTTTATCGTCTCATCCGAAAGACTCCACATTCAGACCGTAAGGCCTAGTGCAAAGTGAGAGGAAAAATCCCCTGTACCCAGGTTCGAACTCGGGTTTACTTGACACGAAGCGAACGCGTTACCACTGTGCCACTCTACACTTGTCCCGTGTTTGTTTTAACTTTAAACAATCAGATAATCCATTAACAAAAATAAAATCAGACATTTTGTTTGTTTAGGTTTTGATTTCTTAGGCATCCATCACTTGTGCAGTATAAGGTGTACATCGTAATTGCTAAAGACACCTTGTGTACAATTCATATGCAAGTATTCTTTGGTTAAGTTGACAGCACAAGTGATTACCGGTATTTATTTTGAAAACGTTAACTCACTTGGTATGAATGAACCCTATCAGGGTCATAAGAGTTTTATTGTTTGGGGCATGTAACCAACTTTCCAGAAATGTGTTGCAATATAATTTTAGTGTGCTCTGACCTTTCCCCTCATGAAAGTAACCAATCATTGCAGACATGTTGTGGAGCAGTGGTGGTTTAGTGCATGCGCACTTTGAAATTTGTGTATTCTGTGTCTAAAATATCTCTGTCAATAAAAGAACAAGAGGCAAAGCCTGCAAGGCTCACGTCTGATTTTTATTACTATAGCACGGATTAGCAGGCATGGGAATTCCCATGACAATTTCCATGCCTGTATAGAGAGAATACTGTTATGTAGACACTTGTGCATCTGAAAACAGAATTAATTTTTATTTTACTGTGTAAATTAAAATTATTTCTATGCACCCCTACCCTTTCTTTAAAATTTAATTATATGTATGCGCATGTAACATAGTGGAGCCCTATTTTTATTTTTGGCAAACAAGTAAAATTGAAAAGCATATTGACCAAGCTTTCAGAAAAAACATAGTGACCAATCCCCCCCGCCGGGGTAAGGGGGGTCTACGGACACCTGTAGTAGGCCTAGTCTTTGCCTGTGGGTCTAAGCCTCTTACTCTTAGAAAATTAATAATTGAAGTTGCGTGATTCGTAAGGCCATACTCCTGATCTGTTACTGTTTTAAACTGATTGTTCATGCGATGAAAACTTGTTCCACATCATCTACATTTCTGTAAGATATTTTATATTAGTCCTAATATTTTATTTTCGTTTCGTTAATCCCCCCCCCCCTCTCTGCCACAAAGCAAAGGTCAAGGTCACAGCCAGCAAGCTCATCCATGTTTATCTTCCCCTGTACAGTCTTTGCTCATGGTGATCAATCGTCTAGGCCTAACAAAGGATTCGTACGTCGAAGGCAGTGAAATCGACGAACCCTGGATTTTCCGTATATTTTTTTTCAAGACTGAAATGAATGTGGGCTAAATGTTAAGTACGTCGTCTTGATTATGAGGTAAGGCATGGACTCTAGGCCGAGGCCTTGTTGCCGGAAGTGCGGTAGGCTAAGTTATGCGCAGAGATGATGGGCAAATGAACACGAACAACCGTTACTCAAAGGCGCAAATAAAAGCTAAACAACCGGGCCGTCAACGCACACACTCGGTACATCCATTTGTTACAGAAAATATAAGTTGACGACGTTAAAATGTACCTATTTGTACACACCTGAAGTCTTGTGTTTCTTTTTAAAGAGCGTTTTTGTATATCTAATGGAGAGTCTTCTTTCCAGTATGTATCTCCTACTCGGTACAACACAACAGTTACAGTAATCTCTGCAACAAATGATTTTCTTTCTTTTGTTCCTTACCGATGTATCTGACTGCTTTGATCGCCATGACTTGAAGGCTCACGTCAAAATCAAGTATCCTGCTAACTTTAACCCTCTAACATGTCATGTTTTTTTGAGAAAATGACAACGTTAAAGTTTCAGTGGAGAGTGAAAGTCTTCTTTAGTTTGAAGAGTGTGACTGAGTCAAGGTTAAAGGTTGCACAACAGTAATCTCTGCAACAAATGATTATCTTTATTTTGTTCTTTATCAATGTATCTGACTGCTTTGATCGTCGTGACTTGAAGACTCACGTCAAAATCAAGTATCCTGCTAACTTTAACCCTCTAACGCCTTTTATGTTTAGAGAAAATGACAACGTTAAGGTTTGAGTTAAGGTTAAAGGTCGGGGCCACGGACGCAACACACACACACACACACACACACACATACACACAGACACACAACCGAACATGTACGATACTATAGACTCACTTTGTTTTAAAAAACGACGTGAGCCAAAAACAATGACATTTTATGGTATATTTTATCTAAATGCTGCCATATTTCACCAAATCTTTAATTAAATTACAAAAGCTTAACCTGAGGTTTATTCACAACCCCAGGTTAAGTTTTTGGAATTTAATTAAATGACTGGTTATGAGGTTTATTACATAGAAAATTATGTCACCTGTCTTGAAAACTTTTTCTGAGTCTCTCTGAACCATAGCTTTACCATGGCGGGTTCACATTAAAATCTGCCTGTCATAGCGTAACCTTGGTCTGTTCACATCATGTTTACATTTTCTGACTCGGTATCAGAGTATGGTGACTTTCTCTGGGTCTGTTCAGGTGAAGATGCTGCCCACCCCGGCCAAGTTCCACTACATTTTCAACCTGCGAGATCTGTCGCGCATCTGGCAGGGCATGCTGAACACCATCGCTGAAGTGATCAACAGCGAAGAGAAGGTCATCTTCCTCTGGAAACATGAGTGCTATCGAGTTGTTGCGGACAGGTATAGCTTGATTGTAGTAGTTTGTGTGTGGTTTGTTGATTTAGTATTTATTTCTGTGGTACATTGGCAGGGTGTCTAGATTGCAGAAAACATATTTCAGAGGGTTGGCTTGATAGGTTTATTCTGGTTGTTAGATTTCTTTATTTTTGTTGACTGTTGTTGAAAAAGGTTGACTTGCTAAAAAAAGTGAATGGATGTTGTAGGCATTTCTCTTTGCGCGGAATATGTATGAATTCATATCTGAACTCAAATCTGAATATGAATCATTTGAGTTACTTTTTTTGTTATCAAGCATAAATGTTTAAGAACATTGTGCATAACCTTACTATGTGTGTTTCTCTGTGTGTGTGCCTCTGTGTGTGTGTGTGTGCATGCGCACCTATGTTTGCATGCATGTGTGTGTTTGCTGCAGATTTGTGAGCTTTGAGGATCTGGAGTGGTTCAAGAAGACCATGTTCCGTGTTGTGTCTGAGGAGCTGTCTGAGGAGCATGGCATGATGACAAAAACGGCACACTACTTTGTCGACTTTCTCAGGTAGTTGTCAAGCATTCACACCCTCCCAACATTATTACAGCATAAGAGACAGGTACACGTTGACCCTTGTACACTCCTTGTCCCTAGTCTGTCCAGGTTCCAAGTGCTTTTCAATCACTAGAGTAGAGTGGAACAGAGGTAACGCGTTTACCTAATGCACAATAAACCTGAGTTTGAACCTGGGTACAGGGGATTTTTCCTCTCACTCTGCACTAGGTCTTATGGTCTGAACGTGGAGTCTTTCGGATGAGATGATAAACTGAGGTCCCATGTGTCCATGCACTTAGCACACATTAAACCCAGTGGCAGCGAAAAAGTTGTCATTTGGTCAAAATTCCCCCCCTCCGTTCCTTCCTCATGAGTCACACAAAAGTCACATGCAAATAAAAAAATTTATGAAAACAAAAATGTGTGGCACGCCTCTGGCTGCGACATGCTCTCCAGGTGGGAACAACCCAAATTTCACAGAGATGCCTCTGTATAAAGTACCAAAATAACCTATTCGATGTGAGCAAATTATCTTTCCTGATCCTCGGGGTGCTGATCATCTGTTTCTCCTGTGAGTTATTCTTCTGCTCTCCCTTTTATTCCTTCATTATCTTTCCCTCCCCCTAAGCTTCATTTGAATGAAATTGAACAAAGGGTGAATACTCTCTTTCTAATTAACTCCCCTCCACCAAAGTTGATTACGATACCAATCACCTAGCCGTGCGTGGGTCAGAACCACAGTGAGACAAACAAAGCATCATTCTCAAAAAAGAATGGAAGGAAAAATGGTGTTTTACATCCTCTCGGTCTGGAACAGACACATATGGGACATTTGTAAATACAAAGATGGTAGGAACGATACTGGAGGCAATGCCCGGAGGCAGTGCAACACCAGTAAAGTCCCGATTTTCTTAACTATATAGATAACCACGCCTCGGTTAAACCTCATCGGCTATGGCACCGCTATGAGTATATAAAGCAAAATTTTTAAAAAGAATGTGCCAAGTTCTTTATGACCCTCCACCCACACAGTACACATCAACAATGGTGGAGAGGACAATATACAAACAAACCAACCATCAACATCTATCCAAGAGTGGAATAGCCTTCTAACCTTGAAAATGTTGCACATAAACAACACACAACACATAACAATAAGCCTCAAAAGGAAGTTTGGTTAATCAAAGAATGAAATAGTGAGGCCAAGAGAGGAGATAACGAAATTGAACAAAGGGTGAATACTCTTTTTAATTAACTCCCCTCCACCAAAGTTCATTTGAATGATTTCTAAACATAATGTCTGTGCATGTGTTTCTGTCCCGGGCACACTTCAACTTGTTCTGATAAAGAAGGGAATTCCATATGAAATATATGCCTTATCTGACATGCAGTCATTGCACCCAGGACTCAGTTTGACCCCTTCCCTGCCAGCCCCCGTCTATTACGGGCAGAGTGATGCCATTGATGATGTTATAACTTTTGGTGTCACTTGTCTGGAATGCTATTTTTATTATTCTAGAACAGTCAGGAGGGATACAAAGTATCTTCAAAAGCGCTTTCTCAGCTTGAGTTAAGCAAGTCACTTTTATATATTTTCAGAGCTTAATCTAGAGCGCGGGATTGGTCAAATCCCCCGAAATTTTGTTCCTTCCCGCGATAATCGGCGCGGGGAGCGGGCCGAGTCCCGCACATTTGCAGAACGGCCTGCAGTTTTTACCGATCGATGCGGGAAGACCTTCGTCGTCTGCTAAACCCGTCGTCTGGACAAACTGAAAGTATCGAGCATCAGAGCGAAGGATTTCTCGACATTTCATTGGTTCTTGACAAAATGTTAGTGTTAATCAACCAATCGCGTTCTTCTCGTTCTACCGACAGGAAGTTGCGAGAGTTTCGGCCGCCATCTTGAATGTTCTTCAAAATGAAGCGGGCAGGGAGGGACCCTGTTTGATTTTGATTTTCGCGGAGACATAGTGGAAGAAAAAAAATCCTGTTCCAAGCGAGTGTGAAGACCTCAAAGAAAAGGCTTCTACATCTAAAACGTCGGAAAAGAATGACAACAGTGGCAGTGCAAAGGAACAAACATCGGTTCCAAAATGACTGGTTGAAAAAGTGGCCGAGGTGTTAAAGTCTGTGTACGAGGGTGGGGGAGGTACTGGTTCTTATGTATGTGATGTGGGGTTGGATGAAGAGGGGTGCCCCCCATTTTTTGATATGAGGGGGGGACTGCCCCCCTTTTTCAGAAATCCTAGATTAAGCTCTGTATTTTAAAAAAAGAAAAGATAATCTCTCAATTTTTCTCCGGCAGTGAAAGTGTTAAAGGCAAAAATTAATCAAAGGCTTATGGAGAGTAGAATCAGAACAAATAATTCAAAGGAACTATAATTCCCATGTACAAAAAGAAAACTCCACGGGGACTGAATAAATAAAAAAAAGGATCTAACTATATAAATAATTTATGGGGTCGGGCTGTGATGGTTGTTCATCAATTTTGTAGATGTAATATTCGCTCGTCTTAGTAGGATCACTTTCACTTTCAATTCTCAAAGGGTGTTCTTAACTTTCGTTCCGGAAATTAGAATGGTTAGGAAATCATTATTCGTCTGACTCCATTTCGTTTGGTTGACATCGATGAATATTTTATTGCTGTCATTAGAGATGCTCCAGAACCTACTGGGGAGGAAGATGAAGACATAGACCTTGAGACACCCAAAGTCTACGAAAATGTATGTGTTACTTATTTTAATGATTGTATTGTATTAACCCTTTTGCCGCCAGCCATTTTTCAGCCAGAAAATACCATTAAACTGGGTAGAGGAAAAAACTTGTCAGCAATATTGGGAATTCCTCTATGACATTAGGCCTATCCTTACCTCCCAAAATTAAGAAGATAGGGTCTTTGGATAACAGGCCCTGATGCCTTTTAGTGACATGGGTGTCAAACCATTGTGGTGCATAAATGCGACATTGGCGGTGAAAGGGTTAAATGCTGTTTTGTGTATGTGTGTGTGTGTGATCATTTGTGCAAGCATTGTGCATGTGTTTGTTGACGACTTGGAATGGAATTGGTGTTTTAGACTTCCATTATGTCCTATGGGAATGATGCTCAAATGAGTAATTAAAATTATTCAATCTACTTTAACCATACTGTACCAACACCTGAAACAACTGCATGAGCGTTAAGCGACCTGGAGCTATACCATAGCAAATAGAAAAACGAAAGTAAGCTCTGGCCTTGACCCCCTAGCCGGATGCAGGGGCGGGAGTTATCCCCCCTACCGGTCTAGTGGTGGCTAGGCCAATGAGCGCCTACTTCCGCCATTACAATTTTCCAGCGCTACTTGGCAGACCTGGGCTACCTACACTCTTAACTTTTCGTTCCCTACACTCCAAACTAGGTGGGTTCGTTCCTTTCTCTTCTGTCATCGAACGTAGGAGTTCTCTGAGTCTCAGTTGTCATAGTTCTAACTTCGCTAAAACTTTAGATATTTAATTCTTTTTCGAGTCGCTCTCTCGTCGTGCTTCAGTGCACGCGCGCGCGCACGTGGTAGGGCCACTTCTGGCTCAACTTCTAGTGTTTCTAACAAAGTTCAACCTGACCTTTCGGTCCTCGAGACGAATCAGGTCGCGTCTGCCCTAAAGGGTCGTCGGAAAAATCTGTCCGTTCAAGTTTCACTAAGCGCTCTCAGTCTTCACCGTCTAGGCCTCCTAAGGCCTCTACGGTCGGCGTGTCGTCCGTCTCTACTTCTGTTTTGGACTCGTTCATTCAACGTCTCGACTAGTCGGGCTTCACTTTCACTCCTCCTAAGCATAAGGCCTCTCGGCCAGTTTCGTCCGTCAGTTCGTCTGCCGTGCCTTTCTGTTCAGACAGGAGGCCTCTCTCTACCAAGGCCACCACTTCGTTGGATAAGTCGCAGCTGCGCACGTCTGAAACCCCGAGTGGCAAGCCTGCACTCGGGGGCTCGCCTAGTCTCCCTATCCTCTCCGACCCTGTGTTGGAGAGAGGGCGAAGGAGGTCCCCAACCGACCATGTGTCGAGGTCTTTTGACTGGGGCCTCAATCAGACGTCCCAGTGTCTCGACGGGAACTCGAGCCCAGAAGGCCGTAGGCCTCTCTACACCTCCCCAGCCGGGGAGGCCGAGGCCTACCGGCTAACGCCGCCACGCCGTCGGAAAGTCTCCGATGGCGGGGTTGGTGCCCCTCTCGGTCCGAGAGGTTTCTCCCGGTGCTCCCCCCAACGGTGGGGACGCCGGTCGAATGTTTCTCCTGGTGCTCCCCTCAACGGTGGGGACGCCGGTCAAATGTATTCCCGGCCTGGAGGCCCTGCACCACGGCTCCGGATGGACCCCGAGCCGGTGGACGAAGGCCTCCCCGCCAGTGCGGCCTACCGTTGTCGGGCCTCCCTCGGTGGGAGGCCTCGGGGGCCGTGCTCGGAGGCCACGGCCTCCCCGGGCCTAGGCCTCTCCGGCTTCCTCAGGCCTCCCTCACCGGGCCTCCTTCGGAACCGGGCCTCCCTCTGTGCTCAGTAGAGAAGGCGCATCATTCGCAGGATCTTTCTTCTTGCCCCAGTTCCGGACGGTGCTGGGGCTCCTCGTGGTTTATCTTCCCCTGCCCGCTCCTCTAAGCCTTCGTAGTGAGAGAGTGACCGGCTTAGTTGTGAGGACTCGAGTCACTCTCTTACGATCTAAGGCTCCTCCCTCTCAACCTGGAAGTCGCCCTCGCGGGCACGCTAGGGCTGGGGGGTGTTCCAACTCCCTCGCGCAACGGCGTCGGACTCTCTTGGGAGCTCAGCTCCTTCTAGGTCCCCGGTGGACTTCCTCCTGTTCGAGCACGTCGTTGAGCCGGCTGTCGGAGTCGCATTCTCCGCTCTCGGGGAAACTCTCCAGAGCTTTTCGGACGTACTGGCCTCCCTCAAGGCGCTAGCTTCTGCGCTGACCCGGTATTTTTCTTCTCACGAAGGCCACGACTTCAAGGGGCTTCAGGAAAATGCTTTCCAGTTCTCTCCACGGTGTCCATGGTATTGGACCACTGGACGGTTGTTCTTAACATGACGATGGATGGACAAAAATTTTGCCAATTCAAAGGCGTAGCAGCGTGTAGTGGCCCGGTCCGGCCACTCTTGCTTGCTCTCGGTATGGTGGATCACCCACCTTTGGTGGTCCACAGGAAGTGGACCATATCGTGTCGGTGGACCATGGATTTTTGGTCCACTGTATGGTTTCCACGGTATTAACCTTCACCGTTCGGGCCGTCCCATTTTAGGACTATGACTCGCTGATGGGCTCTTCCCAACTAGCTGGGGACAAGACTCTGACTTTGAACAGAAGGCTTTTTATCAGAGTGCTTCTAAAAATCCCCCCCCTAGGTCTTTTCTCTGTTGGCCCTTCCAGAAGAGGAGTTGATTTCTCTCAATCTCCTCTTACGGACAAACCTCCTTTCCGGAGGTGTTGGTCTAATTTTTGGGAAGTGATTCGCTTTTCTCAACCTGTATCCAGTTTGGCCACAGGATGACCGTTGAAATTTCTTACAAGAAGAGTTTTCTTGTACCCTCTAATCTTCTGGTTAGATCTACTTCGATCTGCCTGTCTCGAGTTCTTGTGCTACCGAGGGATCGCTTTCTTTTATCCATTTAACCGAGTTGGGGCAACGGACCGGCAGATACCGTTCCGGTTCTTCTAGAACCTCCTTGTTATTTTGGCCTTCCGTACTCAACCATCTTTTTCGCCGTTTGGCTAGGTGGCTATGGAGTATTGTCCATCAGTTGCTTCAACGGCTCCAATTGACCGTTTCTTCGATTTTGACGGACATGGATTTTCTGCTAATACAGATCCACGCTCTTTCTGGTTACACCCAAGAGTTGTTTAACCTGATCATTCATTCAACCGGTCCATTCAACCGGTTTTATCAACAACAAACAAAAATTAAAAATAATTTCCGGTCTTTTTCTGCCCTACCAGGCTCTAACTGGCCCGCGATCACTTAGTTGTTCAACTGAGTGATCTTTGCCTTTCTTCAGGCCTTGATTGTTTGACTTTGGCATCTCGTTGCAAGTCAATGCCGTTGAAACGGTTTTCTCTGCTCACCGAACCTAATCTTCAGTTCTCATCCATTAGTTCACCTATCCTCTCCGTGGCAACCTAAGTTGTTCATTTGGGTGATCATTCCCTTTCAACAGACCTATCTGTTTGTTTTTGGCGAATCGTTCCAAGTCAGTACCGTTGAAATGGATTTTACCGCGGTGTCTTGACGTCACATGGTTACAATGTTTCACTTCTCGCTTGACGTCACATGGATACAATGTTTCGCTTCTCGCCAACTTGTTGCAATCACAGGATGAACTTTTCAGCGTCATCTGCTAAGATTTGACGTCAGACGATAGCTACTTTGTTGCTTTTTTTTGTTTGTCTCTTGGTCACGTTTCCATCTAACCAGCGAGAATCCTTTTTTTTGCTGTGAACGTAAATCTTCTTACATAGTGCAGAAACACTTTGGTATCGGGACTTCTCAATTGCCTCTTTCTGAGGCAATTTTTGGAATATGCCACGATGTGGCCCTGTCAACTTTGTATGCAGAAGCAAAAGAAGCAGGGTTTTTCACATGATGGTTAGGACAATTGTTTGCTCCACTCTTTCCAATGCTTTGTACGATTTGCGCTGGAAGGCATGGTTCTCTTCTGCGCGCGCAAGAAATTTGACGCGCTGCGCCCTACCACAGTCCAGTTTGTGGAGTTCCTGTCCCACTTGCACAGGACTAAGGGCCTCTCTGCTCAGACCCTTTCTGGCTACAGGGCTGCTCTGATTAACACCATTTTGCTAGCCTTAGGTTTTGATCGAACCTCTAAGCTCTCAGCTCCTCAGGTGTCCCACCTTTTGGACGCCGGCGAGGACTGTCCGGGTTCCGCAGTGGGCTGTTTTCCTAGTGCTGAATTTTCTTCGGGAGCGCTGTGAACCGCTCGGTTCCCTCTCTCTCAAGGTTCTCACGTTCAAGACGGTGTTCTTGATCGCTCTAGCAGGCCACTGCAGGCCACTGACCTCCACGCCCTTAGCGGGCTCTCCAGGGACGTCAAGTTCGCGGAGGATTTCTCTTCTGTTTCGCTTTGCTTTTTGCCCAGGTTCAGGGCCAAGAATCATCCCGGCGATGTCGAGTCTCCTTTGCTCTCTATCTCCAGAGCTCTCTATCTCCATCTCTGTCCGGACGACGCGGACCGGTTCCTCTGTCCGGTCCGTGCGCTCAAGACTTACCTGTCTAGGACTAAGGATTTTAGGGGCTCTAGGAGAAGGTTGTTCCTTTCCATTAACCCTAAGTACGGTAAAGATGTCTCTAAGAACACTGTGGCTAGATGGTTGTTGGACTGCATCAAACTAGCCTACTCTCAGTCTCTCGTTAGCCTGCCATCCGGCTCTATCGGGGTTCACGAGCTGCGCGCCATCAGCGCCTCGCTCGCTCTTGTTAAGGGGGTGCCCTTTGTGAAAATAATGTCAGCCGCCTACTGGAAGTCTGTGAACTCATTCCTGCACTTCTACCTGCTGGACATGGCCACGAAACACGACGACGACTCCTTCACTATCCGGAAGATAGTCGTCGCCCAGACCGCCGTCTCCATCTAACCGTAATAAGTACAGAGCCAAGCTCCCCTCTATGGTACTGTTATTGGGTATATCATTGCTAATGATGTTTTGGGGCAGTATTTGGAGCAGGCCTTTTACCCCCCCCCCCCCCCCCCCCTTCTGGGGTAAGCCTCCTACGGGCTAGGGGTAGAAAGGGACTCGGGGTTTTTGGGGAGGAGGATTCCGTACTTTTCCCCAAAAAAGCCCAGGTCTCGCTCTCAAGAGGTTTGGTTTGGTTTGGTTACTGAAGCATCTCCCTCCACCGCTGTGGTAATCTGCAGTTGTTTCAGGTGTTGGTACAGTATGGTTAAAGTAGATTGGTGGATTTTTATTAATCCCTACTATCTATTTAACTAAATACTTACCAACACCTGAAACAAACGAGGTACCCTCCCTTGTATCCTCCCTCACTAAAAAAGATGCTTCCTGTAAAATTTGTAATGGCGGAAGTAGGCGCTCATTGGCCTAGCCACCACTAGACCGGTAGGGGGGATAACTCCCACCCCTGCATCCGGCTAGGGGGTCAAGGCCAGAGCCTATTTTCGTTTTTCTATTTGCTATGGTATAGCTCCAGGTCGCTTAATGCTCATGCAGTTGTTTCAGGTGTTGGTAAGTATTTAGTTAAATAGATAGGAGGGATTAATAAAAATCCACCATTTTACTGATATGTATCACTTTCTTGGCAGAATACAAGTTTCGTGTTCTGGTGTGTGCTGTGTTTTGACATTTTACATGGGCTACAGTTGCAAATTGTATGAGATTTATAAAAGATCCAGAGCTGTCCTTAAATTTCAAGGATTTTTACTCGAGCTCAGTGTGATTAATTTAATGTTTGATATTTTGATGATATTAATATAACAAAATGGTACCCTATTTTTCGGACTATAAAGCGATTATTATAAAGCGCATTCCCCAAATTTTACACAAAATTCAGATTTTTTTAATTTACACTTACTATTTTATTCATCATATTATAAGGCACATGGTCTCAGTCTGGGAAAAAATAGTATCACCTTATATGGTAAATATGGTACATATATTGAATCTGTATAACGCCAATTTTTGTTAAACACACACAGGAAAAGATTGCATAATGCAACCTTGAAAAATAATTTTGTATTTTCATGCCCGTACATATTTTTTTTAAATCTAGGTAATCAAAAATGTTTTGTTTTCTGCTCTAATCTTGGGCAAGATATTCCAAATTAAAATTCCAATGTTTTAGAGGCATCAAAGGGCACAGTTTGCTTCTTTTTTTCAAAGTTAAATATAGCCTTTCGTTGTGATGTTTTTCTTGTTCTTCCTCGTTGAACTTCTTACACATAACCTGTCAAAATACTGTTCCCCCCTCCCTCTCCCACTCCCCGCTTCTCCTAGGTACCCAGCTTTGACGTGCTGAAGCATCGGCTCAAGTTCTACAGCGACCTGTACAACGAGGCGATCCGCGGGGCCAACATGGACCTGGTGTTCTTTGAGGACGCCATGACCCACCTGGTGAAGATCTCCCGCATCATCCGCACCCCCCGCGGTCACTGCCTGCTGGTGGGGGTGGGGGGCTCCGGCAAACAGTCCCTCACCCGCCTGGCTTCTTTCATCGCCGGATACAACTCATTCCAGATCACCCTCACCAGGCAAGTGACTGGTTTCAGGGTTGTTGGGGTCATAATAGAGCATCAGATTGTTTCATTCTTAGTTTTAAATTTTTTTTAAAAACGTCCTAGAGCTGAGTGACAGGGTCTTCAGAGAATAACCCACCTCTTTTAATTGTGTTTTATTCCTGAACCCATCGAGCCCGGATGACGTCTCTGGCAGGACTCTGAAGGAGTGCAGGGACTCTCTGGCCCCTGTGTTTGCCAAACTCTACCAACGATCCTGGGATGAAGGCACCATTCCCAGCTTTAAATTAAGTTTTCATTCTAGACTATAATTTAATAACTTTTAGATCATCTTAATTAGTGTACATAGCATTGTATATGTGCGGGAAAGAGGGGCTGGCAAACCTGCCTACTGCTACGATTTGGCCGTAGCAGCTACGAAAAATAAAGCTTTGCTATGGAGCTACGGCAACCTTAGCATTGCTACGGAGAAGAAAAAATGCCGCCGCATTTTATTTTTGCTTATGCTGTTCCCGGTTTTGTCTGTTTCTAAGAGCAGACGCCGTGTCACGCGCGATAACCTAGTCACTTCCGTTTTTATCAGTGACTGCGCATGCGTTCTTATTACTTTCTCTGAAAAAAATGGCGGACTCCAGCAGCAGTAGCGATTCGGGAGATGTATGAAACGGAAAAAACCGAACCCAAACCAGAAAACGAAAATCATCTGGCACACAATCTTGTTCTAAGAAAAAGCATCGACCTGACGCACAAGTTTTCAAAATAGCTTACACGGAGGAGTGGCCTTGCATGCATCGTCAGAAGTCAACTTGGTGCGAACCATGCTCACTGCAACCTCTGCCATGCGGACTTCTCTGTGAATCATGGCGGTAGAGACGACCGTCAACACGTTCAATCGGCGAAACATAAACAGTACGTTTCGGCTCAGGAAGAGAACAAATTGATTGCCGTCGTTTGTGGATGCTACTGAAAATTGGGAAAATTCCTAGTAGGCAGGTCTGGGCTGGGAGTTTGGAGGGAGGAGGGGCGTTGGGAGAGAGAGGGGGGGGAGGGAAGAGAGAGAGAAAAGATGGGGGGAGAGGGATATAGGGGATAGGGCTGTTCTGGTAGGGTCTATGATGTTTCAACTCAGGGGGAAGGGTGTGGGGGACGTAACTCGGGATCGTTTTAGATGAGAGAGAATGGATGAGGAGTTGGGTACACTTTTGTAAACAAACATTTTAATGCATGTGCACTTATTTGTTATTTGAGAATTTGTTTAGTTTCTTGTGTATGTGTGTGACGTGTCCGCAAGACAATTATCCTTGTATGCATGAGGACAAAATAAAAGGAAGTTGAAAGTTACACTCTAAGTAAGTCGGGCTGCACCAAGGTCATGACTCTGGGTGCCCCTCTGCTGTTAACCAGTTTTATTTGAAAAAAAAGTGTCACCGGAAGGATTTGAACCTACCACCTCTGGAGCTGGTGAATTGGGGTCTAGATTACATCTTCAGAGGATCAGAAATGTTCAAGTTTTGATTGTCAAACTATTATCCATTTGCCTCTGCACAATTTATTTGTGTAACAAAATTGGATAGTGTGTGTGTGTGTGTGTGTGTGCTGAACAGATCGTACAATGTGTCCAACCTGCTTGATGACCTGAAGTTCCTGTACCGCACGGCCGGAGGGGATGGGCACGGCATCACCTTCCTTTTCACCGACAACGAGATCAAGGACGAGGGGTTCCTGGAGTACCTCAACAACATGCTGTCTTCTGGAGTGGTCAGTGCATCTACGCTGTTTCCAGGTTGTCCCATTCCTGTAATAGTCAGTAGTTATAATAGTACTGGGGTGAATATGGTCTACACCTGAAGCGGGCTCAGAAAATAACTTAGACTTAGAAACTCCTGCATCATACGACGCATGAGGCAGCCAGCTAGGGCGCTCCAACGGCTCCTATCGGCAGGCAGTCTGATTGCGTCGGGCTGAAAATAATCTCTTATGAAAAATTAGGCTCTTGAAGTTGAAGTGAAAACTGTTTAGAGTTGAAAATAAAAATTCTAACAAAGATTTGTTTCATTACATGTATCCATGATAGCATCAATAGAATAATCGTAAGACAGTACACCCCCCCCCCCCCCCCCCCCCTAATAATGTTGCTATGACTTGGGATTCCAACTAGCATTGTTGAGAGTTGGAGGGCAGTTGTTCCATTCTTCCACTAAGAAAAGGGGAGTTCTTCAGTTCCTATGATAGTAAGCCATCAAAACTATTTACCTCTAATCAATTTTTAGTTCCCAAGCAAAGCAGCACAAACTATTGTATTTTTAGATGAATGTTAGTGTTCAACTATGTGCATTTACTTCCCATTTGGGATTACTGGACGAAGGGAGGCAACCAAGTGAATCCTTATGAAAAAGAAAAGGGACCTCAATCTATCAACCGGAAGTCACCCATGATGAACTCCCTTAATAGGCAAACTGCCATAAAAAAAACCTGAGTCACAGTAGAAATGGGAATCCAGTAGGATTCGGAATCGTACAAATCGGATTTCCAATTTGTACTAGTAGAAATCGGAATTCTAATTTTTACTGGACTTTCTCTAGTAGAAATTGGAATTCTGATTTTTACTAGTACAAATCGGATTTCTGATTTGTACTGACAGCCAGTAGAAAATGGAATCCAGTACAAATTGGAATCAACATATTGTTTCAGTTGTAAGAGAAGAAACAAAACGAGGGTGGAGTTAATAGTTTAACCCTTTCACCGCCAATGTCGCATTTTAACACCACGAAGGTTTAACACCCATGTCACTAAAAGGCATCAAATCAGGGCCTGTTATCCAAAGACCCTATTTTCTTATTTTTGAGAGGTAAGGATAGGCCTAATGTTATATATGTCACAGAGGAATTCGCAATATTGAAGATATTTTATTTTCCCTACCCAGTTAAGTTTAATGGTATTTTTTTTGCTGAAAAATGGCTGGCGGCGAAAGGGTTAAGAGCAATAATCATTGCATTCTAATCCCTTTGACTGCAGCACTAGTAAAGACAACCTAATCCCTTGGGCTGCAGTACTAGAAAAGACAACCTAATCCCTAGGTTGTCTTTTCTACAAAGGGATTAGGTTGTACTGTCATTTATAGTGCTGCAGCCAAAGGGATTAGGTTGTCTATTCTAGTGCTGCAGCCAAAGGGATTAGGTTGCACTGTCTTTGGCTGCAGCACTAGAAAAGACAACCTAATCCCTTTGGCTGCAGCACTAGAAAAGACAACCTAATCCCCTTGGTTGCAGCACTAGAATAGACAACCTAATCCCTTTGGCTGCAGCACTAGAAAAGAAAGTGCAACCTAATCCCTTTGGCTGCAGCACTAGAATAGACAACCTAATCCCTTTGGCTGTAGCACTAGAAAAGAAAGTGCAACCTAATCCCTTTGGCTGCAGCACTAGAATAGACAACCTAATCCCTTTGGCTGTAGCACTAGAAAAGACAGTGCAACCTAACCCGTTTGGCTGCAGCACTAGAATAGACAACTAATCCCTTTGGCTGCAGCACTAAGAAAGTCAGTGCAACCTAGTCCCTTTGGCTGCAGCACTAGAAAAGACAGTGCAACCTAGTCCCTTTGGCTGCAGCACTAGAAAAGACAGTGCAACCTAGTCCCTTTGGCTGCAGCACTAGAAAACAACCTAATCCCTTTGGCTGCAGCACTAGAAAAGACAACCTAGTCCCTTTGGCTGCAGCACTAGAAAAGACAGTGCAACCTAGTCCCTTTGGCTGCAGCACTAGAAAACACAACCTAACCCCTTCTGCAGCACTAGAAAAGACAACCTAACCCCTTTGGCTGCAGCACTAGAATAGACAACCTAATCCCTTTGGCTGCAGCACTAGAATAGACAGCCTAATCCCTTTGGCTGCCTCACTAGAATAGACAACCTAATCCCTTTGGCTGCAGCACTAGAAAAGACAGCCTAATCCCTTTGGCTGCAGCACTAGAATAGACAACCTAATCCCTTTGGCTGCAGCACTAGAAAAGACAGCCTAATCCCTTTGGCTGCAGCACTAGAAAAGACAGCCTAATCCCTTTGGCTGCAGCACTAGAAAAGACAGCCTAATCCCTTTGGCTGCAGCACTAGAAAAGACAACCTAATCCCTTTGGCTGCAGCACTAGAATAGACAGCCTAATCCCTTTGGCTGCAGCACTAGAAAAGACAGCCTAATCCCTTTGGCTGCAGCACTAGAAAAGACAGCCTAATCCCTTTGGCTGCAGCACTAGAATAGACAACCTAATCCCTTTGGCTGCAGCACTAGAAAAGACAGTGCAACTTAATCCCTGTGAATGCAGCACTAGAATAGACAACCTAATCCCTTTGGCTGCAGCACTAGAAAAGACAACCTAATCCCTTTGGCTGCGCACTAGAAAAGACAACCTAATCCCTTTGGCTGCAGCACTAGAAAAGACAGCCTAATCCCTTTGGCTGCAGCACTAGAGAAGACAACCTAATCCCTTTGGCTGCAGCACTAGAAGACAGTGGAACCTAATCCCTTTGGCTGCAGCACTAGAAAAGATCCCTTTGGCTGCACCACTAGAAAAGACAACTTAATCCCTTTGGCTGCAGCACTAGAATAGACAACCTAATCCCTTTGGCTGCAAAAAAAAGCAACAGGCTCAGACCTGCAGAGAAATGAAAATGCATTAATTTTTACAATGGTTGCAGCACACACACTGTAACTCGCATTCTTGCGCAAAGAATATAGTTCAACAAAATATAATTTTTTAACACAAATGTACTTCATAAGATGTGGTGACAAAATGTAACGTATAAAGATAAACGCAAACAGAAGCAATGAACTGAAACACTAACGACAATTGCTGTTATTTTTCCTTGTAAACACCAACAATAAAACGTACACACTTAACTAGAGCGAGTCAATTTCAACACACTGTGAAAAAGAGGGGAGTCAGCTTTGACAAGAACGTCAATCACAGGCCCGGAAAAAACACATTTTTTAAAACGGAGGTGCGGTAGCTTTTCGCACAGGTTCAGTCGGATCGTTTTTATTTCTGGACTGAAGATGAAGTTGCGCTGTTCTTGCGACAGTACTGCATCTACATTATCAACATGGACTCTCCCTGTGACAAAATTGCGTAGCTCGAATTGTCTGCTAATATTGACGCGCATGGCTGGTCATGGAGTTGAGTAGTCTAGGCCTAGATCCACGGCTAGACGTTCCAAGTGGCACGCACATAATGGTTTGTGTAGATCTGTGACAGCTGGCACTGTTGATTCAGTCGAGCCATGAATCTTCTTGAGAGTGGCTTCGTTATTTTTACCACCATTAAATTTTGTCGTCAGCGCTGAATGAATCCTTGGGGTAGCACTGCACAGCTTGTCAAATTCTGGGTCCAGCTTTGGTAGGAACAGCTCGCGTTGACAAGACGGTAATGTAATAATGCTATGTGAAGATAAATAACTGTGACGTCAAGTTTCTAATAGCAACGGTGTATTATTACACCTTTTTCTCATGTGCATTTACACTAATGTACGCAAATGATATGTCAAGTTATGATTTTATATACCACGCTTGGCAGCCTTCTTTGGCTCTCTTGGAGATAGGCATATATGTTATTTTGGTAACATGTGCTATATCTGACAGGTGGCCAACCTGTTTGCACGCGATGAGATGGATGAAATTATGGGGAACCTGATCCCTATCATGAAGAAGGAGTTTCCCAAACGTCCCCCGTCCAACGAAATCCTCCAGGACTACTATTTGGCCAGAGTGCGCAGCAATCTTCATGTCGCTCTATGCTTTTCTCCAGTGAGGACCTAGTTTGTAATTTTTTTGGTAGTGTTTATTCTATTTATGGGTTTTTTCTTCGGGTTTTTTACTATTTGAGGTAAGTAGTGTAGTCAGTTGTGATGTAAAAAGTTTATTCAGTGGTCAAAGATCATGATTAATAAAAAAAAAAATCAAGCTGGATAGTTTGTCTTTCTTCTATTTAAAAATAATAATGTGTCATACACATCTGGAGGCTAGGTAGAGCTAATCTCTTTTTTTCTAAGTAAAGGAATATTCTATATGATCTTTCTGAAAAGTCTTGCAAAAGTGAACACAAATAATATTTCTGATTAATTGAACAACACAATCATTCCCCTTCCCATACTTATCTTCATCAGCATTATCATAGGCACTAGCGCAACGCCTAGTACCGGCAACGCCCAGTACCGGTCACACCTAGTACCGGTACTGCCAAGAACCGGTAATGCTGACTGAGTACCGGTTTGGCCAGGTTCGCAAAATATTATATTATTACTTTTGTCTGTGTCCCTCCTTCCATCTTCTTCGCTCATCCCGTTAAACCCCCCACCTGAACCCCCCCAACCCCAACCAACCATCCCCACCCCTGCCTATACACACACAATGATAATAGGGTTTTACGCCCTCTTCGGCCATGTGGGGCATTTATAAATACAAAGATGGTGGGAACAATACTGGAGGCAATGCCTGAAGGCAGTGCTAAACCAGTAAAGTCCCGATTTTTTAATAATACAAATATGTGTAGCAGTAACCACGCTTCTTTTCTCACCCAGTTGTGCTCCCCACTGCCCCCCCCACCCCACCCCATACACACACGCGCACGCGATAGCCTCTAACTGACACACTGACACCAAATAGGTGGAAGACAATTGCCGTGGAGAGCGAGCTGTTGGTACCACCGTATAGTAATCTCCGCTCTTCAACCGTCTCGTTGCACGCTCGGGCAGCAGAGAAGTGGCTTGCGCGTGAAGTGTTGATTGAAATTAGCGTCCGTTTTTGGTCCCCGCAAAATGTAAATCGGGTCATAGCATGCGCGTTTATGAACGGATGCTGTTGAAATTTTGCACCAAGATAGTCCCTATCCCTGGTCACGCACGATCCAAATTTTGAATCATTGTCGGGTCTGGTTACGCCGTGGTTTGTGAAAAGGTGAAGCGGCACATATCGCTCGCGTTTATGAATCGATAGGCACACGGATAGTCACCGTCCCCGGTCATCTACCTTCCAAATTTGAAGGCAATCCGTCCAGAAATACCGGAGATACGGGCGCCGAGAGGCCGGTGGATACGCGTTTTGCGCATTTGCCGAACCGCGCAAATGACACGGCCGCCTCGGTTGCCGTTGCCATCGCCCCGTTAGGGCTCATAGCAAATTTGAAGCGATTCGGTCGAAAAACGGCGGAGTTATAAGGCCCGTTCTGTGTTCCACACAGTAACACGGACAGACAGTTGGCTTTTTATAATATTTCTCAGGTTTCAGCTCCTATCTTGAATAAAAAAGAACTTCTTTCTTAATTTTTTGGGTGGTTGCAGTATGAAATGTGTATTAGCATCATCTGTTTTATTTTCTTTAGACCTACTACAACTGTTTTAATATTTTTTGTTGAAGTAAAATTTGTTAAACCTTAATTTTCTGATCACCCAACTGACTGGTTAAAACTTTCCGTAATTATGAGGTGGTTGTTCACTGCAGTTTTGGAGACTCTTATAGCAATAAACAAGTAGAGAAGAGACTGAATACAACTGTCCTGATTATCTGAGTGCACCGCAATACTGGGGTGCCCATTAGGCAGGGTTCGACTGAATGTATTTTTAAGTCAGGTTTAGTATTTTTGTCTTTCATTCATTCATCAGGTTGGAGAGAAGCTCCGAAGTTCTCCAGCCTGATCTGTGGCTGCACTATGTATTTTTAAGTCAGGTTTAGTATTTTTGTCTTTCATTCATTCATCAGGTTGGAGAGAAGCTCCGAAGTTCTCCAGCCTGATCTGTGGCTGCACTATGTATTTTTAAGTCAGGTTTAGTATTTTTGTCTTTCATTCATTCATCAGGTTGGAGAGAAGCTCCGAAGTTCTCCAGCCTGATCTGTGGCTGCACTATGTATTTTTAAGTCAGGTTTAGTATTTTTGTCTTTCATTCATTCCTCTGGTTGGAGAGAAGCTCCGAAGTTCTCCAGCCTGATCTGTGGCTGCACTATGTATTTTTAAGTCAGGTTTAGTATTTTTGTCTTTCATTCATTCATCAGGTTGGAGAGAAGCTCCGAAGTTCTCCAGCCTGATCTGTGGCTGCACTATGTATTTTTAAGTCAGGTTTAGTATTTTTGTCTTTCATTCATTCCTCTGGTTGGAGAGAAGCTCCGAAGTTCTCCAGCCTGATCTGTGGCTGCACTATGTATTTTTAAGTCAGGTTTAGTATTTTTGTCTTTCATTCATTCATCAGGTTGGAGAGAAGCTCCGAAGTTCTCCAGCCTGATCTGTGGCTGCACTATGTATTTTTAAGTCAGGTTTAGTATTTTTGTCTTTCATTCATTCATCAGGTTGGAGAGAAGCTCCGAAGTTCTCCAGCCTGATCTGTGGCTGCACTATGTATTTTTAAGTCAGGTTTAGTATTTTTGTCTTTCATTCATTCATCAGGTTGGAGAGAAGCTCCGAAGTTCTCCAGCCTGATCTGTGGCTGCACTATGTATTTTTAAGTCAGGTTTAGTATTTTTGTCTTTCATTCATTCCTCTGGTTGGAGAGAAGCTCCGAAGTTCTCCAGCCTGATCTGTGGCTGCACTATGTATTTTTAAGTCAGGTTTAGTATTTTTGTCTTTCATTCATTCATCAGGTTGGAGAGAAGCTCCGAAGTTCTCCAGCCTGATCTGTGGCTGCACTATGTATTTTTAAGTCAGGTTTAGTATTTTTGTCTTTCATTCATTCATCAGGTTGGAGAGAAGCTCCGAAGTTCTCCAGCCTGATCTGTGGCTGCACTATGTATTTTTAAGTCAGGTTTAGTATTTTTGTCTTTCATTCATTCCTCTGGTTGGAGAGAAGCTCCGAAGTTCTCCAGCCTGATCTGTGGCTGCACTATGTATTTTTAAGTCAGGTTTAGTATTTTTGTCTTTCATTCATTCCTCTGGTTGGAGAGAAGCTCCGAAGTTCTCCAGCCTGATCTGTGGCTGCACTATGTATTTTTAAGTCAGGTTTAGTATTTTTGTCTTTCATTCATTCATCAGGTTGGAGAGAAGCTCCGAAGTTCTCCAGCCTGATCTGTGGCTGCACTATGTATTTTTAAGTCAGGTTTAGTATTTTTGTCTTTCATTCATTCATCAGGTTGGAGAGAAGCTCCGAAGTTCTCCAGCCTGATCTGTGGCTGCACTATGTATTTTTAAGTCAGGTTTAGTATTTTTGTCTTTCATTCATTCATCAGGTTGGAGAGAAGCTCCGAAGTTCTCCAGCCTGATCTGTGGCTGCACTATGTATTTTTAAGTCATGTTTACCATACTTTTCGGACTATAAAGCGCACCTCTGTATAAGGCACCAATTTTACCCAAATTTCGGATTGTATTATAGTTTTTACCTATTTATTAGTCATATTATGAGGCACAGGGGTCAGAATGTGGGGAAAAGGTATTGCTTTATAGTGCAAAAAATACAGTATCCTTTATATTTTTTGTTCCTTAGGTTGGAGAGAAGTTCCGACAGAGGGCCCTCAAGTTCCCCGGCCTGATCTCTGGCTGCACCATGTATTTCTAACTAATGTTTATTCCTTCATCTTTCTTTATTCTCAGGTTGGAGAGAAGTTCCGACAGAGGGCCCTCAAGTTCCCTGGCCTGATCTCTGGCTGCAACATGTATTTTTAACTAATGTTTTTCTTCATCTTTCTTTATTCTCAGGTTGGAGAGAAGTTCCGACAGAGGGCCCTCAAGTTCCCCGGCCTGATCTCTGGCTGCACCATGGACTGGTTCCAGCGGTGGCCCAAGGAGGCGCTGATCGCGGTGGCCGAACATTTCCTCCTCAGCTTCGACATGGTGGCCAGCCCCGACACCAAGCACGCCCTCATTCATTCCATGGGGATTCTTCACGACAACGTGGCCGAGGGATGTGTCGACTACTTCAGCAAGTCAGTCGTCGCTTTTCGTCATCACCATGATCATCATCATCATCATCATCATCCTGTTTGTCATTCTCATCAGTTTTATTTTTTAGCAATCTTTTTGTCAATTAGGCCAAAGGATACTTCAACTGCTTCAACAAGTCAGTCATCGCTTTTCTTTATCAGCGTTGTCATCATCATCATCAGTTGTGTCCATGAGCTCTTTTCATGACAATGAGGTCGAAGGATGCGTTGACTATTTCAAAAAGTCTTTCACTGCCTTTCCTCTTCATTCTCCCCCTACTCATCATTGCCGTCATCATCGTTTATGTTAATGGGCATTATTCATGACAACGTGATGAAGAGATTTGTGTACTACTTTTTAAGAACTCTTCAAGATTTTTGTTTTGCTTGCAACCTTGAAGAACTGTTGCAGGCTAGACATATACAAATAAATGAGTATTGATTATGCAGCATGATCATTTTGAACGCTTTCTTCAGGTTTTGTCTCATTACCCATGTAATGGATACATAGTCATAAACACAATTAGATTAGTCAATATCGATTATATAACCCCCCAAAATGAAATGAAATGACTTATATTGAAAGCAAAAATGATCACTGAAAAGTTTCCCAGGTACCGTCGCACAACCCACGTCACCCCCAAGTCCTACCTGTCCTTTCTGAACGGCTACAAGGCTGTGTATGCAGAGAAGAAAGAATACATTGGAAACATGGCTGAACGCATGAAAACAGGTAACAGCAACGTAGTTGAAGGGCTCCCTGTGTGTGTCCATCCTTTTCACACATGCATGGGTGCTACTCTTTCATTTTTACACTGATTTCAGTTATTTTTAATTTTACCAGAAACAAGTTAAGTTTTTTTTAATTCATTCAAAAAACAAAAAAAAGGACCACAAGCGATTTGGGGCATTTTGAACTTGGTAGTTCTATCTTGGAAGTTTACAAAGGCAAGGTAATAATTTTACAAGGCTTATCAGACTTATTATTATTTTAACTGTCTGTCTATCTCGTTATCTCTCTCTCTTAACTTGCCCCCCTGAATCGTCCGACGGGGCTCTGCCCCTGTACCCTGCCGGGGCCATGGGTCCCTGGACCCCTGCCTTTCATTTTTTTTCATTTTGGGGAGTTGCACCCATGCATATGAATGAATGAGTGAACATGCACAGATTCATTTATTTTGATATTACAGTTTCTCACTATGTTATTTGCCATATTATATATGGCACAGGGATTTTGAAGTACCGCCGTACAGATTGTAAAACACACTATTCTATTCATAATTCCTAGCAATCACGCTTGCTGTCTCCTTTCTTGTGTTCTTGGAAGAGGTTTTTGTTTTCTTCTTGGAATATATTCTTCATCCTTGTTATGTTTTTTGAAGAAGGGTTGTTGTTTTTTAGCATGTTATAGAAAAGTGATATAGGGTGCTGGGCCCTTTACTCAAACAGCTTTTATCATGCGTTGACATTATCCTTTAGAAGGGACCGATAATTGAGCAAGAGCTGCACAATAGTGATTTTCTACAGTAATGGAAATTCATGGTGCAGCTACAGACCTGCCTACTGCTACGATTTGGCTGTAGCAGCTACGAAAAATAAAGCTTTGCTACGGAGCTATGGCAGCCTCAACATTGTTACGGGAACCAAAAAATTATTGCAGACGCATTTTATTTTTGCTTGTGCCATTCACGGTTTTGTCTGTTTCCAAGAGCAGACGCGCGATAACCTAGTCACTTCCGTTTTTATCAAAGTGACTGCGCATGCGTTCTTATTACTTTCTCTGAAAAAATGGCGGACTCCAGCAGCAGTAGCGATTCGGGAGATGTTTCAAATGAAGAAAAAACGAACCCAAACCAGAAAACGAAAATCATCTTGCTCTAAGAAAAAACATCGGCCTGCCGCACAAGTTTTCAAAATAACTTACACGGAGGAGTGGCCTTGCATCGTCAGAAGTCGACTCGGTGCGAACCATGCTCACTGCAACCTCTGGCGGACTTCTCTGTGAATCATGGCGGTAGAGACGATTGCCGTCGACACGTTCAATCGGCGAAACATAAGCAGTACGTTTCGGCCGTCATTTGTGGATGCTACTGAAAAATTTGCCATGCTACTGAAAATTGATGGCTGGGCTACTGATTGGAAAAATTACAAATAGGCAGGTCTGCAGCTATGTCTTTTGTGGAAAACATGTGACTCTCAAACTAGGGGGCGTTTGCACTGGCTTTCAGTGCTGGAGCCAAAGAAGTTGGTTGGCTTTAGGGGACCTTCCCCAACACCAAATCCTCAAATCCTTTTGTCCGAGAGAGTGGGGATGTACTCTGGGCAAGGCATCTTCATAACAAAAAAATCTTGCCCAGCCATCCAAAATTGCAGCTGCCCCCTCTTCTATCTGGCAGTTGTAGTTTGAAACTCCCCTCTTTGGGAGACCGGGGGGTCTTTCATACAAATAGTTTCCCCACCTTCTGGAAGTTCTGTGCTAGCAACTACCTCTAATATATATCAATCTTTGACTATGCCCTTTCCCTTTGCTTACTGTCATCTACTATCTTTCTGCCTTAGTGGTCCATTCTCCTATAAATTCTGAACAAAGATTTTCTAAAGCAGAAGACGGGACATGCTGGGCCTAACTATTTCTTGGTTAGACGCATGATGTTAGCATAATGGATCTGCGCTCATATGACAGAAGACTGAGCGACCGGGGAAGAAGAAACTTGGGAGTATTTGCACTGGTTGTTTGTGCTGCACCCAAAAGGATTGGTTGGCCTAAGGGGACCTTTCTCAGTGTCACCTGTCCTCAAATCCTCTTGTTTAAAGACCCCCCACATCACGTGTCACATTCCCTCATGCTAGGAAGATTTCTTAAGATTTCTTAC
Source organism: Phymorhynchus buccinoides (assembly GCA_017654935.2). Taxonomy (NCBI): domain Eukaryota; kingdom Metazoa; phylum Mollusca; class Gastropoda; order Neogastropoda; family Raphitomidae; genus Phymorhynchus; species Phymorhynchus buccinoides. The sequence continues at coordinate 11,428,974 of CM065699.1, forward strand.
CAGTAGCAACTCAAAACTGGCGTCATTAGCTGTCCGCTTAGTAAAACTAGATCTAATTTTACCGATTTGTAACTGATGATATATCGGTGCATATTACACTGGTGGAAATAAAAACTTAACAGAAGAAACATTTTATCTTTTGTCTCTTTTCCTGTGTTGTTATTTTGTACCAGTACTAATAAGAAATGTTGAAAACGAACTGTTGAATTAACATACCCACTGACGTCGGAAGAAGTTCTTTAGACAACACTTACAACAGTGTGTGCAGGAAAACTAAACTCTAAATAGGTCGGAGTTTGGGGCGTTAAAAATAACTGCATGCAGGCGTTAGGGAAGGCTTATTGTAGATCTAGTGATTTGCGCTAACTCTGATTCGCTAAATTCCAAGAGAAAGCTTTAAATAAAGTCTTTTAAATGGAGGTTTGTCCAGGTATTCTCACCAAACACGTGCATTCCATATTCATTCGAAAGATCAATATCTTTTCTGCAAAGCTCAGTTAAAATAAATGCCTAGATCAATAGTGACCAATTTAGAGTTTCTGTCAAAGAGACCAAGCATGTAGGGTTTTTCGACGTTCTAGCAGAATGACGCAGCACGACGTCATGGCGAGTTGAGTCAAGTAAACAAAGGCAGTCGTTTTACAAAACGAACTGGATAACTGCCCTTAGAGCATCGACAGTCAAGTTAAACAGCTCTGTGGATAAAGTGGTGTCTGCTTGTTAGCTTAATGCAATATTTTTTGCATGGAAGTAAATGTTCATTGGAAAAAAACACTACTTTATTATGCTCAGTCTGGCCAGCTAGCTAAAACCTTTGGTGACGATGTCGTGGCAGGGGTATGTGCTCAAAATCTACTTGGTTATTTAATGTTGAAGCCCAGAGCACATCTTCTTTGTATTATTTGAATAAGGGAAAGGCTTAAGAGCCGGGATGCTATATTTCTTATTAATGATAACTTTCATGTTATCCAGAAATATCAGTTTCTTGTGGTCACGTGATCAGTGATCAATTTATTGTTTCACAGATGAAGTCAGACCCAGATCTAGATCTCGTAGCTTGTGATTATTTACGCTTATATATAGTAGATCTAGGTATAATAGATCTATCTGCAATTTTTCTCTTCGCATGGGCATTATACTGAACAGGTTTATAACGCGCGCGCGTGTGTGGATGTGTGTGCGTGCACGCGCATGCGTTTGTGTAAGTGTGTGTGTGTGTGTGTGCATGCTTGCGTGCATGTTCATGCGTGTGTATATGTGTTTGCCAGGGCCAGACAGACCGATAGAGACAGAGTATGTGTAGACCTGTGTGTACATGGGAAAGGCCTACACATACTCTGTCTCATGATGGGTGGTGCCGGTGGCAATGAGAGTGCTGTGCGCGAGCTTGTTAAAGAGACCGGTAGACAGACTCTCTCTCTCTCTCTCTCTCTCTCTCTCTCTCTCTCTCTCTCTCTCTCTCTCTCTCTCTCTCTCTCTCTCTCTCTCTCTCTCTCTCTCTCTCTCTCTCTCTCTCTCTCTCTCTCTCTCTCTCTCTCTCTCTCTCTCTCTCTCTCTCTCTCTCTCTCTCTCTCTCTCTCTCTCTGTGTGTGTGTGTGAGAGAGAGAGTGTGTGTGTGTGTGTGTGCGTGTGCGCGCGCGTATGTGTGTGAGTGCGTGCGTGACTGTGCGTGTGTTTGCATGTGCGTGTTGTTCTTGTCCTTCAGGTCAACGTCCTTCCACTAAAAGTGATTCAGACAGTATTATCATTAGTGTTGGGTATGTGTACCGGTATTATACCAGTATTTTTTCGACGTACCGATATTTGGCGGAGGAGTGCGCTATAGAGCTCCACATTTGGCGGAGGAGTGCGCTATAGAGCTCCACATTTGGCGGAGGAGTGCGCTATAGAGCTCCACATTTGGCGGAGGAGTGCGCTATAGAGCTCCACATTTAGCGGAGGAGTGCGCTATATAGCTCCACATTTAGCGTCGGAGTGCGCTATATAGCTCCACATTTAGCGGAAGAGTGCGCTATATAGCTCCACATTTAGCGTCGGAGTGCGCTATATAGCTCCACATTTAGCGTCGGAGTGCGCTATATAGCTCCACATTTAGCGGCGGAGTGTGCTATAGAGCTCCACATTTAGCGGCGGAGTGTGCTATATAGCTCCACATTTAGCGGCGGAGTGTGCTATAGAGCTCCACATTTAGCGGCGGAGTGTGCTATATAGCTCCACATTTGGCGGCGGAGTGTGCTATAGAGCTCCACATTTGGCGGAGGAGTGTGCTATAGATCTCCACATTTAGCGGCGGAGTGTGCTATAGAGCTCCACATTTAGCGGAGGAGTGTGCTATAGAGCTCCACATTTAGCGGAGGAGTGCGCTATAGAGCTCCACATTTAGCGGAGGAGTGCGCTATACAGCTCCACATTTGGCGGAGGAGTGCGCTATATAGCTCCACATTTGGCGGAGGAGTGCGCTATATAGTGCGCTATATAGCTCCACATTTGGTGGAGGAGTGTGCTATACAGCTCCACATTTGGTGGAGGAGTGCGCTATAGAGCTCCACATTTGGCGGAGGAGTGCGCTATATAGCTCCACATTTAGCGTCGGAGTGCGCTATTGAGCTCCATATTTAGCGTCGGAGTGCGCTATAGAGCTCCACATTTAGCGGTGGAGTGTGCTATAGAGCTCCACATTTGGCGGCGGAGTGTGCTATAGAGCTCCACATTTAGCGTCGGTGTGTGCTATAGAGCTCATGAAAGTGTGAGCCTCCCTGCATTCCTTGGGCAATTGTGAACACTAGTTAATATATCAATTGACTTGTTTCTTTAAACATAACATTTTGAACCAGCCATCAACTAATGATCAAGAAGTTGCCACATTAAATCATACATAGTGTGTGTGTGTGTGTGTGTGTGTGTGTGTGTGTGTTTGGGAATCATACTAAATATTCATAATTAATCATCAAATGAAAGTGAGTGCCAAGAAGATGGTGATGGTGTTTTTGTGTTTTTCTGTCGTGTTTTTGTCGCTGATTTTGCAGCTGATTGTTATTTTAGGTAAATGCACATACATGTATAGGCTTCTTTGGAACATTCTCAAGCCACCCTCTCTCTCCCACTCTCTATCATTCCCTTTCTGGCTTCCTAACTTCTTACTTCTTGTCTACTTTTGTGCTTCTGTTTCTCATGTATAGTAGTCATTTATTTTATGATTCTATGATTGTCTTTGAATGTTTGATGATTTTGAGTTTTCAACAGCAACGTTGATGGTTGATGCAGTGTGTGTGTGCATGCGTTTGTGTGTGCACGCGTGCATGTGTGTGTGGTTGCTGACATTATGGAAAACATTGTTTCTGACATGTTCATACAACGAGATTGGCTAGATTATGATTTAATCATTTGTGCAATTTTGTTGTGGTTCTTGATGTTCATCTTTGTTTTCCATAGATATTCAGCCTATGTCATCAATTTATGTATATCATTGCTAATTGACAGTAATATCTTTGTGTGTGTGTGTGTGTGTGTGGATAAGGTGTGTTTATGAGTGCATAAGCCTCATTAGTATGCAATGCTCTTTTCACATATTAATTGCATTTGTCAGGTTTATTTTGCATTACAGTATTTAAAAAAATGTTTTTTTAATGAATGTGAAGCCAATAAAATATTGGTTTATGATTTAAGCATTTATCATTGATTGATTGATTAACTCTCTCTCTCTCTCTCTCTCTCTCTCTCTCTCTCTCTCTCTCTCTCTCTCTCTCTCTCTCTCTCTCTCTCTCTCTCCCTCTCTCTCTCTCTCCCTCTCCCTCTGTGTATATATATGTGTGTGTGTGTGTGTCCCCAGTGTGTGTGTTGTTGTTGTAACTGTTGCTGTTCAGGCATTCACATGACAAGATAAAATTTACCATCACAGCACCACTGGTTTGAAAAATATATAATACCATGTGATGAATTCTTAAAAAAAAGAATGAGTTGTTTGACCATTTTCTAGTCACAGAGACTCTTTTCTGTTACAATTGGGCTGTTCCCACCTAGAGAGCGTATCGCTGAAGCGCACCACCTCCCGGGAATTCTTGAAAAAAGAGTTGCGAAGGATGTTGGATTTTGTAAACATAGCTATCAATTTGGTGCATACAATGCAGCAGGGCTGCTTTTTTTCTAGTCTAAGTTTGAAATTCATGGTCAAAGGTCAAGGTCACTGGAGCCGAAAATGCTGCCAAGCCCCTTGCACAATAATGTTTGAACAAAGGAACCTAGGACACTCAAATGTTGCATGCTGTTGTATGTGGGATATCTAAGCCAAGTTCGAAATTGAAGGTAACAGCAGACCACCATGCTGTGCAAAGTTGTAAATGGCCTCGTAGACATCAAAGCAGATCAGTTTCTTCTCCCTAGCAACACCCGCACCAGATCAAATCATTCCTTGAAATTCAGACAAATCACAACAAAAACAAACACTTTCAAATACAGCTTCTTCCCCAGAACTATTCTAGTACGGAACACTCTTCCAGCCGCAGCAGCTGAGAGTCCCTCCTTAGTATTTTTCAAGAGGGAGCTCAACAACTTGTCATTCTAATCTCTGAGATGGGGGGCATAGATCAAAGTAGCGGTAAATAAAGGGCAGGAGCTGTGCCGGTCAGGGTTTGGCCACGGGGACCGCTACGGTAGCCGGATTGGTCTTGCCTGGATACTGTGAAAAGGTCTATGACCCACCCCTACCCTTTCTCCACTCACACAGCATAATACACTTTTCCCCCCTAGCTCCCTCCTCAACACTGTTCCCAAAGATAGTTTTCAAGTGGGTTTGTTTTCATTGCGCAACCTCTTAAGTGACTGGAATGCCTACTGAGACGGCGCGACTAAGAAATATTGAAGACTTGAAGTAAGATACAACTGTACTACAGATTTTGAGGTGATTCTGTGATGGAATAATAATATATTGCAATGACAAGAGTTTGACCTTTTCAAAGTCAAAGGTCAAGGAGGTAACAGTTATGAATACTATACAGTGCACGCCAGCTTCAAGTAATATAACACTTTACAAAACTTGAAGTCATTCTGAGCTGGGGAACATAATGTATTACAGAGATAAGAAATTGATTTGCCAAGGTCAGAAGTCAAGGTCAAGGTAAAATAAGCGATATATTGATAGTTATCAGACAGGACACACCAGCATCAAGTAATACACCACTGTACAAAATTTAAAATAAATATGAGTAGAAAATCATAATGCACAAATAGGAAAATTGACTTTTTCAAGGTCAAGGTCAAACAAGTTATACACTGATACTTATCACATCAGGCAGAACATCCCTGCGTCAGTATTACACCACTGTACAAAATTTGAAGTAAATCTGAGCAGGGAATCGTAATATATTGAAAACATAAACAAATATTTTTTCAAGGTCAAAGTCAAGCAGGAGATTTGTCATCAAACGAGACACATCAGCTTCAAGAAATACACCACTGTCTAAAATTTGAAGTAATTATGTGCAGGGGATCATATTATATGGCAAAATGTAGAACATGGATTATTCAAGGTCAAAGGTCAAGGTCAAGTAGATAAATAGTATTAATCAGGATGCATGAACTTCAAGTAATATACCACTGTGCAAACTTTTAAGTAATTATGTTACGGGAATCATAGTGTAAGGCAAAAATTAGAAATTGACTTTGTCAAGGTCAAAGGTCAAGGTCACAGTCAAGATGTTCACTTTCAAAGCTAAAAATTGCAAAAGTTCAACAGTGCTCCGTTTTCTGATTCCAACGATACCAAAACCATTTCTGTAGGTCAAATAGAATACAAGATATGAAATTTGCTTAACTGCAAATTTGAAGTTATCATTTTGGACATATAAAAATGCTATTTTTTCCAAATTCATTTGAGATTTTGAAGCACTTATAAATATAAATGACTTCTGTAATAAATCATGTACATTGTCTACATACTTGTTGACAAACAAAAAGTATACTTGCACACATTGACCCTATTATTTTTAATATGCAGACATCTAAAGTTGGCCCAGGGAGCAAAATGCACTTTCAAGATTTTGACACAAAATGGGTGCAAAAATTAAATATTTAAAAATTCATAACTTTGCACCTACTTGTCGTACAGAAATAAAATTGATATACTTGCATTCAGAATAAAAAGTTCTATCATAAAATACTACTTTTACACTTATTTGTTGAAATACAAAAATCACTTTGGAATACCTGTTACCAGCTATAAGAGGGGGAAAATGTGAAAACCATGATTTTGACACGTGACGTGGTGGGTCTTTAAGAAAGAGATGCAGGATAGAAGTACCCTTGTTCAGGGTACATCATGGACAAGGCATCGTGGCAATCTTCTGCTTTAGTCACACCCCTCATGTTTACGACCCTCAATCTCAAAGTCTGCTTCTTTCAGTTTCATGAACATAAATCCTCCGAAGTCGGAGTGTGGCTGCCCACGTGGCGGGGTAATCAAAAACGGTCACACACACATAATGTTCTCATCCCTAGCTGGTGCATTTGTACCATAGTGTTCAAGTGATTCGGCTGTTGGGATGATCCCTGGAGTGTTTTAGCCAGGGTACGACAACAACATGATGAAAATAATCCTAGGCTGATCCTAACCCTATCCCTGTCCCCAAAATGGCAGAATGTTGCTTCTCAGTGAGCATTTTTAATGCGGAAATTTGAGGGGTGTGTGTGTGTGTGGGGGGGGGGGGGTGACTAAAGTACAAGATAGCCGTGTCTCCACTATAAACAAATTCTAACCCAGCCTCCCATAATAGCAGCTGCCCATTCTGCTATTTAGTAGCGATAGTGAGAAGTAACACAATGGAAAACAAGTGACATTACCCAGTGACATTTTCATGTTACTTTTCATTCTGAGGACAGGATGGGAAAAAGGCTGTCAAGCTTATTCCTTTATCCTCAATAAAGATCATTTTAACTTGACTTGACATTGTTCAGGTCTGGAGAAGGTGGTGGAGGGAAACAAGAGAGTGGTGTACCTTTAACCCAGTGACATTGTTCAGGTCTGGAGAAGGTGGTGGAGGGAAACAAGAGAGTGGTGTACCTTTAACCCAGTGACATTGTTCACGTCTGGAGAAGGTGGTGGAGGGAAACAAGAGAGTGGTGTACATACAGTGCCTTTAACCCAGTGACATTGTTCACGTCTGGAGAAGGTGGTGGAGGGAAACAAGAGAGTGGTGTACATACAGTGCCTTTAACCCAGTGACATTGTTCAGGTCTGGAGAAGGTGGTGGAGGGAATCAAGAGAGTGGTGTACATACAGTGCCTTTAACCCAGTGACATTGTTCACGTCTGGAGAAGCTGGTGGAGGGAAACAAGAGAGTGGTGTACATACAGTGCCTTTAACCCAGTGACATTGTTCAGGTCTGGAGAAGGTGGTGGAGGGAAACAAGAGAGTGGTGTACATACAGTGCCTTTAACCCAGTGACATTGTTCACGTCTGGAGAAGGTGGTGGAGGGAAACAAGAGAGTGGTGTACATACAGTGCCTTTAACCCAGTGACATTGTTCACGTCTGGAGAAGGTGGTGGAGGGAAACAAGAGAGTGGTGTACATACAGTGCCTTTAACCCAGTGACATTGTTCAGGTCTGGAGAAGCTGGTGGAGGGAAACAAGAGAGTGGTGTACATACAGTGCCTTTAACCCAGTGACATTGTTCACGTCTGGAGAAGGTGGTGGAGGGAAACAAGAGAGTGGTGTACATACAGTGCCTTTAACCCAGTGACATTGTTCAGGTCTGGAGAAGCTGGTGGAGGGAAACAAGAGAGTGGTGTACATACAGTGCCTTTAACCCAGTGACATTGTTCACGTCTGGAGAAGGTGGTGGAGGGAAACAAGAGAGTGGTGTACATACAGTGCCTTTAACCCAGTGACATTGTTCAGGTCTGGAGAAGCTGGTGGAGGGAAACAAGAGAGTGGTGTACATACAGTGCCTTTAACCCAGTGACATTGTTCACGTCTGGAGAAGGTGGTGGAGGGAAACAAGAGAGTGGTGTACATACAGTGCCTTTAACCCAGTGACATTGTTCACGTCTGGAGAAGGTGGTGGAGGGAAACAAGAGAGTGGTGTACATACAGTGCCTTTAACCCAGTGACATTGTTCACGTCTGGAGAAGGTGGTGGAGGGAAACAAGAGAGTGGTGTACATACAGTGCCTTTAACCCAGTGACATTGTTCACGTCTGGAGAAGGTGGTGGAGGGAAACAAGAGAGTGGTGTACATACAGTGCCTTTAACCCAGTGACATTGTTCAGGTCTGGAGAAGCTGGTGGAGGGAAACAAGAGAGTGGTGTACATACAGTGCCTTTAACCCAGTGACATTGTTCACGTCTGGAGAAGGTGGTGGAGGGAAACAAGAGAGTGGTGTACATACAGTGCCTTTAACCCAGTGACATTGTTCAGGTCTGGAGAAGCTGGTGGAGGGAAACAAGAGAGTGGTGTACATACAGTGCCTTTAACCCAGTGACATTGTTCACGTCTGGAGAAGGTGGTGGAGGGAAACAAGAGAGTGGTGTACATACAGTGCCTTTAACCCAGTGACATTGTTCAGGTCTGGAGAAGCTGGTGGAGGGAAACAAGAGAGTGGTGTACATACAGTGCCTTTAATCCAGTGACATTGTTCACGTCTGGAGAAGGTGGTGGAGGGAAACAAGAGAGTGGTGTACATACAGTGCCTTTAACCCAGTGACATTGTTCACGTCTGGAGAAGGTGGTGGAGGAAAACAAGAGAGTGGTGTACATACAGTGCCTTTAACCCAGTGACATTGTTCAGGTCTGGAGAAGCTGGTGGAGGGAAACAAGAGAGTGGTGTACATACAGTGCCTTTAACCCAGTGAATTGTTCACGTCTGGAGAAGGTGGTGGAGGGAAACAAGAGAGTGGTGTACATACAGTGCCTTTAACCCAGTGACATTGTTCAGGTCTGGAGAAGCTGGTGGAGGGAAACAAGGAGCTGAGCAAGGAGATGAAGATTGTTTCCTGTGTGTCGATTTGTGGGAAGAGTGTGATTTCCAACTAATCCTCTATCGTTGTCAGGTCTGGAGAAGCTGGTGGAGGCAGCCAAGGATCTGAGCAAGGAGATGAAGATTGTTTCCTGTGTGTCGATTTGTGGGAGGAGTGTTATTTCGGGTGTCCGGACATTTTCCACCCGGACTTTTCCCACCCAGACTTTTCACACCCGGACTTTTCACACCCAGACTTTTCACACCCAATTGAACAAACTTCTGTTCATTGCATTTGATTTCCGACTATGACTGCCAGATACAAACAGATGTTTATGTGCTTACTTTTTGCTATCATGATATTAATAGTAGGATGGCAATGGATATATAAGATAATATATAAGATAATTAGAGACAATTTTCTTTTCCTTTCTATGCCCCCCCCCCCCCCCCCGCCTCTCTCTCGGAAGAAAGAGAGACAGCAAGGGAGAGAGAGAGAGAAAGAAAGAGACAGAGAGGTGACTACGGAGTGTAATTTACATGATTAGTACTTGCAAAGAATGACATGTATACTTATTACTTACTTTTATTTTCTTCTTTGAATGTTTCCTTTGAAGGACAATAAACCATTTGATTGCTTCATTAATTGATTGCTAGATTGATTTAGAGAGAGAGAAAGAGAGAGGGAGAGAGAAAGAGAGGGGGAGATATGGAGTGAAAGAAAGAGAGAGAGAATGTGTGTGTGTGTGTGTGTGAAAAGTGCGGGTGAAAAGTCTGGGTGGGAATAGTCCTAGGTGTGAAAAGTCTGGGTGGGAAAAGTCCGGGTGGGAATAGTCCTAGGTGGGAAAAGTCCAGGTGGAAAAAGACCGGGCGGGAAAAGTCCGGTAATTGTTATTTCCTACTAACCCTCTATCATTGTCAGGTCTGGAGAAGCTGGTGGAGGGAAACAAGGAGCTGAGCAAGGAGATGAAGATTGTTTCCTGTGTGTCAATTTGTGGGAAGAGTGTGATTTCCAACTAATCCTCTATCGTTGTCAGGTCTGGAGAAGCTGGTGGAGGCGGCCACGGCTGTGGAGGAGCTGAGCAAGGAGCTAGTGGTCAAGGAGAGGGAGTTGGCCGTCGCCTCAGAGAAGGCCGAAGCCGTGCTTAAAATCGTATCCACCAAAGCCGCCGCCGCTGAGCAGGTCCGTTGGTTATGGGAAAGAAAGTCACATAAAACAAACTGACAGAAATCCTTTACTTTAAAAAAAAGAATGCAAAATGTGGACAATAAAGCATCTCGATAAAAGAGTTAACTTTTTTTTACTATGTATCATGCACGAACAAGATGAGTATGTTTGTATTCTTGCATTTCGGGTGCAAATATTTTTTTTAAGAAAAATATTTTTTTAAACTTGTTATAGCCAGAGACTTGTTCTGTCCAACAATACCAAACTTTCACACTTGATATGCAAACAAAGTAGGCAAAAGTAGAGTTGAAAATTGCCGATTTTAGTATGTCTGTGGTAAAAAGCTACTGGGAATTAGTACATGGTGAAAGAATTAAACAAGTAACTTGAAAAAATTAGTATAATTATATTCTCTCCAAGCCTCCTTGTTTCTATGTTTGTCTTATCCTCTCCAAGCCTCATTATTTCTGTGTTAACTTTATCCATTTTTTGTTTGCTTTGCGCTGCGCTTCTTTGCTTGATCTCTTAGCATAGCATACCGGCACTGTAGTCTTTTGATCATAGCCTTTTGCCCATAACCCTTTCATCGCCACTGTCGCCTCTTGGCACCACAATGATTTGACACTCATGTCACTAAAAGGCATCACATGAGGGTCTGGTATCCAGTGACCTTATGTTGTTAATTTTGGGTGGTAAGGACAGACCCTATTTTATGCATGTCAGAGAGGAATCCCCAATATTGCAGACAGAAACTTTTCTCTACCCAGGTAAGTTTTATGGACAGTTTTGGCTGAAAAATGGCTGGCGTTGAAAGGGTTTAAACATATTAGGCTGTGTACAGATATACATGGAAGTTCTGCGTAGAAACTCGTGCGCAAAAAATAAATAAATCTGGAAATAAGAAATATGAAAGCATGTGCACATTACATGCAGAAACTCATACGCAATCTCGTACTCTCATTTCTTATGTAAGTGTATGGGGTTTCCCCACGGAACTTACGGATTGCGGATCTACTGTGTGGGTGCCCTAAGTCTTAACTTGTCCTTTACCTTTTGAACAATATTGCTTTCTTGTGCTCCTTGGCAATCGAATCGTGCAGGTGAAAGGCCAGGTGCTGAAAGTGAAGGACAAAGCAGAGGATATCGTGAAAACCATCGATGCGGACAAAGAGGTGGCCATGGGCAAGCTGGAGGCGGCCCGCCCGGCCCTGGAGGAGGCAGAGGCTGCCCTGAACACCATAAAATCAGCCGACATCTCCACCGTCAGGAAGCTGGGCAAGCCGCCCCACCTCATCATGAGGATCATGGACTGCGTGCTCCTCCTCTTCCAGGTCAAGATCGAACCCATCAGGGTCGACCAGGACAAGCCCGAGTTCTTCAAGCCCTCCTGGTCCAACTCGCTCAAGGTCAGAGGCTGTGGTGGTTTTGTGCTCTGTTTTGCAGTGGGTGGTTTTTTTGGCAATGTCCACGTTTATTCCGGTAAGTGAAGGTACCATATTTTACAGACTATAAGGCGATACCTTTTTTTCCCCTGACAGACCTCTGTACCATATAATATGACTAACAATATAGTAAAAACAAGTACAATAGATTCAGATTTTTGGTGTAAAATTTGGGAGGTGAGCTTATGATAAGGTGTTCCTTATAGTCCGAAAAATGTGATAATAGGATTTGGAAACAATCTCCAGTTATTGTTCTTTGTGTTCCCCAAAGTTTTTTCAGAGTTATTGTTCTTTGCTTTTTCCTCGAGTTTTAGGATTTTCGGGAGATGCAAAGGAACGTGAATAATAGGCATGTGTCGGCATACTGTCATATATCCTATTGATGAAACAGAAGCTCAGAAAGCCTTCTTTCATCAGTAGGTTATTGCCTTTGTCACATTGAACTTGATACTAGCCATTTTATTGTCCTTTGCCGATCTACGATCGCAAAGGAGTCTAAATTCATTTGTGTATATTTCTTTGTTTGTTGTTGTTTTTTCAGGGAGGTACAGGGCGGGTCAGGTACAGGGCGTAGCCGGCAAAGGATATATCTGCCGCTCGGCGATGCCATTCTTAAATGAAATGCTTTCTCTTTCAACATAGCATTATTTTCAAGTGTTCATTTATAATTATAAACGATATCAAGGGCAACTAAATAATGAAATATTCCTGGAAAACGTTAAGGAATGGAAAAAAGAAACCCAAATGGTAGCAAAAATGTTGCGTGTGACAATAGTTCAGAGAGAGAGAGAGATAAAGCTTTCAATCCTTTACCGGTAGTCTTTTTAACCCCTTCAAGACATCACTGTCTGAGGCAAACATCACTACTGGCCTGGGGTTGCCTCAAAACATTTTTAGCTAATAGGAAATGGAACAAAACTCACCTCTATCTGTGATTCATTTTCAACAACATTACTGGTTGATCCGAGTTTAATTTTCACTTTCAAAGTGTGATTACTTTCATTAGAATCAGAATGATTAGCCTCCTTATTAGTCACTGTTAATAAGTAGTTATTGAAGCCTTTTGTGAAGCTCGTGTAGGGCCGATTGTTTGGACATTTTTAACATTAACAAATGAAACAGAAGTGCCAAACATAAATGAAACAGAGGCTGGAATAGTGATGAAGAGAAGTGACTCGAAGAACGTGGTTTGGATTGAAAAAAAGCATGGATTCAGACAAGTTTTAGACTCAGAAATCGCTGTTCCGAGAGTACTCGGAATTAGGCCCAGACCGGCGTTCTCCTGTTCCAAGTATATTTGGAATTAGTCCGGAATTAGTTAAGCCAAAGAGATGATTTGAATATTTGTTTAAATCAAACTGTTTTCCTGTTGATTTGTGAAATCCCATTTACTTTGTCCGTTTTTCCTTCTCTTTCCCTCAGCTGATGTCGGCGACGGGTTTCCTGAACAACCTGATGTCCTTCCCCAAGGACAACATCAACGACGAGATGGTGGAGCTGCTGGAGCCCTACTTTGCCTCAGAGGACTACTATCTAGAGCAGGCCAAGAAGGTCTGCGGCAATGTGGCCGGCTTGCTCTCCTGGACCAAGGCCATGGCCGGCTTCTTTTCCATCAACAAGGAGGTTCTGCCACTCAAGGTCAGAGAGGGACTTCTTTTTTTGGTCTGTTGGGTCATTTTTTTCATTAGCTGGTAGGTTTATTAAAAACAAAGTCGAATCTGTAGACTTCTCTAAGCGATGTAAACCATAATATTTTTGCTTCTTTGCCACCAGGAAGGTGCTGCTACTAGAGGTGTGAATGTGCGCTCCTCTCTTTTGATTATGGCACTTCAAGTTTCTTAAAGTTGCTAGGTTTGTACTAATTGAAGGCAACTTAATTGTTGCTTATGCAGACGAAAGCCAGGCATTGCTTCATTCTGTGATTTTCTTTTCCTCACATTTATGTCAAGGATTTTAGCAATTCCTTACGGAAGCCAGAAAAGTTCTGTGAGATAAACAACTGCTCCTTACTAGAGAGATAGAGGGCGAGATCCTTGCTTATGTCCCTGTTGGGTCTTCATCTTCTTCTGCTGTCAATGCGGCTATGAAGTACTTGTAGATAGCCTGCCTACTTTTTCCCCTGCACCAGACCCAATGTGTCTGTGTGCTGTGCGTTGTGCAGGTCAACCTGCTGATGAACATGTGTCTGTGTCGTTGATACTGTGCATTCTTTTCCCCTGTATCAGACCCAATGTGTCTGTGTGCTGTGCAGGTCAACCTGCTGATGAACATGTGTCTGTGTCATTGATACTGTGCATTCTTTTCCCCTGTATCAGACCCAATGTGTCTGTGTGCTGTGCAGGTCAACCTGCTGATGAACATGTGTCTGTGTCGTTGATACTGTGCATTCTTTTCCCCTGTATCAGACCCAATGTGTCTGTGTGCTGTGCAGGTCAACCTGCTGATGAACATGTGTCTGTGTCATTGATACTGTGCATTCTTTTCCCCTGTATCAGACCCAGTATGTATGTCTGTGCACTGTGCAGGTCAACCTGCTGATGAACATGTGTCTGTGTCGTTGATACTGTGCATTCTTTTCCCCTGTATCAGACCCAGTGTGTTTGTCTGTGTGCTGTGCGTTGTGCAGGTCAACCTGCTGATGAACATGTGTCTGTGTCGTTGATACTGTGCATTCTTTTCCCCTGTATCAGACCCAGTGTGTATGTCTGTGTGCTGTGCAGGCCAACCTGCTGATGAACATGTGTCTGTGTCATTGATACTGTGCATTCTTTTCCCCTGTATCAGACCCAGTGTGTATGTCTGTGTGCTGTGCAGGCCAACCTGCTGATGAACATGTGTCTGTGTAGTTGATACTGTGCATTCTTTTCCCCTGTATCAGACCCAGTATGTATGTCTGTGTGCTGTGCAGGCCAACCTGCTGATGAACATGTGTCTGTGTAGTTGATACTGTGCATTCTTTTCCCCTGTATCAGACCCAGTATGTATGTCTGTGTACTGTGCAGGTCAACCTGCTGATGAACATGTGTCTGTGTCATTGATACTGTGCATTCTTTTCCCCTGTATCAGACCCAGTATGTATGTCTGTGTGCTGTGCAGGCCAACCTGCTGATGAACATGTGTCTGTGTCGTTGATACTGTGCATTCTTTTCCCCTGTATCAGACCCAGTGTGTATGTCTGTGTGCTGTGCAGGCCAACCTGCTGATAAACATGTTGTCTGTGTCGTTGATACTGTGCATTCTTTTCCCCTGTATCAGACCCAGTGTGTATGTCTGTGTGCTGTGCAGGCCAACCTGCTGATAAACATGTTGTCTGTGTCGTTGATACTGTGCATTCTTTTCCCATTGGTAGAGTGGAGGTTTTACGTCCTCATGGCGGAAAGCCCTTAGGGACAAGTTGTTCTGGTGCTGGGTTGATGGGTTTTTTTCCCCTGCATCAGACCCAGTATGTTTGTCTGTGTGCTGTGCATTGTGAAGGCCAACTTGCTGATAAACATGTGGCTGTGTTGATGATGCCTTTTTTTATCCACAGACTCAGTATGAATGTTCATATGTATGATGTGCATGCCAACTTGCTCATGAACGTGTGGCTATGTCGCTGATGATTGGCATTCTTTTTCCCATGCACCAGACCCACTGTGTCTGCATGCATTGCTTTGCGTTAAGCGAGCCAACCTGAGCATGTTGGTTCTTGTTTGTCTGCTGCTAATGTGGCAATGTTGTTGATGCCTCGCATTCTTCTCCACTGCAACAGACCCAGTATATCTGTATGTATGCATCTGTGGTGTGGGTTTTGCAGGCCAACCTGAACACGTTGGTTCTTCTTCTAGCACTCAATGCAGCAGCAGGGATGCATCTAGAGCGCAGCATTGCGGCATTGCCGCAAAATTGTTGATGTTCCCGCAAAAATTAAAATATGCTGCGGGAAAATCCCCCCAAATTTTGTGAAATCCCGCAAACGAAAAAATCGTTTGAAAATAACTTGTTCGGCACTAGGCCTAGATTGCGTGGCTGCGTGGGCTGTACCGAGTCTGCATTTCCTTTCGACAGTAAAGAACGAGCATTTTGATTGGGTCTTAAAAATAGCATAGCCAATCAACGGCTTTCTCTTTCATTTACTATTTCCGGGCGCAGTGTAAGCGAGCCCGCTCAAAAATGGCATCGCTTCTGGATTATTTTACTGTGACTTCTAAAAAGAAAGAAAACAGTGCGACTGGAGTGCAACATTGATCAACAACCTTGTTGTTCCTCATCGGCAGTTAGTGATGACAACGGGGAAAGTTCATCGAATGACGAAGCATCGGATCAGGACTGTGATGTCACTGACGATCCCATTGCTAGTAGTGTCGCTCCACCACCTTTCAAAAAGCGAAAGCATGAGTTCATGGAAAGTTGGAAAAAAAGCAGACCTTGGCTAGAATTTGACAGCGAATCAAAAGCAATGTTTTGTGACTGGTGCTTACAAAGCAAAAACAACAATGCGTTCACCACAGGTTGTAAACATTTCCGCACTACATCCCTTGATCGACACGTTGTTCTACCTAGTCACAAAGACGCAGTGCAAGACGTTTCACTCAGAAAAGAGTTTGAGGCATCACGGAAAACTGCTTTTGAAAAAAAGTCTGATTCGCTAACAAGAGCGATTCACAGTGTGTACTGTTCAAGTATAAAACAAACTGGCATTGATTTACCCCCGCCCCCCTAACTATTTCCAGATCCCCCCAAATTTCCACACCAAGGGGGGCAATGCCCCCCAGTTTAGAAATTTCTAGATGCATCCCTGCAGCAGTATTATTGATAGCTTGCGTGTGTTTCTTTTCCCTGCACTATGTGTGTGCTGTGCGTTGTTCAGGCCAACCTGGCGATCCAGCAGGATCGGCTGACGGCGGCCCAGTCGGACCTGTCCTCGGCCCAGGCCATTCTGGACGAGAAGGAGGCCGAGCTGGCCAAGGTGCAGGCCTGCTTCGACGAGGCCATGGCAGAGAAACAGGTGAACCACCACCTCTACTCTCTGTGCTGAAGGTTTTTGTTTGTGTGTGTGGTGCGTGGTAGACCAGTGGTCTAAAGTCTGCTATTTGTTTGCATCCACCCTAGACCTATATAGATTGGGATCTGACGACGTGCTGTCACACGCCTATTATTACATCCCTTTGCATCTCCCTAAGAACAACTACAAAGAACAACACTGGAGAAAATCATCACATAAGCGATCAAATCCAACAGTCTCCCAACACAGGCCCACTCCCTCATTACAGCAGAACCCCGTGAACCCCAACAACCCAGGCCGCCCCATAGTGTCGGAGAACAAATCTCTATGTTCCTTGATCAGATCCTCCAAACTATCGTGTCCCACCTCCCCACATTTGTTAAAGACACCTCCCATGCCCTACAACTCCTGGACAATTTCTCCTTCCCAACTGACCCACACCACATATTCCTCTTCACTATGGACGTCACCTCTCTGTACACAAGTATCCCTCACAAGGAAGGCCTCACTGCTCTCAAACATTTTCTCTGTCGTGATTCAAGAAAACTGCCTACCACCACTCTTCTCCGTCTAGCTGAACTTGTCTTCACTCTAAACTCTTTCCAATTTGCTGGCCAGCACTACAGTCAAGCCTGTGGCGTAGCAATGGGGACACGCCTCTTTGTCGGTTTTATTGAGGAACAAATCTTTCACGGTTACCCAGACCTTCTGCCAAATTTTTTCCGCCGGTTTAACAATGACTGTCTCGGCATCTTCACAGGCCCTCTCAACAAACTCCAGGCTTTCATCACCTTTGTTTCCAATTTCCATCCTGCTCTCAAATTCACACGAAATTACTCAAACCAGCCTGTCTTTCCTTGACATTCTCATCTCCGTAGATTCATCATTACAGCTCCATACATGTGTTCTACTCACACTCTTATCTTCTTTTCTCTCCCAATCACCCTCAGTCTACAAAAACCAGCATCCCCTTCTCTCAGTTCTTACGCCTCAGCCACATCTGCTCATAAGACTGACTAGCCAAGCCAGACTTATGTTCACATTTTTTGTCAGACATGGCTACCCAGCCAACATTTGCAAACAGGCCCTTCAGAGAGAGAGTCCATTTCCAGACAACAAGCCCTCACACCTGCTGACAAATCAAACACTTATGACCGCCCTATCCTGTTTCCAACAACATCTTCATCAAAAACATTCTTTTGCGCCACTACCACTTACTTCAAAGTGAACCATCCCTCCAGTCCACTTTCTCCAAACCCCCTCTCGTCGCGTATAAACAAGACCAAAACCTGCATGACCACCTTGTCAAAGCTAAAGTGTCCAGCCCCAAACCCACAACCATGCACACGCAGCCCAGCACCCAGCCTTGTGGCTCACACACATGCAGATGTTGCAGCCACATCAACACAGTCACCACTCTGCGCATTGCCTTAAAGGCCCCTTTCAAATCAGACACTCCTCCAACTGAAAAACCACACACATCGTCTATGCCATCACTTGCTCCCAATGTAGCAAAAACTGCATTGGAGAGACTTACCGCACCTTAGCAGAGCGCTGCATAGAACACCTGGACGCCATCACTTGCTCTCAATGCAGCAGCTACATCGGAGAGACTTACGGCACCTTAGCAGAGCGCTGCATAGAACACCTGGACGCCATCACTTGCTCTCAATGCAGCAGCTACATCGGAGAGACTTACGGCACCTTAGCAGAGCGCTGCATAGAACACCTGGACGCCATCACTTGCTCTCAATGCAGCAGATACATCGGAGAGACTTACGGCACCTTAGCAGAGCGCTGCATAGAACACCTGGACGCCATCACTTGCTCTCAATGCAGCACAGTCTACATCGGAGAGACTTACGGCACCTTAGCAGAGCGCTGCATAGAACACCTGGACGCCATCACTTGCTCCCAATGCAGCACAGTCTACACTAGAGAGATTGGCCTTATCATCCCTTTTCATCCCAAGTCTTCACCCACCTGCCTGTCACCCGCTGAAAAAGAACAAGCATTCATCAGAGTGCACTGTCTGATGGTTGAGGGATGTACAATTCGATGGAAGGCGCTTGGTTCCCTTCCTTGTTTTGCATGTTGTGTTAGATATAATGCAGCACTGTCTGATGGTTGAGGGATGTACAATTCGATGGAAGGCGCTTGGTTCCCTTCCTTGTTTTACATGTTGTGTTAGATATAATGCAGCACTGTCTGATGGTTGAGGGATGTACAATTCGATGGAAGGCGCTTGGTTCCCTTCCTTGTTTTACATGTTGTGTTAGATATAATGCAGCACTGTCTGATGGTTGAGGGATGTACAATTCGATGGAAGGCGCTTGGTTCCCTTCCTTGTTTTGCATGTTGTGTTAGATATAATGCAGCACTGTCTGATGGTTGAGGGATGTACAATTCGATGGAAGGCGCTTGGTTCCCTTCCTTGTTTTACATGTTGTGTTAGATATAATGCAGCACTGTCTGATGGTTGAGGGATGTACAATTCGATGGAAGGCGCTTGGTTCCCTTCCTTGTTTTACATGTTGAAACAACCACACCTACATACAAACACTGGTACAAACGTGTTAGATATAATGCAGCACTGTCTGATGGTTGAGGGATGTACAATTCGATGGAAGGCGCTTGGTTCCCTTCCTTGTTTTACATGTTGTGTTAGATATAATGCAGCACTGTCTGATGGTTGATTCTTACATGTTGTGTTAGATATAATGCACTGTCTGATGGTTGAGGGATGTACAATTCGATGGAAGGCGCTTGGTTCCCTTCCTTGTTTTACATGTTGTGTTAGATATAATGCAGCACTGTCTGATGGTTGAGGGATGTACAATTCGATGGAAGGCGCTTGGTTCCCTTCCTTGTTTTACATGTTGTGTTAGATATAATGCAGCACTGTCTGATGGTTGAGGGATGTACAATTCGATGGAAGGCGCTTGGTTCCCTTCCTTGTTTTGCATGTTGTGTTAGATATAATGCAGCACTGTCTGATGGTTGAGGGATGTACAATTCGATGGAAGGCGCTTGGTTCCCTTCCTTGTTTTACATGTTGTGTTAGATATAATGCAGCACTGTCTGATGGTTGAGGGATGTACAATTCGATGGAAGGCGCTTGGTTCCCTTCCTTGTTTTGCATGTTGTGTTAGATATAATGCAGCACTGTCTGATGGTTGAGGGATGTACAATTCGATGGAAGGCGCTTGGTTCCCTTCCTTGTTTTACATGTTGTGTTAGATATAATGCAGCACTGTCTGATGGTTGAGGGATGTACAATTCGATGGAAGGCGCTTGGTTCCCTTCCTTGTTTTGCATGTTGTGTTTATAATGCAGCACTGTCTGATGGTTGAGGGATGTACAATTCGATACATAATATAATGCAGCACTGTCTGATGGTTGAGGGATGTACAAATGGAAGGCGCTTGGTTCCCTTCCTTGTTTTGCATGTTGTGTTAGATATAATGCAGCACTGTCTGATGTTGAGGGATGTACAATTCGATGGAAGGCGCTTGGTTCCCTTCCTTGTTTTGCATGTTGTGTTAGATATAATGCAGCACCACAATTCGATGTTTTGCATGTTGTGTTAGATATAATGCTGATGGTTGAGGGATGTACAATTCGATGGAAGGCGCTTGGTTCCCTTGTTTTTGTGATATCATATAATGCAGCACTGTCTGATGGTTGATTCTTACATGTTGTGTTAGATATAATGCAGTGGTAAAGGTAAAGATGTGCCCCCCCACCCCTCCTCCATTTTTCAGTTGTTTCCATTTTTTAAATCTTGCCTTTTTTACTGCAGATTGAGTACTTCATCCTCTTTCGTTTGCTATATTTAACACTAATTTTTATCCATTTACATAATTAAACGCATGCATTAAATAATAGTAGAAGATAAAGGCAAGACAGAAAAAAGCAATGAACCAGGACTGTGACAAATGCTCCGCGGCTGTTGTGTGTACTGCACTACATACTATTAGATAATGGCCTTTATCATGACTGTAATTAATTATTCAACAAAGATAATTAGCTGAAAAGGTTAATGAAATACAGCTTCATGTTTGGTAAGAAAGGCATGTGTGAAAATGCGGGGAGAGCTGAGAAATGTAGGGGGGGGGGCACATCTTGACCTTTACCAATGCAGTCAGTGTGGTGGTCTTGTTGGTGCGCAGTCTCTGATGGACGATGCGGATAGATGTCGCAGGAGGATGGGTGCGGCCTCTGACCTCATCAACGGGCTGTCGGGAGAGAGGGAGCGATGGACGGAGCAGATGAAGGAATTCAGGGCGCAGATTGAGAGGCAAGTCGCACCACTCTCTACGCTCCTCAGCTTTTCACTGGTTGTACTGACAAGTCCAAATGTGAAGTGGAAATAAAGTCTCATGAAGAAAATTTGTTAATGGGAGAAGCAATGGGAGGGGGGGAAACAAAGATCAGTGAACAACAGAGGTCTCCTTTTGCATGGTAGGGTTGGATTGAAAAGTGCCAAGATCTAACGTGAATGTAAACACACTTGCACTCTCCAACTTTGTTCTTATCCTGTGTGTTTTGTGTGAGGGGGTGCATTTGTTTGTTGTTCTCGGGCAGTGGTGGATGCCTCGTGCCTCCATACGGGGAGCTGGATGATCCCTCCTCCTCCACGTGTCTCTCCCTGTGGGGATACCAGGGAGTTTCTCAATACAAGTAGTTCCCCCAACTTCTGTGCTAGCAACTTCCTCTAATCTATCACTTTCTTTGACTCTGCCTTTTCTTTTTTATTACTATCATCTCCTATTTTTCTGACTTATTAGCCCATTCTCCTGTTTTTTGTTTTTTTAAATCTTCCAAATAAGTTTCTGATTTGAGCTCCTCTGAAATTGGAATGTGTTGGCTGAATGCAGGTGTGTGTGTAGATTAGTGAAAACTTACCTTACCCATTATGGCCATATGTCCTGGGAATGCTGAAGAAGAAGTTTGTTGTTGGTATGGGACGTGCACAGGTTCCTGTCAAACTGATAGTCTTTCATAAGACACAAGGTGTAGACTCATTCTCTAACAGTTATGGTCCCTACACTGTTTGATGGGGTGTATTTTGTCGGGTTAAAGCTAGAAGGTGCTACCAGCCTTCCTCATTCTGTTTGTGATACAGTGGAACTTCCCTTAATTAAGACTTACTACTATGAGACATTGCCCTTCTTTGTAAGTATTAAAATTACCTCCCTTATGCAACCCCCTCCCATTTTAAGACCTTACTTTGGATGATTTTTCAAGGTCTTAAAAGGGAGGTTCCACTGTAGTACCTTCTGGTTTTCGCCTGATAATTTGTTCAGGCTGATAAGGGACGTTGTGCTGCTCATTGTCCTGTTCTTCTGTCCTCACAAGGCGACGAGAAGTGGACGCACTCTGTGTATTTGCTGTGCAGGTTGATAGGGGACGTTGTGCTGCTCACTGTCCTGTTCTTCTGTCCTCACAAGGCGATGAGAAGTAGACGCACTCTGTGTATTTGCTGTGCAGGTTGATAGGGGACGTTGTGCTGCTCACTGTCCTGTTCTTCTGTCCTCACAAGGCGACGAGAAGTAGACGCACTCTGTGTATTTGCTGTGCAGGTTGATAGGGGACGTGCTGCTGTGCACTGGGTTCTTGTCCTACTCTGGGCCCTTCAACCAGGACTTCCGCCTCCTGCTGAACAAGGAGTGGGGCCGCCTGCTCAAGGACAACAAAATCCCCTACACCGACTCCCTCAACATTGTGGAGATGCTGGTCGCACCCACCACCGTGAGTTGCCTCAGTAGCATTGCTTCAGCTTGGCATGCACCCATACAGACATGCACTTGTTATGCATGCGTGCGCTCTCATTGTGAAAGCGCGCGCATCACACATTCTCTCTATCAAACGTTGGTTGTGGAGATGCTGGTCACACCCACCACTGTGAGTGGCTTTAGTACCTTTACCTCAGCCTAACTTCGTGTTTCTACCTGAAATTAACCTGTGGTTTCACCTGTCATTAACTTGTTATTTCAGGTGGCAGAGTGGAACCTGGAGGGTCTGCCCAATGATGAACTGTCTACACAGAACGGCATCATTGTCACCTGTCATTAACCTGTGGTTTCACCTGTCATTAACCTGTTGTTTCACCTGTCATTATTTCAGGTGGCAGAGTGGAACATGGAGGGCCTGCCCAATGATGAACTGTCCACGCAGAACGGCATCATTGTCACGCAGGCTGCACGCTTCCCTCTGCTCATCGACCCCCAGGGACAGGGAAAGATCTGGATCAAGAACCGCGAATCAAAGAACCAGATGCTGGTCAGTTTCTCCATTGTTCCATTTCACTTCCTCTCTCTTTTTTGACCTCCTGCTTCAATGGTTTGCGGTCAAAGAAGAGCTGTTGAGTAAGTAAAGCCCATTTTTTGTATATGAAAAAGCATTCATAATCCGCTTTTACATCCTCCATCCTGAAACAGGCTGTCATTTTTTTAGACTTTTCGTGAATTTGGACTTTTTGAGATTTTGTGAGACTTTTGCACTAAGGATGAATGTAAACTTTTATGAGATTTGCCGTCTATTTCCAACGCTGTAGATGTTTGTGTTGGCGGTGCTTTCAGCTGACCAACCTGAACCACAAGTACTTCAGGAACCACCTGGAGGACGCGCTGGGCCAGGGCCGGCCTCTGATGATTGAGGACGTCAACGAGGAGCTGGACCCAGCCCTGGACAACGTTCTGGAGAAGAACTTCATCAAGAGCGGCTCTGCCTTCAAGGTAATGATGATGATGAGGATGATGATTTAGGACATCAACGAGGAGCTGGACCCTGCCCTGGACAACGTTCTAGAAAAGAACTTCATCAAGAGTGGCTCTGCCTTCAAGGTAATGATGATAATGATGATGATTGGGCTAATTTTCTGTTTTTATTTGTCTGGGAAAGATACTTTAACTTTAAACCATTATTTTTTGACAATGTCAATGTCATTCATTCATGCTCTCATTTATTCCTTGTCTATCTATGTAGGATTTATGATACAATATACACATAATTTATGTGTGATTGGTAAACAGATCAAGAAGGACTGCTACCTATGTTGACACTTCCCTCACTCGCATGTGTATTTTGTTAGTAGTACAGCACTTTCACAACCCCCACTTTGTAAAGCAAAGACTGCACATAATATGCATATGTAACACCTCAGTTGTTAAAATGAAAAGTAACCCAGCTATAAAACAAAGCACAGAAAACACATCACAGAGCACTCTCCTTTAGCTCCTGACCAGGAAGCGGGCAAGGCGGAAACTGGAAGTGGGCGGTAAGGTGAGATAGCATAGGCACCATGTGTCAGATGAGGTGGAATTGTGTGTGTTTGATGGTTGGCATCATTGCGGCTTTGAGCAAAGCAATGTATCTCAATGGAATACAGAGTGTTTCCTTCCCAACCCCTTTCAGCATAGTTCATCACCATTTTGGGGGTCTATGAAGTACTATGATCATAAAGGACCCTCTAAAATAATGTGCAGGGGTCCCATGGATGCATTGAAAATGGGCTAAGCAACAAACCATAGTCTTTGCAGACATTCAAGTTATGACCTATCAAGGAACTTTCAACATCCATTGTTTTCACTTCTAGGCCTAATTCATTGAACTAATTTCACCAATTTTTTCAGTCTCTTCTCTTCCCTGACTGTCATTGACCGATTCTTTTGCTTACCTCTGTGTGTGTGTGTGTGCATATGCGTTCATGCGAGCACACATTGATATTCTGAAAATTTATGTCAAGCAACTCAGGTGCACTTGAAATAGTATTCTTTTTAGCATAATTTGCAATGTAATGGGGACCATCTATCCCTCCTCTAGGACCCTCTATACCGTAAGTGAAGGATTCCCTGGGACCCTTTATTTTGATGGACAATTGAGGTGACTGTTGTTCCCATGGCAGGTGAAGGTCGGGGACAAGGAGTGCGACGTGATGAAGGGCTTCATGCTGTACATCAGCACTAAGCTGCCCAACCCTTCCTACACCCCCGAGGTGTCCGCCAGGACCTCCATCATCGACTTCACTGTCACCATGAAAGGCCTGGAGGACCAGCTGCTGGGACGGGTCATTGTCGCCGAGAAGAACGTAAGAGTCCTGCATGAGTCCGCCTTTGGTGGTGCATAAGGCGTTGTCAGTCGTTTTCAATGAAAGTGCGCTTCTTCCAGTGATGTCCTATTTTGACCTATTAAAACTGAAAATGCCCTATTGTGTTCTCCCCTGTCAGGACAAATGGCTGATTCAAATTTTAACACTGGCATGCTTTGTCTTATGGTTTTTGCAAAAGCCAGGACATTGTCCTATTGATTTCTCTTGTCTCAGGACAGTTCGTCCTATCACTTTTCCATCCTCGGTACATCACTGTTCTTGGAAGCATCCTTGCAAAGTTCTACCATTCAAAAAACGACCGTTTTTTCCATTGTTGCCAATTTTATCTGAATAAAGCAGTATGTTCAAGTTCCAGCCCAATGTGCAGGAGCTTCAGTTATATCCACCCCTGTTGTGGGAAAATCCTTCAACAATGAAAAAAAAAATCCTACAGAAAAACTTCCCCTCCCATTCTGATCAACAAAAATGTTATCAAGTTGAGTTTCAGGTTTGGGTTTTTGTGAATTCTAGTTCCAGGTTTGTGGAGCTCCTGGCAGTTGCACCTCTGTATGCATGCAGATTATTGCGGTGATTTAACTGCCTTTCAGGAACTGGAGCAGGAGCGTGTGACCCTGATGGAGGAGGTGACAGCCAACAAGAAGAAGATGAAGGAGCTGGAGGACAACTTGCTGTATCGACTCACCTCAGTGCAGGTCAGTTAACACCAGTGTCTGTTCAACAACAAGAAGATGAAGGAGCTGGAGGACAACTTGCTGTATCGACTCACCTCAGTGCAGGTCAGTTAACACCAGTGTCTGTTCAACAACAAGAAGATGAAGGAGCTGGAGGACAACTTGCTGTATCGACTCACCTCAGTGCAGGTCAGTTAACACCAGTGTCTGTTCAACAACAAGAAGATGAAGGAGCTGGAGGACAACTTGCTGTATCGACTCACCTCAGTGCAGGTCAGTTAACACCAGTGTCTGTTCAACAACAAGAAGATGAAGGAGCTGGAGGACAACTTGCTGTATCGACTCACCTCAGTGCAGGTCAGTTAACACCAGTGTCTGTTCAACAACAAGAAGATGAAGGAGCTGGAGGACAACTTGCTGTATCGACTCACCTCAGTGCAGGTCAGTTAACACCAGTGTCTGTTCAACAACAAGAAGATGAAGGAGCTGGAGGACAACTTGCTGTATCGACTCACCTCAGTGCAGGTCAGTTAACACCAGTGTCTGTTCAACAACAAGAAGATAAAGGAGCTGGAGGACAACTTGCTGTATCGACTCACCTCAGTGCAGGTCAGTTAACACCAGTGTCTGTTCAACAACAAGAAGATAAAGGAGCTGGAGGACAACTTGCTGTATCGACTCACCTCAGTGCAGGTCAGTTTGCCCCTGTTAACACCAGTGTCTGTTCAACTATAAACAAAGGAATCACAAGAAATTAACTGTTATCACTCCACCCTACTCCCACTTCTTTTTATTATTTTGCCAAGGCTTAACTATGGACTATAGTAAAGAAGTAAAGAGACCATCCCACATCAGTATTTAGTGAGAAAGTTTGTTTTTTTACATATTTTTTAGTAGGTCTCACATTGAATTAAAAGTGTTTAACCCTTTTATCACCACTGTCGCCTCTTGGCACCACAATGATTTAACACCCATGTTACTGAAAGGCATCAAATGAGGGTCTGGTATCCAGTGACCTTATGTTCTTACTTTTGGGAGGTAAGGATAGGCCCTATTTTATGCATGTCACAGAGGAATCCACAATATTGCAGACAGAATCTTTTCTTTACCCAAGTAAGGTTAATGGAATTTTTTTGCTGAAAAATGGCTGGTGTTGAAAGGGTTAAAGATTAGTTAGAGAAAATCCAATTTCCCTAAAATGAGCACAATAACTTGCATCATTTCCATTTTGCGGCACAGGTTGTTTTGACAAGACAAGACATTGACTCACGTTGGGCTGGATATGCAGTAATATCCAATTAGTAATTATTTGCAATTAGAAGAACCAATTTATTGACAGAAAAAGCAGTCTGTTGAATTAACTGACTTCCTTATTAGGGACTAAATGTGGGTATGAGTCAGTAAGGTATTCAGAAAGGCCAATGGTTCCAAGATGGAAATCGTCAATGACTTGCATTTTTTTACTTATAGTGTCACAGACAGAACTGAATATAAACTACAGTATTTCCATCTTATACTCCAGCTTACACACTCCATTCAGTGTATGACCCTCTTTCTCTCCAGATCCATAGGTATAAGCTTTCAACTGTTGGTCGGCGCTCTTTTGCTGTTTTAGGACTGACCCTTTGGAACAAACTTCCTCTCTCCCTCCGTTTTATTGGCCCGGTCCCTTCCATGAACCGAGGTTCCTGGTGGCCCGTCGTTCTGGCGACGGCAGCCCACCTTTTTGGCTCTAGCCACGGACACCTTTGGTTCGGTTGAGGAGTGTCCTACTTTCCACCGCTCAGTCGGCTGTTTCAGAGGATGAGTCTCCATGTACCTTATGTCCTACTCCGGTTAAACCGGCTGCTAGGCGGTACTCTTCGGGTCAAAAGCTACTGCGGGCGATCAGCGATTCTGGTCTTGATGCGGTTAGCTTTCTCAGTCTCCGCCTGCTTTGGGTGCTCTCGGTGGTTGGCTGGGCCCACCCTTGCACCTTCCAGCCATGCCGTGGGTGCTAGATGCGGCACATGGACGGTGGACCGCGGCACAGTTGTTGGCTAACGGTTGGAGTCCTCTCCATGTTTGTCATGATTTTCGATCTCTGGACGGCGGCCCACAGGACGTTAGTCCTATGCACGGCAGTATACCGTTCTACGGTAGTGCTCTGGCTGTTGATTGATCTAGTTGTTGTTTCACAAATTTTGATTACAACTTCAGCTCGTCCTTCTCTTGATCGTTGGCTCGCCGTTGGGCGGGGACCCAACCGGCTGAGCTTAGGGCTCTGTCTCTGAACATAGGGTTTTGTCAGAGCTCTTTTTGTCCGTCAAGCGCTTCCGCAATTGGAGTTGAATGTTATCATCTCTCCTACGGACAAACCTCCTTTCTGGAGACGTTGACCCCCGCTGTTTTGCTTCGACATTTTGGGGTTTTACCGGCCCAACCGTGGCCCTTCTTGTTTGGGCCACAGGAAGATTGTTGGTTTTCAAACCAAGAGATTTATCTCTGTTCACACAACCTTCTCTATAGATCTCCTTGGTCCGAGTTTTTTCAAACACTGGCCCTAGGATTGATCATTTTCCCCAATCCATTTCACCGGGTTGGGCAACGGACCGGCAGGTGCCGTTCCGGTTCTTTCAAGAACCACTCAGGCTTTTAGCCCTGCCACGCTTTCGGTTTTTCCGTGGCGTCTTTTTGCGGTGGACATGGATTTGATTCCGCTTGCCACCCTCACCTGGTTACAACCCAGAGTTGTTTATCCAGGTGCCTCTTTTTTGCGGTCAAATCAATCGATTTCTCCGTCTTTCTCTGGCCCTTTTCTGGCTTGATATGTTCGGCAATCACTTAGTTCAAAGGAGTGATTTTTGCGTTTTCTTCGAACATAAGCTGTTTGTTACGGCTAAACCTGTTCGACGGACTTGATCTTTGGGTGTTTAGCCTTTGGATCGTCTTTTGCCTCCGTTTCAACAGGCCGATCTTGCGGTTCCGTGGCATTATAATCATATTTTGATTGTGCCACGTACAGTCAGAAGAAGAAGAAGACTTCTATTTTTTCTTCTCTGGCCCGTCGAAATAGTCTCCCGTTTCTTTCAAAGTCAGTACTGTTCAATTGGATTTTTCCACGGTTATCCTGACGTCACTTGGATACTCTGTTACGCTTCTCGCAGTAACTAGCCGTTTCTCTTTGGGCAGGTCTACCTGGCCCAAGGAAGATTCAGTTCCCGTGGGCTTTTTTGTTGTTCTTCCGTTCAAGTCAGTGCTAGGTGTCCATGAGGACTACCTCCCGTTTCCCTCTTTCTCTAAGCCTTCTAAGGCTGTTGCAGAGAAACTCCATTGTGACAAGAATCTTGCCCGGTCAATTTTTTTCCTTCCAGCGTATACAGTTGGAAGCATCTTTGTCCAAAGCCCTCAAGGGCTGTGCTTTTGTGACGTTGTTGATTCGGTTCATTGCTGTTCTTTGAGCAAAACCTCTCCAACGACCTCTCGCGGTTTTCAGGCTCTTTGAGTCCGTGATTGAACCAACCATTGGAGTGGCTCTAGCTTCTCTTGGTGATTCTTCTGGCCAGAGACTCTTTTTGGGGCTCTTTAAAGACTCTGTCTGGAGATGGGGTTCGACACGGTCGGATTCTCAGTCTCAGCCTCGGAGGACACTCTCCTCGTTTTCTCAGTTGGTGTCCGACCTCTCAGTAACGAAGTCGGTCACACTTCGCCGTCTCCTCAGACTTCTCAGTCTGATGGAGTCGGTTTCGGAGCTCCTTCCTCCGGCCAGGGTATGCAAACGCCCTTGCAGGGAGAAGTCGGAGCGTGCGCTCCTTCTTTCACGGTTGCAACCGAGAGTTGTTCAACCGTACCCTTGTTGCCTTCCTTCTGAACGAATTTTGGGGGGGGGGCAACTGCCCTGGCTTCGCCGTTCTTTCGAATGATGTCTGTTCTCGTTGACCCGTTCCAGTCATCCTTTTCGGTCTGGTTCTGTCCCGATCGAACTATTCTGTCCGGCTAACATGATCTTCCATGCCCAGCCGTCAGATCTCCGAAGGTCAATTTTCAACTTAAGTTGTTCGACTGGGTGATTTTTGCCTTCCTTCAGGTGTGTCAACACTGTGCACACTGTTTCGCTTTTTGTCTACATGTTTTCCTTTTCGGTGGGGACATTTCCGCGTCATCTGGTTAGATTTGACGTCATGCGATAGCAACTATGTTGCTGTTTTCGGTCTGTCCCTACGTCAGAGGCAGTTTTTATTTTACCTTCCACGGTCTTAGCATGTAGAGATGGTTACGAAGTGCAGTCGCACATTCGTACCGTGGCTTCTCAGTTTGCTAGTTTAGAGGTTGAATCTGCTGTTTTGCGGATTCTCATCTTAATCATTTAGTACTAGCTGTCTTTATCCCGTCATCGGTCCTTTGCTTGCCCGACATTCTGAACAAGTCTTGTCCAGATGTGGGCCATTTTGTTTCTGACTCAGACTCGCCACTTCGATCGATATTTTTCCGGTCGAAAGGGCGTAGCAGCGTGTGGTGGCCCGGTCCGGCCACTCCTAGTCCGTTTTGTATCGGCATTGGCTGCTCTAGGTGACTCCATGCGGAGTTTGTCATCTCCTGGCTGCTTTTTTAGTCAGCCATGTGCTTTCCTGAGATGCCTTCCTGGACTTTTCCAGGACTCTTTCGCTTGGTTCGTCTTCGGTGGTGACAGGAAGTACGATCCGTTAAGACCTTCTACGGTACAATGTGTAGAACTCTTAGCGTTTCTTCACGGGTCTGGAAATCTCTCTGCCCAGACCCTTTTCTGGGTACAGTGCAGCCATCATCACTACGATTTCCATGGCCTGGCTTAACTGTACGTCACCCCTGTCTCTCACTTCTTGGACGCGGTCCGCCTCCAAGCTCCTGCTAGGACTGCTCCAGTCCCTCAGTCGGACGTGTTTTTGGTTCTTTCCTTCTTGAGAGTTTTATGTGAACCCCTAGCTACTTTTAGCTTCAAGCTTCTCACTCTCAAACTGTTTTTTTCTGGTAGCTTCAGCAAGAAGGATCAGTGGTCTTCACGCTCTCAGCGTCCTAGCCCGCGTCGTAGAGTTCTCGGATGAGTACTCTTCGGTCACCTTGATCTTTCTCCCAGAATTCAGTGCTTAGAATCAGCTAGGCGATGTTCCCTCACCTCTGGTTCACATCTCCATCTTGCGTTCCGTCCTCGGCCCTGACGATTCGGACCGTTTTCTCTGTCCGGTCAGGGCCCTCAGGCTTCACCTTTCCAGAACTAAGCTTCTCTAAGCTTTTGGAGGTCGCGCAACACGTTCCTTCAGCTCTACCTCCGAGACATCGAGGCCAGGAACGAAGGCGACACTTTCTCGATCAGGAAAGTTTTGGTCGCCCAGGTTTCCGTCTCTCTGTAGCGTAAGTGCCTAGATTTTTTGTCGGTCTTTCGCTTGTTTCGTGGGTATGTCATTGTCATGTTTTCTGGGGGGTTTTGGGTTTGTCAACCCTCTCCCTCGTATCCTCGGGTGATATGATTCTAGAAATCATATTTTTCACTGGGTCTATCATGGCTCTTTTAAGCATCACCCGCCCCCGCTGGGGCAAACTGCAATTGTTTTAGGTGTTGGTAGTGTATGGCTAGAATAGATTGATGGATTTTAATTAATATTACAATCTATCTAGCTTAATACCTACCAACACCTAAAACAAAAAAGGGTCCCTCCCTTCCTCCCTCTCTTCGGATGCTTCTTTTTTGGGAGTATCTGGAATGAGGGGAAGTCACCCTGGATGACTAGACCACAGCCGCTATCATGGGAGCTAACCCACTGCGATAGCCAGGCTAGTAGGCCTAGCTCCGGGGCTAACTTCTTTTATTTTATGTGTTAAGGTTTAACCCAGGTCGATTGGTGTGTATGCAATTGTTTTAGGTGTTGGTAGGTATTAAGCTAGATAGATTGTAATATTAATTAAAATCCATCACTCTCTTTGACTCTGCCTTTTCCTTTTGCTTTCTATCATCTACTATCTTTCTGACTTATTGGCCCACTCTGCCTTTTTTTTAAAAATCTTCCAAATATTTGTTTCTCCTTTGAGCTCCTCCGAAATCAGAATGTGTCGGCTGTACACAGCGGGGGGAGACCAGTGAAAGCTGAAAACCGGACACATATGTACCTTACCCATTATGGTCATATGGCCTGGGAATGCAGAAGAAGAAGAAGAGCCGTATAAATACTGTATGTTGTTGTGCATCAGTGTTGTTGTGCATCAGTGAGGTTTGTGTGGTGTGTCAGGGCTCCCTGGTGGATGACACGGAGCTGATCGAGGTGCTGGCCATCACCAAGGTCACCGCTAGAGACGTCAGCCAGAAGCTGCAGGTGGCAGCAGAGACGGAGATCAAGATCAACACGGCCCGCGAAGAGTTCCGCCCTGTGGCCACCCGGGGCAGCATCCTGTATTTCCTCATCGTGGAGATGAGTCTGGTCAATGCCATGTACCAGACTGCGTTGAGGCAGTTCTTACAGCTGTTTGACAGATCCATGGCAAAGTGAGTTCAGTAACAATAAAGTTAATAGAAATATAATTTACAGATGAGTCTGGTCAACGTCATGTACCAGACTGCGTTGAGGCAGTTCTTACAGCTGTTTGACAGATCCATGGCAAAGTGAGTAAAGATGTGTCTGGTCAACGTCATGTACCAGACTGCATTGAGGCAGTTCTTACAGCTGTTTGACAGATCCATGGCAATGTGAGTAAAGATGTGTCTGGTCAACGTCATGTACCAGACTGCATTGAGGCAGTTCTTACAGCTGTTTGACAGATCCATGGCAAAGTGAGTAAAGATGTGTCTGGTCAACGTCATGTACCAGACTGCATTGAGGCAGTTCTTACAGCTGTTTGACAGATCCATGGCAATGTGAGTAAAGATGTGTCTGGTCAACGTCATGTACCAGACTGCATTGAGGCAGTTCTTACAGCTGTTTGACAGATCCATGGCAATGTGAGTAAAGATGTGTCTGGTCAACGTCATGTACCAGACTGCATTGAGGCAGTTCTTACAGCTGTTTGACAGATCCATGGCAATGTGAGTAAAGATGTGTCTGGTCAACGTCATGTACCAGACTGCATTGAGGCAGTTCTTACAGCTGTTTGACAGATCCATGGCAAAGTGAGTAAAGATGTGTCTGGTCAACGTCATGTACCAGACTGCATTGAGGCAGTTCTTACAGCTGTTTGACAGATCCATGGCAAAGTGAGTACAGTAACAATGTTGTGTTCTTTTGTCAGTGTATTGTTGGAGTATGCCACCTCTTCCATGCTCAAAGCCTCAGGGTGGGAAGCCCGCATGGAAGAGCCTCCCAAGGATGGGCCTCCTCCAAGTGCTCCCATGTCAGCAGTTGACCGGGCAGGAGGCAGAATATTGCGCACGGCATCCCTGGAGGCACCAGCCAGCACCACAACTGCCAGCAGTGGTACCCGAGTATACTCATTTGTGTTTTCCTCGAATCAACATCGTCTGTGAAATTCAAAAACCATGTATCTCGATTTTTGGCGTTTTTAGTTAGATACATAGTCAGCTTTCGAATTTTTCCCACCACCTTCCACCAAAAGGTCGTATCTCTAACGACTTTCTATCTGGGGTAAATGAGGTTGTGAAAATAGAAGAAAAACTCATAAGTCCCAAATTCAGATCTAGTTAAGGACAAAAACCTTGTATCTTCGTTCTTTTCAAGTCTAAAAGACCCCACTAATTTTAGCAAAATGCAGGACTAAACTCACAATGTCTTGAACAACATATTCATCATAGTTAATCAATTGTGGTCGACGCAGTTAGATTTTATAATAATTTTTTTCATTTTTATCAAAACTACCAAAATTGAGATACGAGGTTTTTTAATTTCACTGACGATATATTGTTGGAGTATGCCACCTGTTGGACGATGACAGCATCAGGGCGGGAGGCCTGCATGGCTATGTATGAACGAACCTACTGAGGATGGGTCTCCTCCAGGTGCCGCTGTGTTGGCAGCTGACCAAACAGGAGGCAGTGGACGCAAGCACAGAACTACATGTATGACATCCCTGTAGGCATCGAAAGTCAATGTTATTACGAACATAATGCTTGAAACAAGTAATAGTCAAAACAGAAACAATATATAAAATCAGGATCGACAGTGTTATATTTGTTTCCTTCAATATTGACTCAACAACACATCAATCATTCACAAGCAGATTTATTCCACTGTTTATTTACTCACAAGAAAATGGTTCCTTTTTGTGTGGGGCTGCTGTCAGAAGTGTTCTTCTGCCACTGTGGCGGTCAGCCCCACACTCTTAACCCTTTCACCGCCAAAGTCGCATCTTAGCACCACAGTGATTTAACACCTATGTTACTAAAAGGCATCAAATTGGGGTATATTATCCAAAGACCCTATTGTCTTAGTTTTGGGAAGTAAGGATAGACCTTATTTTATATATGTCACAGAAAAATACCCCTAATATTGCAGATGGATTTTGTTCTCTAACCAGGTTAACTTAATGGACATTTTGGCTGAAATATGGCTGGCGGTGAAAGGGTTAAAGTAAAACGCTTCCAAGTACAGGAACATTTCAAATTGTCTTGGATTTTGCATTATGTAATCTGTACCAATATGTTTCTGTAAAATCATTAGTATTATTGCTTGTTGCAATTACATTATTAACCCTTTCAATCCCGGAGAACGGTTTACACTTGAATGACACAATTAATATATTTCTGTAATGGTTTAACCAAACAACACATGAAACATATCAAAATAAATGGCGCGAACCCAGCTACAATCTGATACAAATGATGATGGGGAGTTATAAAACTATGGTTATTAAAATAGGCGGAAACTATGTATTTTGAGAGCCACTTTAATGAGTTTTAGCAACTTAAAATTCAAATGCTCTAAAACTATTATATTTAGTATTGATTAATTTTTTTATTATTAGTGATAATAGAAGGAAAGACAAGAATCAGACCTTTCCGTAGATATACTATGTCACTATATTAGATGACACAGTAAGAATATAATTTAACATTTATTGCAAGGGAGAAACACAAGCCAGTCGGAAACCCGACTTGGTAGTTAGTGCACGTGCAGTGTCGCCGGCTAGAGTAGCCGCAGGTGAAAGAAGTTTGACGTCAATGTAACATTTCGTCAAAAGTTAAGCTTGACATTAAAAAGATATTGTTAATACTAATGTATGACATCAAAGCGCTTCCTTGCTGAACGAAAGCAAAATTATGACCTTGATAAACAAGCAAGGAAGTGTGACGTAATTAGACAGATTATGAGAAATCGGCTGTAAATAACAAGTAGTGGCTTAATTTACGTCACTATGATAATATTGTATTAGTAATATAAAAACAAAAGAGGGAGAAAGGCTAAAATATAAGTTTATTAACAGGCTTAGGATTTGAATTGAAAACCTGCCTAGGAGAAATGGTGCATGCCTTGTTTGATTTGAATTTGAACAAGTTCACATGACTTGACAGACAAGGGCACACTCAGACCTTGCCGTCTGCTAAGCAGTAGGGAAGGCTAAAAATAGCAATGAGCACATGACATGTCATACACTCTGAATAATGATTAGTGACGAGTAGTACTAGTTCACTTGGTCACATCAATAATAAAACTTTGAGTACATATGAGTATTTATGCAAGGTTTGAGGCAGGAACAGTCTGCATGATTAAATAAATGGACAAAGGATGAAACAAGCCAAATTCTGGGGTATGGAGCTTATTTGAAAGTAAACAATCTGGCATTTAGATCTGTCTCCAAAACACAAAGCGGGTGAGCCTTGAAGGTTTTGCCTCCTGTTCTTTATTTACAACACATTTCTGAGAAGCTCAGCAATTTTTTACTTTTTACTGTGTCCTTTCGAATTCAGGGCCCAAAAGTCTCCAATTCCCCAGAAGAGGATCCAGAACATCATAGAGTACATGACCTATGAAGTGTTCAAGTACTCCGTGAGGGGCCTGTATGAAGCCGACAAGCTGACCTTCACCTTGCTGCTGGCCTTGAAGATTGACCTGCAGTCCGGCAAGATCAAACATGAGGAGTTCATGACCATCATCAAAGGTATGCGATTGGTACAATTGGATGGACGTGTGTAGTAGTAGACTTCAAATTCAAAAATCCATTTAGAAAATTGAAAGTTAATGGCAGGAACATTAACTTCAAGGTGCAATCACTTGGTACACTGGTAGAAAACTGGATTATTCTGATTTCTGATAGACTTTATATCCTGCTAGTCTTTTATTCCACTTACAAGTAGAAAAAGATTTGAAAAACAAAACTGACTACAAGGTAACTGGACATTTTTGTGCATGTTTTCTCTGTATATGGAAATGGTTAAACAATGCTGTTTGCTTGAGATGAATGTAGGCATGTCAGCTTCCTGTGTGCAACGGTTTTGGATTCACAATAGTAGTGTATGCCTATCGGTCATTTCTGACTACAACTGCCAGATAGAACAGAGGGGCAGCTGCTGTTCCAACAGGCTGGGATAAAATTTGTTTATCGTGGAGATGCCTTGCTCAGGGTTTGTTATGTATTGCCAAGCGCCAATTGTAATCGTGTACTGTAAATCTCACCTCTTTCTTTCACGCAGATGCAACAAAGAAGACCTGTCTGTCCATCTTGTCCTTTATTCAGTTCTCTCCCTTTTCCCCGTGACTTACTACTGGAAACCCCACAAATACTAAGATAACATATTGATTAACTTAGGATATAGCAGGGTTTATCGTCACTCTCTCGGCCAAAGGGATTTGAGGACGGGTAGCATTGGGGAAGGTCCCCAAAGGCCAAACATTCCCTTTGGCTGCTGCACCAGAGCCATTGCAAATGCTCCTACAATATTAGTATATACAGGTTTAGTGGATGTTTTCTATGTCTCTGGAATATGGAAATGGGAAAACAATGCTGTGTGCATGAAATTAATTTAGACTCCCTGTGTGCAACGCATTCCTGTCTCTGCAACTACAGGGGGCGCGGCTCTGGATTTGAACACGGTGGCGCCCAAACCGGCCAAGTGGATCGTGGACCTGACCTGGCTGAACCTGGTGCAGCTCAGCACTCTGCACCAGTTCTCTGGCATCGTGGATCAGGTGAGACTCCATCAGCACTCTGCACCAGTTCTCTGGCATCGTGGATCAGGTGAGACTCCATCAGCACTCTGCACCAGTTCTCTGGCATCGTGGATCAGGTGAGACTCCATCAGCACTCTGCGCCAGTTCTCTGGCATCGTGGATCAGGTGAGACTCCTTCAGCACTCTGCGCCAGTTCTCTGGCATCGTGGATCAGGTGAGACTCCATCAGCACTCTGCACCAGTTCTCTGGCATCGTGGATCAGGTGAGACTCCATCAGCACTCTGCGCCAGTTCTCTGGCATCGTGGATCAGGTGAGACTCCATCAGCACTCTGCGCCAGTTCTCTGGCATCGTGGATCAGGTGAGACTCCATCAGCACTCTGCGCCAGTTCTCTGGCATCGTGGATCAGGTGAGACTCCATCAGCACTCTGCGCCAGTTCTCTGGCATCGTGGATCAGGTGAGACTCCATCAGCACTCTGCGCCAGTTCTCTGGCATCGTGGATCAGGTGAGACTCCATCAGCACTCTGTGCCAGTTCTCTGGCATCGTGGATCAGGTGAGACTCCATCAGCACTCTGTGCCAGTTCTCTGGCATCGTGGATCAGGTGAGACTCCATCAGCACTCTGCGCCAGTTCTCTGGCATCGTGGATCAGGTGAGACTCCATCAGTACTCTGCGCCAGTTCTCTGGCATCGTGGATCAGGTGAGACTCCATCAGCACTCTGTGCCAGTTCTCTGGCATCGTGGATCAGGTGAGACTCCATCAGCACTCTGCGCCAGTTCTCTGGCATCGTGGATCAGGTGAGACTCCATCAGCACTCTGTGCCAGTTCTCTGGCATCGTGGATCAGGTGAGACTCCATCAGCACTCTGCGCCAGTTCTCTGGCATCGTGGATCAGGTGAGACTCCATCAGCACTCTGTGCCAGTTCTCTGGCATCGTGGATCAGGTGAGACTCCATCAGCACTCTGCGCCAGTTCTCTGGCATCGTGGATCAGGTGAGACTCCATCAGCACTCTGTGCCAGTTCTCTGGCATCGTGGATCAGGTGAGACTCCATCAGCACTCTGCACCAGTTCTCTGGCATCGTGGATCAGGTGAGACTCCATCAGCACTCTGTGCCAGTTCTCTGGCATCGTGGATCAGGTGAGACTCCATCAGCACTCTGCGCCAGTTCTCTGGCATCGTGGATCAGGTGAGACTCCATCAGCACTCTGCGCCAGTTCTCTGGCATCGTGGATCAGGTGAGACTCCATGCAATATCAAGGCAACTGATGGTTACAGGAGAACAGGGTTTTAAAAAATATTAATAATCTACACCACTTCTCTTTGTTTTCTTTCCTTGTGGATCGGTTGAGAGAAGATGGAAGTGTCCAGGCTTTATCCGACCGTTATCATGATTTGTACACACTGTGTAGGGTGTCAAGTAAACCCGAGTTCGAACCTGGGTACAGGGGATTTTTCCTCTCACTTTGCATTAGGCCTTGCGGTCTGAGATGGATGAGACGATAAACTGAGGTCCCATGTGCCCTTGCACTTAGCACACGTTAAACCCAGTGGCAACGAAAAAGTTGTCATTTGGTCAAAATTTACAACCCTCCCTTTCTTATCAGTCACACAAAAATCGCATGCAAACATTTGTATAAAAAAAATAAAATCGGGTGGCACGCCTCTGGCTGCAACGTGCTCTCCAGGTGGGAGCAACCCGAATTTCACAGAGACGCCTCTGTGACTATAATGTACCTAACCTAGCCTAACCTAACCTATACAGGTGACTCGAAACGACAAAATGTGGAAGCACTGGTTCGACAAGGACGCCCCAGAGGAAGAAGTGATCCCTGACGGCTACAACAACTCCTTGGACGTGTTCCGTCGCCTGATGCTGGTGCGCTCCTGGTGCCCCGACCGCACCCTGCCCCAGGCCAAGAAGTACCTGTCCGACTCCCTGGGGCCCCAGTACGCCGAGGGGGTCATCCTGGACCTGGACAAGATGGTGACTGAGAGCGAGCCCAAAACCCCCATGGTCTGCCTCCTCTCCCTGGGGTCAGACCCCACCACCAGCATCGAGAGCCTGGCCAAGAAGCTCCACCTGGGTACTGGGGCGGATTGGATCCATTGGTTGACTGCTGCTGCTGTTCGGTTGAGGCCTTGGGTTGATAGATTGAGTTGCATTGATTGCCGCTGGTTTGGAGTTGAAGCCTGCGGTTGACCCGTTGATTGTGCCTAGTTTCTGCATTGATTCAGCATGCAAGTTCAAATTTGTGACAAAGTTTGGTCTGGTTGTTTGGTGACTGTGTGTGTTCTTGTTTGTGTTTTGTTTTTCTGACAAATTTCCTTCTAGTAGTTTGGTGACTGTGCTTGGTGTTTGTTTATTTTTTTATATTTTGTGATTTAAAAAAAGTTTTCTCTTTGCTCACATTCACATTGAGTGCATGTTTTGTTGAATAATTGTTGATTTTAAAGTTTTTTTAAAAGGAATTCATTAACTCACTCGGGACTGGATTAATTATTTCCCCTTGTTCTGTGGGGACTGGGCATTTGACTAGGTTTGGAAAACAATTGCCAAAGCCAAGCTATGAAAAGTTAGGCATCGATATTTTCAAAAAGATTAGCAACACCATGCACTAAATGATCGTGAAATATTGTCATTTTTCTCCTGTTGACGAAAACAGCTAACACATAGAAAGAAGGAAAACTTCACATTCCGTTCTTTAAACCCTAACTGCAGCCAAACCTAAATGTAAAGTATGCAATGATTGGTTGATTTCAAGAGAGGCAAGGTCAAAGCAAACGGAAAGTAGGATGTGACATCACGCTTGAATGCTGGTTACACGCCAGAAATCAAAACCTTGAAAACTCTCATAGCCGGATCTGGCTCATTCGTCCTAAACTGTTGTGCAAGCGATGAGCCGAATTCGTCCTGAGTGAGTTAACCTCTAGCACACTGCAGATGCTTCATGTCGCCGAATGGATACTTTCCTCTGCATCAAAAACAGTACTTGACACAAACACATACACTGATATAGGCTATGATCTACTCTGGGAATTGAAACTTTAGGCCACCCTGAGAGCAGTGCTTAAAAAAGATTAGCAGAATTTTAGATTTTTTGTGTGTGACCCATTTATGAAGATAATCATGACGATGAAGATAATGCTGTCAAGTTTCAAATTAGTTTGAGGTTTAGTTCCTGTCATTCTGCTATTCCGACATCAAGTAAGACCAAGAGAAGCAAACACCAGTACTGCTGGTCAGAAATGTTGAGCAACAATTAAGATATGAGCAACATTTCAGACTAAATAGCTTTAGTCTTTGCATTGAGCCCATACAGTCAGACATTGATGCTGTGTCAAGAATACTCCTGTTCTTTTGTTGGTACTTTATGCTATGTTCTGGAGCTTGATGGTACTGTGTGTGGCTGAGTGTCGGGCCATATCGGTGGGTCAGGAGGTCCATGCTGATTTAGAGTCAGACATTGATGCTGCGTCTAGAATACTCCTGTTCTTTTGTTGGTACTTTATGCTATGTTGTAGAGCTTGATGGTACTGTGTGTGGCTGAGTGTCGGGCCATATTGATGAGTCAGGAGGTCCATGCTGATTTAGAGACAGACATTGACGCTGCGTCTAGAATACTCCTGTTCTTTTTTGGTGCTTTATGCTATGTTGTAGAGCTTGATGGTACTGTGTGTCACAGAGTGTCGCTCCATATCGATGGGTCAGGGTCAGGAGATCCATGCCCGGCGCATCTTGGCCAACTGCTTTGCGGAGGGGGAGTGGCTGCTGCTGCAGAACTGTCACCTGTCCCTGGACTATGTCGCAGAGCTCATGGAAACCATCGCCGAAAACACCCACATCCATGAGAGCTTCCGCCTCTGGGTCACCACCGAGGAGCACCTCAAGTTCCCCATCAACTTCCTCCAGGTCCGCCTTATTTCTGGGCAGTGAATCTGTGCGGATTGGGGTGCATGAGTATTGAGAGGAATATGTCAAGATGCAGTTTCGTTACCCCCCACCACATTTTCTCATTGTAAATGTACTCTAAGAACCAACATTCTGCCTTGCTCAGGAAAGGGGTCCGGCTAGTGTCAGGTTAGGGTTAGTTTCATGAAACGTAAAGAACGACGTATTGAGATTGAAGACCATGAACATGAGGACATGAAAGGGGGGGGGGGGGGGGGGGGGGGGTAGCTAAACTGCACCTTTGCTGGAATGTGTGTATCATTCATCAATATAAGTCACTAGAGTCAGTTTTGTTTGTTTCTTGCTGTCCCATCTTCTGGGCCGTTGCTCCTATGCTGCTCATTCCGAGTCCAAACTCGCAGCCACACCCCAGCTTGTTCAAGTCACAGAATCCGAAACCAGCAGTCCAATGGGAGCAAATCTTGTTTATACTGTTAGGAGGCAACCAACTGAGGAAACACTGCACTGCTGCTGAGTCACTTCAGCACAGTTCAGTGGAGCCTGTACGCAGGACACCACCTACTAAGCCCCCTACCGACACCAATAATGTCTTACTAGTCGCGGAGCCAGTGTGAGGTCCTGCTCCGAGGGCGCCACCACGTCCGTCCATTGACAGCTCCCCAGAACATACTGATCCCCATGACTTTGACCTGAACGCACCAAGGGCATAAACTGGAAATTGAAACTGAGGTCACCATGAGAGCAGGGCATGCAAGGCCACAAAATTTGAGACATCTCAGAATCGTATCCGTTAAGCGGATGAAGCTCGACTGCTTGGTTTCAGTCTTCCCATTGAGCCAATAGCCACTCACTCTGAGTAGGAGTCGATCCAGAACCAACAAAAA
The DNA here is from genome assembly GCA_017654935.2 of Phymorhynchus buccinoides. NCBI lineage: Eukaryota > Metazoa > Mollusca > Gastropoda > Neogastropoda > Raphitomidae > Phymorhynchus > Phymorhynchus buccinoides. The sequence continues at coordinate 11,470,168 of CM065699.1, forward strand.
AAAACCTCGCCTCTGATGGGATTTGAACCTGTGACCTCCCAGCCAGTAGTCCGCGACTTTACGACTACGCCAAGGCAGCTGGTGTGAGTCAGCATATTTAACGGAGCTGTCTTTAAATATGGTGACACTCTCAGATCTGTAAAGCACCTCACCCATATACTGGCTTGAAGACCAAGATGTTATTATTGTCAGAAGGGATTTTGTATGTGGTGTCCTGCGCATGTTACATCAGAACATACAGGCTCCACTGATCTCCACTGAAATGACTATCAGTGCAGTGTTTTTGTCTTGTGTTTTGCCCCTTTTTGTGACCTAACATTGATTGTTGGTCCCTGTACAGACTGCCTTTGTCTGAGCTGATCAGATGAAATAATGTATAGCTGTGCAGAGACTCTGAAGACCATTATACATGGCAGCAATAACTGAATATCTCAGAAAATGGGACAGGAAAATAAACCTGGTTAAGGAATGAATAGAAGTACACTCGCAACCATACACAAGTTAACAATCCTGAGTGTATTGTTTTTAGAGTGCATGGGCGCTTGCACCCCCCCATTTTTGTTTTGGGGGTTGTTGTTGTCATACCCTGGCTAAAAGACACCAGGGATCATCCCAACAGCCGAAGCATTTGAAAACTATGGTACAAATGCACCAGCTAGGGATGAGAACATTACATTGTGTGACTGTTTTTGATTACCCCGCCATGTGGCAGCCACACTCTGTCTTCGGAGGATTTAGGAGACATGATGTTATGCTAGGAGCTTGTCATGGCTAAAGACAATTCCCGCATAACTATGCATAGCATAACAACATTTTGATGTAGCCTTGGTGTTCTAGCCTATGTCAATTAGTCTGATATAGCCTTATATGCCAGGGCAAACCTTTTGGGGGGTCAACTGGATATTTTAAGGGGTCTCGAGCTCTTCATGACATTTTAACCTTTTTTTAAAACTGTACATCATGTGAAAACTTGCTTCACTCAGTGAAGCACACGAGTGCCAAATTAAAACTGTGCATATGTGACAACTTTTTCCTCTGCGTTGGTGTGCCGTCAGATCTCCATCAAGTTCACCAACGAACCTCCGCAGGGGGTGAAGGCGGGTCTGAAGCGAACGTACACGGCCATCACCCAGGACTTCCTGGACTACTCCAACCTGCCCCAGTGGAAGCCCATACTGTACGGCGTGGGCTTCATGCACACCGTGGTGCAGGAGCGCAGAAAGTTTGGGCCCCTGGGCTGGAACATCCCTTATGAGTTCAACGCTGCAGATTACAACGCCAGTGTGCAGTTTGTGCAGAATCACCTCGATGACATGGACATCAAAAAGGTGGGTGATTGTAGGTCGTTTGTAGGACTACTGAGGAGCACTATAATAGTAGGATGGAAGTTCAGTTTAACGTCGCGTATCGGCTTTCGCCATGTACGACAGGCTGAACAAACCAACCAGGTTATAAACAAAAATTTATGTTCCCGAATCACTGTCTTAGCCAAAAGGCCGAGAAGCGATCAGAATCGACTATAATAGTAGTTTTTAAGTTGTTATTTGGTGATATCGAGCTATTGCAATCTATTTCATGTGTCCTTACTTTATCCTAATCTTTTTTTTTTCTTTTTTTAAAATTATGTATAGGTGCATTATTATTATTATTTTGAATAATCGTGGTTTCTTTTTACAATAATCTTTCTAAATTGTACAATAGCTTTATCTATTAATTTATTAATTAAATTTTATAATAATAATTTAAATTTATTTATTATTTGTTAGAATTAGTTTTACCAAATCTAAGATTTATATGTGACCATGTGGTTGCCTACCATAGATACACAAATCGCCGAAATGACCTACTGGGCGAACCCTCTCACACATGTCCTATAAAGTTTTATGTGTTGGTTATTTAATTATTATGGTCTTATGTATATGTGTTTATGCCATGCCACAAATCAATTTTTCACTTTTGAGATAATAAAGTAGTCTTGAGTCAAGAGAATGTGTGTTAAATAAATTGATGATAGGGTTACTAATAATGTCAATTGATTCGGATTCTGTGACATGACAAACCAGGGCGTGGCTGTGAGTTGGAATTCAGAATGAGCGTCGTGGGAGCTACGCCAATATACAGCCCAGGGAGGCTCACCACAGGGGCAGTGAAGTTGGGGGGTTGCCAATAGTCTGTTTGTGGGGGCTGACAATAATTTCTAAAAGAAGCAATGAAGGCTTCCCCTGGGGAAAAACGGATCAAGGTTAACATGAAGTTTAATACCCTCTCTTTGTAGTGTCAGTGTCAAGCAAGGAAGGTACCGGGGGACATTTTGAAACTCCAGTGCAAACCTCCGCCAGAGATCTAACTCCCACGGGGCGTAACTGCTAGTAAGACATAAGCATGCAGTGTACAGCAAGGAGCAATATTGTGTTGATGCCTACTGTGATTTCCAGGGCGTGAACTGGATCTGCGTGCGCTACATGTTTGGGGAGATCCAGTACGGGGGCCGTGTGACGGACGACTTTGACAAGCGTCTCCTCAACACCTTCTGCAGGGTGTGGTTCGGGGAGAACATGTTCACCCCCACGTTCAACTTCTACAAGGGCTACATCATCCCCACCTGCACCAAGATCGACCAGTGCCACGAGTACATCAACAGCCTGCCCAACTCAGACACCCCGGAGGTGTTTGGACTGCACTCCAACGCTGATATTACGTAAGGGAGTTTACCGTATTTTTCTGGCTATTAGGCGATACTTTTTTTCTTCTCAAACTGAGACCCCTGCGCCTTATAATATGATTAATAATATAGTAGGAAAATGTATAAGGCAATACTTTTTTCCTATAAGGCAATACTATTTTTGTGAGACAATACTTTTTTCCAAGACTCAGACCCCTGCGCCCTATAATGTGACTGATGATATAGTAAGAAAATATAATAACAAAATCTGAAATTTTTGGGAAATTTGGGGGGTGCGCCTTATACAAAGGTGCGCCTTATAGTCCGAAAAATATAGTAGTACAAAAATCTGAAATTGGAGTAAATATTTGGGGGGTGCGCCTTATAGTCCGAATAATATGGTAGTTGTGGTACAATTTACAAACATTGCTGGTTTCTCTTCATGGTTGTGGTTTTGACCCTTTCCCTGCTGGAGAAATTTTCAAAAATATACTGTTTAAATTGTTTTGATTCATGATAATGAATGAAGAAAGACTGGTAACAGTCATTCTGGTGAAATGGTTTGGGAGAATATCCCTGTTTAACAGCGAAAAGCTGCAGTCCAAAGTTAAGCTGCTACTTTTAAAATTAAGCTCTGATCCTGGCACCTTTTTGGGTGATGACATGTTATCTTTGCACAGAATGCTTTTAAAAAAAAGAGAGGTGAGTGTGAAACATTTAAAACAAACAATGTGCACTTGAATGCATACTTGGAGCAGACAGATTTTCAACTCTGACGTAAATCTTTCATTTAAAGATTATAGCCGTGGAAGTGTAAATATGTATAAATATACCAAATTTTGATTGTGTTGTTTAGATGAACATAATAAAATGCTATAAATGAAGTGAAAAGGTGAATTTTCTGGATTATTATTTCGTTTTCGAAATAAAATGATGCTCAGAAAATGAAAGCAAATTGTCTGCTAAAGGAGGCTGAACTGAATGGAACTAGGAAATGACGACATAGGCCTTGAATGTGAAGGAAGTACACACATGATGCCGATGTCAGTGCACTCATGTCGGACGCATGAACTGTGTCCAACTGTACCTTTCATTGATTTCCTCTGCAAGACTCTGTATACTTAAAAATGGCTGCAAAAGTCAAATGACTGAACTCCAACAATCACAAACACTCTGGGGACAACCAGAACGACAGTCGTGCACAAATCGGCAGTCGAAGTAGTTCTTAAGCTGATCATCACAATGGTTTTTTTTATGTCAGAGTTTTTTCTTCTGCATCACAAGTAATGTTGCTTCACAAGTCAAAATGATTTTTTAAATTTTTCTTCAAATAACAAAGTTCTTTCAATTGTGGCTTTAGGAGAGTTGAAGACAAAAAAAGATAAAGCAAAAATAGATGAAAAAACAGTATTCTTCAAACTACAGTCGTCAACAAAAGCGTATTTTTCACTGAGAGCCGATTTGAAACGATTTTTCAGCAACAAGAAACCGGATGTGACCGTTAACGAAAGACACAATGAACAAACAAAGGAAACATGTAGCTGATGTTGTGCGCAGCTACCAGAGCAAGACGGTGAAGACCATCCTGGACACCATCCTGAACATCCAGCCCAAGGACTCTGGGGGCGGGGCGGAGGAGAGCCGGGAGACCACCGTGTACAGAATGAGCGACGACATGCTAGACAAGCTCCCTCCTGACTATGTTACCTTCGAGGTGGCTGAGCGACTGCAGAAGATGGGGGCCCTGCAGCCCATGAACATCTTCCTGCGGCAGGAAATCGACCGCATGCAGAGGGTCATCAAGCTGGTCAGGTCCACGCTCAGCGACCTCAAGCTGGCTATTGACGGTACCATCATCATGAGCGAGAACCTCAGGGATGCCCTCGACTGCATGTACAACGCCCGCATCCCCCACAACTGGTTCAAGGTAAACACCAACAACTGACAGCTGTCTTGTACTGTACTCATCCCCCACAACTGGTTCAAGGTAAACACCAACTGACAGCTGTCTTGTACTGTACTCATCCCCCACAACTGGTTCAAGGTAAACACCAACTGACAGCTGTCTTGTACTGTACTCATCCCCCACAACTGGTTCAAGGTAAACACCAACTGACAGCTGTCTTGTACTGTACTCATCCCCCACAACTGGTTCAAGGTAAACACCAACTGACAGCTGTCTTGTACTGTACTCATCCCCCACAACTGGTTCAAGGTAAACACCAACTGACAGCTGTCTTGTACTGTACTCATCCCCCACAACTGGTTCAAGGTAAACACCAACTGACAGCTGTCTTGTACTGTACTCATCCCCCACAACTGGTTCAAGGTAAACACCAACTGACAGCTGTCTTGTACTGTACTCATCCCCCACAACTGGTTCAAGGTAAACACCAACTGACAGCTGTCTTGTACTGTACTCATCCCCCACAACTGGTTCAAGGTAAACACCAACAACTGACAGCTGTCTTGTACTTTAATTACTCATCCCCCACAACTGGTTCAAGGTAAACACCAACTGACAGCTATCTTGTACTGTACTCGTCCCCCACCACATTGAACATTTGCACTGAGAAGCAATATTGTGTCATTTGGTGTTTTTTATCAGCCTAGGACTCTTTTCATGAAGCTGAAAGAAGCAGACTTTGAGATTAAGGGTCATAAACATGAGGGGGTGGCTAAAGTATTAATGCCCAACTGCCTTTCACAGTGCTGTAATATTTGCTTCAGTGAAGCAGGTTGAAACGTCAATCAAGTGATTTTAACTAATTAAGCCACTTTTCTTTTAAAGGTAGAGGGTGTGCTGGCATATTGGTTCCTTGGCCACAAACTATTATAATCTGTAAACTGAGAAGAGTCCAGTGCTATTGTTTGGCTTGTCATGTCGATACAGCAGCTGCCAGCACCCAGTGATGTGTGTTCTTGCTCTTTAAACCAGATTTCCTGGGACTCCAGCACCCTGGGTTTCTGGTTCTCGGAGCTGATTGACCGTAACGCCCAGTTCAACACGTGGTGCTTCAACGGTCGTCCACAGACCTTCTGGATGACTGGATTCTTCAATCCACAGGGATTTCTCACCGCCATGAGACAGGTCACATTCAGTGCTTCGTTTTCTATAATGAATCGGATTATTGTAGACTTTCCTCGTGTCTTTTTTTAACTCTTCTAGCACACATTCGCCTAGTACATCACTCTACACTCCCACCAAGTGCAAAGACATTCACTGCCAAGTACCCTGCCATGTGTTTGTCTATTGGTAAAGCTTATGTCAGTGATTTTTCCTTCAAAACAAGTCGTGCACACTCGGGGGGGGGGGGGGGAGTTCTCCTTCTCTTGTCGGTTGAGATACAACGGACAACGAGGAACGACAAAGAATACGTGGCACTAGAAGAGTTAAGGACCTTCCTTTTTTTAATTTCTTAATAACAATAACTTTACACGCATAACCCATGCCAAATTTGATTGAAAAGAAGTCAAGAACTGACCATGCAAACTTCTAACAAGATAGGCCAGCCAGTTTCTTTGTTCAAATGATCATATAGGGCCTTCTCAAGGCAGACGCTTCACCCAAGGAGTCTGTCATCAAGACTTCTCTTGCAGTGAGGCAAATTATGTGTGCAACAGTTACTGGTCTAGAAGGAATTTTGCTGGTTTGCATCAGTTAAAGGCAAGTATTGACATAAATTAAGAAAGTGGGAATCTGGTAGTCATAATTGAAATGACTGAAATTTATCTTGAGATAAAAAAAAGTTTTGCTATATAAGAAGGATTAACTCACTCGGCACTGCCGAGTTGTTTCCCTTTACAACTGTTTCGGATGGGCCGTTTGACTAGGTTCGAAAACACATCACCACAAAAAAGTTATGGACTGATGTTTTCAAATAAGATTACTATGCACTATGCACTAAACAATCGTAAAATATCAGGTTCCATACCTTCGTCGTTTGTATCCTATTGACGAAAATAGCTAACACATAGAAAGAAGGAAATTTTCACATTCCGATCTTTGACTCCCCTCTACAACCAAAGCTGAATGTAAACTATGCAATGATTGGTTGATTTCAAGAGAGGCAGAGTCAAAGCAAACTGAAAGTAGGGTATGACATCGCACTTCAAAGCTGGTTACAGAAATCAAAACCTCTTGAAAACTCTTATGAGCCGGATCCGGCTCATTCGTCCTAAACGGTTGTGCGAGCCATGAACCGGATCCGGCTCATTCGTCCTGAGTGAGTTAATGTGAGGCCAAAAAATTATTGTGCATTATCCCATTTTTGGGTGGTACCCATTTTTGAGTTTGCTGGTTTCCACTGCATGGCTGGGGTTCACTGCATATGACTATCAAAACCCCGTCGCTAAGGTGTCTCTTCCAGCATTGAAATGTAGTTGGAAGGGGCAAACAGAATGGCAGCTGAACGTAACCATGGAGACAAGGTCATCGCCACTTACTACTAAAAATTCAATGCTGAAACAGACAACTCAGCAACAAGGTTTTGATAGTCATACGCGGCGGTCCCCAGCCATACAAGTTGTACTGAGTCCATTTTAGTGAACGGAGAAGTGTGCGATGGTGTTCCCAGGAGGTGACCCGTGCCCACAAAGGGTGGGCGCTGGACAACGTGATCATGCAGAACGATGTGACCAAGTACATGAAGGACGACATCAACCACTCCCCGCAGGAAGGCGTTTACATCTACGGCCTGTACCTGGAGGGAGCCGGGTGGGACCGGCGCACCAGCAAGCTGATCGAGGCCAAGAACAAGGTGCTGTTCGACACCCTGCCCGTCATCCACATCTACGCCAAGGACTCGGTGGTCTCCGACCCCCGCCTCTACATGTGCCCCGTGTACAAGAAGCCCCGCCGCACGGACCTCACCTACATCTCCACCGTGACCCTCAAGACCGTGCAGCACCCTGACCACTGGATCCTCAGAGGGGTGGCCCTGCTGTGCGACATCAAGTAGACTGCGCCCAGGGACATTGGCAGCCTGTTGGACAATGGCTTTGTGCTGTTGTGACTTTCTCCGGCAGCAAATGATCATTTCTGGACAGAACTAGACGTTAGCGAATGACCATTGTTTTCTGTTTGAGGCCAATCATTTTTTTCCTTCAGACAACTAAAATTGTTTCTTACTTTTCTTCTGTTGTAAGATCTTTCAGTATTTTTGACAGTTCGTCATAACAGCCTCTTTTTTTTTTCAAAGTCTAAATTCGATACTCTTTCCTTCTAAATTTTGTTTTGTTGTTTGTTTTGTTATTTCTTTGGTGAAATATTCAATAAAGACATTTGCTCCATTATCAGTCTTTGACTGCTATATTGTTTAACCCCTTTACTGCCAGCCCGGTGGCTGCTACCGGGCAGAATGATGTCACTGATGATGTCATAACTTATAATATCACAGGTCTGGAATGCTGATTTGTTGTTCTAGAACAGTCAGGAAGGACATATCTCCAGACCATTGTCTCAGATTCTAATAAGTCTCTTTTACATTTTATGATCAAAAGAAAGATGAACTCTTAATTTGTATCTGGCAGTGAAGTGGTTAACTCTCTTTCTCATTATTTATCTCTCTCACTTTTCTACTTCATCATTTTTTTAAACTCGTTTGTTCTCTGCATCTTGATTTTTGTATTGTCTGTCTGTTGTTCAACACACACACATGCGCGTACACATACACACATGCACACACGCACACACACTACAGTGGAACCTCCCTTATAAGACCTTCAAAAATCATCCAAAATGAGGTCTTATAAGGGAGGGGTCTTATAAAGGAGGTCATTTTAATACTTACAAAGAAGAGCAATGTCTCAGAGAAGTAGGTCTTATGTGGGAGGGAGGTCTTATAAGGGAGGTTCCACTGTATAACATAAATACATTTGCATATAATGGTGTTGATTCTAAGGTGGTGATAGTAGATTCATCCGGTTTGGTTTCGGGAATGCCAGACAAACCCCTAATGGGCAAACCCCAAAATACCAAATCCTCAAACACTTTCTGTCTTTCTCTCTTTCCGGAGGAGCACACACACACACACACACACACATACACACACACACACACACACACACACACACACATACAAACACCACACGCAAACGTGGTTGTAAAATCTGGCCAGGTGAGTGGTGATGTACTTTGGGCAAGTCACCTCTACTGAAAACGAATTTCAGCCCAGCTTTCCGGCACTTTAATAGCAGCTACCTTCTCTATTGTCAGCTCGTTGTCAGACATGACTGACTTGCACAGCGGTTTATGAGTAGACTAATCATTCGGACTTCATTACACACATACATGACTACTCCATTCTGCTTCATACAGCAGAGTTATTTTTCCTACTGTTTATGGATTGCTGAAATTGGTACCAATACCGCAACCAAACCGGGATATTGTATTACATTTCTGGTCACAGACAACGTGTTGTCGCTAGTGCACCTCCACCTTTTATTTCTTTGTTTTGCATGCACTATTCTTCTTCTGCTTCTTCTTCTTCGATCGCTCAGACAGTTGCCTGTTAATTATGAGCGCAGATGCGTTATGCGCCTAACTAAAAGACCCCTCCCTTTCCTTCCTCATCAGTCACAAAAATCGCATGCAAATTTTTTTTTTTAATTGGCTGCGACGCGTTCTCCTGGTGGGAGCAACCCGAAATTCACAGAGACGCCTCTGTGACTATAAAATACCTAATAATGCTATGAGTCATAGTATGACTGAGATGAGGCTCAGATCAATTGAAAGACCTGATATATGGGAGCAATGCCACTGTACTACCCAGATGATGAAACAATTAGGATAAAAAAGAGATAATAAAAACAAGATGGCAAAGCCATACAAACATACTCCCAGTTCAGACTCGCTCACTTTATATTTGCCCCTTCCTACTGCACTAATTCCTTGGGTGATAAGATGAGAGTCAAGCAAGGCACGCAAATATAACAGACTCACTGTCGCCATTCCTCTCTTCCTCATGCTAGCCAGCCACGTGCGAGACTTGTATAGCTAAAGGCATGGCTTTAGATGGTGCGGATTAGTCTACATATGAACAAGAAACACCTGAAGGTGCTGATGGGACCCAAAGATGCACTGGTCCCCACCTGCCCTACCTGCTCTCGACTTGGTGCCTGTGTCATGCAAGGGATTAACTACAATGGTTAACTTAGGACGCTGATTTCACCGCCAGGGGGCAATCAAACCAGTAGGGGCTTAGCGCGCGATATTCTTAGCTGGGCCCAACTACGCCCAACTAAGAATATTGCGCGCTAAGCCACTACTTGTTTGATTGCCCCCTGGTGGTCAAACCATCGCCCTAAGTTAACCATTGAGTCCACATCCAAAAACTGGAAGAAAAAAACCCGAGATGTTTTCTTCCTTTTTTCCCTGCTAATATTGAGTATTTGGTTAAATTTGCACAACGTGCGTACACGTCTGCATATCATGGACAATTCTTCCAAATTTTGTTATGATTAGCCAAGCAGTTTAGGCGCTAGAGTGTGGAATATAAACATGTTTCACATACAGACAGAGAAACGCACAGCCCTCATTCTCATCCCAATGTACTCCCGTTCTCACAGCACTGGGAGTACAGTGGAACCTCCCTTACAAAACCTTCAAAAATCATCCCAAATGAGGTCTTATACGGGAGGGGTCTTTAAGGGAGGTAATTTTAATACTTACAAAGGAGGGCAATGTCTCAGAGAAGTAGTTCTTATATGGGAGGGAGTCTTATAAGGGAGGTTCCACTGTACTTACAATGAAGGGCAATGTCTCGGAGAAGTAGGTCTTATGTGGGAGGGACTCTTATAGTGGGAGGTCTTATAAGGGAGGTTCGACTGTACAAGAAATGGGTGAGGTTTGGGGTGGGGTGGGAAGGATAGTATCTCGTGTAGGAGTTGAACCAAAGAACCAAACCAGGGTATATACCTGGTATAACCCCATACCCCGGACCATACCCCCTGACTTGTTTGGGTTCTTTTTCTCCCTAATGCACGTTGACAGGCTGTGTTTATAGGATCTACATGGTTCCAATAAAATGTGGCTTGACTTTGTTTGCTGCTTGGCTGCAACAATTAATCACCGGAACTGTAATCTGATCAAAAGATTTGTCTTTGTTGGAACATTCGCATGTTTGTGTTACCCAGCTCTACATTTCAATAGATTGCCCTAAAGCAGATTGCTGAGAGACAAAAGAGAGAGAGAGAGAGAGAGAGACAGAAAGAGAGTGTGTGTGCCTTAATTAACTGTATAAGGTATATCTCACCTCCTCCATTCACATTATTTGGTAGTTTTTAGTCACAGAGACGCATCTCTGTGAAATTTGGGCTGCTCCCACCTGGAGAGCGCGTCGCTGCTATTGCAGCACCACTTTTTTTTTTTAGGAGGGGGTGTAGTGAGGAATCGGGATGTTCGGTTTTCCCGGAGCACTTGAAAGAAAGGACGAGGCCAGGATTCAAACCCAGGTCACTCAGAAATGAACTGGCAGGCAAATGTCTTAACCACTCTACCACCTTCCTTCCTTAGGCTAAGATCCGTGACAGTCTTGTCAGAACTGAGATGTTTATAATGTTGTCTCAAAACCAGGAAGTATGTTTATACTAGCGCTCTGCGGGCTCGCTTTAATTGGCTGTTGTGAGTGTATATCTCATAGCATAATGGTGCAGGTTTACATCACTCCGATTTTTACTACACCGTGGTTATATTTGGCTTGCAGCCACTTCATCTACCCCCAGCTTTGCCCACTACTAGCCCCCCCCCCCCCCCCCCCCACCCCCCCCCCCCCCCCCCCCCCCCCCCCCCCCCCCACCTCCTCCTACTAACATTAAGGCTGCACCTAACATAAATATATTCAAAAATCTTCTGGACAATGAAGACACAATGATGTCAAATTTTTATAATACTTTTGATGAATAAAAAAAAAAAAGAAAGAAAAAGTCCATTCCATATTTTTGTTAAATTTTATAGCTTAGCTGTAGAAAGCAAGCCACCTTGAAACAAATCAGTCATAAACGAGAAAGGGCGTAAAAGGGCCGCGAGGCCCACTTCTAGCCCTAATTAATACTACTACTACTACATGTATTGCCTCCAGTACACGCATCCCAGCCACTTCAATCAAGCACACGCGCGCACACGCACACGCACACACACACACACGTGACACACACACACACACACACTTTTGCAAGCTTCCCACTACAAACTCTCCCTTGCAACCAAATGGGAAGGCGGACAAACACACACTCACACACATTGAATTTTATTATCTGTAGACACCAAGGCTACATCAAAATGTTGTTATGCTCTGCATAGTTATGCGGGGGTTGTCTTTAGCCATGTCAAGCTCCTTCCAAGCATAGCATCATCAGTCTCCAAAATCCTCTGAAATCAGAGTGTGGCTGCCCACATGGCGGGATAATCAAAAACGGTCACACACATATAGTGTTCAAGTGCTTCGGCTGTTGGGATGATCCCTTGAGTCTTTTAGCCAGGGTACGACAACAACAACATTATCTGGAAAGGTAGATGCATGGGTTGCTATCCTGTGTGTTATATTGTGACCGCATGTGTGTATATGTACTTGTATTTGTGACAAGAGATACAGACAAACAGAAACAAAGACAGAAAAAATAGAAAAACAATGTACTAGAAAACGCACAAGCACACGTTTGAGCAGTTATGTGTGTGCCTATTGGCCACTGCAACTACAGCCTTTTGCCAGAGTGAATGCCCTTGGTATATGCTTGGGTACTGACCAGCAAGGGCATGACTCACCATTAACCCTAGTTGAGGCCACTGCAACAACTGCCTTTTGCAAGAGTGAATGCCCTTTTAAGTACTGACCAGCAAGGGATTAACTCCTGCTGTCAAGGGCGTTAATAACCTAGTTGCAGTGGCCAATAAGTAAAAGACTGGGGAAAGGGGTTACCGGGCCTAATGCTGGTATCTTCTATAGTTTGGGTCTTTGTGAACTATTGAAGACATACCTGCGCGTGTTTCAGCATAATGTGTTCAACTCTCTGAAGCCAAAGAATATCATGATAGCACATACATACATAATACGTGCATTGTGTGTGTCTGTCTGTCTGTCTGTCTCTCTCTACTTGAGTGTGTGTATGTATGTGTGTGTCACTCAGTCTTACTCTCTCTCTCTCTCTCTCTCTCTCTCTCTCTCTCTCTCTCTCTCTCTCTCTCTCTCTCTCTCTCTCTCTCTCTCTCTCTCTCTCTCTCTTATGTATTCTCTGTTTCTCTTCTTCGATCTTCTTCGCCTTAGGCAGCCAACTTCACAAGTTGATTGTGCTGCACTTTAGGAGGTAGTACAAAAGAAGAATAGGAATAGAGTGGACACATTCCGCATAACAGATAGAAGCTGCAATACTGGTAGTTAGATATATTTTTGTTTAAAGGGGGGGGGGGGGGCATGGACCTTTTTTTCTCAGTATCTAGGCAAGACCAATCCGGCTACCGTAGCGGTCCCCTGGGGAGAACCCCGACCGGCACAGCTCCCGCCCTTCATTTACCACTACTTTCATCTATGGCCCCTAATTCCCTAGTTTAATGTGTGGGTGGGGCAAGGGGGGGAGGGGGACGTGACAGAGGCAGGGTGGTGGTTTGGTGGAGGTGTTTATGGAGGGCTGTCTTGAATGCCTCCAAAGACTGTATTGAGGCAACTTGTTCAGGGAGGCTGTTCCAAAGCGGAATGCCTCCAAAGACTCTTTTGAGGCAACTTGTTCAGGGAGGGTGTTCCAATGCGGGATAGTGTTGGGGAAAGAATGTGGATTTGCGGTATTGGGTTCTGTGGCGGGCCCTCTGTGGCTTGGGATGTCATAGGTCGCAGAGTGTGACTGGCGAAGGCTTTTCTTCTGCAGAGTATTTGTGGGGAGATGTTTTGAATTAATGTGAAGGAGTCCAGAATGGGATTTGAAAAATGATGTAGGCCTAAGGCGGGCTTCAGTTCTACGAGATTGGAGTAGGGGCCAGTTCAGGGTTTTCAGCAGTTCTTTGGACCTTGTTGTTTGTCTTGCAGCTCGGCTTTAGACTCTTTCAAGTGCTCCGATGCTGCCTTTGCTACGAGGGTCCAAAACTGGGCTTGCGTATTCCAGTAGAGGGCGGACCATTGCTTTGTAGGCCTTCTCCTTGACTCTCTTGTCGTTGATCTTTAAGGCCCTTCTCAGGATTCCAAGGGTTTTATTTGCCCTGCTCACCACACCATTGTCATGGGTGTCCCACTTGAGGTCAGCGGAGATAATGACATCCATGGCAGGTACTTCGCATGGGGCACGCGCTGGAGCTGGTGCCCAGGGTATAGGCCTTCTCCGGGGTGTTTCTTCGCCTGCATGGTCATGTGGAGGACAGAGCACTTTGGGGGGTGGAAGGCCATTCTCCATTCTCTCTTCCTATATGTGGCGAGCTTCATTGTTGAGATCCTCTTGGAGAGCGCACTTATCATTGGAGACTTGAATGCATTGGTGACAAATGAATCAGCGAACAGATTTGCTGTAGAGCCGAGACCCTCAGGGAACTACATAGGTGTCGTGTTAAAGACCCACCAGATCACGTGTCAAAATCACGGGTTTCACGTGTTTTCCTTCTTATAGCTGGTAAGAAATCTTGTTTTGACCAGGTTTAACTCCCATACAAATGCCCCCAAATTGAAAACGAAACATCATTTTAAAGAGCAGGCTCAATTTCAAGTTGGGGGCATTTGTATATGGGTCACAGCTACCCAGAAAAAACCAAGGGACTTAATCGTGGTGGGTCAGTGTATCTTTAGGGGGCATTGGTTTCTTAGGGCCCACGGGGCCGCGAAGCCCCCGAAAAATGTTGCAGTTTAGTGATTATTAAGGCAAACATTAAGTCATTTTCACCACTGTATAGGGTACATGCTTGGGGCGGAGGGGGGGGGGGGGGTTGTCCGGAAACCAGGAACCCCCCCACTAGATCCGGCCATGCATTGCTTCCCTTTCAGTAAAAGTCACAAAAACCTACCCTGAAAAGAGGGTCGGGTGTTCACCCTACACCCGTGAGTATATAACGGCAAAACAGCTCGGTCACATTAGCAACGTGTGTAACTGGCACATGGGCTTGGTCATGCTAACGATTAATTGATAGCAGTTCCCTTTCAGCTTCACGATAAACGAATTGTAAGAACTCCAGCCCATAATAGCGGGACTTTCTCTTCTATTCCTTTGACAAGGTTGTATGAAACGTTTTCTATTAGACGTTTTCTATTGAACATGGATATGAATGGGACATGGCTGTAGCCCTTGCGTTGATTAGGTTTATAGGAAGGTAGCCTAAGCTTCCAGTGATTCAATAGCGTAGGCCCATAGCAGTTTTATGCGACAGATTTTGCAGAATGTTCAACATATTGGCCTAGGATGAGTTTGTATGCAGAATCTACATAAGAATATGACTCTCAAAGTAGAGGGCATTTACTTTTAGTGCTGCTACCAAAAGGGATTTGTTGGCCCTTAAGGGCCAGACACATTGCATACGATTTGACCCCAGTGCGATCCGATTCTGACAATATAAGTTATTGGGATTTGGGCATGGTACATGACTTTTGTGATGTCAAGACCTTGTTCTTTAGCATACGAGAGCTTCAGCTCGAGTATGCTAAAGAACAAGTGTCGAGACATCACAAAAGTCATGTACCATGCCCAAATCCCAATAACGTATATATATCGATCTCACCATTTATATAAAAACAGCAGAAAATCACAATGCATTGAAGAGGCGAGATGCGCCTCCATGTAGATCTGAATCATAGCAACCGCTGCACCAACATAGCAAAATCCATTAATCCACAAAGAATATAGTCTGCAGTTTACAAGGTTGAGAGCTATTTTAATGCAAATTGAACAAATCTTCGCAATAGCAATTGTCATGTCCCGAATGATATTTAGTGTTTAAAACTCTTATTGCACAGATTAAGACCATATGAACCGGATCAGTTTCGGGGTGGAAAATAAAGTAAACTTACTGCATTGAAAATAGGGGAGAACGGAGCTGGTCCGCCTACTTTTTTAGCTTTTCTCGCCATAAAAGGTAAGCCAACCGAAGTAGAAGCTCATTTTTAGACCACTTGTTGAGTAAATGTATGGACATGTCGACAACATACGTTTATAGAAAATTCAGTTGATTGAGATTCATTCGTTACAAATAATAGCAAAAATTAGACTTTTTTGCTCTCAACTTTTCTCAAATGAATGGACACTTTCCAATCTTACACAGGACACGGCAGGTTGACAGCACGAGGCTTTCACAAGATCGAAATAATTCTACAGCAAAACACTTAGCAATAAAAATGAAATGAGGAACCTGTCGCGGGGTCGGACAAGCCCTGATATCCCCTACTTTTGTTGCCCAGAAAATTGTCATCACCCAATGACGCATTTTTTGCTTGATGACGTAAAAGTGGTGCTGACGTGTGAGTATGCAAGACAAGATCTTTTGGCTTTCTTCATAACAAAAGCGCCACGAACGGTGCGGTGGAAATCTAGTCGACTTTTGTACATCAAAACTTCAGAAGCTAATGATTACCAACAAAAATAGATAACAGCTGTAAATATCGTGTTGGTGTTGACAAACGGTAAATACATTCTAATGATATTAATTATGCTTGAATGCACGGACCTAATGATATTCATTATGTATTCTTGCACAAAGACTCACGCGCATTTTACACTGAGTTAAACGCATTAATGAAATGTAAATGATAATAATGAGATCAAAAAACAAGGAGTTAATGCGATAATTAGATGTTACAATAAGTGTTTTGGTGGCACTCGGCTGGGCCTTCTTTCTCATGTTTGGAGATCGGTATATTGAAATTTGTGAGTCATGATTCACGTGAAACACTTCCGTCTAAAAAATTACTCTACTGTTGTCGTTCACTATACTCATGTAGACCGCAATACACGAATGAACTCAAATGTCCGATACAAAAATACAGATATTTCATCAGATTCGTGTACGGGGGACTACAAAACATAGTGAACATAACTAGTAGGATTTCGTCAGGTTCATTTAGACAGTCGAATTTCACGTGTGAATCATGCCTCACAAATGTCACAATCGCATCGCAGTGAATCGAATCGTATGCAGTGTCGCGGGGCCTTTATGGGCCTTCTCCAATGCCAGATTTGTCATCAAATCTGGGGCAGTGGGTGGATGCCTCGATCGTGTCTCCACATGGGGAACTGGACGACCCCGACTCCTCCACGAGTCTCTCCCCGTGGGGATACCGGGGGGTCTTTCGTAAAAATAGTTCCCTCGCCTTCTGGAAGTTCTGTGCGTGTAACTTCCTCTAATCTGCCACTCTCTTTGACTCAGTCTGCCTTTTCCCTTTGCTTTCTATTATCTACTATCTTTCTGACTTATTGGCCCATTCTCCTGCCTTTAAAAAACAACCTTCCAAATAATTTTTCTCCTTTGAGCTCCTCCGAAATCAGAATGTGTCGGCTGTACGCAGCGGGGAGACCAGTGAAAACTGAAAACCGGACACATACGTACCTTGCCCATTATGGCCTGAGACCGCAAAAGAAGAAGAAGAAGAAGTCATCAAATCATTTTGGCCGAGTGTGGGGGTGTACCTTGGGACAAGCACAATAAACAAATTATTGCTCAGCTAACTAGAATAGCAGCTATCTGGCAGCATTGTCGGAAACGACTGGCCTACATACATACATACATACATACATACATATACTGACCGGTAAAAGAAACTACACACGTGCATTTTATATGCGCATGAAAGAACGGTTCATTCGAATCATTTAAAATGTTCCATGTGTCTAATTCAATTATTGGTGTACCCAATTAGGCCTACGTATACATCAGACCTCATTGCATTTGGATTATTAGCTATGAAGCAATAGCTCAACAAATAACGCAACCACCCGGCTATATATTACAAAACACAGCTGCTCAAAATTGGGTATGCCTACCCAAACAGCAATAACTTTAACTGTGTAAGTAGCAGTTCCTCGGGGCTTTCAGGACACACACCAAACCCCTACGTTTAACATCACAAAACAGGGCTGCTCAAAATGTGTCAAAATTGGGTATGCCTACCCAAACAGCAATAACTTTAACTGAGTTCCTCGGGGCTTTCAGGACACATTGAAGGCGTTCACGAGACATCTTGTAAAAATGTTGCCTTGCCAACTACAGTGGACACACCCAATTTCCACTCTTTTTGTGTAGCCACGCTTTTGTGATTTTCAAATTTGGGGTGGTATTGTTTGTTGAGCTATTGTATCGAAACTGATCGTCCGAATGCAATTAAACTTACGATTTTGGGTACACAAATAATTGAATTAGGCACATGCAAAATTTGAAATGATTGGAATGAACCGTTCTTTTATGAGCATATAAAATGCACGTGTGTAGTTTCTTTTGCCGGTTAGTCTATAATATAATGGATATTATTCGCACATACAAATACAGTGACTTTGGCCTTAGTTGGCATACCATTTAAACCGTTATAGCCTATAGGTCTACGTAGACTTAATCTGACGGGATTTAGGTTTGTTCGCTTATTTGCTTTGGGCCTACGCCGTTTGTGCTTTGCTAGATTATTACATGGCGCAAATTACTGTTGAGTGGCTTGTGTATGCGTCGGCGTGTGTGTGTGTGTGTGTGTGTGTGTGGAGGGGGGGGGGGGGGGGTGTAGGTTTTATGTTTGTGTATATCTGTATGTGCTACCGCGCGTGCAAGTGTGTGTGTGTGTGTGTGTGCGTGCGCGCGCGTGTGTGTGTGTGTGTGTGTGTGTGTGTGTGGAGGGGTAGGTTTTATGTTTGTGTATATCTGTATGTGCTACCGCGCGTGCAAGTGTGTGTGTGTGTGTGTGTGTGTGTGTGTGTGTGTGTGTGCGTGTGCGTGCGCGCGCGTGCGTGTGCGTGTGTGTGTGTGTGTGTGTGTGAACTTTCAACAAGTTTTTTTCCTTGAATGCTTGTTACCTTTTTTCTTACCAAACTCATCCATGGATCTCATCTTAAAAAATGAAATATTGCAGGTAAATTCAGCAATCTCAACTTGATTTCATTCGGCGCGCGCGTACTCTCTCTCTCTCTCTCTCTCTCTCTCTCTCTCTCTCTCTCTCTCTCTCTCTCTCTCTCTCTCTCTCTCTCTCTCTCTCTCTCTCTCTCTCTCTCTCTCTCTCTCTCTCTCTCTCTCTCTCTCTCTCTCTCTCTCTCTCTCTCTCTCTCTCTCTCTCTCTCTCTCTCTTTCAAACATATATAAAAAATTATATACACACCACCGCCACCTCCACCATCACCACCACACCTCAACCCAACCCAACCATTCAGCCTACTGACTCATTTTCCTGTTAAAAACCTTTTAATCAATCCTTACCTAAAACTAAACCTGTCAGACTTTGAGGCGTTGAATAGCCTTCACGCTGGCATTTATCACTGGCATTACAGGCGAGTGCCAGAGACTACACAAGGTTTCTGAGAGCGCCTGTCAGTCCGTTTACTTCAAGTGCTCTGTTGACAAGAAGAGAAAGGAGGGGTGTGGGGTGTCAATGTGCTCTTCTTGCAGCCCTACCGGAAATAGCCAACATGGCTTGTTTTACTTCCCTTGATCAAAAGAGAAGCATAATCTAATACTGACGAACGGGCACCTCAGTGTCGCGGACATCCCGATGTAGAGTGTAGAGTGGCACAGTGGTAGCGCGTTCGCTTCGTGTCAATCGTGTCAAGTAAACCCGAGTTCGAACCTGGGTACAGGGGATTTTTTCCTCTCCCTTTGCACTAGGCCTTACGGTCTGAACGTGGAGTCTTTCGGATGAGACGATAAACCGAGGTCCCGTGTGCCCATGCACTTAGCATACGTTAAACCCAGTGGCAACGAAAAAGTTGTCATTTGGTTAAAATTTTACCCCCCCCCCCCCCCCCCCTTAATCAATCACACAAAAATCGCATGCAAAAAAACAACATTGGGTAGCGCGCCTCTGGCTGCGACGCGCTCTCCAGGTGGGAGCAACCCGAATTTCACAGAGACGCCTCTGTGACTATAAAGTACCTAATACCTAATACCTAATCCCCGTGAGTAATCCGGACAGTTTGTTTCAGTCTCTTCTCTTCTTATTTATTACTGAAAGAGTCTCCACTAGTAGGCCTATAGCGACCACCTCACAATTACGGACAGTTTTGTCCAGTCTGTAGGGTGGTCGCAAACTGAGGTTCGACTGTAGTTACTCTAGCGTGAGTGAATTTGTTACAACCAATCCGTGAAATTGCCCATTTCGTGAAATTGTCCATTTTGTGCCCAGTCCTTGAAATAGCCATTGATTTAAAACTTGCTATTTAGAAAAGTACTAGGGGAAGACGGGGTAAAAAGAGCAATTATCTCATGAAATAAAGAAAATTTCAGTCAAATTTGCCCATGAGACGAATGCTAGACATTAACGCTCGTCTCATGGGCAAAATGAGACTGAAATTGGCTTCATTTCATGAGATAATTGGGGTGGGCTTCTTACCCGCCCATGCGCTTTTTACCCCGTCTTCCCCTACTATGAAGGGAAATATTTGTTGTCCATAAACACACAGAGATCAAGAATTGTTTCAAGCGAATGAGAAACGTGCCTGTGGATGGGTTTATAATATCCTTTTTATTCAGACTTGAATTGATCAAACGTTTGATAAAACATGTGGCTCAGGCACGCCCCAGCGTAGGCCCTATCATTTGCTAGAGTTGTACGGTAGAATGGGGGTGCAAAGACAATGTAGAAAAAAAAGTGCTACTGTTGAATCAGCCTTAATCGATACCTGTGTGCATGGAAATTGAAAAATGTGATTGACATTGTCCATTTCATGAATTTGGGCAAAACATTTTGCCCATTTCGTGAAATAGGTAGTTCCACGGATTGGGCGTAACATGCGCGCGTTGCGAGAGAAACAAACAGAAGACTGACAGGCAGCAACAGAAAGAAAGAGTGAGTTTGCCGTCACTAAGAAACTGCCTTCAAATGGAACGCCACCTGACGTTAACCCTTTCACGGCCTATATGTCGCATTTTTGCACCACAATGGTTTAACCATAGCCTAGATACACAGGCTCTGGTTTAATACCCATATGTCACTAAAAAGCATCAAATCAGGGCCTGTTATCCGAAGACCCTATTTTCGTAATTTTGGGAGGTAGGGGAAGATGGGGTAAAAAGCGCATGGGCGGGTAAGAAGCCCACCCCAATTATCTCATGAAATGAAGCAAATTGCAAATTTCAGCCTCATTTTGCCCATGAGACGAGCGTTAATGTCTAGCATTCGTCTCATGGGCAAATTTGACTGAAATTTTCTTTATTTCATGAGATAATTGCTGTGGGCTTCTTACCCACCCATGCGCTTTTTACCCCGTCTTCCCCTAAGGATAATGTTATACATGTCACAGAGGAATTCGCAATATTGCAGAAACTTTTTTTTTCTCTACCCAGGTAAGTTTAATGGTCTTTTTTGGCTGAAAAATGGTTGGCAGCGAAAGGGTTTTAAAGGCAAAGGACTAGGGCTCTACATAAACAGACCCTTGTTGAGAAAGGGGAAATATGGGTGGCGTTTTAGATGTAGGCTAGGGGAAGACGGGGTAAAAAGCGTATGGGCGGGTAAGAAGCCCACCCCAATTATCTCATGAAATAAAGAAAATTTCAGTCAAATTTGCCCATGAGACGAATGCTAGACATTAACGCTCGTCTCATGGGCAAAATGAGACTGAAATTGGCTTCATTTCATGAGATAATTGGGGTGGGCTTCTTACCCGCCCATGCGCTTTTTACCCCGTCTTCCCCTATGTTTTGTGTAACTGCTCGGTTTAGCGCAGGTAGCAATTTAAAACCCTTTCAACTCCAGCCATTTTTCAGCCAAAATTATCCTTGAAACTTACCTGGATACAGAACGATTTTGTCTGCAATATTGGGGATTCCTCTGTGACATGCATAAAATAGGGCTTATCCTTCCTTTCCCAAAATTAAGAACATTTTAAGGTAATTGGGTAACAGACCCTCATTTGATGCTTTTAGTGACATGGGTATCAAATCATTGTGGTGCCAAGAGGCGACAGTGGCGATGAAAGGGTTAAAATCTGGCAAAAACAGATTTGTATCCCAAAACAGTCATGTATGCAGGTGCAATAAAGGGAAAGAACTACGCAAAGAGAAGGTAACAAATGAAGGGAGGAAGATTACAATAAAAAAGAAAGAAAATAATAACAATTTTAAAAAAAAGTGAAGGACAAGGCAGATTAATAGAATTGCTAAAAGAGCCAAGACGTGAAAAAACAATAACAAATACAAATTAAGGAGAAAAAACCAGAGAAGCGCAAATGACAGAAAGAAACACACATAAAAAAGGAAGACAAAATATACAGAAAAGGACAAATGATGGAGACAAACACACAGAACGGACATGTGACTAAAGCCAGGGCCATACCAAGTGATTCGTAAGAGGGGGTGGGTGGGTTTCCGCCAGGGGTCCAAGGAGCGGTGTACAATTTAGTGATTATTAAGGCCAAAATCGAGCCATTTTCCTACTTTTTCCTGCTTTCTTTTTTATCTTCCTTTTCTTTCTTTTTTCATCAATAAAATGCAAAGAAAAGTGTTTATAATTAGTCTCCGACCGATTGGACGTTAATCTCATCATCATCGTTTATAATTATATCCAAAATCCAATTGCCACGGGGGGAGAGAAGGAGAGAGAGAGAGAGAGAATGAATGAATGAATTAATTGTATTTATAGAGGGTAATAGAATAAGCAGCAATACAAGAGAGAGAAAGAGAGAGATGTCAATGTCATTAGCAACGCATTAATGGTGCATTGATAGCTAAGCACTAAAGATTTGTTGATAGGTGAAGACGGGGTAAAAAGCCCATGGGCGGGTAAGAAGCCCATGCCAATTATCTCATGAAATGAAGCAAATTTCAGTCAAATTTTGCGGTTGACTGAAATTTTCTTCATTTCATGAGATAATTGGCATGGGCTTCTTACCCGCCCATGGGCTTTTTACCCCGTCTTCACCTATTAGTTTCTTTTTCAGATGTCAAGTTTTATAGAATTCGCACGAAATACAGGCGTTTTCTGTTCCTTTGACAAGCTGTGGCGGGGCTTTTGTACAAGGCATTTACAGTATTTTGATCTGTACCTTATTGGCCCTAACCATTGTGTTGGCTATGTTGAATGCGCTGGGTTATTAAAACGCAATAAGCCTGCGTTGCTTAAAGCAGAGCGCTCTGAGAAGAAAACACAAAGCGCCAAACTTACAGCTATAAATTCAATCAATCCATCAATCAATCAATATTTATTATCCCCATTAAAATGAACAAGGACATTTTGTTTGCTGTCACATTAAAACATACAATACAACGCAATGCACACGAGAAGTAGCATATCACATATATGAGATTATGAGTATTATGCATACACAACAACAACAACAACAACAACAACAACACACACACACACACACACACACACACACACACACACACACACACACACACACACACACACACACACACACACACACACACACACACTCTCTCTCTCTCTCTCTCTCTCTCTCTCTCTCTCATATACACTACACACACACCCTCTAACACGCACATACAACTGCACCCATACGCACACACACGCTTCCGCATAATTTGTGAGCACCACTTGCAAACTTATGCAATATACGCCTACTATTAAATATTACCCATCTTTAATTTTCACAAAGTTTCAAAATTTGTTTTCTGATTTGTGAGAAGCTTAATTAACTGAAATATCCATTTTTGTGCAACGTTTCATTGGCCTCTTTATTTCTTTTCTTTAAAAAAACCCCTTACGATCCTATGAAAAAACAAATGTACTTTGCTATTGGGGTTAAGGTTTACGTATTTTCCTTTCTGTCTGCGAACAAGCATGTCCTGTTTCTACAGACTGGTTACTTCTTCGTAGTTCTTTTTCTTCTTCTTCGATCGCTCAGACAGTTTCCTGTCAATTATGAGCGCTGATGCGTCATGCCGCCGTTATGCGCCTATAAGTAAGAAATAATTAGACCCAGCATGTCCGACCTCCGTCGGCTGGAGGAAATCTTTTTGAAAGTGTTTCTTGAAAAAAGGGCAGGAGAATGGATCGGAAAAGCAGAAAGATAGTAGATGACAGCAAGCAAAGGGAAAAGGCAGAGTCAAAGAGAGTGACAGATTAGAGGAAGTTACAAGCACAGAACTTCCAGAAGGCAGGTGGGGGAACTATTTATACAAAGGCTACATAGGTTCCGGGTTAAGGGGCAGTGACATTTTGGAGAAGCCCCCCAGAAATTTTTGCGATAGGGGAAGACGGGGTAAAAAGCGCATGGGCGGGTAAGAAGCCCACCCCAATTATCTCATGAAATAAAGAAAATTTCAGTCAAATTTGCCCATGAGACGAATGCTAGACATTAACGCTCGTCTCATGGGCAAAATGAGACTGAAATTTGTTTCATTTCATGAGATAATTGGGGTGAGCTTCTTACCCGCCCATGCGCTTTTTACCCCGTCTTCCCCTATATAAAAGGCAAAAATTAAGTCATTTTCTTATGTTTCAACCTTGTATAAGGCACATGCTTGGGGCAGGGGGGGGGGGGGGGAACCAGGACCCCAACCCTAGATTCGACCATGCTATGCTTTCTGGGAGTTCGTCCATGTGCCTGCCAGCTTGTTTCTCAATCTATGGCAGTAAATCCGGTACCATTGACACTGAACCATGTTCGCAGGTTTTCAGGGCAGTGTAGGGGTTAATACCTCGCCTTTAGTCTGGTAACGCCAGCACAGCAGAGCAGAGCTAGCTGTGCGATACCCGAGTCCCATGGGGTGTGTGTTGCTGTAGACTCTGTGCAGTGATCGTCAGTGCTGTGTCGACTGTTGCCTATCAATACGTCTGTGGGGGAAAGAAGGCGATGTGAGCCCTTCATTTCTTGATGTTTGATTCGGGTAAGATATTTGAGTAACTACGTGTGTGTGGTGTGTGTGTGTGTGTGTGTGTGTGTGTGTGTGTGTGTGTGTGTGTGTGTGTGTGTGTGTGTGTGTGTGTGTGAATAGTGTTTTTTTGGTGTTATATGTAACAAACTTCATTTGAAAAGTTATCTTCAAAATATACTTTATTTTTCACTCTTTCTCCCCGCAATTAACCCCCAGTAATAATTATCATTACTAGCATAATGACAAATGATTCGGAGGGTCAAAGTAGGTCTAGGTCTTTTGTCAACGACGTTTATCAGTCCAACGTACATTTCGTAATGCTGAAGTTTTGATTATTTGATCACTGAGATATTTTGAGGAAAGAGATTAGCGACAGATTGGTTTCTCGCTTTTTGTCCAATAATGGTAAGGAAGTTCTGAAGTTTGTGACTCATTCAGGGGATTTCGTCATCAATTAATCATCAATCATACACATGCATAAAATCTTCTTACTGTTTCAATGTGTCCACTTGGTGCTTAAAATGTTCTTTCAATTAGGTTGGGTAAGACGGGGTAAAAAGCCCATGGGCGGGTAAGACGCCCATGCCAATTATCTCATGAAATAAAGAAAATTGCAGTCACATTGTGCCCATGAGACGCGTGTTAATGTTTAGCATTCGTCTCATGGGCAAATTTGACTGAAATTTTCTTTATTTCAGTCATGAGATAATTGGCATGGGCTTCCTACCCGCCCATGGGCTTTTTACCTCGTCTTCCCCTATAGAACATACGACTTTTGTGTTTATGACTTTTCTATTCATCCCGGCGCTTTCACAAAATGCAGATGAAATCAACGTTATTAGTCTACCAGGTTATAGTTCACGCTGTGACGTCTTCAACCGAAAACAGTTTAACGTCCTCCGGTCTGGAGCAGACACATTATGGAACATTAGTAGATGTAAAGATGGTGGGAACGATCCTGGAGACAATGCCCGGAGGCAGGGCAACACCAGGAAAGTCCTGAATTGTTAACAATAGGGGAAGATTGGGTAAAAAGCCCATGGGCGGGTAAGAAACATTAACACTCGTCTCATGGACAAAATGTGACTGAAATTTGCTTTATTTCATGAGATAATTGGCATGGGCTTCTTACCCGCCCATGGGCTTTTTACCCCGTCTTCCCCTACATATGTATATTTAGAAGTAAATAAACACACCGATTTCTACTACATGGGTTACTTTATAGGCCTAACGTCCATTTTTGCCTACACGAGTAAGTCTAGGCCTACTAGGAATTACCGTTCGAGAGAGTGAGGTTACAGAGTGATCAATGTTCTTCGTGGCCATGCTGCTAGCGTCCATTTTGTGAAAGACAAGCTTGCTCGATCATTTTACGCCAATTAACCCTTTCACCGCCAGCCACATTTCAGACAAAAATGTCCATTAAAATGACCTGGGTATAGAGCAAAATCCACCTGCAGTATTTGGGGATTCTTCTGTGACATATATAAAATAAGGTCTATCCTTACTTCCCCAAACTAAGACAACAGAGTCTTTGGATAAGAGACCCCAATTTGATGCCTTTTAGTGACGTAGGTGTCAAATCACTGTCGTGCTAAAATGCGACTTTCGCGATGAAAGGGTTAAAGTCTATAGGTGTTTAGGGGAATGATCTGAATTGACAAGAAGTCTGGGGCATGGGCAGCCTAAGCATTCATTTCAGTTGTTTATTGATTAAATTCTGCTTAACGTCCTCTTCCGGCCTGGAACCGGACACATATGGGACATTAGTAGATATAAAGATGGGGGGAACGATCCTGGAGGCAATGCCCGGAGGCAGTGCAACACCAGGAAAGTCCCGAATTTTCAACAGTACATATGTGTATTGGCCAAGAAGCGATAAAGCATTTATCATGCCTGTCTGTTGAGTCATATAAGTAGGCCTGTAACCTTGGACTTTATGGCTTATATTTATAACAACTATCACTAAGCACCCTGTGTGGTATTTTGAGTCCTTTCTGTTGTTTCTACTGTGTTGGCTTTAGTACATTTATTATACTTTTTTGTTTGTTTGTTTACTATTGAATGTATTTGTGAACAACATAATTTGAAGGGTTATTTCGAGTTTCGATGACAGTTTGTGGAGCGTTGTCTATAAAAACAATATCTCCGATGAATTCAAAAATTAGATTTCTGTGGGTTGCTACTCAGATAAACCTACTGGAAGGTTTTTCTTCTTATCACCTTTTTTTCTGTTTCGTCATTTAGCAAAGTACTATGAAGTTTTGAACATCTTTCGATGAAATTTGAAAGTTACGAAGAAATTTTAAATGAAAATCGGCGGAGGGTTGGGTACTTGGGGTTATATACAGAGACTGTTGATTTATTCATTACGTAACGGCTCATATCTTAAAGGAAAAAACCACGTGCAGACAATAATAAGAGTTCCATAAAATAAACCCTTTCAATTCTTGAGATCATGGATGTTATAATGGTCAACCTATGGCGATATTTTTCACGCCAGAGGGCAGTCAATGCACTAGGGGCTTATCACGCGATTTTCTTACTTGGGCGTAGTGAGAGAGAGAGTGATGGTAGGACCACTCACTGTCTCTCTCTCTTTCTTTACCCCCAACTAATAATATAGAGAGGATTAGCCCCACACGAGCGTCATGCCCTCTGGCGTGAGAAAAATCGCACTAAGTCTCTCATTAAGATAAAGTTGCAGGTTTTTCTGTTGCCTTTTTAGTAGGGGAAGACGGGGTAAAAAGCGCATGGGCGGGTAAGAAGCCCACCCCAATTATCTCATGAAATAAAGAAAATTTCAGTCAAATTTGCCCATGAGACGAATGCTAGACATTAACGCTCGTCTCATGGGCAAAATGAGACTGAAATTTGCTTCATTTCATGAGATAATTGGGGTGGGCTTCTTACCCGCCCATGCGCTTTTTATCCCGTCTTCCCCTACATACGTTTTAGAGACAAATGTGGTCTTCTGAAAGGGTTCGAATAAATTAGAATTAAACTGTCCCTCTTTTGGGAAGCTTTGTGTCATCGTTGGTTTAAAGACCCATCAGGTCACGTGTCAAAATCACGGGTTTCATGTGTCTTCCCTCTTATAGCTGGTAAGAAATCTTGTTTTGATCAGGTTTGACTCCCATACAAATGTCCCCAAATTGAAAACGAAATATCATTTTAAAGAGCAGCCTCAATTTTATGTTGGGGACAT
>CM065699.1:11502965-11530465 GCA_017654935.2 Phymorhynchus buccinoides
TGGGAAACCTAGCTATCAATTTGGTCATACCAGGCAGCAGGATTTCTCTCTACCCTTACTAACATTAAACTGCCCGTGGGATTTTTAAGTGTGTACAGCGCACGGGCCAGACTTGCTTTAAGTTCCCATCCGAAGGACTCGACGCTCAGCTCGATTCTTCGGTAGGCAATATGTTATGTGTTATATCGATAATCAATTGAACCTTTTGTTTTTCGATAGTTGAACAAGTATGGACTGTTATGCAAACTATTGCAAAGCCATTTCTTTTGTACAAAGACTCATATAAAGAAAACATGGACTGTTGAGAAAAAAGTTGTTTTGCCAGAAAACATTCTAACCTGAATATTTTTGTCCATAAAGAAAGGTTGCCGAATGCTTAGGTTCTTCCAGAGAAAACAATGTGTCATTTTGGGGTCAGGTTAATTGGCTTTTGATCAAAGTAGGCCTATAAATCAATATATAACAGTATCAGGCCTAATACTGATTGATTAGTCAAGGTCCAGTCAAGCAAAGGCCAAGCAAGCAACCAGCAACTCATGCGGTCACAGGCAAGTGACGTGGGTACATTTTTATAGTGTGAAATCCAGCTGAATAAATAAGCTCACAAGTAGGCTATAAAGTGTGTGTTAGTGTGTGTGTGACCCCCTATCTCTCTCTCTGTGACAAAGAGAGAGAGAAAGTGTGTGTGTGTGCGCGCGCGCGCGCGCGCGCGTGCGCGCGTGTGTGTGTGTGTGTGTGTGTGTGTGTGTGTGTGTGTGTGTGTGTGTGTGTGTGTGTGTGTGTGTGTGTGTGTGTGTGTGAATGTGTGTGTGTGTGTGTGTGTGTGAGAGAGAGAGAGAGAGAGAGAGAGAGAGAGAGAGAGAGAGAGAGAGAGAGAGAGAGAGAGAGAGAGAGAGAGAGAGAGAGAGAGAGAGAGAGAGAGAGAGAGAGAGAGAGAGAGAGAGAGAGAGAGAGAGAGAGAGAGAGAGAGAGAGAGAGAGAGAGAGAGAGACAGAGGACAGAGAGAGAGAGAGAGAGAGAGAGAGAGAGAGAGAGAGAGAGAGAGAGAGAGAGAGAGAGAGAGAGAGAGAGAGAGAGAGAGAGAGAGAGATTTAGGCCCTGCTGACTTCAAACTGACAGGTATGAGTTTGTCCTTAAAACCAGCGGGAAAAAACAGAAAGGAGATCGCGAATCAGTACTTGAAACTGGGGAGGATTTTCACGAACCGATACTCTGGGAATAACTCTTATCACCGGGGCCCCCTCTTTGTACAGATTTACCCTTTCTTATGCAAATCAGAACATGTTAGTGCGCGCGCCGTAGCGTGGAAACGGTAAACAATCAAAATGGCGGCCCACTAGACTTCGATAGCTAGCACAGTGCGCGCCAGTCCGAGCTTTCTTTGACTGTCTTAGATTGTAACACAAAAACTGAAAGTGTGGCATTTGTCACTGTACTGTTCTCATGAGAAGACTGCATGTTTGTTTCAGACACAGTGTGAACTATGTCGTCGGAACAAGCTCAGAAGAAAGGGCATCGCGCCTCGAGCGCGGAAATCAAGAATAAGACTCGATTGGCGGCGTTGGCACCCGGCGAAAACATCAAAGAAAAGCAGGTGAGTGATTGTTTAATATTGTTTGGTGTTCTTAAACACTTTCGGAACTTAACAAACAAATAACGATAGCCGATGAATTTGCCGCAGCGATCAGTGGGCAGAAGACAGACAGTTAATTTCCTTTGTGAGATACGGGCTTAGGTGCTAACTGATGATATTTACACGATACTCACTGTCGATAGCCAAGGCTAATCGTGTGAAATGTCAGGTGTGAAATTATATGGGGCTAGATAAGATTAAATCGGTTCAGAATCAATGAAGCTAACACAGGTGTTAAGATTTGTTTCAGCTCTATTTACAGATGAGAGACTTGTTGAAGTAACATTGTCATTAATTTATAAAAATTCGATTAAGGTCTTTCTTTTTAATTTTTATTTGATGTTTTAGTCTACTAACAAAAACTGAGAAAGGTAGACCCAAGTTCTAGATATACAGGCCCGGATCTAGGGGGGGGGGGGGGGGGTCTCCTGGTTTCCGGAAACCCCCTCTCAGCCCTAAGCATGTATCTTATGCAAGGGTGAAAACTAGTAAGTAAATGGCTTGATTTTTGCCTTAATAATCACAAAATTGCAAACTTTTCCGGGACCTTTGCCCCCTAGGCCCCCCCCCCCCCCCCAAAGACATTGCCCCTTAACCTGGAACCTATGCAGCTCCCTGGACCCCCGGCGGACCCCCCCCCCCCCCCCTCCCCTACGAATCACTTGGTCCGGCCCTGAATTAAAAACCCTTTTTTTCTTCTGAATTGATATTTTGACACAGTGTCATGATCCATATGTAGGATAATGGGTATGACTCTAAGATTTTGATTTTAACAAACACTGAATCGTTAGTACAATAAAATAAAAAATGCTGCTTAACGGTATGACTGTACAGTCTTGTATAACACCCCAACACACCTGGTGCAAAGTAGGTGAAGGGCAACTGTATTAATATAACGACCAGGGAAATAACTCTTGGAATATTTTGGATTTGCCACTGCTTACAGGGATTGCCTCCCTTGATAAATGGTTACTGAACATGTAGGCCTACGAAGCGTGCGTGCGTGGCCGCGCGTGTGTGCGCACATGTTCCTGATTGATTGTGTGTATTGTATCTGGCTCAGTGGTCACTCTGTTTCTTTGTCTCTGTCTCTCTATGGCTGTTTTCAAGTCGAATCTCTGTCTGTCTCCCCACGGACCCCCCCGAATCCCCACTCTCTCTCTCTCTCTCTCTCTCTCTCTCTCTCTCTCTCTCTCTCTCTCTCTCTCTCTCTCTCTCTCTCTCTCTCTCTCTCTCTCTCTCTCTCTCTCCCCCCCGTCTTGCTGTTTGTCTTCCTGCCTTTAATGTACGTAGGGTCTACCTCTTTCTTTGTCCATTTTCGTCTGTCACTCTGTCTCTCTGTTTCTCTCTCTCTCGTGTGTGTGTGTGTGTGTGTGTGTGTGTGTGTGTGTGTGTGTGTGTGTGTGTGTGTGTGTGTGTGTGTGTGTGTGTGTGTGTGTGTGTGTGTGTGTGTGTGTGTGTGTGTGCGTGCGCGCGTGCGTGTGTGTGTGCATGTGCGTACATGTGTGTGCATGTGTGTAAGCGCGCGTGCATACATGTGTGTGTAAGCGCGCGTGCGTACATGTGTGTGTGTGCGTGTGTGTGTGTGTGTGTGTGTGTGTGTGTGTGTGTGTGTGTGTGTGTGTGTGTGTGTGTGTGTGTTCATTTTCAGTTTTCACATAACTATTAACTGTAGCACTCTTATAAAGAACACTATAGGCCATTTTGACAGTGTTTTGTGACCTGCGCCTAACCCCTTAGTCTTTTGTTCTCTCAGTGTAATGAGAAAACGCAGGGTTAGTCCTCTCTCTCTCTCTCTCTCTCTCTCTCTCTCTCTGTTTAAACAAATGTTTTATTGACACACTTTTGCAGCAACAAAAAATATATATAGGAGTATAACAAGCCGAGGCTTATTAAAGTACTCAACACATATAGACAGTACAAGCAACAGGCTGCATCATATTTTACAATCAATGGAAGTCAGTACGCGAAGTATAGTACGCTTATAACGTGGTTTTATCTTTTTGGTTGTTGCTTTTTTGTGTCGGCATTCTTTAGTTTGATCAATGAAGAGATTGAACGGTTTAAATCAACTGGCACCGACTAGACTGCACACAAAGATTGACTGTGTCCTTATAGGTTTGTGTGTTTGTCACTTAGAGTCCGTGAGCAGAACACAAGGAATCTTTGTTTGGGATGAATGGGAAATGAAAGAGGTGCTAAATTCGAGCTCCAGGCTTTGTGCGTCGGTTAATTAAACAATAAGACCTCCATGGCACCAAAGAGATTTTACCTGTTATCGATGTCCCTGTTCATTCTATGGGAATGGCGTTTCTTTGGCAGAGGTCAAGTTCATTAACTTTCTTTACCCTTTTCTTGTCTTTTCTTCTTTTCTTTCTTTCTTCTTTCTTCTTTCTTGTTCAGTATCACTTTTGAAGTTAGCTTCATGAAAGTCAAAACGCAAAGTGAGGATCTGTCGGTGCATGTGTTAGCTCCATGAAAGTCAAAACGCAAAGTGAGGATCTGTGGGTGCATGTGTTAGCTCCATGAAAGTCAAAACGCAAAGTGAGGATCTGTGTGTGTCTGTGTGTGTGCATGTGTTAGTCTAGGTTAGTCAAAGCGCAACATGAGGATCTATAGGGCGTACCACTCGACCATAGTCTTTTAAAGCTATGGCACAAAGCTTCATGGGTTTTCCACCCTCAATCTCAAAGTCTGCTTCTTTCAGTTTTGTGAACATAATCCGAGGCTGATCCTAACCCTATCCATTTCCCACAAAATGGCAGAATGTTGTTTCTCAGTGAAAATTTCCAATGTAAAAATTTGATGTGGGGTGACAAGTACTATAATATAGCCTTGTGTTCTTCACAAAAAAAACCAACTTTTTCCGGGCTCATCCCGATTCACCATTTCCCTGCCCCCCCGAATCGCCATCTCACGTGACACAATATTATGAACTTGAGTGTCATTTCGCCATTTCATTTCTGCCTGCCTAGTGTGTGCATGTGTTTATTTTCAAGCAATTACTGAATAAATCAATTCATTGTGTGTGTATGAATAAACAACAAAAATCAGTCAGCCGATCATACGATCAAAACACACACCCGGCTCACACACGCACGCACGCACGCACGCACATACACAGACACACACACACTCTAATTTAAATTGTTTAAATTTAAATTGTTTGTGCTCTGTGTGTATGTGTATGTAGGCCTATGTGTGTGTGTGTGTGCGCGTGTGTGTGTGTGTGTGTGTGCGTGTGCGTACGTGCGCGTGTGCGTGTGCGTGTGCGTACGTGCGGGGGGATGGGTGGGGGGGGGGGGGGGGGGGGGGGGGGCTATACCAAAGATATTCTAGGGGAAGATAAGCATCCGGTCTCTTTTCCCTATATGAGTAGTGAGGACAGAAACACTGGTTATGTCCCTTTTAAACAGGACACATTTTACACGTCGATAGGCCAGTTGAATTCTCCGTTCAAGTTCCAGTCCGAGTTTTTGGATAGCCTGCACTGTGAATAGTGTACTGTCCCCACTAACGATAACTCTATCAGCCCGGTTCGCCGAGCTCTTTAAGTAGTCCATCTTACCCTTTTAGAATATCTTTGGCTATACCCACATTTTCGCCCTTGTACTGTGTGTGTGTTTGAGTGAACGATCCGTGTGACGTTTTACTGAATCAGTGAATGCGAGGAATGGATTGAAGTGAAGGAGTTGAAGTAAAGATGGCGAAATGGCACTAAGAAGATGGCGAAATGCCACTAAGAGGATGGCGAAATGGTACCAAAGATCCGGTCTCTTTTCCCTAATGGCTATAGAGTAGTGAGGACAGAAACACTGGTTATGTCCCTTTGAAACGTGACACATTTTACACATCGATAGGCCAGTTGAATTCTCCGTTCAAGTTCCAGTCAGAGTTTTTGGATAGCCTCCACTGTGAATAGTGTACACGTCCGCACTAACGATAACTCTATCAGCCCGGTCCGCCGAGCTTTTAAGTAATCCATCTTACCCTTTTAGAATATCTTTGATGGTACTAAGAGGATGCGAAATGGCACTGCTTGACAGCACTCTTATCTAATCACCAAAAAGGGGTGCTCCCGGCCATGTAGCGATATGGGAAATGGCGAATCGGTACCTACCCCAGTTTCCTTCCCTTGACTGTCCTGTTAGCTCAGCTAACAACTGTGTAGGTAGGCATAGAAAGTGACACAAACGAGACACAACAATTAAAACACCAGGCGACAAGCGCATAAAGAGGATTCCGTTAGCCTAGATAATCGTGAGTGGTCGCCAAATCGCGTGGTTTTTTGTTTTGTTTCTACCCTTTGGTCAATATTATTGCATAATCCTGTACGTACACGCACGCACACATGCGCGTGCACACAAAAGCACATACACGCATACTGACACATGTACACGTGCGCGCACACGCACACGCACACGCACAAACACACGCACACACACCACACACACACACACACACACACACACACACACACACACACACACACACACACACACACACACAGACACACGCGCACACACACACAGCCACCATCACTAAAACGCTACACATTAACACAAAGAGATGACTATGAAAAAATAAGACATTAGATATTAGGTACTTCGGGTTGCTCCCACCTGGAGAACGCGTCGCAGCCAGAGGCGCGCTACGCAATTAAAAAAACAATTTGCATGCGATTTGTGTGTGACTGATGAGGAAGGAAAGGGGTGGGGGGTGGGGTAACATTTTGACCAAATGATGACTTTTTTGTTGCCACTGGGTTTAACGTGTGTTAAGTGCATGGGCACACAGGACCGGCTCGGTTTATCGTCTCATCCAAAAGACTCAACGAAGTTAAAATCAACAACAATAAATTTTGGTCTTTGAAAACAACAAACTAACAGTGACCATAGTGAATGGATGACGTATGTGATCAATAGTGAATGGATGACGTATGTGATCAATAGTGAATGGATGACGTATGTGATCAATAGTGAATGGATGACGTATGTGATCAATGACTCGGTGATCCTTGCTGTCCTGCTGCCACTGACAATCTGACTATGTGTGACTGTCTACTTGTAAGTAAAAAAAACAAATCAGCTTAAAGCTACAAGCTAACCTCTACAGCCTAAACTGCTGAACCAATAATACAAAAAAATAACTTATATCCCAATGATTATAGCCGTTAGGTACGTTAAAAAGAAATCCAGTGTTAGCGAAAGCATGGGAAGAAAACATGTTCTTCTGCATATTTATCTATGATAATCTCACAAGAGATAAACAAAAACCACCCAGATAAATGAGTTGTATTGTATTGGCTGGTTATATTGCCTGTTTGCTTATGGATTGCTTTATTACCTACCAGGTACAATGATATAACCTTAGTTAACCAATCTTTACTGAGTTTTAGTTAAGTTATGCTTGCTCTTTGCCCTTACTGTTGCCTGGTTTTTTTTTTACCATACTGGGCACACCCCAGGCTTACTCATTTTGGGGCTCATTGTTTAGCTGTACTTGTGTGTTTAACCCTTTCACCGCCAGCCATATTTCAAGCAAGAATTCCCATTAAATTTACTTGAGAACAAAATCCATCTGCAGTATTGGGGATTCTTCTGTGACATATGTAAAATAAGGTCTTTCCGTACTTCCAAAAACTAAGACAATAGGGTCTTTGGATAATAAACCCCAATTTGATGCCTTTTAGTGACATAGGTGTTAAATCACTGTGGTGCTAAAATGCGACTTTGGCGGTGAAAGGGTTAATTATGTTTGTAAAATGCAAAACAAAATTCAATAAAAAACACACAAAAACCACCTGTTCAACGAAGTCCATTTCCCGATCCAGGAGAAATCACAGTAAAGTTGTAGTTTAGACACATGCCTCATGTTTACGACCCTCAATCTCATCGTCTGCTTCTTTCATTTTATTAAAAATAATCCAAGGCTAATCCTAACCCTACTGTTTTCTCGAGAATGCCAGAATGTTGCTTCTCAGTGAAAATGTTGAATGCAAAAATTCAAGGGAGGTGGGGGTGCGTAAAGTAAACAGGAAATTGGTAAAGAAACATTGGAGATTGTCTTCAGCTTGAAGCTTGAAGTCTCTTTCTGTCTCTGTGTCTCTGTCTCTGTCTCTGTCTCTGTCTGTCTGTTTGTTTGTCTCCCCCCCCCCCTCTCTCTCTCTCTCTCTCTCTCTCTCTCTCTCTCTCTCTCTCTCTCTCTCTCTCTCTCTCTCTCTCTCTCTCTCTCTCTCTCTCTCTCTCTCTCTCTCCTCTCTCTCTCTCTCTCTCTCGGCGGCCCTATCTTTACCTCTAATGAAGGCAAAAATACGTTTATATGCATATTGATATGTTATCTTTAGATTAAGATCGATGTCTTGGTTTAGGTTTGATGATTGTAACATACATGCTTTATTTTTTATTTTTTAAACAGCCTTCAGACAGATAAGCAATAGTTGAGCAGAGAAATACACATAAGCCTAGCCCTTATTCTGATTCTAACGTACCTTTGTTATTTATGAAACTGGAATTACCCCCACCCCTCCTTCCCCTATAACCTACCCCCTCCTTTAACAAAAAAAAAAGCCTTGGGGTCTTGTCTACATGGTTAGGCCGTCGTTATTATCGGCTATATATATTGAGGGTGGGACGGGAAATGAGGGAGGAGAGGTGTGTGTGTGTAACAAACGGTACAACAAGAGAGGGGTTGAGTGGTGTGGGTAAACACATAGTAGGTGGGCAGAAATGGCTCGGTGCCAGACAGAATAGAAAGACAGGCAGGGCCGGCTCGGTTCGGTGGTGGTTTGTGTAACGCCCTCAGACTAGGCCTAACTGAACTGGTTCTCTTGGCCTCAGGGAGGGTTATATAGCGATGTGTCCCCGTCTATGCGAACGAATATTACTGTTAAGGACTGTTAAGGGGGGGTCCTAAGGACACATACGGGACATTAGTTCTCATTTATGCTTGACCCTGTCTCTATTGGCTACTGCAAATAACACCTTTTGCAAGAGTGAATGCCCTTAGTGTGTGGGGGAAGATCGTCGAGCACTCGCCAATAACCCTATTTGAGGCCACTAAATGGCTGCCTTTCGCAAGAGTGAATGCCCTTGTCAGCACTGACCAACAAGGGATTCACTCCACCGACATGAACCTTTTTTATTCACTCTCACTGTCAAGGGCGTTAATAACCCTAGTTGCAGAGGCGCATGCGCGTGCTACTTCAGTCGTACGACCATCTAACCACGACGATGTGCGTCTGTGAGGCATGGTTCTGGTGGAATGCTACTTTCTACACGAATCCCATGAAATGCACTATTTTCGTTCATTATTTGTTTTGTAGACCCAATAGATATAGGCCTACCGGCACCAATGTCATGGCCGGTTGGTTAGAGTCGCCGCTCGTAATCCAACAGGTTTGCGGGTGCGCTGGGTTCGAACCTGCCTGGTGACGGTGTTGTATCCTTGGGAAAAATACTTTACTCCTATTTCCTGGTCCTTCGGGTGAGACCTAAAACCGAGGTCCTGTGTGCGAACGCACGCACAAGATCTTGCGCGCACGTTAAAGCCCATTCCACTATTCGGTACGAGTAGGCCGTGTGTGCCGGTGGGATGGATGACACGAATTCACATAGCACGCATCCTGTGCGCTATTAATGGTCTGAATGAAGACCGGTGAGTGCGGGGCAGGATAAACATCCCCAACTGGAAGAAGAAGAGGAAATGTGCGATACAAAAATACAGATATTTCATCAGATTCGTGAACGGGAGACTACAAAATGTAGTGAACGAAACTGGTAGGATTTCATCATATTCATTTAGACAGTAGTATTTCACGAGAATCATGCCCGTCATAAATGCCACGGTTGGATAGTTGCCAGTACGACTGCAGTTTGAGACGGGGACACACAGAGACAGGGGCATGATGAGGGTGACGCGTAGAAACGGGGGCATATCGATACTATCCCCGAGAGAGTCAAGTCATGTCGCGCGCTAAAATGGGTCCAGCAGGCTGGGACTTGTCCAAGAGAAATGACCCACACGTTATGGAGACAGCAGTGAACGCTGCGTGATCACTTTCTCGTTCGTTGTCGAGTTTGTCTGTCACTGTTTGTGTCTGTTTGTTAGTCTCTCTCTCTCTCTCTCTCTCTCTCTCTCTCTCTCTCTCTCTCTCTCTCTCTCTCTCTCTCTCTCTCTCTCTCTCTCTCTGCATATCTCTCTCTCTCTCTCTCTCTCTCTCTCTCTCTCTCTCTCTCTCTCTCTCTCATGCAGTCAAACAGACGGAGAGAGAGAGAGAGAGAGAGAGAGAGAGAGAGAGAGAGAGAGAGAGAGAGAGAGAGAGAGAGAGAGAGAGAGAGAGATCGAACTCGAATTCGAATGTTTTAATTGCACAGACAAACGTCCTTACAATATCCGAAGACAAACAAACCAAATTGAACACAATACTTGTTATAATCAACATAAATCATGCAGAGCTATAAACCTGACACACACACGCACACACACACACGCGCGCGCGCGCGCGCACACACACACACACACATACACAGTATGAAATGTGTATGTGAGAGAGAGAGAGAGAGAGAGAGAGAGAGAGAGAGAGAGAGAGAGAGAGAGAGAGAGAGAGAGAGAGAGAGGGGGAAGACAGACAGACAGACAGACATGCAAACAGACAGACAGAAAGAGAGAGAGAGAGAGAGAGAGAGAGAGAGAGAGAGAGAGAGAGAGAGAGAGAGAGAGAGTGAGTAACATGACAATAACCTATTGTCAATCTACTGTTTTCCCCCGTGCTCTATCCACGAGCTTTCAGAGAAGCACACAATGAGATCTATGTTTTATGCAAAAGCTACAAAGAGACGAAAACAATGGCTTTGAGAGCGCACACACCGAAGATAGTTGGCGTAGATGAGTGAGAGCATAAATGATTTGTAGAGGCTTGTGTACGTCAGGGGGGGATGGGGGGGAGGTGTGTGTGGCAAGTCAAGTCAATTCAATATTGTATTTCCAGATGGGAACATTGTATAAGCAAAAACATGCTTTTTTTCAACAAGCCATCCATAAAAAATGATGTAAAGAAAAAAAATAAAGAGCTAACCATTCCAAAGTAGCGAACAAGAAAATGAAAATATACAAGTAAACAATGTGTGTGTGTGTGTGTGTGTGTGTGTGTGTGTGTGTGTGTGTGTGTGTGTGTGTGTGTGTGTGTGTGTGTGTGTGTGTGTGTGTGTGTGTGTGTGTGTGTGTGTGTGTGTGTGTGTGTGTGTGTGTGAGAGAGAGAGAGAGAGAGAGAGAGAGAGAGAGAGAGAGAGAGAGAGAGAGAGAGAGAGAGAGAGAGAGAGAGAGAGAGAGACTCAACTCAACTCAACTATTTTAATGATTAGGCCTTGTGCCCGTATCACATTGGGTAGGGGGGGAGTATATAAATCATGACATAAACAAACGTTATATAGGATAATAGAAAAGAATAAGGAAATGCGGCATTGCGAGTAAACATCAAAGAAATGTCAACATTCATTTGTTCAAAATTGTCATAATTACAAGAAGGGGGTGGGCAGTGGAAAGGGAAGTATTTCACACACACACACACACACGCGCGCACGCGCGCGCACACACACACAAGCACACACACACGCACATGCGCGAACACACACACACACACACACACACGCACGCACGCACGCACGCACGCACACGCACACACACACACACACACACACACACACACATACACACGTTCATTACTGATGAGTCCAACATAAACATTACGTGGCTGACAAATCCAACATATTGCAGTAACATAATGTACTGCTAATAGAGTTAATAAATCAGTAATATTAATAGCAATAAAAACTACCATAGGTCTACGTCATCACTAAACACAAATGCCTGAGTCGTACGGGAACAGAGGGAAAGGGAAAAGGCAATAATGACAATGCTTATGACCACTGATGACTGAAAATAATACCCATAAGCAAACACCATTCACATTGTTTTTACGATTATACTTATAGCATACTGGGGAGACTTTAAACAACCACAAACAAGCACCATAAATTAATGCTCATATTGTAAGGGAAAGTAGTGAGTGGGGTCACAATAAAACGGGTATGAATAATGACATCCATCAATCAATGCTTGTGTCATGAGGAAAAATCAAGGAAATAAATAAACAAAAACATATAAATTATCCACAAATATTAAGAGAAGAATGTGTCATTCTTCAACAATGCTAGCTCTAAGTATAAGGAAACAGTACGAACACGAATGGCCAAGAAACAACATGTCCAATACAATACAAGGAATATACACAAGTAAATTGTATCCATCAATACATCATAGTTTTCACTCTCAGTGGATAATGGATTGGTTTTTGAAGTTGAAAGCTTTCGAAAGGAATAAAGAGAAAGGTGTACATATTCTTTTGTCAGAAAGCAGCAGTGTTAATCTAAACGCATTTGGGGTTGAATAATATTTTCTGGGGATATACAACTCACGTAAAGCTTTGTAATGAGGACAAACAAGAATGAAATGTAGTTCTGTTTAATTTATATTTGGACAGAAGGGACAGTGATTGCTTACATGTCTATTTGAGTGCCTATATCGGTGAAGTTTTCCTGATAGCAGAAGTGTTGACAAGATGCAAATCTTCGGGCACATCTTCTATTTGTCTGAACGATGAATATAAAGTATATCTATCTTTAGACATACGAGTAGAGTCTAGATCTTGAAGATAACAATCAAATAATCTCTGCTTAAAAGCAGACACGAAACTTTTAGCATTTATCACACCTTGATTCTCCCAAACAAACTGAAACCAAATATGAGAGAGAGAGAGAGAGAGAGAGAGAGAGAGAGAGAGAGAGAGAGAGAGAGAGAGAGAGAGAGAGAGAGAGAGAGAGAGAGAGAGAGAGAGAGAGAGAGAGAGAGAGAGAGAGAGAGAGAGAGAGAGAGAGAGAGAGAGAGAGAGAGAGAGAGAGAGAGAGAGAGAGAGAGAGAGAGAGAGAGAGAGAGAGAGAGAGAGAGAGAGAGAGAGAGAGAGAGAGAGAGAGAGAGAGAGAGAGAGAGAGAGAGAGAGAGAGAGAGAGAGAGAGAGAGAGAGAGAGAGAGAGAGAGAGAGAGCGCGCGCGAACGAACGAACGAACGAACGAAAAAAAAATATTGAGGGAAAAAGAGTAAGCACACAATGGGCTTTTTTACATCTTGCCCTGAAACAAACATGCAAGAAAATCAATATATTCAACACAAAAATAATGAAGAAGCATGCAAAAAGTAATCATCGAAGAATTATCCATGAAGAAGACAAAATAGATACAACAAAACCGTCTATCTATTCACGACGCTTGAACACATCACATTCACACACATACACTTAAATTTCACTTTAAAACCCAAGTTTCACTTTTGAGTCAACCAAAGTCGTCATTACTTTGGCTTTTTTTCTTCTTCCTTAAATTAATATAACAGAGCTTCAGAATGTTAGCGGGCCCGGGTCATTGACCCGTATTGACTGTGATTTGACCCCTCATTTTGTGCACCCAGGGGTCATCTGACCCATGAAGTTTGCAATAAGATTTAAGTGTCATACTACAGGACAATCACTGGTCCATTCTTTTGGAAACTGACCCCTCATTTTCTGTATGACTCATGAAGTTTGAACACAATCTGAATATCTGTATAACCTCGTTAATTCGTTTTAAGGATAACATTTCTTACATGAAGTGATAACTTAGCAATCGCCTAGTTCTGTTTTTTTGCTACGTGGAAGCATTTTTCGGGAGGCTGTGATTGAGCTGTGTCCGACTTTTGCAGAAGTTTGCACCGTTTCAATGCTGTCTAGTTTAAAAAAAAATTTTAATCGATTTCTTCGATGCAATTCAATTTATTTTGGTAGATGCACGATTACAACAGACTCGGCGTGCATGGCTGATTTCCCCTCATCAAACTTTCACACTTTGGCATGGATGGGAAACGTTCTTCATTGTCTTTTTTTAATTTGATGTCACACCCTGGCGAGACTTTCTGCGAGATTTAACCCATGGTCTTGCAGACGATCGGTTTTCAATAATCAGGGTTTCAGTTTGTTTTTTCTTCTTACGGATTTGAGAGTGTGAGAACAGAAGACCTTTCGTAGTCACCGTGAATATAATTTTGTGCAGTGTATACAGATCAGCTAATAATACAGATAGGGTCTATATTGTTTTAGGTGAAGGATTTGTATAGGCCTATTGACCGGCAAAAGAAACTACACACGTGCATTTTACATTCGCATAAAAGAACGGCTCATTCAAATTATTTCAGATTTTGCAGGTGTCTAATTCAATTATTTGTGCAAAATATTATGTTTTATTGCATTCGTGCGATTATTTTCGATGCAATAGCCCAACAAACAATACCACCCCCATATTTGAAAATCACAAAACATTGCTTACACAAAAAGTGTGAAAATTGGGTGTGTCCACTGTTGTTGGCAAAGCAACATTTTTACACGATGTCTCCCATATGTGTACACAATAGGAATTGTTCGGAAATAATTAAGGGGAGTAATGTCATGGTGTGTGGGAGTGATCTTGCCTAATTCAATCAGTCAAACAGGGGAAGTTACTCTACCATCAGGTAGATCCCCAGCGTTTGGGTAGACATACAGCACTTAGAACCGTCATTCTAAGCTTGATGTTTATATTTTTACGTCACATTTTGCAAATTCTATCAGTTTGTGGCCACTGGCCGCCCCTCATTTAAAAAAAAAAGAAGAAGTTTGCAAGTCGCTGACTCGCATCCTGCGGTTTCAAGCTTCGACACCATGGTTGCTATGGTTTGTCCGCCTTGGTCAAGGTAAACAACTCTAATTTTCACGAAATGCTCTCCCCTCGTTTTCCCCCCAGAA
This sequence comes from Phymorhynchus buccinoides, assembly GCA_017654935.2. Taxonomy (NCBI): domain Eukaryota; kingdom Metazoa; phylum Mollusca; class Gastropoda; order Neogastropoda; family Raphitomidae; genus Phymorhynchus; species Phymorhynchus buccinoides. The sequence continues at coordinate 11,517,464 of CM065699.1, forward strand.
AATCGTCTATTGAATTAATGATATGTAAATGATATGTAAAATATCAAAAGGTTTGACTATGCCATTTTTGTTCTGCATTTTTAAGAAAAAGTTATACCTTTGATGATCTCTGTATCTGTTTCATATTAATGAGAAACAAAAACAAACACATATGGTGACTAGATGTGTTGCTTTGCACATGCACATATATTGTCTTCTGCAGACATCTCAAGGCTACTGTCACTGTCGCATCAATTTCAAAAGCCTGACTGACGGAAGTAAAAATTCAATACAGATTTAACGAAGAACAAAAAATGGTATGAATAACGCCGTCAACTTATAATCAGCATACATGACACAACAGTAAGCAAAGATAAAGAAATACATCGATTTGTACTACACAATGCATACACTAGCAACCACGGATCATTGATTGGTACGTAGGCTAAGTTCAGCAGTTGGGGGCGGAAGTAACAATTTGTTTACACTGATTACGTAATAATGAAGAAAATAAATATAAAGTACATTAAAAATTATTTTAAAGTTTATATTTGTTATCTAAACATAGTACATGAATATCTGTAAACAGCAATAAATAAAAATAAACAATCATTTAAAAACGAAAGTAGGATATCCACAAAACAATAACATTGAAAATAGAAAACATGGACTGAACTTCATCTGACTTTGACAGCTACAATGGGTGTTTTTTTCGACTGTAGGCTGCAATGTAATTGTTCGACTGTAGGCTGCACTGTACATTCGACTGTAGGCTGCAAATGCAATGCTATTTTTCGACTGTAGGCTGCACTGTACATTCGACTGTAGGATGCAATGCTATGTTTCGACTGTAGGGTGCAATTTGCGACTGTAGGCTGCATTGTATATTCGACTGTAGGCTGCATTGTATATTCGACTGTAGGCTGCATGGTATATTCGACTGTAGGCTGCATGGTATATTCGACTGTAGGCTGCATTGTATACTCGACTGTAGGCTGCATGGTATATTCGACTGTAGGCTGCATGGTATATTCGACTGTAGGCTGCATTGTATATTCGCCTGTAGGCTGCATGGTATATTCGCCTGAATTCCGCCCTCCCATCGTAAGCATAGTGACAGCCCAACGCAGGGTAGTGAAGCAGGCACGTGGGTCTGAAAAAAAGGACGAAACGATGAAGGCGGTGATAACAACCCTGTTTGCACACTGTGGTAAACGAGCCCCACGGCATGTTTTAATTAAACTCGCTAATGCCAGGAATTAATTAGCTCACCCGAGAGCATGGTGTCGATAACCCCCTGCCGACATTTTGCCACCCAACTGATCAAGGGTTAAGAGGAACCACTGTCCAAGAAGGGTTAATTTTCTGTTGAGCTGTATATCTGTGTGTGTTCTTTGTTTTTGCCATAGAATTTGTTTCGATTTTTAAAAAACAATTTCCTCCTGCCCTCCTCCCCCCCTCTCTATGTGCGCCTATTGAGACTTTATTGGCAGTTCATTGACGCCTCTTTCTGTCTGTGTCACTGAACTTGGATCTTAGGCCCTATTTCCCCCCGTGGGGATACCAGGCGATCTTCCAGCACAAATAGTCCCCCCACCCCCACCACCTTCTGAAAGAGCTGTGCTAGCAACTTCCTCTAATATGTCACTCTTAACTTTTACTTTTCGTACTGTCATCTACTACTTTTTTTAAATGAGATATTATTGCCTTATTGGCCCTTTCCTCTGCCTTTCCCCCAAAAAAATTCTTCTTGATAATGTTCTCCTTTGAGGTCCTCGAAATCGGAAAGTGAATGCAGCGAGGAGACCAGTGAAAACTGAAAACCGGACACATGGTAGCCCATTTCACCCATTATGGCCAAATGGCCTGGGAACGCAGAAGAAGTTATCTGGTCGTTTGTAGTTTCTTTGCCATTAAACCTTCATCTGAAGAGTCCTTAGCGCCTTTGTTTTGCGGGCTTCATTCTTGCCACCATCATCAAGTCATGACCACCAAGCAGTAAATTCAAAAAAACCAAGCATGGCTGACTTACTGCAGTGGATCAAACTGCATGCCCAAATCTCCTAGGAACCCACAACGCGTAAAATGACCGAGAGTTGTAATTTGGAGGTGTCAAGATTGTCAGTGCCTTGTGCTAAGTCACGGCACCCAGGGCCATATAACACCCTGTTGGGCACCGGGTTGCCCCTGGCAACGGCAGGATGTTCTTGCACCTCTCCCGATAAGGAGATAATATTAAGTGTCACTCTCGGTTTTCCATTCGGTCCCCGCCAGTTCTCCGTACCACCAGTCTATCAGCAAGGATTAAGTTCCGTGTCAGAAGAACATATCGCCGTATTATTTTACGTTGAAACTGCACTAACACGTCTTCGTGAAGTGTTTGTTCTGAGCAAAGAGTGTGCGAGCGTGTGCTTGTGTTGTTTAGAGCCGTATTTTGTTTGGTGGTTTTGTATCAATTATTGCATAGGCCTTCTAGTCAAGTGCTATGGCTCCCCCCTCCCACCTGCGTGCGCATCTCGACCCTTCCAACGGAAGTGTCGCCATCTTAGTCCTTATTTGTGTGTAAACAAAGTGAAAATGTTATCTAAATGTGTAAAGAAAACATCCAGATGTTATAAATACAGTTTAGATAAGTTTCGAATTGGAACAGCCAAATACGCAGTATCGATCTGGCATTTTTCAAACAAAGTTACTGACTAAGATGGCGGTCTCCCATAATATGGCGCTCCTTGTGGCCGGATATGACGACACGTGGGTACAAGCCATTCTGAGCTTTTGGATGCGTTGGGAGGGGGAGGGGTGGGTGGGTCTCATTGCCTTTCTTTTTAGGGCTTTGCTCTGTAAAAGAATATTATTTTTCAGCCGTATTATCTTGCGGCGGAAGTTTGAAGTTTTGGTTTATGTTCTCAGAGGTAGACTACTATCATTATAATAGTAGGCTGGAGAGTTTTATGACATTGCCCTTGTTGGAGTCGATTATAACCAGTCCGTTTTAAGTGTCCTATCAGAGCATTAATAAACTGCAGGTTTTATTCCCTAGTGTCTGAGCCTCTTCAAGGGTCAACGAGCATCTGACATTTAAGTTCTTTGAGGCTTCTCTTAGGATCATAGTAAGTTTTATTTTCAGTTTCAATGGACTCACAAAACTTCAAGTCCTAAATGAATTCTTATGGGAACGCATTTAATGACTTGTAGGCAGGGCTTCTGAAAACGTACAGATTGTGCGTATTTACGCACTAGAGCTCTCAAACAACCCTCTAGAATTTGAAACACTGCGTTAGATTTTCAGGGGGTGAGATGACGCATTAAAGTGATGACGCGCGCGTGAACACAACCGTTACTTATCAGTAAGTTAAAAGACATTCTATGTAGGGCCCTATGTTAGGCCTTTCTGCCACAAGCAGTCTAGGCTAGATCTAAAATTCTACTGGATCGCGCAGAAAGCCCGAATCGTTGAAAGCTCATTGCGCATGGGGTGGGGTGGGGATTTGCAGGGGATGGAGTTTTTCGCCTTTACCGCTTAAAATTTGCAACTGGGGCTGACAATACCCGTTAACATTTTAAACACGGGGTGAGCGTACCCCTTAAGAGGGGAAAAGATCAGAAGCCCTGTGTAGGCCCTATTTATAACACTTGAATCTATCTACACCGCTCTAATTGTCAGCAAACCTCCACCTCCTCCCATCATCTTTTAATCTTTTCTACTAGTTTTTGCCCATTCCCACACTCTAATTTATCCTCCCCAAACTAACCATGATAGACAATTTGAACCAGTAGAGTCTATGGTTTTAGGATTAAAAAAAAAGAAAAGTAGGAAGATATGGAGAAGGGAATGTTTGAATTTGAAGTGTGAAGGTCGTGTAAGCCAATTCAAATTGATCCAAAACCTGTAGACTAAAGCCGACATTGGACACCAGTGTAAATGAGCAGTTGTGTTGATCTTGTATTTTCTAGTGTATGCTTACAGCAAACACGTTGATGAATGACGTTCACTGCCAGGTTTTGACCGGTTATTTATACACCACACACATGATATATCACCCCACCCACTATCTCTCTTCAAAGCAAGTTCCCACCTGTGTCAGTGAACTTTGGGCTCTTCTTGGGATTATTTAGTAGGTGTTACTTGCCTCGGACGGTGAGATGCTGTCAATGCTTGGTTGTGTCAGAAACAGTGAGAAAAACAGAAACAAGTGAATGAGCCTATTGTTAAAAACAAAAACAAAAAGTGGCAAAGATGTACGTTAGACACCCCTTCAAATTTTCATATTAAAAATGTTCACTGAGAAGCAACATTCGGGACTTTCCTGGAGTTGCACTGCCTCCGGGCATTGCCTCCAGGATCGTTCCCACCATCTTTATGTCTACTAATGTCCCATATGTGTCTGTTTCAGACCAGAGGACGTTAAACGGATTTTCATCAGCAACATTCTGCCATTTTTGGTAGAGGGATAGTGTTAGGATCAGCCTAGGATTATTTTTATCAAACGGAAAGAAGCAGACTTTGACATTGTGGATCTGGACGACCACTCAACAGAAACTGTCTACAGTGAGTCTTAAGAAAGATAAAATGGATAACACTCGGTGAAGAGAATTAGAATTCTAGATTGAGATCTGATTCTAACGGGAGAGATTTAACGAGAGAAAAGAGTTTCTGGTAGAATATTTCACGGCAACATCGTAGAGAAGGACAATGCAACTTCTTAATTGACACTTAATACAAACATTGGCCTTTTCTTTTAGCATTGACCATTTTGACGTGTCAACAGCATACTGTTTGTTAGGTTCATGTCCTATATTTTCACAGTGGCTACGGACCACTCGGACCATGTTCAGGGATAGTAACTCTTCCTAGTCAAAATTTTCGTCAACAAATGCATGTTATTTTGTATATTTAAAGCATTTTGGTAAGGGATAGGGTTAGGGATAAGGTTAGGAACATGTCAGAGTTAATATTAGTAGTTTTTGAAGACATTTACGCACAAGTTATGCGTCCCGTTATGTGAGCACCATACCCGTAGCCTGGAGAATGTGAGATACGGGCCCGTACCCCGAGCCTCTGTCTATTTTTTATTGCTTCTTATCGTGCAATCTTTCCCCCCTCTTCAAATTGTGTTCTCTCGTGGTTGTGGAGATATAAATTTGATTCTGTTATTGAATATTTTGTTTAATTGTGTAGTTTTCTTTGGTCCTCAGATATGGGTGGCAAATTTAATCAAGTCAGGTTGACATTTGTCAGCAAAGCAAACATAAGGCACTAAAGCTGGGGACATAATCCAATGCAGAACATCGTGATCTAATACAAATTATAGCTTCCACCGTACTCATTACCATGGGGCCTTCATAGATAAGCTCTTAAATTAATTTTGTGCAACAAAGCGACCCAGGTTAGTTATTCTATTGTTCTGCACTTGATCATCGTTGGACATTAAATACGAACGTGTTTCCAGTATTTATGTTTGTGTAGGTTACAACCTGATTAACTAACTAACCTGATTAGAGACTTAGACAAATGAGAAGTATGCGTATATGATTAGTGAATAGGCTAGATAATCTAATGCAAGCTAGTGGGTAAATGAAAATAAGAGATGAACAAAATTTAGTGGCTAAATACGCAAGAGTAATAGCCTAAAAAACGGGCTCCTGGGTCTCTATGCATTGGCTGGTGTGGTTTTGATATTGTGAAATAACTACTGAGTTTAGACTTATGAACTACACACTGTTCAAGTTCCGTATTGAAAGCAAAACGGCCAAATTACTGGTCTATGGAGAAAATAATATCCGTTATTGATTTCTTTCTTCTGCTGTGCTGTGAAACAAAAATCAATCTGTCATGTCCATATTTTACTGGTGATTCTTTGTTATCATTGCTTCAGCGCATAGCCAGTTCTTGTGAACCAGGACAAGTGGCATATTTGACCCAGCACCACGAAAGGGACATTAAGTCGCAGGGCCAGTTTCTCACAATAGGCTTGGAAAGTCAAGATTCTCATTTTTGGTCTAATTTGAGTTATGGGTATTTTCGTGTTCTCTTAACATATTATCTTTCATATTTATAAAGGACCATCTTTAATAATTATGGTATCTAAATGGTCTTATAAGTGCTTTAAAACGAGTACATTAATGCCTTTTCTTAAGCTAGGCTAGACTTTAGACAGTGTTTTCTCAAAATGGCCGACACTCACCCTACTAACTTTAAGTGCTCATACTCTGGAACGGAAAAAGATACACGAATGGTTTTTGCATCAGTAGAAAGAGAATTGTCTGAAGTTTGCAAATGCACAATTCTCTCAGAATGGTCAGTTTCACACTTAATGTCCCTTTCGTGGTGCAGGGTCATATATGTTTTGAGGTGGGGATAGGGAGTAAAGAGGGGTAGGGGGTTGAAAAATGTGTATCAGTAAAGACGAGAGCTTGCCTTATCCAAACAATCTTTCGTTGCAAAAAATAGTTGACCATCTTGAAACTTCCTAAAGCGAGAATGCATCCAAAAATTAGAGGTTTGAAAAGGGTGTTTAATTAAGGACGGGTCTTATTCAAACAATCGTTCTTGCAAAAGTATTCGACCACCATCAAAGCGAAAATATATAAAAATAGGAATGTAATTTGATCTTTCAACAAAACTTGATATAGCCTGTGTTTGCTTTAAAGACAGAAGAGCTATCATACAGGGGAGATGATTGCTCGGTCATGCAACAATGGAGTGTCTTTCCATTTCACTGTCAGCGATATATTGTTTGTTTTCATTATTGTCATGACGAGTCTTCGATGGATTGAAGATCGTAGCTGACAGCCAACGTTTTGTTTGGTGACGTGCCGTGAGGGTAATTGAAGAGGAGTATTCAACAACCCACCGCTTGTTCTGGGAGTTGTCCGTTGGTTTTTATTGGCTGGCGGGGATAATGGTTTAGTCGTCGTCCATAATTGCATTCCTTCCCTGGCTGAAAAGAACGTAGTAGTTTGTCGTTGTGTAGTATGTTTTGTCTTCGCCTTTTGTGAATCAACATGAAGTTTGAACATTTTCTGAATGTGGACTTTCATTTTCCCTGTTGAGTGTAAAACGAGCCAAGAAACGTTGTGAATGTTTGTTTTGCACCGTTTTGAGGGGCAAGGGATATATTTTCCAACATTTCCCTAAACAAAAGTATTTCTGTGATACAGTGCAGAGTATGTAGACAGAATTGTATGTTGTATTGTTGGCATAGGCCTACCAGAACCAGGTTTTTTTGCCAACGTACCAGATGCATGTTTTGTGACCAGAGTGATCAACATAATTGCTCCAGGGTCTAGAAAAAGGTTAGGTTAGGTTAGGTACATTATAGTCACTGAGGCGTCTGTGGAATTCAGGTTGCTCCTACCTGGAGAGCGCGTCGGATCCAGAGGCGCGCCACCCCATTAAATTTTTGTTTTGTTTTGCATGCGATTTTTGTGTGACTGATGAGGAGGAAGGAAGGGAGGGGGGTAAATTTTGACCAAATGACAACTTTTTCATTGCCACTGGGTTTAACGTGTGCTAAGAAGAAGAGCTTTCAGACCATAGGACATTTTGGCTGTGTTTTATGCGTGTGTCAGTCAGTCATGTCCTACTGTGCCTCCCAGAAGACCTAGGAAGCAACTGCTGTTCTGAAGAGGCGGGGATTCTGGTTTGGAATTTGTTTATAGTGGAAAAAACCTTGCCCAGAGAACTCCCCCCCCCTCTCTCTCTCTCTCTCTCTCTCTCTCTCTCTCTCTCTCTCTCTCTCTCTCTCTCTCTCTCTCTCTCTCTCTCTCTCTCTCTCTCGTTTAATTAGGCCATTGTCAATAATTAAAAAAAAAAAAAGTGTCTGAAGCGTCTCTCTCTCTCTCTCTCTCTCTGTGTCTCTCTTTCTCTCTCTCTCTCTCTCTCTCTCTCTCTCTCTCTCTCTCTCTCTCTCTCTCTCTCTCTCTCTCTCTCTCTCTCTCTCTCTCTCTCTCTCTCTCTCTCTCTCTCTCTCTCTCTCTCTCTCTCTCTCTCTCTCTCTCTCTCTCTCTCTCTCTCTCTCTCTCTCTCTCTCTCTCTCTCTCTCTCTCTCTCTCTCTCCTCTCCCTCTCCTCTCTCTCTCTCTCTCTCTCTCTCTCTCTCCTCCCTCTCCCCCTCCTCTCTCTCTCTCTCTCCCCTCCTCTATCTCAAAAGGAACTATAGAACAGTCGATGTTGGAGGGGGTCCACAGAGGCAAACTAATCCACAAAGCTGCAGCCTCAAGAGCCACTGCAAATGCGTTCGAGTTTGAAACTCGCAGTTGAGAATCATTGATTATACAGCTATGTAATTCCCTTCTGTGTGTAAAGGGCAAACCATAAGAGGCTATAGCTAGCTTGATATACAACGTGGAGGTATAAAGGACGCTTTATGTCGTGAAGATTTATCGCTTTAGAACATGGACACTACATTGAATATAGCAATCCATGTTGAGAAGAACTGGAGGCAATCTTGTATTTTAGTCACCCCCTCATGTTCACGACCCTCAATCTCATAAAGTCTGCTTCTTTCAGTTCTGTGAAGATAATTAGTCTATAGGCTGATCCTAACACTATACATTTCCCCCCAAATGGCTGAATATTGTTACTCTGTGTTTGTCTATAAGAGGCTACGCCTAAATTAGACGTTAAACCAACCACAGAGAGAGTTCTCTGTGAACATTCAATGCAACAATTTGAGGGGGGGGGGGGGGGGGGGGGGGGGGGGGGGGGGGGGGGGGGGGGGGGGGGGGGGGGGGGGGGGGGCTAAGTAACAAACAATATATAGGCGAACTGGATTTCGTCTTCACAGTAGACAGTACGCTAAAATCACTGACATTCTTTTTTTCTTTTATTTCAAAGTGGGGCGAGACCAATGAATACACTGGAAGAGAAAGGGGGGAACATAAAAATAATAAGACACGGCGCAGCAGCTGACGTTTTGAAGATGGACTATTTACAGGTCGATAAGCATGTTGGAGCTTGAAGACATCGCCTGCACAGGTAATTTACTGCGGTAGTCGGAAGATCTAATTGACACCTGCGTCAGGGAACTGATTGATCGGTTGTGTGGTGGAAATCTTGTGGTGATGATGGTGGTAACGATATTTCAAGTTTGAGTTCCAGTGTCTGATAGTGGAAGTGATTGTGGTGACAAAAACAAAGACAAGAAACAAAAAGTGACAATGGATGTCGAGGAGCCCAAGAGAAAGAAGACCTTCACTAAGCAGCCTAGCTTTATGTTCGTGGATAAAACAGCATTTTTGGTAAGTCGTAGTTGTTGTTTTTATTTATTGTTTTAACCATTGCGCTAGGAATTCTTTAATTAAAAAAAAGGTAAGTTCTTTCTACCCCTTTGACTTTGTCATGCCAGCACCTAAGAAAAGAAAAACAAGAAGAGTCGACTGAATACAGGGAGTCGTTTCATAAGGGCTATCGTTACGTTGCGCTCGCTCAAATCGGCAAAAACGGTCTGAGAAATACCCTTCGTTTGCCGATAGTTCGTGTGACGTTTTGTTCTTGCCACTAACACCGAGCAAGCGGCGAACTATCCGGAACTAGTAGGGGGTTAATGCATTTCTTGTTGATTGGTCCATTAAATTAAAATAATACTTTTTTTTTATAAATCAGACAAGAGCTTGTAATATTTTTCCTCAAACCTTTTGTAAAGTGTTTCTTAGACCCCTTTTGGCGTAGCAGTTATGCGTGCGGCGACCGTCGTTTAGAGAAACTAGACCCAGATCTGTGTTCAGCGTTTTGCGTTTCCATGCGCAGTTCAGTGCACACCCACATTTGTTACTCTTTTATACCATCTTCATCTCATGCCAGATCCTCTTCGTCGTCTCTTTCACGTGCTCTTACATGTAAGCTGCGCGCGCGCGCGCGCGCGCGCGCGCGCGCGTGTGTGTGTGTGTGTGTGTGTGTGTGTGTGTGTGTGTGTGTGTGTGTGTGTGTGTGTGCGTGTGTGTGCGTGCGTGCGTGCGCGCGCGCGTGTGTGTGCGCGCTTGCTGGCTTGCTTGCTTTTATTCAGTTTATAGAGTTTAACGGTGATGATTTTGCCCTCAGTGAATACCAGAGCCGCCATATCCAGTTCTTGTTTTTAGCCAGATCGTCAGTCGTCGATTTGTATAGCATTTTGATCAATCAGTGATTGTCTGATGTTTACTGATTGATTGTTTATTAATTCATAGGTTATGGTCATCATTAAATGTGGCGTTGATTAATCGGAGATTAATTGATTGGTCGATTATCATCCCCAGGATTCTGTGTGATTGTTTATTCATAAGACATGGCCAGCATTAGGCATCATATAATAAAAAGGCAAGTGTGTGTGTGTGTGTGTGTGTGTGTGTGTGAAACACAAAACGGGCCTTATAACTCCGACGTTTTTCGACCGAATCGCTTCAAATTTGCTGTGGCAACGGCAACCGAGGCGACCGTGTCATTTGCGCGGTTTGGCAAATGCGCGAAACGCGTATCCGCCGGCCTCTCGGCGCCCGTATCTCCAGTATTTCTGGACGGATTGCCTTCGCATTTGGCAGGTAGATGACCGGGGACGGTGACTATCAATGTGCCAAACCGGAAGCGAATCGATTCATAAACGCGCGCGATATACGCCGCTTCACCTTTTCACGAATAAATTGGCTGGCAGGCTTGCTGTGGCCGGGGCGAAGCCTGGTAGTAAATTTGAAGAGAATCGGAAGAGCGCATCACTCTCAGAGCAGCGCCAACGGGAAACGGGGCCTTATAACTCCGCCGTTTCTTAACCGAATCACTTCAAATTTGCTGTACTCAGCGTTATCAGTACTTGGCGTTACCGTTACTAGGCGTTACCGTTACTAGGGAGAACGCGTCACTCTGAGAGCAGCACCAACGGGAAACGGGGCGTTATAACTCCGCCGTTTCTTAACCGAATCGCTTCAAATTTGCTGTACTCAGTGTTACCAGTACTTGGCGTTACCGTTACTAGGCGTTACCGGTAGTCGGCGTTGCGCTAGTAACTAATAATAATAGCGTTTTCTGGGGGATCAAGTCGATGTGCACCCATCTATGTACGTGTCACTCTCATTATGTCCCCGTCTTTATGTGTCCACGTCTCTATGTGCCCCCGTCTTTATGTGTCCATATCTCTATGTGACCCCGTCTTTATGTGTCCATATCTCTATGTGTCCATATCTCTATGTGCCCCCGTCTTTATGTATCCATATCTCTATGTGTCCACGTCTCTATGTACCCCCGTCTTTATGTGTCGATATCTCTATGTACCCCCGTCTTTATGTGTCCATATCTCTATGTGTCCACGTCTCTATGTACCCCCGTCTTTATGTGTCGATATCTCTATGTACCCCCGTCTTTATGTGTCCATATCTCTATGTGTCCACGTCTCTATGTGTCCATATCTCTATGTGCCCCCGTCTTTATGTGTCCATATCTCTATGTGTCCTCGTCTTTATGTGTCCATATCTCTATGTGCTCCCGTTTTTATGTGTCCACATCTCTATGTGTCCACGTCTCTATGTACCCCCGTCTTTATGTGTCCATATCTCTATGTGTCCACGTCTCTATGTGTCCATATCTCTATGTGCCCCCGTCTTTATGTGTCCATATCTCTATGTGTCCACGTCTCTATGTGCCCCCGTCTTTATGTGTCCATATCTCTATGTGTCCACGTCTCTATGTGTCCATATCTCTATGTGCTCCCGTCTTTATGTGTCCATATCTCTATGTGTCCACGTCTCTATGTGCCCCCGTCTTTATGTGTCCATATCTCTATGTGCTCCCGTCTTTATGTGTCCATATCTCTATGTGTCCACGTCTTTATGTGTTCACGTCTCTAGCTCTATGCGTCCCCGTTTTTATGTGTCCACGTCTCTATGTACCCCCGTCTTTATGTCTCCATATCTCTATGTGTCCACGTCTCTATGTACCCCCATCTTTATGTGTCCATATCTCTATGTGTCCACGTCTCTATGTACCCCCATCTTTATGTGTCCATATCTCTATGTGTCCACGTCTCTATGTACCCCCATCTTTATGTGTCCATATCTCTATGTGTCCACGTCTCTATGTACCCCCGTCTTTATGTGTCCATATCTCTATGTGTCCACGTCTCTATGTACCCCCGTCTTTATGTGTCCATATCTCTATGTGTCCACGTCTCTATGTACCCCCGTCTTTATGTGTCCATATCTCTATGTGTGTCTCACCCCCATCTTTATGTGTCCATATCTCTCTATGTACGTCTCTATGTACCCCGTCTTTATGTGTCCATATCTCTATGTGTCCACGTCTCTATGTACCCCTCTTTATGTGTCCATATCTCTATGTGTCCACGTCTCTATGTACCCCCGTCTTTATGTGTCCATATCTCTATGTGTCCACGTCTCTATGTACTATGTCCCATATCTCTATGTGTCCGTCTTTATGTGTCCATATCTCTATGTGTCCACGTCTCTATGTACCCCCGTCTTTATGTGTCCATATCTCTATGTGTCCACGTCTGTATGTACCCCCGTCTTTATGTGTCCATATCTCTGTGTGTCCTATGTACCCCCGTCGTCTCTATGTGTACCCCCGTCTTTATGTGTCCATATCTCTGTATGTACCCCCGTCTTTATGTGTCCATATCTCTGTGTGCCTCCGTCTTTATGTGTCCACATCTCTATGTGTCCCCGTTTTTATGTGTCCCCGTCTCTGTGTGTCCCCGTCTCTATGATCCCCACGCACACAAAAGATATTCAACATACATGTACTTAAAATTATTTAGGAAACAAAATCACTTTATCGCACTCACGCAACTCACATTTAAAATACCTACATATAACACAAATTATTTATAAGGGTGGCTCAAAGAAGGTCGGCTGACAGTGGATGGACAGACAGAAATTAACAGAGATATTTTCAGAAAAGATGCGTCTTCAGGCCAGTTTTGAAAGAAGACAGAGATAGAGACAAGGACACATAGAGACGGGGACACATAGAGACGGGGACACTAAGAGAAGGGAACATATAGAGATGGGGGCACAATGCTACGTAACCTTTTTCTGG
>CM065699.1:11535465-11542965 GCA_017654935.2 Phymorhynchus buccinoides
GTGGTTGTCTTTGAAGTGTTGGATTTTGTTTTATGCGTTATCTTTTTTTTTTCTTTAAAAAAAAGAAAAGAAGAAAAACTTGATTGGGTTATAACTGGTTGTAGCTTGACAGCTTGAAACATGGCCAGCACTGTCCCTGTCCCTGTTCCCGCTTTGAAAGGCAGCAGAGAGATCCACCTGGTCAGTTTGTTTTTACACCCATCTTGTTATCTAGCAAACGTCAGTTTGTCAAATTCCAGGGTGGATTCTTGGTTTTTGTTGTTGTTTGTTTTATAGGGAGAGAAAACAACATAAACATTTCGATGTGGATTAAAAACAACCATACTGTTTTAACCGTGGGTGAAAGTAGTTCAGACATGCTCCTGAAATCAGGATTGAAAAAGCTGATAGAAAGTCTTCAGGATTGGCCATCTTGTCATATAAAAAAAGCAATATAATGGTTATGTCATTGTGGCGGTACCATAGCCGATGAGGTTTAGCCGAGGCGTGGTTACCGCTACACCTATCTATATTGTTAAAAACTCGGGACTTTACTGGTGTTGCACTGCCTCCGGGCATTGAAGCCAGTATTGTTCCCACCATCTTTGTATTTACAAATGTCCCATATGTGTCTATGACCGAGAGGACGTAAAACATCATTTTCATCACCATCTTGCCATCCGGAACCATGGCTTTTTATAAAATCAAACATTTTCTGCCAAAATTGATGGCAGATTAAAACTAGATGATAAACATGCAATTCTAACACCACCCCCATCCACCCTGTATACGCAGACACACACACACTTTAACCCTTTCGCCGCCAGCCATTTTTCAGCAAAACATTTCCATTAAACCTACCTGGGTAGAGAAAAAAACCCACGTCTACAATAGTGGGGATTCCTCTATGACATGTATAAAGTAAGGCTTATCCTTACCTCCCAAAATTATGAAAATAGGCTCTCTGGATAACAGACTCTGGTTTGAGGCTTTTTTGTGACATGGGTGTTAAATCATTGTGGTGGTAAAATGCGACATTGGCGGTGAAAGGGTTAAACTTAGTACATGGTGAACCCAGTGGCAATGAAAAAGTTGTCATTTGGTCAACATTTACATATAGATAGAAGAAATTATATCTATTCCTTTCCTTCCTCATCAGTCACACAAAACCTGCATGCAAAAAAACCCCAATTGGGTGGCGCGCCTCTGCCTGCGATGCGCTCTCCAGGTGGGAGCAACCCGAATTTTACAGAAACGCCTCTGTGACTATGAAGTACCGGAATATTCAGAGAACATTGAAACGTGTCATTTCAGGATTGAGGGAATATTTTACTTTCACCCATGCATAACTTGCATGTTTTATTTATGTGTGCTCATTTACTCTCAGTGTGTTAATGCTTCACCCACGTCTTACATATATAGATAGAAGAAATTATATGTATTCACTTATTTGCTAAGTTTACAAATATATACCACTACCATAACTCCCCCCCCCCAAAAAAAAAAAAAGAAGACAAAAAAAAAAGAAACAAGGGAAGAAAGACATCCTCTTGCTACACACACACACACACACACACACACACACACACACACACACACACACACACACACACACACACACACACACACACACACACACACACACACACACACACACACACACACACACACACACACACACACACACACACACATGCATGAAAATATTAAAAAACAAAACAAAACGGCCATTAAAATTGGACAGAAAAAAACACGCCACCATGAAGTGAAATAATATGTGTAAGCCAAACTAATAAATCTTTGTAATTTTTTAGTTATGAAATAGTTCAATTAAAAAATTGCATCTTCTTGATAATGGTTGTTGCCCGAAAATTAGCACACCAATAAAAATAAACAAATCCCTCAAGTTTCTAAGAGAGAAGATGACACTTTAATTACAGCTTCAATAAGTTTCATTATGACTGAATAGTGCAAAGTAAAGGTCTGTTTGTGTGAGCACATACATGCACACATACCCCTTTCCCAAGAAAAAAGCTAGCCATTCCTCAGCCTAAATTTACCATTAAACTTACCTGGGTAGAGAAAAGATTTCGTCTGCAATACTGAGGATTCCTCTGTGACATGCATAAAATAGGGCCTATCCTTACCTCCCAAAATGAAGAACATAAGGGCACTGGATACCAGACCCTCATTTGATGCCTTTCAGTGACATGGGTGTTAAATCATTGTGGTGACAAGAGGCGACAGTGGCGATGAAAGGGTTAAAAGATATGTCTATGTGTCTTATTAACACACTTTACACTACTGAAATTATCTCTATCACTGTTGTACAAAGAGGTTTTCTGTTTGAAAAATGAAAAGAAGATGAACCAATAACTGAAAGCATTGGTTAGGTCAGTTCAGGTAGTTAGGTCATTAGGCCACGTGGCCTCTTCACTGTCCTTTCATTTTTGTTTGAACTTTTGCACAGCTGAGATTTTTTTACATTTCGCTTTTGGCAAATCTGCCTTTCAGTCATGCTCATATTGCAGTTTTGAGATGTTGGTGTATTTATCAAGGAGGTTTTTGAATTGTGTTAGATTCTGTGCTCGTTTAATATGTGCAGGAAGAGTATTCCAAAATTACAGAAAGTGAAGACAATTTCTGTGACACAATAAACAGATATTTTCATGTAAATTCTGAGTTTAATAGGACATGCCTCTGGGATTGAAAGTTACACCAGTAGCTAACACACTTGTCCCCTTTTTAAGCAAATCATTACTACAGTCCTCCCCATGGGGACCCCGGGGGGTCTTTTTGAAAAATAGTTCCCCCACCTTCTTGAAGTTCTGTGCTTGTAACTTCCTCTAATCTTCCGCTCTCTTTGACTCTGCCTTTTCTATTATCTACTATTTTTTTGACTTATTCGCCCATTCTCCTGCCTTTTTTCATAAAATATCTTCCAAATCATTTTCTCCTTTGAGCTCCTCAGAAATCGGAATGTGTCAGCTGTACGCAGCAGGGAGACCAGTGAAAACTGAAAACCGGACACATACGTACCTTACCCATTATGGCCATATGGCCTGGGAACACAGAAGAAGAAGAAGAAGAATTACTGCAGTCTTGGGCATTACAATTGGTCAAATGTGCCAGACAAAACATCCTTGCAATATTATTAGGATATGGTTAGTGTTGTTTTGATTATTGCAATGATGATGGTGATAATGATGATACTTATAAAATTGGATGAGGTCAGACACAGTTTGCTAGACGAGCCTTATTAATGCATTATGGTATTAATGGTGACGACAGTGATGATGATAATAACATCAGGGGTGATATGGGGATAATAATAATGAGGATGAGGATGGTAATAATATGATTTTTTTTATAATGACCGCAAAAACTGAAAAGGAATGTGAGGCTATGCGCAGTCAGCTTCGCACATGGTGTACGCCATGGTGATATGATTTTGATAATAATGATGATGTTGAGAAAGATAATGATGATGATGTTATGATTTTTTATAACTAAATCCTATTTTCAGCAAAAGCTATGACAGGAGCATGAGGCCAAGCACAGTCAGATGGCTGAGCGATTTCAGCATATTATTTAATGTATTTATTTGTCAATTTGTTCATTTTGTTTTCAGCACAATCTGAAGGAGGAGCGTGAAGCAAGAACCGCAGCCAGGTAGATGAGCGCCATCAGTATATAAAATAATGTTAATGATGATGACAGTGATTTTGGTAATGATGACCATGATGATGACAATGCAAGTTATTTTTTTGATTTTCAGCAAAAGCTGTATGCTATCTAGATGAGCACCACCAATATATCCTGCAGACTGTGGCAGACAGTGTGAATGTTGATAATAATGATGTTAACAACGATGACATTGATGATAACTGTGATGATTTTCTGTTTCAGCAAAAGCTGAAGGAGGAGCGTAAGGCAGAGCGCAGCCAGCTATATGAGTATAATAATGATGATGATGATAATGATGATGATGATGACAACGAGCAATGATGATGACAATGATGATGATAATGATGATAATAATGATGACAATGACAATGATGATGATGATTTATTTCTCTATAAATGCAGCAAAAGCTGAAGGAGGAGCGTGAGGCAAAGTGCAGCCAGCTAAATGAGTATAATAATAATGATAATAATGAATATGAAGACAACAATGATGATGACAATGACGATGATTATGATGATGATGATGATGATGATGATGACAATGAATCAATGATGATTTATTTCTCTATTTTGCAGCAAAAGTTGAAGGAGGAGCGTGAGGCCAAGCGCAGCCAGCTGGATGAGCGTCATCAATACATCCTCCAGACTGTGGCGGACAGTCTGGGCCTGGATCACTCTGAGGTGGAGGATGCCATTCTGGAAGGAACTCAGGTGACTGCTGTGTGACTCATGTTTTGCTGTACTTCCATTTCTCTAATCATTTCTTCACTTCTCCTTTATCATCTTTGTTGGTACATTTCTGGATCGTTCCTATGTTTAGACACTCTGACACTGGTTACACGGAGATAGATTTGTTGGCGTTACACAGTTACAAACAGTCTTGTTTCCTGTTGCTATGGAAGTGGAATTTTACGTTGTTTGTTCTGCGGTGGGTTTTGATTAGATAAGTTTAGCTGGAGTGTTTGCCTTGGTCTTCAGCTCACGTTGTGTAGGACTCCCCGCTGTTGGCTCGGCTCTTGGTAATCCCCCGTCCCATGTTTGACTTGATCTTTACGGAGGATTTCTCCTCTTCAAAATAGACTGTAATCTGAAAGCTTTTTTCTCTCTCTTTTCTTTAATGCCAGAATCAAACTGAAAGAAACTTGAAGGGTTTCTTGTGAAAATGAAGTGTTGATCGATAAAAACAAAGTACATGTTCTGTAATATACTTAGTTATTTGTTGGTACAGTGGAACCTCCATTACAAGACCTCCCTTTATAAGACTCCCTCCCACATAAGACCTACTTCTCTGAGACATTACCCTTCTTTGTAAGTATTAAATTACCTCCCTTTTAAGACCCCTCCCTTATAAGACCTCATTTTGGATGATTTTGGACAGTCTTATAATGGTGGTTCCACTGTAAAGCAAAGACAAGAAGACTGCTCTATTTTATTTTTCGCTCTTGATTTGATGGAAAGAAGATAAATCTTCAGCAACGCAAACAAACAATCTGAATCCAGAAATGCACAAAGGAGTCAAGAGTCATGAATACTTTAATGTTTTAAAATCAGAGAGACAAAGCCACAAACAAAGTTCAAAATGTAGTTGTGTTTTGAAGCAAACAAACAAAAGAACACTCTAAAAATTAATATGATAAAAATGTTTGCTGTTAGCTGTGTGATTCAAATGTTAATCCCAAGGCTAAACTAGTAAATTATTATAGTTGATTTATTATCATAGTTTATTTATAAAATTAATACGATCAAAATATTCGCTGTTAGCTAAACTAGTAAATTATTATAGTTGATTTATTATCATAGTTTATTTATAAAATTAATACGATCAAAATATTTGCTGTTAGCTGTGTGACTCAAATGTTAATCCCAAGGCTAAACTAGTAAATTATTATAGTTGATTTATTATTATAGTTTATTTATAAAATTAATACGATAAAAATATTCGCTGTTAGCTAGTGTGATTCAAATGTTAATCCCAAGGCTAAACTAGTAAATTAATATAGTTTATTTATTATTATAGTTTATTTATAAAATTAATGCGATAAAAATATTCGCTGTTAGCTGCGTGATTCAAATGTTAATCCCAAGGCTAAACTACTAAATTATTATAGTTTATTTATTAATTTGTTTTACACAGCGTATCGTCATGTACACAAATATTCTTATTGAATCAGGAAGAAAAGATCGGCATGGAAGGTGTGTGAGATCATAGCAGGGCCGGATCACAGACTTTTGAAGGGGGGGTGCCTGAAACTTTTTTTAGGCCGGGGTCCAGGGAACGCCTAGGCCCCAGTGTGGTCCAGGGGCGAGTTTTCCACATTTTAAAACTGTTTTGTGGCATCTCCTGTGAGCTCAGAACAGAAGTTCTTAAGAGCGTTTTATCAGTTTTGCACCTTGCTTAGCTTGCAGTCATAACACACAAAAGACAATCAAACATTATCACCTTATTGCAAGAGCATCACTTTTTTTTTTGAGAGCCGAGGGGGGGGGGGGGGGGGGGTGCAGCACCCAAAGCACCCAGCACCCCCCCTAGATCCGGCCCTGAGATGTGATGATTGAGAAGGGCAAGAAGAGTTAGGGGCCTAGGGTGCTGGGGTGTTGAGTTTGTTTCATTGCAAAATTAGGAACAGCTACATATAACTTCCCCTTTGTTTATAGTGTAAACAGACTACTCTGTTCAAATCATAGCTTGCTATATTTCTTTTCAAAGTACTGTGCCCCTTCCATCCGCATGTGTTTGTGTGCCTGCATGTTGTTTGTGCATATGTGTGTGCGTGTGCGTGGGTGTAGTGCGTTCGTGTGTGTGTCTGTGTTTAGTGTGTGTGTGTGTTTGTGTTTAGTGTGTGTGTGCGTGCGTGCGCGTGCATAATATATTTTTGTCGTTTATTTATTTATATTGCTTGCTGGTTTATTAATTTATTCGGTTAATTGTATTTTTCCGTTTTTGCCTTTCTTACCATACATAAAGCTGTTTTTTTAGGAACACTTTTAGCTAATAACCTTTTTGGAATACTAACCCTAGCCCTAACCCTAGCCCTAACCCTAACCCTACCCCCCACCCTATAAGACGGAAAAACACAACGAACCACAACTGTGACAAATCGCGGTGTACTGCAGTACATAGTGGGGGGTAGGGTTAGGTTTAGGGCTAGGGTTAGGGACAGGGTTAGTATTCCAAAAAGGTTATTAGCTAAAAATGTTCCTAAAATACAGCTTTATGTATGGTAAGAAAGGCAAAAATGGAAAAATACAATTAACCGAGAAATGCAGGGGGGGGTGGCACATCTTTACCTTTGCCGACATTTTTATGGGTTTGTAATTCTTGTTCATTTGAACAGATAGTGTTTAACACCACAGTATTTTTTATGTTCTTTGCAGATTGAGACGATGAACAAATTCTTTGGGGTGAATGGTGTGAACCGACTTCTCTTCTATTACCAGGAGCCGGAGGAGAAGGAACCAGGTAGGATTTCATTAATCAGCGTGTGTATTGATTATTATCTGCAGCACTTTTCTCTGATCTTATTTGCATGTGCTACATTTCCCCCTGACTTTTATTGGTTTAACCCTTTCACCGCCAATGTCGCATTTTAGCACCACAATGGTTTAACACACATGTCACTAAAAGGCATCAAATCAGGACCTGTTATCCAAAGACCCTATTTTCTTAATTTTGGGAGGTAAGGATAGGCCTAATGTTATATATGTCACAGAGGAATTTGCAATATTGAAGATATTTTATTTTCTCTACCCAGTTAAGTTTAATGGTATTTTTTGGCTGAAAAATGTCTGGCGGCGAAAGGGTTAACTGATGTTATTTTGTTTTTGCTAGAATTT
>CM065699.1:11547965-11577965 GCA_017654935.2 Phymorhynchus buccinoides
GTTTTCATGAGCTTTTATTTTTTAGGAATCTATTTAGAAATATATATAGTGGTTGCAGTATTCAAACACAGGTGCGTATGTGTTGTAGACCACAAGATAATGTTAGCCGTGAAAAGGGTTTGCATTTATTTTGACTACCAGTCTGTTGAATGACTGTAGCTTTGAATTAAAATGTCATGATACGTGGCTATTGGGGGGTGGGGAGGGGGCAATGTATGGACTAATGCATCGTGCTTATGTCCTAAAAACTGGATGCCAATCCATTATTTTCCCACTTATTCGAGCATACCATTGCAGGAATCTGAATGTGAGAAAAACAATGTTAATGTTAACATGGCTGATGCATAGATGCATTGGAATTTAGTTAAAAACAGTTGCTGAATTCTGTGTGATCTCCGTCATTTTGATTATATATTTTTTTCCTTTTATTCAAAATCACTGCCCCCTGTCTGGATATCGGGGGGTCTTTTGTATAAATAGTTCCCCCACCTTCTGGAAGTTCTGTGTTTGTAACTTCCGATAATCTGTCACTCTCTTTGACTCTGCTTTTCCCTTTGTTTACTGTCATCTACTATCTTTCTGCCTTACCGGTCCATTCTCCTGCCTTTTTAATTATTTTTTACTTAGGCGCATAACGGCAGCATGACGCATCTGCACTCATGATTGACAGGAAACTGTCTGAGCGATCGAGGAAGAAGAAGAAGAAGAAGAAACCACTGGTGGAAAGTGGTTAACGATAATTACGGTGAAAATCAGGTAACTCCAAATTGAAAGGAATGATATTCGATTTTGAGATAGCCAATATTTTGAGATAAACAGAACAAAAGTGGGTGATTAAACTGGGACCAGATATTCTTCATGGGTTTTTCCAAATTTTTGTGGTAACCATTTTTGAGGTAGGGGGTTTCCACTGTATGGTAACACTAATTGTAGTGAGTTGAAAAACATGTTGGATCAGTTACATACAAGACCAAGAAGTTTTTGAAAGAGAGAAGAAAAAAAGGTTTGTTTTACATGAGATTTATTTTTCACTATATGATAATTATATGAGTATTTCAGTGGCAGGATAAAGAAACACTTGTAAGCCTACCATATATTTTGGACAATAAGGCGATACTTTTTCCCCTAGACTGAGACCCCAGCGCATTATAATGTGATTAAAATAATAAGAAAATATAATAAAATCTGAAATTTGTGCAAAATTTCAAAATTAAATTAAAAACAAAAAACATAATCACTTTATTATCTCTCAATGAGAAATTTCATCCAGGTGTCCAGGGCCTGTATTCACGTTGAGATAGCATGAGACTTAGCATGATGCTAACTTAGAAGCTCTTCCAATGTCCTATAGGATTTAATAGGACTTTTGGAAGAGCTTCTAAGTTAGCATGATGCTAAGTCTCATGCTATCTCAACGTGAATACAGGCCCAGGTGGACATTCAATTCAGCATTTGAGCACAGAATTTGAGGGGTTCACCTTATAATATGGCGCGCCTATAGTCCAAAACTACGGTAATAACAAAACTGCTTTGTTTGCAGCACTGGGTGATTATATGTGATGGTGCATGGGAAAAACCTACATAAGTCACTCAGAATGTTTTGAGCAAAAGCCAAAACTAGTGATTTCTTTGTTTATTTGATCGTTTTCTAAATCAAGTCAATATATAGAAACAAAGAGGAAAAATAGTATCTTCTACGCCCGATTTTTGCAAATGTTCTATTTCGAATGCCAAACTTCAAATAATATAAAATAAAAACTAGACAAGATAACTCAATTCGGGTTTTCTGTGTTTTAACAAGGAATCTTTGCTCCACCATGAAAAATTAAGATGTCAATTTATGCCAAAATTCCAATATGTCTGGTTTTCCCATGCACTGTCACATATATATATATGTTATGTGTATGTACAGTTAATATGATGTGTTGCTGTGGATTGGCATTGTGTTGGTATGTGCGACTGGAGGCAACGCCACTATCATATTCATGTACTTCTTATGCTTGGTTGTTCATTATATGCTTTATATGTACCTGCGTTTGTCTTTGTCTCTTGTGGGTTTGGGGATTTTGCTGCCATGTCAAGGGAGGAAGTATATTGCACTACATTTGGTGAAAATCATGCCATTTCATTGCCTGGTTTCTTTGAATGTTTTCAATATGCCATATTTTTTCGGACTATAAGGCGATACTTTTTTTCCCCAGACTGAGACCCCTGCACCTTATAATGTGCTTAATGATATAGTAAGAAAATATAAGATCAAAATCTGAATTTTGTGTTAAATTTTGGGGGTGTGCAGGGCTCCTAGGGACCCCCATTTGGGGGTCTATAAAGTACTAAAATTCTAAAGGACCCTCTAAAAGAATGTGCAAGGGTCCCAGAGATGCACTAGAAAAATTCTTTTTAGCATTTTGCAATTCCACTGGGACCCTCTATCCCGCCTCTAGGACCCTCTATTCTGTAAGTGGAGTCCCTGGGACCCCTTGTTTTCCGGGACGATTGGGAGCCCTGGGTACGCCTTATAGTCCGAAAAATATGGCATATTCAAACAAGAAAAACTTCACTGTAAATAAATTACAATGTTTGTTGAAAAACATATTTTTACATGTGCACAAACATATAATCAAATACACACATACTATGAAATACAAACACGTGTGTGGCTATAATTTACTGGTATACGAGCACAGTTGTATGTTTTGTCCAAGTATTGATCCATCTGTATGTCACTAACATGATGTTGTTTTCCTTGAAAAAATATTGTGGATAATTCATGCCCCCTCTTTGCTTTTGCCCATACTGCAGTGAAAGTTCTTTTTACATCATTGAAGTTTTGTGTGGTTATGGATTGTGAGTTCGAGTGGCTTTCAGATGTGACAGGTTTTCTTTGTAATAATTCCTGTTACCCTGTGGGTGAGGAACAAGTCTTGTATATCACAATTGTATCACAGTTGTAAATATTCCCTGAAGTCGGAGTGTGGCTGCCATGTGGTGGTGTTATCAAAAACGGTCACGCATGTAATGTTCTCATTCCTAGCTGATGCATTTGTGCCATAGTGTTCAAGTGCTTCGGCTGTTTGGATTATCCCTGGAGTCTTTTAGCCAGGGTACGACAACAACAACAATTGTAAATCGATAGACTGTATAATATGTTAGGAAGTGGATGTGTAGGACTGGGGCTGGGGATGGTGACTGAAACAGGAGAGTGGAAAAAACCCAGTTGAAAAATGTGTGTATGTGTGTCACAGTGTGTGTGTGTGTGTGTGTGTGTGTGTGTGTGTGTGTGTGTGTGTGTGTGTGTGTGTGTGTGTGTGTGTGTGTGTGTGTGTGTGTGTGTGTGTTTAAAAGGGCCCTGACGTGCCCTTTCTCCAGTTTGTTCTCTCCCTACACACTTTATAGGCAACCTTTCTAGAAAAGAATTAATTAAAATGTCAGTAACTAAGGAAGGACTTTTTTCCACCCACATTTAGAGCAATGTCAAAGTTCTAAACATCCAATGTGTAGACCATTGGCATGCATGAAAATTAAAAGAATGAAACATCTGCATTCCTCCTAAGTCGGAGTGTGTCTGCCCACATGGCGGGGTAATAAAAAACGGTCACACACGTAATGTTCTCAGCCTTAGCTGGTGCATTTGTATCATAGTGTTCAAGTGTTTCGGGTGCTGGGATGATCCCTGGAGTCTTTAAGCCAGGGTGAGACAACAACAACAACAACAAACATCTGCATTTAGCCATTTTGTTTATAGAGACTTTGGTTTCAATTTGAATTAATAGTGTAAGGTAGCATACACCTCAGTGACCTGGCTGGTTGAAATTATAATCTGCAGCACAAATAGTGGCCAGTCAATGGAGAAAGCTAAGTAAAGTTAAACTGTAAGACTGGGATTGTTACTGTATCATGGTTTTGTTGTAGTTGTTGCTGCTGCTGAAACACTATGCCAAGACTACATAAGTCTGGCATATGTTGAAGCTCTGAAATTAATTATTGATTATGGATAAATAGGTTGAGAGAGAGAGAGAGAGAGAGAGAGAGAGACAGAGAGAGAGACAGAGAGAGAGTGATCCAATCCAATCCAAAACTTTTATTGATTAGGCCTTTTCTGCCCATAGAGCGAGAGAGAGAGAGAGAGAGAGAGAGAGAGAGAGAGAGAGAGAGAGAGAGATACAGACAGAGGTGACAGATGGGGGTGGGGGTGGAGGTATAATGAAATGAAACCAAGATGCCTATTATCAAAGAATATTTTTTATATCAAACACATTATTTTATTTTATTGTTTAGTGGATTACCGTCCTGGCCCCCCTCAGCCCAAAGTGACACGGTCCAGCAAGCCCAAGGTGTTTCTGGCCGATGGCAAAGACACTCCTCTGAATGGACCGTGCCTCAGCTTCACCCGCATGCCTGCCACTGCCAACACTGCCGTCACTGACGCCAACATGTCCAAGGTAGAGGGTTTGAGACAGTTGGGGAGTTTGAAATATAAAAAATGTCCACTAAATGTGTCTTTCCCACAGAGCTGGAATAGGTATTGTATCGTAATGCATTGTTCTACTGTTCTAATCTCAGGGACTCATTTCTGTGAAATTTGGGCTGCTCCATCTGAAAACACATTGCCACCAGTGCAATGACACCTTTTTTTTTGCTTTCAGATGTTTGGTCTCTGCCTGGAGTTAAGCTCCAGAAATGAATGTTTTATGCTTATTATTATTAGAGCAACTCTATCACACACTGTTGATGGTTGAGGATCCGTTCTGTGTATTGTAGAATACAGTTTGATTATCCCCCTGATGTAACGGATGTTTTCAGGAGGTATTGGTATTGGTGAAATCATGCGCCCAGGCTTTTAATAGTTTGCTGTTGGTAGCGGAAGGTTATGTGTTCATTCCTGCCTTCACACACAGCATAAATGCTCCTGCAATCTGATTCAACCTGGTATGTTCTCAGGAGGTGAACTTCACAGTGCTTGACTCCAGCAGCCAGGCATCCAACGGTCATGGATTGCTCTCAACAGTGGAGGGTCTCCTGTCCTGTGTGTTTATCCCAGCCCTCAAACAATAGAGTATAAACATCCCTGAAACATAACACAATCTTGGTTGTTGTTCTCAGGAGGTGAACTTCACAGTGTTGGACACCAGCAGCCAGACATCCAAGGGTCTTGGGTTGCTATCGGCAGTGGAGGGTCTGCTGTCTTTGTGTTCATCCCAGCCCTCAAACAATAGAGTATAAACTTCCCTGAAACATAACACAATCTTGTCTGTTGTTCTCAGGAGGTGAACTTCACAGTGTTGGACACCAGCAGCCAGACATCCAAATCTTGGATTGCTCTCAACAGTGGAGGGTCTGCTGTCCTGTGTGTTCATCCCAGCCCTCAAACAATAGAGTATAAACATCCCTGAAACATAACACAATCTTGTCTGTTGTTCTCAGGAGGTGAACTTCACAGTGCTTGACTCCAGCAGCCAGGCATCCAACGGTCATGGATTGCTCTCAACAGTGGAGGGTCTGCTGTCCTGTGTGTTTATCCCAGCCCTCAAACAATAGAGTATAAACATCCCTGAAACATAACACAATCTTGTCTGTTGTTCTCAGGAGGTGAACTTCACAGTGTTGGACACCAGCAGCCAGACATCCAAGGGTCTTGGGTTGCTCTCAACAGTGGAGGGTCTGCTGTCCTGTGTGTTTATCCCAGCCCTCAAACAATAGAGTATAAACATCCCTGAAACATAACACAATCTTGTCTGTTGTTCTCAGGAGGTGAACTTCACAGTGTTGGACACCAGCAGCCAGACATCCAAGGGTCTTGGGTTGCTATCGGCAGTGGAGGGTCTGCTGTCCTGTGTGTTCATCCCAGCCCTCAAACAATACAATATATTAAATATTCCTATGCCATTAAACATTTGTATTTTTCAGGAGGTGAACTTCACAGTGCTAGACTCTTGCAGCCAGGCGTCTAATGGCTGTGGATTACTATTGGAAGTGGATGGTCTGTTGTCTTGTGTCTTATGTAATGCAGTATAAGCATCCATACAGGTCAGAATTTCCTCTTCCTATTTTTGTTTGTCATCTTAACTACAAGACCTGGCAGTCACCATCTTCTTTTTAAAATGTTCTCAGGAGATCATCGATTACTATCAGCTGTGGAGGCTCTGCTGTCTTGTGCATTCATACTAGCCATCATACAGAAGAGTATAAATATTCCATAACAGGAGTTCTCAGGAGGTGAACTTCACAGTGTTGGACTCAAGTGGCCATGCATCCAATGGTCGTGGACTGCTGTTGGCAGTGAAGGGTCTGCTGACCTCTGTGTTCATCCCGGCCCTCAAACGATAGAGTATAAATATTCCTGTATCATTCTACATTTGTATTTTTCAGGAGGTGAACTTCACAGTGTTGGACTCAAGTGGCCAGGCATCCAACGGTCGTGTGTTGCTCTCGGCAGTGGAGGGTCTGCTGTCCTGTGTGTTCATTCTGACCCTCATACACTATTAATAGTTATGTAACATTATACAACTTGGCTGTATTTCTCAGGAGGTGAACTTCACAGTGTTGGACTCAAGCGGCCAGGCATCCAACGGCCGTGGACTGCTCTCGGCAGTGGAGGGTCTGCTGTCCTGAGTGTTCATTCTGACCCTCATACACTATTAATAGTTATGTAACATTATACAACTTCTAGTTATGTTCAATATTAATTATGATCGCTTCTCGGCCTTTTGGCTAAGACAGTGATTCAGGAACATAAATTTTTGTTTATACACTGGTTGGTTTGTTCAGCCCGTCGTACATGGCGAAAGCCGATATGCGACGTTAAACTGAACTTCCACCCATACAACTTGGCTGTATTTCTCAGGAGGTGAACTTCACAGTGTTGGACTCAAGCGGCCAGGCATCCAACGGCCGTGGACTGCTCTCGGCAGTGGAGGGTCTGCTGTCCTGTGTGTTCATCCCGGCCCTGAAGCAGCTGGAGAAGGGCTGGGACCAGCTGTATACCCAGGATGGGCAGACCATCAGGACCAACTTCCTCAACTCCCTGGACTCCTTTGTCACCGTGCTGGTTGGTCAGTATGAGCAACAGTCTTTTTGCCCCATTATGATCTATTGACTCACATAAGATGCCATAAGAAAAGCAAACAAAACTACATGATTTTCGTAGTAGTTGACTATCATGACTAACTTCCCCAACTCCCTGGACTCCTTTGTCACCGTGCTGGTTGGTCAGTATGAGCAACAGTCTTTTTGCCCCATTATGATCTATTGACTCTCATAAGATGCCATAAGAAAAGCAAACAAAACTACATGATTTTCGTAGTAGTTGACTATCAGGACCAACTTCCTCAACTCCCTGGACTCCTTTGTCACCGTGCTGGCTGGTCAGTATGAGCAACAGTCTTTTTGCCCCATATAGTGTTATGATATAATAATTTAGTATACAAATTTAGGTTTTTTGATGGTTTTTTTTAAAGGCTTATATTGTTAGATTTTGTTTATTTTGTTGTGGCCAGAATGTTTATTGTATCAGGGATCCTGTATAATGAGAGAGAGAGAGAGAGAGAGAGAGAGGGAGAGAGGGAGAGAGAGAGGGAGGGGGGGAGAGAGAGTATGGGCCGTGTGTACACATGTATTGGTGCATTCCTTACTGTTGCTTGTTTACATTTTCATTAGTTTCTGTGAGGGTGAGGTGTTATCAGAGAGTGGCAGTGCTGGTGAACGAGGGTGGATGTCTTTGTGAGTAAGAATCATGTTATTTTTGTTACTTGATTTCTTTGCATTGGAATGTTGGTAGTATGACTTTCTTGCTGATTTTAATGCATGTATTTCATCTTTCATTGTTGCTTTTGTAAAGCGCATCGAGCATACTACTGTATGGATTTTAGCGCTATATGAAATAAAATTATTATTATTATAATCTGTTGACTCTCATAAGATGCCATAAGAAAAGCAAGCAAAACTACATGATTTTCTTAGTAGTTGACCATCAGGACCAACTTCCCCAACTCCCTGGACTCCTTCCTCATTGTGCTGGTTGGTCACTATGAGCGCCAAGTGTTTTGCCTTTTAGTGTTCTATTGACTCACTTAAGATGCCATAAGAAACGCAAACAAAACTACCTACATGGTTTTTGTAGCACCATAAGGTGCCTTAAGAAATGCAAACAAAACCACAAGATTTTCTGCATGATCATTCATCTTTGTGCTCCTTTATAATTTATTGACTCCTTTAAGATGCCGTAAGAAACGCAAACAAAAACTACATGGCTTTCTTAGTAGTTAATCATGAGGACCAACTTCCTCAACTCTTTGAGTCCGTGCTGGTTGATCAGTATTAGCACCAATTATTTGTGCCCTTTTTAATCTATTGACTCGCATAATGAGGGAATGATGGTTTTTGGTTTAGACAAGCCAGGAAAGATATATCCCTAGACCATTTTATCAGATAAGAGGTCTCTTTTAAATTTTATAATAAGAAAATTGAGAATTTTTGTTTTCCTCTGGCAGTGATGGGGTTAACGATTTTAAAAATTTCATCCCCCACAGGTGCCCAGGAAAGCCTGTCAGACAAGGAGACCCTGAAGCCATGCGAGGGCTTTGAGCTGACCCGGGTGAACTCGCCCCAGGAGTACCAGACTGTGGCCAACAGCACCGAGTCCCTGGAGAAGATTGAGGACTGCATGAGGAGCTGGATCAAACAGATCGAACAGGTAACGCACCCATTAACTGCGTCACACTTGTAGGTTTTCACTGGTCTCCCCGCTGTATACAGCCGACACATTCCAATTTCGGAGGAGCTCAAAAGAGAAAATTGGAAGATTATGTGGAAAAAGGCAGGAGAATGGACCAACGAGGCAGAAAAATAGCAGATGACAGTGAGAAAAGAAAAAGGCAGGAGAATGGACCAACGAGGCAGAAACATAGCAGATGACAGTGAGAAAAGAAAAAGGCAGGAGAATGGACCAACGAGGCAGAAAAATAGCAGATGACAGTGAGAAAAGAAAAAGGCAGGAGAATGGACCAACGAGGCAGAAAAATAGCAGATGACAGTGAGAAAAGAAAAAGGCAGGAGAATGGACCAACGAGGCAGAAACATAGCAGATGACAGTGAGAAAAGAAAAAGGCAGGAGAATGGACCAACGAGGCAGAAAGATAGCAGGTGACAGTGAGAAAAGAAAAAGGCAGGAGAATGGACCAACGAGGCAGAAAAATAGCAGATGACAGTGAGAAAAGAAAAAGGCAGGAGAATGGACCAACGAGGCAGAAACATAGCAGATGACAGTGAGAAAAGAAAAAGGCAGGAGAATGGACCAACGAGGCAGAAAGATAGCAGATGACAGTGAGAAAAGAAAAAGGCAGGAGAATGGACCAACGAGGCAGAAAGATAGCAGATGACAGTGAGAAAAGAAAAAGGCAGGAGAATGGACCAACGAGGCAGAAAGATAGCAGATGACAGTGAGAAAAGAAAAAGGCAGGAGAATGGACCAACGAGGCAGAAAGATAGCAGATGACAGTGAGAAAAGAAAAAGGCAGGAGAATGGACCAACGAGGCAGAAACATAGCAGATGACAGTGAGAAAAGAAAAAGGCAGGAGAATGGACCAACGAGGCAGAAAAATAGCAGATGACAGTGAGAAAAGAAAAAGGCAGGAGAATGGACCAACGAGGCAGAAAAATAGCAGATGACAGTGAGAAAAGAAAAAGGCAGGAGAATGGACCAACGAGGCAGAAAGATAGCAGATGACAGTGAGAAAAGAAAAAGGCAGGAGAATGGACCAACGAGGCAGAAACATAGCAGATGACAGTGAGAAAAGAAAAAGGCAGGAGAATGGACCAACGAGGCAGAAAGATAGCAGATGACAGTGAGAAAAGAAAAAGGCAGGAGAATGGACCAACGAGGCAGAAAGATAGCAGATGACAGTGAGAAAAGAAAAAGGCAGGAGAATGGACCAACGAGGCAGAAAGATAGCAGATGACAGTGAGAAAAGAAAAAGGCAGGAGAATGGACCAACGAGGCAGAAACATAGCAGATGACAGTGAGAAAAGAAAAAGGCAGGAGAATGGACCAACGAGGCAGAAAGATAGCAGATGACAGTGAGAAAAGAAAAAGGCAGGAGAATGGACCAACGAGGCAGAAACATAGCAGATGACAGTGAGAAAAGAAAAAGGCAGGAGAATGGACCAACGAGGCAGAAACATAGCAGATGACAGTGAGAAAAGAAAAAGGCAGGAGAATGGACCAACGAGGCAGAAACATAGCAGATGACAGTGAGAAAAGAAAAAGGCAGGAGAATGGACCAACGAGGCAGAAAAATAGCAGATGACAGTGAGAAAAGAAAAAGGCAGGAGAATGGACCAACGAGGCAGAAAAATAGCAGATGACAGTGAGAAAAAAGAAAAAGGCAGGAGAATGGACCAACGAGGCAGAAAGATAGCAGATGACAGTGAGAAAAGAAAAAGGCAGGAGAATGGACCAACGAGGCAGAAAAATAGCAGATGACAGTGAGAAAAGAAAAAGGCAGGAGAATGGACCAACGAGGCAGAAACATAGCAGATGACAGTGAGAAAAGAAAAAGGCAGGAGAATGGACCAACGAGGCAGAAACATAGCAGATGACAGTGAGAAAAGAAAAAGGCAGGAGAATGGACCAACGAGGCAGAAAAATAGCAGATGACAGTGAGAAAAGAAAAAGGCAGGAGAATGGACCAACGAGGCAGAAAGATAGCAGATGACAGTGAGAAAAGAAAAAGGCAGGAGAATGGACCAACGAGGCAGAAAGATAGCAGATGACAGTGAGAAAAGAAAAAGGCAGGAGAATGGACCAACGAGGCAGAAAGATAGCAGAGAATGACAGTGAGAAAAGAAAAAGGCAGGAGAATGGACCAACGAGGCAGAAACATAGCAGATGACAGTGAGAAAAGAAAAAGGCAGGAGAATGGACCAACGAGGCAGAAACATAGCAGATGACAGTGAGAAAAGAAAAAGGCAGGAGAATGGACCAGGCAGAGAAGATGACAGTGAGAAGAAAAACGAGGCAGAAAAATAGCAGATGACAGTGAGAAAAGAAAAAGGCAGGAGAATGGACCAACGAGGCAGAAACATAGCAGATGACAGTGAGAAAAGAAAAAGGCAGGAGAATGGACCAACGAGGCAGAAACATAGCAGATGACAGTGAGAAAAGAAAAAGGCAGGAGAATGGACCAACGAGGCAGAAAGATAGCAGATGACAGTGAGAAAAGAAAAAGGCAGGAGAATGGACCAACGAGGCAGAAAGATAGCAGATGACAGTGAGAAAAGAAAAAGGCAGGAGAATGGACCAACGAGGCAGAAACATAGCAGATGACAGTGAGAAAAGAAAAAGGCAGGAGAATGGACCAACGAGGCAGAAACATAGCAGATGACAGTGAGAAAAGAAAAAGGCAGGAGAATGGACCAACGAGGCAGAAAAATAGCAGATGACAGTGAGAAAAGAAAAAGGCAGGAGAGAATGGACCAACGAGGCAGAAACATAGCAGATGACAGTGAGAAAAGAAAAAGGCAGGAGAATGGACCAACGAGGCAGAAACATAGCAGATGACAGTGAGAAAAGAAAAAGGCAGGAGAATGGACCAACGAGGCAGAAACATAGCAGATGACAGTGAGAAAAGAAAAAGGCAGGAGAATGGACCAACGAGGCAGAAAGATAGCAGATGACAGTGAGAAAAGAAAAAGGCAGGAGAATGGACCAACGAGGCAGAAAGATAGCAGATGACAGTGAGAAAAGAAAAAGGCAGGAGAATGGACCAACGAGGCAGAAAGATAGCAGATGACAGTGAGAAAAGAAAAAGGCAGGAGAATGGACCAACGAGGCAGAAAGATAGCAGATGACAGTGAGAAAAGAAAAAGGCAGGAGAAGGAGAATGGACCAACGAGGCAGAAACATAGCAGATGACAGTGAGAAAAGAAAAAAAAGGCAGGAGAATGGACCAACGAGGCAGAAACATAGCAGATGACAGTGAGAAAAGAAAAAGGCAGGAGAATGGACCAACGAGGCAGAAACATAGCAGATGACAGTGAGAAAAAAAAAAAGGCAGGAGAATGGACCAACGAGGCAGAAACATAGCAGATGACAGTGAGAAAAGAAAAAGGCAGGAGAATGGACCAACGAGGCAGAAAGATAGCAGATGACAGTGAGAAAAGAAAAAGGCAGGAGAATGGACCAACGAGGCAGAAAGATAGCAGATGACAGTGAGAAAAGAAAAAGGCAGGAGAATGGACCAACGAGGCAGAAAGATAGCAGATGACAGTGAGAAAAGAGAAAAAGGCAGGAGAATGGACCAACGAGGCAGAAACATAGCAGATGACAGTGAGAAAAGAAAAAGGCAGGAGAATGGACCAACGAGGCAGAAACATAGCAGATGACAGTGAGAAAAGAAAAAGGCAGGAGAATGGACCAACGAGGCAGAAAGATAGCAGATGACAGTGAGAAAAGAAAAAGGCAGGAAATGGCAGGAGAATGGACCAACGAAAAAGGCAGAAGAATAGCAGATGACAGTGAGATAAATGACAGTGAGAAAAGAAAAAGGCAGGAGAATGGACCAACGAGGCAGAAACATAGCAGATGACAGTGAGAAAAGAAAAAAAGGCAGGAGAATGGACCAACGAGGCAGAAAGATAGCAGATGACAGTGAGAAAAGAAAAAGGCAGGAAATGGACCAAGAGGCAGAAAGATAGCAGATGACAGTGAGAAAAGACAGAGTTGGTGACAAGTTACAAGCACAGAACTTCCAGAAGGTGGGAATTATTTGTTAGAAAGACACCCCAGTATCCCCACAGGGAGAGACTCGTGGAGGGGTCAGGGTCGTCAAGCTCCCCTTTCTCCCAGGGAGAAAAGTGGCAGAGTGGTTAAGACGTTCGCCTGCCAAATGTAATGCGTGATTGCAGTGTGAGTGACCCGGGTTCGAATCCCGGCTTCGCCCTTTCTTTCTAGTTTGACAGGAAAATCAAACTGAACGTCGCGTCCTTCGGATGGGGACTTAAAGCTAGTCTGACCCGTGCGCTTTACGCACATAAAAATCCCATGGCAGTTGAAAGTCGGTAAGAGCAGGGAGAAATCCTGCTGCCTGGTATGGCCAAATTGATAGCTAGGTTTTCCAAGTGTGCCCACACCCCCTCCTCACCCTGTGCCACCCCTCAAAAATTAAAAACAAAAACAAATTGGGTAGGCACTGCACTTGTGGTGACGTGCTCTCTGGTTGAGAGCAGCCCGAATTTCACAGAGATAAGTCTCTGGGACTAGAATATACCAAATACCAAATAATACCAATATGGAGACCCGAGGCATCCACCCACTTCCCAAGAACAGTAGCTAATGCGTAACATTGGTTCTTTCTGAGGTTTCCTTCAATTGAAGCTTTGCTGCATTGAAATAGAGGAAAGACTGATGACTGATAAGAAGCTGGTTCAAACAGATTGAACTGGTTAACTACTCTATAGTTTTGTTTTTGTGTCATATCCTTTCATTCTTCTTGCTTCTTCGTTGATCGCTCGGACAGTTTTCCATCATATGACGCGCTCTCCAAGTGGGAGCAACCCGAATTTAACAGAGACGCCTCTGTGACTATAAAGTACCAAAATACAAACAAAATACCAAACATTATTACTGTTTGCAGGTGTTGGCAGAGAGTGAGCAGATGCGTCGCGAGGCGGACGACATCGGGCCTCGGGCTGAGCTGGAGCACTGGAAGAAACGCATGGCCAAGTTCAACTACCTGGTGGACCAGATCAAAGGCCAGGAGGTCAAGGCAGTGCTGGGCATTCTGCATGCCGCCAAGTCAAAACTCATCAAGGTATAGGCATATTTCTTTGTCTCTCTCTCTCTGTACTGTCTCTCTCTCTATCTCCAAGATCAACTACCTAGTGGACCAGATCAAAGGTCAGGAGGTGAAGGCAGTGCTGGCATTCTGCATGCCGCTAAGTCCAAACTTATCAAGGTATAGGCATATTTCTTTGTCTCTGTCTCTCTGTCTCTGTCTCTCTCTTCAAGTTCAATTATCTAGCGGACCAGATCAAAGGTCAGGAGGTGAAGACAGTGTTGGGAATTCTACATGCCGCTAAGTTCAAACTCATCAAGATATATACATGTATGTTTCCTTGTCTTTATATCTGTCTGTCTCTCTCTGTCTCTCTCTCTCTCTGTGTCTGTCTGTCTGTCTCTCTCTCTCTCTCTCTCTCTCTCTCTCTCTCTCTCTCTCTCTCTCTCTCTCTCTCTCTCTCTCTCTCTCTCTCTCTCTCTCTCTCTCTCTCTCTCTCACACTCTCTCTCTCTCTCTGTGTTGAACTATCTAGTGGACCAGATGCGAATTTGCTTTTGTAGTGGATTGTTGTTAGGAAACCAATTGGTGTGGAAATAAAGTCTACCGGTATATATAAAAAAGTCTCATCTGCCACTTCCCTATGTCTAAACCTGAAGTAAAGACCCGTAATCTTCTTTCACTTCTCCTTTTGTTTATGTATGTTTTGTTTGTGTGTATGGCTGGAGTGATTTGTGAGGTTTTTAATAATTCAAAATCGTTGCGACGCGAATGAGTTAACAGCCTTTATAGGCTCCTTCGATGTAAGAAACCAGGAGTTTCAAAGTTTTACTTTGAAAACTTCCTGATCGCTTCTCGGCCTTTTGGCTAAGACAGTGATTCAGGAACATAAATTTTTGTTTATACCCTGGTTGGTTTGTTCAGCCCGTCGTACATGGCGAAAGCCGATACACGACGTTAAACTGAACTTCCATCCCAAGAAACCAGAATGCGCAGTGTGTTTGTACAGGTTTTCTCTGTGTGTGTGTGTGTGTGTGACAGACGTGGCAGGAACTGGACCGAAGGATCACAGACACAGCCAACGAGGCCAAGGACAACGTCAAGTTCCTCTACACCCTGGAGAAGTTCTGTGACCCCCTCTACAATAGTGACCCCGTAGGCAACATTTTTATTTTTTGTTCAAAAGGGGGCAGGGAAAGTGTATGAAAACTAGGGCTGCATTTCAAGTTTAACTTCTTGCTTGCCTGGCCAGTGGCTACTACGGCCAAAATGATGTCATTGATTATGTCATAATTTAATGGGAATGACTCAGGAATGCATGTTTTTGCTTTAAAAAAGCCAAGAGAAACATATATTCAGACCATTATGCCAGATTCACTCATTTTCATTATTTTTTGAAAAAAGGTCATTTTCTGTCAGGGAAGGTGTTAAAGAGTATATCTGTTACTGAACGGGGGTGTACTAGATTGCGCAAGATTGCACTCGCACAAACACAAACAACACTCACACAGTTGTTCGTTCACACACAAGCACACATACAAGCATATTTATGATGGTGTACACATTGATAGATATATACACATAGGCATGCACAAATGCACAACACACACATGCAGACGCACACGCACACACACACACACACACACACACACACACACACACACACACACACACACACACACACATTCCGAATCACTTTTAGTAGAAGGACGTTAAACTGAAGAACAAAACAACAACAACAACAACAACACACACACACACACACACACACACACACTCACACTCACACGTACACTCACACTCACTCACTCACTCACCCCCCCCCCCCCCCCCCCACACACACACATTTGCAATTACTGTCTCTTTGTCACACACACACACACACACACACACACACACACACACACACACACACACACACACACATAAGTACATGTGTACTTTTGCAATTACTGTCTCTCTGTTCTCTTTCTCTTACTTTCTTTCTCTCTGTGTCTTATTATTTGTCATGTCAGTTATGTTTTGTCCACAGGTTGGCATGCTGGAAGGCATCCCAGGCCTGATCAACGCCATCAGAATGATCCACAGCATCTCTCGCTACTACAACACCTCAGAGAGGATGACTTCCCTCTTCGTCAAAGTCAGTCTTAGCCTTATTCCTGCGTTGTATGGGATTAGTTGTTGCAGGCCTGTTTACCCCCTACACAAGTCTTGAGTAGTCTGGATAGCTGAAATGAGTAGTTTTGGTGCAAAATGTGTAGTTTTATTCATTAAACCATCAAACAATGTTCACTGAAAATGAGTAGCAATCAAGAATTAAAGCGCATTATTTTCAATTTTGAAGAGTAGTAGACATCCAAATTGAGTAGAATACTACTCGAAAAGAGTAGAGTGAACAGGTCTGTTGTGTCAGAACAAAATTATGGAGTACATTTTTAATAAGATTATGAAGTCAATCTTACTTGCAACAATTTTCTTGTAATAAATTGAATTTGTTGTTTTATTTGGATCTGGATCTGGTAGTATATGTCGCAGACACCACTTCTGACGATAGATGCGATGGAACTGGGAGGGCGCATACCTTATTAGAATTAAAAGAACAAGACCTACTGCTTACCCTGGGTTAAGACCATTAAACCCCCCAGTTCAGCCGGAAAGACCCAGGCACCACTTCCAGAAGAAAGCAAAAAATGCAACCAAACAAACCCCTAATGGTCTAGTGGTCAGTGGACGCAGGCTCAGATGGTGATCTAGTCAGCGCTGATGTAAATACACTGACGGAGGCTGCGGTGACAGTAGCCTCACTCAGTTGGTTCCACTCCATGGCAGTCTTGATGAAGAAGGAGCTACGAAATGTAACGAAACTTGTCCTAACCATTAATCTAGGCGAAGATTGGGTGGGAATCTGTGCTACAAATTTAGACCCCTGTGCTAGGATTTAAGCAGCCAAGGCATGACATGACATTATGTTATATAAAACAACACATACCACACACAGTACAAGGTAACAGTAGAAAACATAAGACAACATACAAAAAAAAGAAGAAGAAATGTTGGAATCATCAGTTACACGAATACGGAAGCTGCTCGATCCCTGTCTAAACAGGCTTTCTGCCTTGTTTATTCCTCTTCCAATAGACATAATGTGATTTTCACCCTCCCCTTTAGATCACCAACTAGATGACTATGGCCTGTGGCAGAGGACAATGACGTTATTATTAGGTATTTTATTGTCACAAAGGCGTCTCTGTGGAATTCAGGTTGCTCCATCCTGGAGAGCGCTTCACAGCCAGAGGCGCGCTACCCATTTTTTTATTTTTATGCATGCAATTTTTGTGTGACTGATGAGGAAGGGAAGAGGAGGGGGGGGGGGGTAAATTTTGACCAAATAACAACTTTTTCGTTGCCACTGGGTTTAATGTGTGCTAAGTGCATGGGCACACAGGACCTCGGTTTATCGTCTCATCCGAAAGACTCCACGTTCAGACCGTAAGGCCTTGTGCAAAGTGAGAGGAAAAATCCCCTGTACCCAGGTTCGAACTCGGGTTTACTTGACACAAGGCGAATGTGTTGCCTCTATCTGTGCCACTCTACACCATGCATATATCTTGCCTATTATATGTTAAACCATTTTATCTTAAGACTGATTGTTGTTTTTTCAGGGATGTATTGTACTATAAAAACGACCTCTGCTAAACAACTTCCTCTAAAACACGACTTAAGACCACCACTTGTTGAATTGTATGACCGTAGACATAAACTTTGAGTACCAGCTTCGTTTTATGAACTCTCTCCATTTGGTGGTTTTCTCCTCCAAGAACCACATGACTTCGCCACACTATCCGCCATCTTTGTTTTGACAAGGGAGTTGATTGCGCTTTGAAGCCCATGATGGGTCCTGTAGTTATTTCCCTTTCCTGTGAAGGTGCTGTTTCTGTTCAATGACAATCACAAGGGAAATTCAACATCGGAACATTTTTCTTCACAACTGCTAGTGATCGCCTTCGTTATAAGACCCCTCCAATGTAAGACCAGATTTGCATGGGGTTTTGGAAGTCTTCTTCTTCTTCTTCTTTGATCACTCAGACAGTTTCCTGTCAATTATGAGCGCATATGCGCGTCATGCTGCCGTTATGCGCCTAACTAAGAAATAGTTAGGCCCAGCAAGTCCGACTTCGGCTGGAGGAAATGTTTTTTGACCAATGTTTCGTGAAAAAAGTCAGGAGAATGGACCGGTAAGGCAGAAAGATAGTAGATGAGAGTAAACAAAGGGAAAAGGCAGAGTCAAAGAGAGTGAGGAAATTACAAGCACAGAACTTCCAGAAGGTGGGGGAACTATTTATGCAAAAGACCCCCCGATATCCCCGGGGGGGGGGGGGGGGGGGAGTCTTAAGATAGCGATGTGACTTATGATAGTACTCGCGTATCCCCTTCAGATCACCAACCAGATGATCACAGCCTGCAAGGCCTACATCACGGACGGACGCGTGGAGACGGTGTGGTCGCAGCCGGTCGCCGCGGTGAAGAAGAAGCTCAACGACTGCATCTTCCTGAACGAAGAG
This sequence comes from Phymorhynchus buccinoides, assembly GCA_017654935.2. NCBI lineage: Eukaryota > Metazoa > Mollusca > Gastropoda > Neogastropoda > Raphitomidae > Phymorhynchus > Phymorhynchus buccinoides. The sequence continues at coordinate 11,566,300 of CM065699.1, forward strand.
TACCAGCGCCACTTCCACAAGACCAAGAACAAGCTGGAGAAGATGAAGAACGAGCGGCCCTTCGACTTCTCCGAGATGTACATCTTCGGCAAGTTCGACACCTTTACCCGGCGGCTGAAGAAGATCATCGAGATGTTTGACACCATGGAGATGTATTCCCATCTGTCTGAGTCCAAGATTGAAGGTGTGTGTAGCTGATATTCTGAAAGTGTGTGTGTGCGTGTGTGTGTGTGTGTGCATGCGTGCAGGCGTGTGTGTGTGCGTTCCTTCTTACATGGATCCATTCTTACATGTAAGTGCTTAATCTACTCACATCTGCTGCATGAGTGGAATATAAAATGGCAAAAAGCTTGAGAAAGATATATGAAAATTTAATTTAATAATTATCAAAACCCAAACACTCCCCCCCCCCCCCCCCCCCGCCCTTTCCCTCTCCAAATCAAATCAAACTAACACAAACATGCGTTGGTCCGAAACCCTAGGGTTTTTGTCAAGAAAAAAATCAGAAGCTTCTCTTCTGTTTCAAAATGTGACTAATTTAAACTGATTGGTAGATGTTTTTTACAGCTATTGTCAGGCATTGAACTGTGATGTTTCATTGGTGCAGGCATGGAGAGTGCATGTTCATGTGGTCTCATCTCAATGAAGAAGAAGTTGGTTGGTAGATGTTTTGACAGTAAATGTAACGCAACATTTCATTGGTGCAGGCATGGAGCTGATGGCCAACAAGTTCAATGTGATTGTCACCTCCATGAAGAAGAAACCCTACGATTTCCTGGACCAACGAAAGGCCGAGTTTGACCAGGACTTTGATGACTTCAAGCGCCAGATCTCAGACCTACATGTACGTGCAGACATTTTTTTTATTTTTTTTTTTTTTTTTTTATTTTCTTCTCATTCTTCTCTGCCACTTTTTTTTAACATTCAATAGTGAAAGAAACCACCAATAAAGTTCCATATTTATGAAAGAAACCAATAATACTTTGTCAGTATAAAATAATTGAGGTGTTTTACATCTTGAAAAAAAATCTCGTGTGTGTAAATCAAAGTCAAATATTTTTTTTTCAGATGGAACATTGAATAAGCAATAATGGTTTGCTTTTTTACATCAAGCCATCTATAACACACAAAAATAAGAGAGAGAGAGTGTGTGTGTGTGTGTGTGTGTGTGTGTGTGTGTGTGTGTGTGTGTGTGTGTGTGTGTGTGTGTGTGTTTCATTTAACGTCTATCCACTTCTCGTGATATTAGACGGAATGTGTGTGTGCACGTGCGTGTATTCGCATGCTTGCATTCAGTGTCTCATCCATGCACATTTCTCTCCCCCAGGCTGCCATTGTGGGCTTCATAGACCAGCGCTTCATCCATGCACATTTCTCTCCCCCAGGCTGCCATTGTGGGCTTCATGGACCAGCGCTTCATCCATGCACATTTCTCTCCCCCAGGCTGCCATTGTGGGTTTCATGGACCAGCGCTTCATCCATGCACATTTCTCTCCCCCAGGCTGCCATTGTGGGTTTCATGGACCAGCGCTTCATCCATGCACATTTCTCTCCCCCAGGCTGCCATTGTGGGTTTCATGGACCAGCGCTTCATCCATGCACATTTCTCTCCCCCAGGCTGCCATTGTGGGCTTCATGGACCAGCGCTTTGAGCGCATCACGAGCACTCAGCGAGCCCTCAACCAGCTGCGAAAATTCGAAAACCTCAAGCTCCCCAACCTGGGCGTCGAGGAGAAGTACCAACGCATCCTGATGCACTACAGCCGCGACGTGGAAATGGTGTCCCGCATCTACCAGAAGAACAAGGCAGACCCTCCTGTGGCGCGTGACCTCCCGCCGGTGGCAGGGAAAATTGCCTGGTCCCGGCAGCTGTTCCGGAGGATCCAGGAGCCCATGGAGGTGTTCCAGCAGCACCAGAACATCCTCAAGTCCCCCGAGGCCAAGAAGATCATCAAGAACTTCAACAAGCTGGCCAGGGTGCTCCTCGAGTTTGAGATGCTCTACTACCGGGGATGGCTCCGCCAGGTCAGTGTGTTTTTGATTGGGTTGCAAAGGTTTGATCTGCAACTCTCTTCTTTTTTTTTCTAGAAAAATTGACCCCACAGTTTGTTCTGTCTTTAAAAAGTGGAAAGAGAGAACAAGCCAGCAAAACTTCTTTTTTTTGGGGGGGGGGGGGGGGGGGGGGGGGGGGGGAGGGGGACGGGCAAGAAGGGAATGGCAAATGATTAAAATGGTATGCGTGTGTTATTTGTGCATAGAGGGGGGAACAGAAGTTGTCTGGTATTCTGCTCATGTGAACCTCTTGGAGCAATGTCTGTGTCAACATGTATGCGTTCATGTGTCTGCCGCATGGTGACCTTGTTCTTCAGTTAAATTGTTCTTTTCCTAAAAGTAATCTCCCCCTGTTTGCAAGCTGACATGTGCATGCACACGTGATTGCCTCCATGTACATGTATCTTTTAATTGGTTGAAGTTAGAGATATTTTTTAATGGAACGATAATTTTTGACAATATCCACAAGTTTTCCTGCTAGCATTTGGAGACAGCAGTAATCTATTGAAGGACGAATCCTTTGCGGAGGTTTTCTTTGTCTATTGGCCACTGCAAAGAACACCTTTTGCAAGAGTGAATGCCCTTGGTGGGTGGGGGAAGATGGTTGAGTACTGACCAAACAAGGGAATAGCTCTTGCCAATAACCCTATTTGAGGCCACTTAATGGCTGCCTTTTGCAGGAGTGAATGCCCTTTTGGATACGGACCAACAAGGGCTTAACTCTTGCTGTCAAGGGCGTTAATAACCCTAGTTGCAGTGACCAATAAGTCCTCCTCGCAATGATACGTGGACAGCATTGACGCTTTGGATGCCTTTATTTCACACATGTTTTTAAGTATGCGAGGCGTCATCCTTAATGCTCGCGTCGTGTGCAGGTGGAGACGGCCAAGGAAGGCCTGGAGGCGTCCCTGCTGGTGCGACACCCGGAGTCCAAGGAGCTGTTTGTGAACTTTGACACCCAGATACTGACCATGATCCGCGAGTCGGAGTGCATGGCTCGCCTGGGGCTGGAGCTGCCCACCACTGCCAAGCTGATGAGGGCCAGGCAGACCGAGTATAAAGACCTCTTCAACGACCTCAATGTGAGTGGCTGAGTGGAACAGACAGATAGAGAGAGAGAGAGTCGTGGGGAGGGGGATGCCTAATAGCGTTAAACTCATGAGAACTTAGTAGACCTATTGAACGACCTCAATGTGAGTGGCTGAGTGGAACAGACAGATACAGAGAGAGAGAGAGAGTCGTGTAGGTATTAGGTGGGGAGGGGGATGCCTAATAGCGTTAAACTCATGAGAACTTAGCCCCCGTGGGGATACCGGGGGGTCTTTTGTATAAATAGTTCCCCCACCTTCTGGAAGTTCTGTGCTTGTAACTTCCTCTAATCTGTCACTCTCTTTGACTCTGTCTTTTCCCTTTGCTTACTGTCATCGACTATCTTTCTGCCTTTTTTTTCACGAAACACTTTCAAAAAGATTTCATCCAGCTGAAGTCTTACTTGCTGGGCCTAACTGTTTCTTAGTTAGGCGCATAACGGCAGCATGACGCATCTCCGCTCATAATTGACAGGAAGCTGTCTGAGCGATCGAAGAAGATGAGAACTTAGTAGAGTAAGTATAAAGACCTATTGAACGACCTCAATGTGTGTGACATAGAAAGAGAGAGAGATGGGGGGAAGGGGGGTGGTCGGAATTCAGGAGTCAGAGTATTTTAAGGCAAAAGACAATAGCACAACAAATATTGCAAACTAGATGGTACACTGTTGTTTCTAACCTCTATGTAGTTAGACTGGTAAAAATTTATATGAACTTGTCAAAGTATTCAAAGAAATAATTGTGTGTTGCATTGAAATACTTTTGCATCCAGCATGTCACTTTTAGTTACAATCTTAGTTTAACTGTGCTAAGGACATACATGGTGATTTTTAGCTTTCATGTTATACTTATCCTTCCTACACCCAAGTTTGTGGTGATTTCAGATGAAGCCCTGATGATTTTTTACTTTTCTTTCTCTTTAGGTGGAAGACGATTAATATCCTACTGTGGTGATTTCAGATGAAGCCCTGATGATTTTTTAATTTTCTTTCTCTTTAGATGGAAGACAATTAATATCCTACTGTGGTGATTTCAGATGAAGCCCTGATGACTTTTTACTTTTCTTTCTCTTTAGATGGAAGACGATTAATATCTTACTGTGGTGATTTCAGATGATGCTGGAAGAGAACAAGCGCGTGCGTGGCAAGATCCCTGCGGCCTTCGAAGCCCTGATGGGCCTGCACCTGGCTAAGGTGGACGACACCATGGAGCCGGGCCTGACCACCCTGTCCTGGACGTCCACCCTGATCCAGGACTACGTGAAGGACGTGTACGCCGCCCTCAATGACCTGGAGCTGCTGATGGACCGCGTCCACGACGTGACCGAGTTCCGCATCGACGCCATCCTCAAGGAGATGGCCACCACCAAGCTGTGCGAGCTGCCCGAGGACGAGCCCTGGACTGTGGATAGGTTTTTGGAGAACACACAGGTCTGTACCCAAACGCAACAATTTTGACTGCATGTATATTGGACAGATTGGTTTTTCCATGGGTGCTACTCTTTCAGTCTTACACTGATTTCAGTATTTTTAATTTGACCAGAAACTTAACTTCATTTTTTGTTATTCATCAAAAAAAGAAAGAAAAAAAAGAAAATTTGACCACAAGCGATTTAGGGCGTTTACAAAGGCAATGTAATAATTTTACAAGGCTTATCAGACTCAAACTGTCTCTGTCTATCATTTTAACTGTCTGTCTGTCTGGTTATATCTCTCTCTCTTAAGTTGCCCCCCTGAATCGTCCGACAGGGCTCTGCCCCTATACCCTGCTGGCGCCATGTGTTCCTGGACCCCTGCATTTCAGTTTTTTTCATTTGGGGGAGTTGCACCCATGTTTTTCAAATCAGGGCCTGTTATCCAAATACCCTATTTTCTTAATTTTGGGAGGTAAGCATAATCCTAATGTTATATATGTCACAAAGGAATTTGCAATATTGCAGATTTATTATTTTCTCTACCCAGTTAAGTTTAATGGTATTTTTGGGCTGAAAAATGGCTGGCGGCGAAAGGGTTCATATGTTGCATGCATATTACATGAGCATAGTTTATGAAATACATTTCTGTATGTGTTGAACAGATGATGTGCTCCAAAGGAGCCATGATGCTGCAGACCAAGAGTCAGACTATTGAAACACAACCAGTGAACTGGTTAACATGTTACATGAGCAGTGTTTATGAAATACATTTCTGTATGTGTTGAACAGATGTGCTGCAAATCAAAAGTCAGACTGTTGAAATACAACCAATGAACTGGTTAATATGTTACATGAGCATTGTTTATGAAATACATTTCTGTATGTGTTGAACAGATGCTGCGCTCCAAGGGAGCCATGATGCTGCAGACCAAGAGTCAGACAGTGGAGGACGGTGCCAATGAGCTCATCAACATGTCACATACATTGCTGTTGATACATTCTACAGATGCTGCGCTCCAAAGGAGCCATGATGCTGCAGACCAAGAGTCAGACAATGGAGGACGGTGCCAATGAGCTCATCAACATGTCACATACATTGCTGTTTATACATTCTACAGATGCTGTGCTCCAAAGGAGCCATGATGCTGCAGACCAAGAGTCAGATGGTGGAGGACGCTGCCAATGAGCTCATCAACATGTCACATACATTGCTGTTTATACATTCTACAGATGCTGTGCTCCAAAGGAGCCATGATGCTGCAGACCAAGAGTCAGACGGTGGAGGACGCTGCCAATGAGCTCATCAACATGTCACATACATTGCTGTTGATACATTCTACAGATGCTGTGCTCCAAAGGAGCCATGATGCTGCAGACCAAGAGTCAGACGGTGGAGGACGCTGCCAATGAGCTCATCAACATGTCACATACATTGCTGTTGATACATTCTACAGATGCTGTGCTCCAAAGGAGCCATGATGCTGCAGACCAAGAGTCAGACGGTGGAGGACGCTGCCAATGAGCTCATCAACATGTCACATACATTGCTGTTTATACATTCTACAGATGCTGTGCTCCAAAGGAGCCATGATGCTGCAGACCAAGAGTCAGACGGTGGAGGACGCTGCCAATGAGCTCATCAACATGTCACATACATTGCTGTTTATACATTCTACAGATGCTGTGCTCCAAAGGAGCCATGATGCTGCAGACCAAGAGTCAGACGGTGGAGGATGCTGCCAATGAGCTCATCAACATGCTGTGTGATGTGGAGCCCCCTGAGGCCCCCCAGGAACAGGAGGAGGAGGAAGACGCCGGCTTTGATGAGGAGGAAACCCCTGAAGGTAGACTCCCACACATTGAGGCTTAGAGAGGATAAGACAAATCAATAAACAAAGTTAACCCTTTCACCGCAATCCATTTTTCAGCAAAAAAATACCATAACATTTAACTGGATTGAGAAAAAAATTATCTGCAATATTGGGAATTCCTCTGTGACATGTATAACATTAGGCCTATCCTTACCTCCCAAAATGAAAAAAATAGGTTCTTCGGATAACAGGCCCTGATTTGATGCCTTTTAGTGGCATGGGTGTGAAACCATTGTGGTGCTAAAATGCGACATTGGCGGTGAAAGGGTTAAAGAACACTTCATCCCTAAAAAGCACATAACTACCATCATGGCTATCTAGGGTTCCTTTTCCCCTAGATCAGGGCAGAAGTACAGAGGAACAAACCTGAAAGTAGATTTAACTTATTTCCCCTTGCGTTAGTTAGCTTTTACTTGTACACAAGATATTGGTTTGTTGGGTTGCTGGTGATGAAGGTTTCTTCTGTCAGAGATTTCCACAGAAAAGAAGAAACGTTTGTCACCAAACAACCAAACAAAGGCCATGAGAAAGAACCTATATGTCTTGATTCCGATCAGCACCTTTGTCTGTTTCTTTCTCGTGACCTTAGTTTGTTAGCTTGTGGGTGACAAAGTTTCTTATGTAGGGGATTTCCACTAGTTTTCATAGAAAAGTACAGCCGTGTCGAAATTGTAAGTGTGATGAGAAAATATGTCGGGACGTGTTGAAAGCAGCTTTTCAGGAAAAGGCCCCACTCTCCCCTCTTCTTACCCACCTTCCTCATTGCTAATGATGCAACCATAAATTCTGTAAGCTTTTGAGCAAAGCAAGAACATTTCATCCCAGATTTCCAGAATAGCAGTTGCCTCCTTTATAATCATAGACACGGCTGAATCACACAGAGATGTTGCAGTACATTTACAGAGTGTTTAATGTTAACCTTGCTACCGCACGCTGTGTTCCGGGGAAAATACCAACCACAAGAGAAAGCGGATGATGAAGACAAAGAATAGCAGTTGCCTTCTATGTGGCAATAATTGAACATGATCGACTAACCCATTATATGCTCACAGTTGTAGTGCATTTACTGTACATTTAACTGTACTCACAGGAGGTGAGTTGTCATTTGGTCAACATTTATCCCCCTCCCAGCCTTCCTCATCAGTCATGCAAAAATCGCATGCAAAAATTGTTGTTTTAAATAAAAAGTTGGGTGGCACTCCTCTGGCTTTGACACGCTCTCCAGGTGGGAGCAACCTGAATTTCACAGAGACGCATCTGTGACTATAATGTACCTAACCTAAGAAGAGGTTTGTCTTAAATCACTATTCTTGTGAAAAGACATTAAATTAAAGATTAATAATTCATTCATTCACAGGAGAGGAGCAGGCACAAGAGAAAGCGGAAGGCGAAGACAAGGACAAGCCCTTGGGAAATTGTGCGCAAACATATACACAAGCACAGATATTGTGGAACATTCACTATGTATTGGTTTAAAACCTTACCAGCCCAGTTTGTCTCCCAGGAGAAGAACAGCCACAAGTCAAGTCAAGTCAAAATTTTATTTCCAGATGGAACATTGAATAAGCAAATAAGAGAAAGGGAAAGACGAAGACAAAGAATAGCAGTGACCATGACTGACTGACCCATTATGCACTTACAGTTTCAATGCATTTATTGCGTATTTAACTGTACTAAAAAAACCAACTAAAAACAGCAACTGTACTCTATGTCACAGGAGAGGAGCAGACACAAGAGAAAGTGAAAGGCGAAGACAAAGAATAGCAGTGACCATGACTGACTGACCCATTATGCACTTACAGTTGCTATGCATTTATTGCGTATTTAACTGTACTCTATGTCACAGGAGAGGAGCAGACACAAGATAAAGTGAAAGGCGAAGACAAAGAATAGCAGTGACCATGACTGACTGACCCATTATTCACTTACAGTTGCAATGCATTTATTGCGTATTTAACTGTACTCTATGTCACAGGAGAGGAGCAGACACAAGAGAAAGTGAAAGGTGAAGACAAAGAATAGCAGTGACCATGACTGACTGACCCATTATGCACTTACAGTTGCAATGCATTTATTGTGTATTTAACTGTACTCTATGTTACAGGAGAGGAGCAGACACAAGAGAAAGGGGAAGGCGAAGACAAAGACAAGGAAACTGGCCGCGGAGAATCTCGCACCACATCGCGGGCAGGCAGCCGCAAATCGCGGCCGGTGTCGTCCAAGGCCGCGGCCCTGGCCAAGAGGAAGAAGGAGATGAGGGAGAGCATCGAGGAGTCCGCCATGGAGCTGCTCATCCACTTCAACAACCGCAACCTGGACGCCCTGCTCCGCTGCGTGCGCAACGTCCTGGAGAGCCTCAGGAAGAGGATCAGCTCCAGCTCCATGGCGCACTACATCGGTAAGTCATAGTGCTGCAGCCAAAGGGATTAGTTGGCGCAACGTCCGGGGGAGCCTCAGGAAGAGGATCAGCTCCATGGCGCACTACATCGGTAAGTCATAGTGCTGCAGCCAAAGGGATTAGTTGGTGCAGCAACGTCCTGGAGAGCCTCAGGAAGAGGATCAGCTCCATGGCGCACTACATCGGTAAGTCATAGTGCTGCAGCCAAAGGGATTAGTTGGTGCAACGTCCTGGAGAGCCTCAGGAAGAGGATCAGCTCCATGGCGCACTACATCGGTAAGTCATAGTGCTGCAGCCAAAGGGATTAGTTGGTGCAACGTCCTGGAGAGCCTCAGGAAGAGGATCAGCTCCATGGTGCACTACATCGGTAAGTCATAGTGCTGCAGCCAAAGGAATTAGTTGGATCAGCTCCAGCTCCATGGCACACTACATCAGTAAGTCAGTGCTGCAGCCAAAGGGATTAGTTGGACTGTTAATACTGTTAATTTAGTATGCCAAAAGTCTTTTTGTTAATTTGATATGATCTTTGAATCATCATTGTGTCAGTCTGTCTTCATTGCTTGTCATTCTAATATTTGTTAATTTAGTATAATCTTTCAATGACCAGGTGAGGGTTCGATTTACGGCGATGCGAAGAAGGACAGTCGCCCGTTTTTCCGCACCAACGCCACACTGGCCATCCCCAACATCGTGATGCAGCCGGCACTGGACGAGGTCCAACAGGGCCTGAACAAGACCGTGCAGAGCATCATATCGGTCAGCAAGGGCGTCGCCCAGTGGAGCAAGGAGAGAAAGCGTGTGGTCAAGGTAGGCATCTTAGCTCTGTTGTTATACATGTATTAAGATTTCACATGACCTGAAGAATTTTCTTTCTAAAAATGCATAGAGATCACTGAAAGAAATCGCTCTGCATAAACAGCATCACGCAGTTTCCTTTGGTTACCCACAAATAAAGTGTCAAAAGTGGTCATTTTATCCTGGATTTTTTTCCGGCCGGGTGTGACTCCCATGCAAATGCCCCCAAATTCAAAACCAAAAACATCACTGAAGAGCAGCCTCAATTTGAATTTGGGGGAATCTGTATGTGGGTCACACCTGGCCAGAAAAAATCAAGGGGCTTAATTTTGCTGGGTCAGTGTGTCTTTAAAGGTGGACTCGGACAGATGAGTTTTTGCAAGAAACACGTCGAGATCACCAGTAAGACAGCCTTTTCAAGGATCGGAACACTCATTTTGCTCTGGTTTCTTATAAATTAAACCGTAAAAACTTCGATTTTTCCTTGGCGGAGATGCCGGAGAGAGCAACCATTTTGGATGGGGTGGGTGGAGGTCACTCATTGTGGTTGAAGCGTTTTCTTTTTTTGTAGTGCAGTAAAAAAAAAGAAAGAGCTATTTCCTTTGTTGTGAGCGAAACTCCTTTAGATAAACTGTATAAAATTTTAAAAAATAAAATAAAAAGGCTTGTATTGCGAAAAGTTCATACAAACGATTTGGTCTAAACACAGGCAGCCATTCAAACAGAGACGGCAAACGCCTTTTCTTTGGGTGAAAGAATTTGACTTCAAGCACCTCTGCCAAGGAGGAATCGCCTTTTTGACGGCTTGATTTCTGGGAAACCAGAGCAAAGTGAGTGTTGCAATCTCTGTAAGGGGTGTTTTCCTGCTGATCTGGACGTGTTTCTTGCAAAAACTCATCCGTCAGGGTGCCCCTTTAAGATCTAACTAAGCTGAACAAGACCGTGCAGAGCATCATATCAGTCAGCAAGGGCATCTTTGGTTGGCATCTTCTTCTGCATTCCCAGGCCATATGGCCATAATGGGTAAGGTACGGATGTGTCCGTTTTTCAGTTTTTACTGCCCCCCCCCCCCCCCCTGCTGCGTACAGCCGACACATTCTGATTTCGGAGGAGCTCAAAGGAGAAAAATTACTTGGAAGATTTTTATTTTTGAAAAGGCAGGAGAAGGGCCAATAAGTCAGAAAGATATAAGTAGATAGAAAACAAACGGAAAAGGCTAGACTTCAGACTTCAGACACTTTATTTTACAAGGATAAGAATTTAGGCTGGGCCTAGTCTTCCATTCTGTCCTTAGTTCTAAGCAGGCAGAGTCAAAGAGAGTGACAGATTAGAGGAAGTTGCAATCAGACAACTTCCAGAAGATGAGGGAACTATTTGTACGAAAGATGCTCCGGTATTCCCACGGGGTGGGTGGGAGTTTCCAATATCATTATGAATTGTTAATTTATTCATTTTTAACACCGGTTTCCAGGCCACACCGGACCGCACCAGCTCCGCAGCCGCCGACCAAGGTGGGGTGGAGCGTCGCGCGAGCGTGGCGAGCAACGCAGCCATGTCGGAGCACTCACACCCCGTGGACAAGGGGGGTAAACAGGAGGGGGGCGAGACGTCGGTGCAGAGCTACGTGATCACCCAGCAGGCCAAGAACTACTTCAAGTCCGTGTCCGAGAACAAGGAGATCGCCAAGTTGGCCTCGCTGCTTTCTACCTCCATCAACTCCAACAAGAAGGTGAGAGAGAATGAGGAGAGAAAAAGATACAGAAAATTTTATAATAAAAATTGAAGAAAAAATGGAAAAGTTAACAAAGAAATTGAAGAAAACATACCAACCGAAAAAATAAGTAAATAAACAAGATCGCCAAGTTCGCCTCGCTACTTTCTACCTCCATCAATTCCAACAAGAAGGTAGGGCCTGGGACTTGGGTAAATGTGACCCAGCATATACCCAAGAAAGGGACATTAAGTGTGAAACTGACCATTCTGAGAACATTATACATTTGAAAACTTCAGACAATTCTCTTTCGAATGACACAAGAACCATTCTTGTA
>CM065699.1:11582965-11697965 GCA_017654935.2 Phymorhynchus buccinoides
TAGTTAACTTTGACAAAGTCCGCTCTAGAAATAGCGTTGAACGAGATAAGTACCAAACTGACTTTCAGAACAGGTCAGAGTTAACTTTGACAAAGTCCCCTCTAGAAATAACATTCAACGAGATAATGACCTAACTGACTTTCAGAACAGGTTAGTTAACTTTGACAAAGTCCGCTCTAGAAATAGCGTTGAACGAGATAAGTACCAAACTGACTTTCAGAACAGGTTAGATTCTGTCTCTGTGTGTTTGTAGTGTGTGTGTGTGTGTACGAGTGCGCATGTGTGTTTGTGTGTGCATGTGTGTGTGTGTTCAGTTATTGGCAGAGAAAGAAAAGCAGCTGTTGATTAACCTTGCTATCATTCTTGAGTTTTCGTGCACGTACACACTACATCTGGATTTTCTGCGCGGAAGCCCATCAATAAGTAAAAGGAAGAGGCGCGGAAACTCGTCCCTGTATTTTTTCCTCTTTATTTTACCTATTGATGGGTTTCTGCACGGAAAATCTGGATGTATTGCGTATGTGCACTTCTTTGTCAGATGTAAATCTGATCGTTTGTTTTTCAAATGTAAAGCACAGTAGCTTTTCTCAGCTCCTTTCAGTTCATGCCTTTTGTTAACCCTCATCACCAGCATAAACCATTTTAAAGTGTTTTATCCATTAGGCTTACATTGTTTTATGGTGGTATGCCACTTGTAAGGTCTGTTCCTATCCCTAACCACAATCAATGATAAGAACATTTGCCTCTGTTAAAGGAAATAACTTGAAACAAATAGATCTCTGTGGAAAACTGAAAGGAGCCAGAATGAGGGGAATCCGTGTACTGTGAAAGGTAACCCCATGTACATTATATGTAATCTTGCTTTTTAAAGTACCCCCCTTTTTATTTTTTTAAGGTAAACCCTTTTTCAGTTAGAAGTTGTTGTTGTACCATGGCTTAAAGACTCCAGGGATCATCCCAACAGCCAAAGTATTTGAACACTATGGTACAAATGCATCAGCTAGGGATGAGAACATTATGTGTGTGACCGCTTTTGATTACCCCGCCATGTAGGCAGCCACACTTTGACTTCGGAGGACAGTTAGAAGTAAAACCTCATTGTCTATCAGATACAAAGCAAACTCCAAGTAGATGCTATCTGACTGCTGCTGTTCAAACCAAACCCTGTTCTTTTCTGCCAGATGTCGGAAGCTTCCCAAGGCACTGAAGGACTGGCCGGCGTTTGAGGACCTGAAGGGGAAGATTGACGACTTCAACGAGATGGTCCCCCTGCTGGAGCTGATGGCCAACAAGGCCATGAAGCCCCGCCACTGGAAGCGCATCGCAGACGTCACCGGCTGCGCCTTTGAGATCGAGAGCGAGAACTTTGTGCTCAGAAACATCATGGAGGCCCCGCTGCTGCAGTTCAAGGAGGAGATTGAGGTGGGTGAAGGGCGACAGATCATGAACCGCGTTGCTAATCGGCTAGATAAGTTAGCTGAGTAAAGTTGGCAAAGTTAGGGGGAAAAGGCTGCATAAAATGGCCACATCAACGACGTGGTACAGTGGAACCTCCCTCATAAGACCTTCAAATATCATCCAAAATGAGGTCTTATAAGGGAGGGGTCTTGTAAGGGAGATAATTTTAGTACTTACAAAGAAGGGCAATGTCTCAGAGGAGTAGGTCTTATATGGGAGGGAGTCTTATAATAGGAGGTCTTATAAGGGAGGTTCCACTGTATTGATGATAATCAACACTCAACTCATCAAAAATCCCTCTAGTTAGAAAATTAAACAATGTTTAATGCTGATCAATTTTAACAGAAGAAGAAAAATCTGTTTAACGTCTGAAACAGACACATATGGGACATTAGTGGATATAAAGATGGTGGGAATGATCCTGGAGGCAATACCCGGAGGCAGTGCAACACCAGGAAAGTCCAGAATTTTTAACAATACAGATATTATTGTGGCCTGATCAATTTTAGCAGAAACATGGCTGCCGTTTTATTAAGCAATCGTAGCTACTCGTGTGGCTGCTACGTAGCGAACCTAGTTAGCTGGCTAGCTTTGTTACAGAGTGGTGCTGTCCAGTGAAATGCCTTCCTAGCTTTGCTATGTAGCTGCTAGCTTTACTTTGATTCGGAAATGCGTCTCTGTGCTCAAAGCTACAGCTGAGGTAAATCGGCATCAACCAAACTGCTTTGCTCATTTCTGTTTGATTGGTTGCCTTGTTCTTGTGTTGGGTTAGGGAAATGTGACCAAACCTGGAGCTTCTTTGGGTGTTTGTTCCCCGGAAATTTCTGTGTTTGTTTTTTACCTGCATAAGCCTAGGCATAACAGTGTCTCCAGCAGCTTTTATAGGAGCTTTTTATCTTTTAAATGGAGATATTTTGTACCTTTGTTCATCATATCTTCTTTCTAAGTGTTGTTGTTTCTATAGTTTATCTTTAGTATGTTTTTTGTTCTTGTTTCCCTTCTTTAACTACAGTGAAGAATAGGGGACTATAAAGGACTATGATTCAAATTACAAGGCAGTACCACTATTTCTAGTATCAGAATGTATCATGGGCCAGGCATTCTCCGCTATAAGTATAAGCAAATTTCAACCCACTTTTCCAATGTTATCTGGAGAATACAGTCCGACATGACTGATTATGATACATGTGTGCATCTGCATCAAAACATTCTTCACCTCCCTCACCATTTTCGCCATGGTTTATCTCTCTCTCTCTCAGGACATCTGCATCAGTGCAGTGAAGGAGAAGGACATTGAGGCCAAGCTGAAGCAGGTGATGAGCGACTGGACGGCCTTCGAGTTCAAGTTCGGCACCTTCAAGAACCGCGGGGAGCTGCTGCTGAGGGGAGACACCACCGGGGAGATCGTGTCCATGATGGAGGACTCCCTCATGATCCTCGGCTCTCTCCTGTCCAACAGGTCAGAAGGCATCAGAATCTTGAGTATACTGAAGGAGGGTGTTTAACTTTTTAAGGAGGGTGTTTAAGCGCTTATGGTGACTTCATTTTAAAAGTTTGTCATCTTATTAGTGGAACATGCATGAGTTTATGCTTGAATAAATGTGTTGATGTCATTTTTGCACATTATATTAGTGTATGCATTTGCATTATATGCCGAACTTATTGACAACTGCAACGACCACCTTTTGCAAGAGTGAATGCCCTTGGTGGGTGGGGGGAGATGCTTGAGTACTGACCAAACAAGGGAATAACTCTCGCCAATAACCCTATTTGAGGCCACTGAATGGCTGCCTTTTGCAAGAGTGAATGCCTTTTTAGATACTGACCAACAAGGGCTTAAAGACCCCCCACGTCACGTGTCACATTCCCTCTTATGCGTGGAAGATTTCTGAAGATTTCTTACCACCTATAAGAGGGAAAACACGTGAAAACCATAATTTGGACACATGACGTGGTGGGTCTTTAACTCTTGCTGTCAAGGGCGTTAATAACCCTGGTTGCAGTGGCCAATAGACTCATAACACTTCCAGCCTGTGTTTACTTCAAAAACAGACATTAGCCCTATCGCCGCCAGCCATTTTTCAGCAAAAATGTTCCATTAATCTTACCTGGGTACAGAAAACAAAATCATCTGCAATATTGGAAATTCCTCTGTGACATGTATAAAGTAAAGCCTATCCTTACCTCCCAAAATTATGAAAATAGGGTCTTTGGATAACAGACCCTGGTTTGATGCCTTTTAGTGCTGCTGCTGGCGTTTATATCCAAGTTGGATTCTGCCAGCGTTTACTCATCAAGATCAAGATCAAATGACATGGGTATTAAATCATTGTGGTGCAAAAATGCGACATTGGCGGTGAAAGGGTTAAACACACATGGATTACTACTATTTCAGGTACAACGCTCCCTTCAAGAAGCAGATCCAGCAGTGGGTGACGGACCTGACCAACTCCTCAGAGATCATAGAGAACTGGATGACGGTGCAGAACCTCTGGGTCTACCTGGAGGCTGTCTTTGTGGGCGGCGACATCGCCAAACAGCTGCCCAAGGTGGGTAGTGGGGGCGGAAGGGAAAATAATTATGTGTAGGAATGTTTTGAATGGGAAAGTATAGGGGAAGAAGTCAGCAAGTCTGAGAGGAATAATGTGTAGGCAAGGAGGAGTGTCAGGGTGGAGATGTTTCGTCTCAAGACTGATCAGTTGTTATTTTCTTTCAGTGCCATATTAACAGTGTGTCTTCATATGTGGTAATTTGTATGTAAAAACAATTATATGTGAATGTGTGCATATTAATTATAAATGTATATGCTTGAATACATTGAATAGGACAATTGTTCGAATACCACCCTAATTTCTGTCGATTTTTGTTAATGACTTTACATCAGTGTACCCTCACAGATAATAATTTGCGTATGAAAAAGAATTACATTGGTTTTTGTGTGAACATGCATGCATGCATATTGTGATGCAAAAATACATGCATGCACACGCACGTACATTCACAGACAACCCTTCCTCTCTCTTTCCCCCATCCGCTACTAACCGTCACACAAAACCCTGTCTTTTTTCCTTTCCTATTGGTCAAAATCAATTTTTGCAGATACTGACACAATGAGCAACTTAGCAGGCTTTTTTGACCACCAGGGGGCATAACGCTCGAGTGGGGCTAATCCTCTCTATATTCTTAGTTGGGGATAAAGAAAGAGAGAGAGAGAGGGAGGAGTCCCACCCTCTCTCTCTCTCTCTCACTGCACCCAACTAAGAAAATTGCGCGATAAGCCCTTAGTGGATTGACTGCCCCCTGGTGTTCAAATAATCGCCATAAGTCGACCATTAAGGAGTGATTTTCTTATTTTTCTTTCGATGTACAGGAAGCCAAGCGTTTC
This sequence comes from Phymorhynchus buccinoides, assembly GCA_017654935.2. Taxonomy (NCBI): domain Eukaryota; kingdom Metazoa; phylum Mollusca; class Gastropoda; order Neogastropoda; family Raphitomidae; genus Phymorhynchus; species Phymorhynchus buccinoides. Next base: position 11,587,809 of record CM065699.1, read on the forward strand.
AGCAACATCGACAAGTCGTGGGTGAAGATCATGACCCGCGCACACGAGACGCCCAACGTCATTCCCTGCTGCGTGGGGGACGAGACACTGATGCAGCTGCTGCCTCATTTACTGGAACAGCTGGAGCTGTGTCAGAAATCACTGACAGGGTGAGGGAGGGAGAGAGAGGGGGGGGGGGGAAGGGAGAAAGATATTTTTATGTGTGTGTGTGTGCTGAAATGTAAGAACCTAATTGCACATATTTTTCCTTTTGATTCAAAACAGATTAAAAACAGAATCTGTTTAATGTTGACTGTTTGGATCGTGACATAGGAATTTAAACATCTACTGTATTATTTTCTATCGTCAAGCTGATTTCTTGGTATTATCACAGACTATATAGTTTCACACAGTCTGTGTGAAACTATATAGTCTGTGGTATTCATTATCTTTTTTCCCCAAATCTGTCAATAACTTTCATTTTTGGGCCATGAAGTTTGAAGTCTTAATGCTAAGGTATGAGGTCCTAATTGTAACGAAATTGAACAAAGGGTGAATACTCTCTTTCTAATTAACTCCCCTCCACCAAAGTTGATTACGATACCAATCACCTAGCAGTGCGTGGGTCAGAACCAAAGTGAGACAAACAAAGCATCATTCTCAAAAAAGAATGTGCCAAGTTCCTATTTATGACCCTCCACCCACACAGTAATAATTGTAATATGCATATTCAACAACAGTGGACATTTTTCCTGTCTTGTCTTTAAAATCACTGCCTGCATGACCACCACAGGTACCTAGAGAGGAAGTGACTGGCCTTCCAGCAGTTCTTCTTTGTGTCTGACCCGTCCCAAGTCTGTGAATAAGTTTCTTTTCCAGTCCTCAAGTGTCCTAATACATTTATGCAATAATGAACAGCAGTGCAAAGTTCTTTTATTTGTTACATAGCTTTATATTTTTTCCAGCTGGATACCTGGAGATGAAACACCTGGTCTTCCTGTGATTCTTCTTTGTGTCTGACCCGTCCCAAGTCTGTGAAGAGCTTTCTTTTCCAGTCCTCAAGTATAGTGTCAATAGTGAACAGCAGTGCAAGGTTCTTTTGTCTGTTACATAGCTTTTTATTTTTCCAACCCGATACCTGGAGAAGAAACACCTGGCCTTCCTGTGATTCTTCTTTGTGTCTGACCCGTCCCAAGTCTGAATAACTTTCTTTTCCATCCCTCTAGTAACAGGGTCCTAATCGACCACAGTGAACATTTCCTGTCTTAAAATCATGGTCACTGCCACAGGTACCTGGAGAAGAAGCGTCTGGCCTTCCCACGGTTCTTCTTCGTGTCTGACCCCGCCCTGCTGGAGATCCTGGGTCAGGCCAGTGACCCCCACACCATCCAGGCTCACCTGCTCAGTGTGTTCGACAACACCAAGAGTGTGCGCTTCCACGAGAAGCAGTACGAGATGATCCTGTCCATCATCTCCTCTGAAGGAGAGTCCATCGATGTAAGGATATTTCAATGAACGATTTTGTTGTTGTTGATCGCCTAGACAGTTTCCTGTCATATGAACGCATGTGCGTCATGCTGCCGTTATGCGCCTAACACTAAGAAATAGCTAGACCCAGCATGTCTGTCTTCGGCTGGAGAAAATCTTTGTAACAGTTTCTATTTTTTTTAAAAAGGGAGGAGAATGGATCAGTAAGGCAGAAAGATAGTAGATGACAGTAAGCAAAGGGAAAAGGCAGAGTCAAAGAGAGTGACAGATCAGAGGAAGTTACAAGCACAGAACTTCCAGAAGGTGGGGTGATTATTTGTACGAAAGACCCCCCGGTATCCGGGGGGGGGGGGGGGGGAGGGGAGATGAAGAAATAGATACATCATGTAATGAAATTGAATGTGGAGGACATGTCAAGTCAAAGTCAAGTCCAAATGATCTTTATTGATTTTAAAGATGATAATGATCTAAATAAGCGTTCCTTCCTCCATGAGAATTAGTATCAGATGATCCTGCCCATTATCATCTCTGAAACATAATCTATTGATGTAAGGATATAGTCATTAACATGCAGAACAAATGCTTTTTAAATGCGGTTTTATTTATACAGGGAAGTGGCTTAAGGCAAAGCAATAACTTTGATCACAAAACAGTAAGTTGCTTTTGAAATTTTGAAAACTTACTGCATAATCATTGCTATTTTTTTCCTAGCGTGTTAGGTCTTCCTTAAGTAGAACCATTGTGGTTGTATGGGCTTTTGAGAAATTGACATTTGAGTTGCCTCTCTTGGCTGTGATTTCCATTTTGCAACTTTTTATCATTTTTTGGTCATTTTTCCATAAATGCGTGTGATAGAATAGTTAGGTGCAAGCATCACTCTACCTTTGGCAAATGTGTAAAATTTAGTCACGTACAGTGGAACCTCCCTTATAAGACCTTCAAAAATCATCCCAAATGAGGTCTTACAAGGGAGGGGTCTTTTAAGGGAGGACATTTTAATACTTACAAAGAAGGGCAATGTCTCAGAGAAGTAGGTCTTATGTGGGAGGGAGTCTTATAAGGGAGGTTCCACTGTATTTTGTTTTGTGTGACAGCTGGAGAAGGCAGTGAAGGCAGAGGGCAATGTGGAGACATGGTTGATGAACCTGATGAACATGGCCCAGCGGTCCTTGCACGGTGTGATCAGAGCAGCTGCCATGGCCATCCAGGACACCTCCTTCAGTCTGCTGGAGTTCCTGGAGACTTTCCCTGCCCAGGTGAGGATAATAGTTATCAGTGATAATTATAGTGATATAATGATGATGATGAACATGGCCCAGCGCTCCTTGCACGGCGTGATCAGAGCAGCTGCCATGGCCATCCAGGACACCTTCAGTCTGCTGGAGTTCCTGGAGACTTTCCCTGCCCAGGTGAGGATAATAGTTATCAGTGATAATTATAGTGATATAATGATGATGATGAACATGGCCCAGCGCTCTTTGCATGGAGTGATCAGAGCAGCTGCCATGGCCATCCAGGACACCTCCTTCAGTCTGCTGGAGTTCCTGGAGACTTTCCCTGCCCAGGTGAGGATAATGGTTATCAGTAATGATTATAGTGATATGATGATGGTGAACATGGCCCAGTGTTCCTTGCACGGAGTGATCTATGCAGCTGCCATGGCCATCCAGGATACTCTTTTGGAGACCTTCCCTGCTCAGGTAAGGATAATGGTTATCAGTAATAATTATAGTGATAATGATGATGATGATGAACATGGCCCAGCGCTCCTTGCACGGCGTGATCAGAGCAGCTGCCATGGCCATTCAGGATACTTTCAGTCTGCTGTAGTCTTTTGGAGACCTTCCCTGCTCAGGTAATGATGTTGATGATCATGATGATTCTTCTTCTTCTTCTTCGATCGCTCAGACAGTTTCCTGTCAATTATGAGCGCAGGTACGTCATGCTGCCGTTATGCGCTTAATAAATAGTTAGGCCCAGCAAGTCCGACTTCGGCGATCATGATGATGATAATTTAGGTCTACCATAGGCCATTTACTGGGTGGGCGACCTTGAATTGCACTGAAAGCCTTGAAAAAGAGAGTTCACTGCAACACATGCGGACAGTGGTGTAGTCGAGTCAACAGCACAAACGGCCGTGGCAAATGCCCTATTACTGTTTTCTCTATGCCCTATTACTGTTTTCTCTTGCTTTTATTTTTGATTTTGGTAAAGATTGTGGTTGTACTTGGGCAGAACCGCCCACCTTGTGTATAGCAATTGCACAGTAGTGCTAAGAGCTTATTTTGAATCTGAAACCGAGTGCCGCATTTTACAGACTGGGGGGCGATACTTTTTCACCTGATTGTGACCGCTGCGTTGAAGAAATTTACGAAGTAACTATAGAATGCAAAACCATCCTTCCTTTCTTCCGTCTGAGTGAGCACAGTCACATTTTACTATTTGGTCGCATCTTTTTGTAAAACATGGAAGTCACATTTTACTATTTTGTCGCATCTTTTTGTAAAACATGGAGGGTGCGCCTTATAATGTGAACCATCCGCCTTATAATTAATACAAAACTGAAACAACTGAAAACAAAGGGGTTTAGATTGTTGTTCTCTTCCCCAAACAATCTAAACCCTTTTTTCCCCCCACTCTCCCCACCCCCTACTCCACACCAAACTGACCCTTGTTTCCAACTTCTGCCATTTATGATTGCATACTCACTGTCCCCAACCTCACTCATCTCAAAACATTTTGTTCTTTCTGTCTTTCTTTTTTCCTTTTTTCTCTGATTTGTGTTCACAAATGCATGCCTTGCTCTTTGGTTTCAACTTAGTTGTATCATTTACGCATTGGACTGTAGAGGGGAAGTATTGTTTTTTAAATTTTGATCTTGGTTTTTTTTGGCTCCTTTTGCTGCCTGCCTTTTGCTCCTTTTGCTATATTTTGCTGTTTAATTGTTTGTCTATGGATAAAGGCGCATTCGCCAAAATATCCAGTAGTTTTGTTTTGTCTCTTGTGAATAAAATAACGTCTTTTTACACTTGTCGTGTAGTCATAATTAATAAATAAAAATACAGTACAATATGAGTTATGTAGTGACTGATATTAGGATTAATATCAGGGACCGGCTTGTCGGCCTGGATAGCTGAGTTGGTAGAGCACCCGTCTGGTGTTTGGGAGGTCTCTGGTTCGATTCCCGGTCCGGCTAACACTTTTCCCCCACAAAATTACTTCAGTTATGCCAAGCGCTGTACTGCATGTGCCCATAATTTGTTTTCAGGTGGGCCTGCTGGGTCTTCAGCTGATCTGGACGCGGGACTCCACGGAGGCGTTGACCCATGCCAAGTACGACCGGAAGATCATGTCCAGCACCAACGAGTCCTTCCTGCGTCTGCTGAACACGCTCATCGCCCAGACCACCAAGGAGCTCTCCAAGGTGGAGAGGACCAAGTTTGAGACGCTCATCACCATCCACGTGCATCAGAGGGACATCTTTGACGACTTGGTTGGTTCTAATTTTTGTTAAGAAGGGAATAAAAACGTTTTTTTAACATGTAGCAAGTTGAAGATCCTCACCTCACCACCATCCATATGCAACAACAGAGGGACATGTTTGATGACCTGGTCCCCCGTGGCTTGGCTGGTTGGCTTACCCTGGCTGAAAGACACCAGGGATCATCCCAACAGCGAGAAGCACTTGAACACTAAGGTACAAATGCATCAGCTAGGGATGAGAACATTACGTGTGTGACCGTTTTTGATTACCCCGCCATGTGGGCAGCCACACTCCATCTTCGGGGGATTTTAGACTGATGATGTTATGCTGGGAGCTTGTCATGGCTTGAGACAATACCCGCACAACCATTCAGAGCATAACAACAGTTTGATGTAGCCTTGGCGTTCTAGCTTATGTCAACTGGTCTGACACAGCCTCATGCCAAGGCATGGCCCCCCGTGGGGATACCGGGGGTGTCTTCCGTAGAAATAGTTCCCCCACCTTCTGGAAGTTCTGTGCTTGTAACTTCCTCTAATCTGTCTTTCACTTTGACTGCCTTTTTCCTTGCTTTGTGTCATCTACTATCTTTCTGACTTTTTGGCCCATTCTTCTGCCGTTTAAAAATCTTCCATATAGTTTTCTCCTTTGAGCTCTCCCGAAATCGGAATGTGTCGGCTGAATGCAGCGAGGAGACCAGTGAAAACTGGAAAACGGACACATACTTACCCATTGTGGCCTTATGGCCTGGAAACGCACAAGAAGAAGAAGAAGATGACCTGGTATGTTTGCATATTACTAAAGTATCAAGATTTTCAAATACGATATACCCGATACTGTTCAGGGTAACGTAGCAAATTTGAGATGTTCATCATCATCTAGGCATTTCAGGGGTTTATGTTTGATAGTCTGGTGCGCACCTAATTGACAAGTAGAAGGAAATTGTTTGCAAGATATATATGGAAACTCATATCGATGGTTGTCCTAATCTTAACCCCTTCACTGCTGGAAATAAAAATGAGAAATTATCTTTTTTATTATTATGAAAATGAAAAGAAACCTGTTAGACTCAATCTGACAAAATGGTCGAGAGACAGAGTACTAACAGGTCTGCGCGTTGAAATCATGGAGATTATAGAAAAATCACATCATGCGTGCATCATTGTTTGCATCATTTTGAGGGGTACGCAACCCCTCTTGGTACTCTATACCTTTTATAGCTTGTCTGAAACCAAAGCCATAGTTCCAGGGCTATGACATCACAAGTTATGACATAATCAATTACATCACACAGCCAGTAGACATGGAGGCAGGCAGGGAAGAGGTTAATGGGGTTAAGGGATTTTAGGCCTAGACTGAAATTCTAACTTTAAGATTAAATTAACTAATCAAGGTCATCATAATTTTTTCTTCGATGCATGCAAATTGGTAGATTTGGACACTGCGTGAAACATGTGGCTATTGTAAATTTAGCATGTTTATCTTCTTGCTCTTTTATGTCTGCCATGCTTCAAATAGATTTTTCGCCTTCCAAGTTGACCACCAACTGTTTCCTTTGTTCCTCAAATTGTACAAGACAATACTTTAAACATATACCGTAAAAACTGGACTATAAGACGCACCTGTATATAAGCCGCATCCCTTAAATTGACAAAATATTAGGTATCTATTCACATATAAGCCGCAGCAGTTTATAAGCCGCAGAGAAAATTTTATGTATGTGCACAAACCAACACAAATATAGACATTCTCATATCAGAACATAGGTATTTAATGTTCTCGGACACTTTAAACATGAGATTTGAATCTATTGAATACCAAAACCAGTTTTGAATCTAAAGAAGCTCAAAATAGGCTGAAGGATGTGGCCAGAAATAGATTTAATCATACTGATAAATGTAGAATGGGAATAAAATGCACAGATAAGCTGTATCAGTCTATATGGGCCAAAGTTGAGGAAAAAAAGTAGCGGCTTATGGTCCGCATTTTACGGTAGTCATGTTTCTGTACTTTTTTTTCGCGAAGTAGGCTATAATATTTTGTGTGTGTGTGCTTTTTGCAGTGCCGCAAGTCAATCAAGTCTCCCGCAGACTTTGAGTGGATGAAGCAGTCGCGTTTCTACTTTGTGGAGGACACGGACAAGTGCATCATCTCCATCACCGACGTGGACTTCGTCTACCAGAACGAGTTCCTGGGCTGCACCGAGCGTCTGGTGATCACTCCTCTCACTGACAGGTCAGCTTCTTATTATTATTATTCTGCATTCCCAGGCCATATGGCCATAATGGGTAAGGTACATATGTGTCCGGTTTTCAGTTTTCACTGGTCTCCATGATGCGTACAGCCGACACATTCCGATTTCGGAGGAGCTCAAAGAAGAAAAATTATGTGGAAGATTTTTTTGAAAAAAGGCAGGAGAATGGGCCAATAAGTCAGAAAGATAGTAGATGACACAAAGCAAAGGAAAAAGGCAGAGTCAAAGACTGGCTGATAAGAGGAAGTTACAAGCACAGAACTGCCAGAAGGTGGGGGAACTATTTTTACAAAAGACCCCCTGGTATCTCCACGGGGACACAGGTCAGCAAAGACCGTATTTTACGGATTATGAGGCGATACTTTTTTCTTAGACTGAGACCCCTACACCTTATAATATGACTAATAAAATAGTAAGAAAATATAACAAAATCTGAATTTTGTGTAAAATTTGGGGGGTGCGCCTTATAATCAGGTGCGCCTTATAATCAGGTGCGCCTTGTAGTCCTTAAAATACGGTAGTTTGAAATGGATACTGTAAGGGTGAACAAAAATGAACTTCGTGAGCCTTAACGTATCACATACAGGCTTGCGACATTGCTGATGGCTTCATCAGACGAAAGATAATAACTCTGGGATGCAGTTGTTTTTGGGTTTTTTTACATTAGAAGAGTAAAGGGGCTTATATTTCCAGTCCATTTTGACAGATTGAACCTAACGCTAGTTTTCTTTTCAATCTTATAATTTTAAAAAAAATCTTTGATTTTCTCCAGCAATCAAGGAGGTAAGATGCTTCCCAACTTATCAGAGCCTTAGTTAGTAAGGTCACTGTCTCTTTAATCAAAGAATGAAATAGTGAGGCCAAGAGAGGAGATAACGAAATTGAACAAAGGGTGAATACTCTCTTTCTAATTAACTCCCCTCCACCAAAGTTGATTACGATACCAATCACCTAGCAGTGCGTGGGTCAGAACCAAAGTGAGACTATGCAAAGCATCACTGGTTCTGACCCACGCACTGCTAGGTGATTGGTATCGTAATCAACTTTGGTGGAGGGGAGTTAATTAGAAAGAGAGTATTCACCCTTTGTTCAATTTCACTGTCTCTTAATTCCAGCGGTTCCAGAGGAGCAGTAGAGGCACTGACATGTGATCCCCCATTTAGGGATCTCATCATGGATCTCACATCTAATGCTTACTATTTACTGTGCAGCACTATGCACCGCTGAACCTTAAGAGTCAAGGTCAAATGACCCTGATGAAAATCCTTAAACCACCTCTCTTTCTTTCTCTCGCTTTTCTTTTCTTTTTCTCTCTTGCTTAGTCTCTGTTTGTCTCTGATATCTTCTTCTTGTTCTTCTTCTGTGTTCCCAGGCTATATGTCCATAATTGGTGAGCAGACCTGTTTACTCTACTCTTTTCGAATAGTATTCTACTCAATTTGAACCTCTACGACTCTTCAAACCTCAAAATAATGCTCTTTAATTCTTGATTACTACTCATTTTCAGTGAACTTTATTTGATGGTTTAATGAATAAAGCTACACCAAAACTACTCATTTCAGCTATCCAGACTACTCAAGACTTGTGTAGGGGTAAACAGGTCTGGGTGAGGTACCTATGTGTCTAGGTTTCAATTTTTACTGGTCTCCCGCTGCATTCAGGCCGGGCTACCTAATATACGAAAACGAGCGAAAACGAGCGAAAACATATGAGACTGAATCTGATTCAAAGGGATTACGCTGATCTTGGGTCATTATGTCAATTTTAACAGCATGGACAGCATCTAAGGAACCTTTCTGCCAAGTTTCATTAAGATTTAATAGTATGGTACAATTGTGAGAAGTGGAAAAAAGTTCAGTCGGTGGAAGTAATGGCTAGCGGAAGCTGGTTTATAAAAAAAAATGCAGATCGGAAATTACATCTAAATATGGATCAACAGTCGATTAAAGATAAAATCTATGCAAAATTTGGTATGGTTTAGACAAATTTAACATTTTTTGTTCTTGTTTACGATCAAAAATGCACTTTCGCTTCTGTTTTCGCTTGTTTTCGATATTAGGCACACCCATTCAGGCAACACATTCCAATTTCAGGGGAATATTTAATTCAAATATTGGTGTCCTTTTCCTTTCTTCGTTCTGTGTGGCTTACTGAACCTTTTCTCTGTTCCTGCCACAGATGCTACATCACCCTGGCCCAGGCCCTGGGCATGTCCATGGGAGGAGCCCCAGCAGGTCCTGCCGGCACAGGGAAGACGGAGACCGTCAAGGACATGGGCCGATGTCTGGGAAAGTACGTGGTCGTCTTCAACTGCTCTGACCAGATGGACTTCAGAGGACTTGGCAGGATCTACAAAGGTAGAGTGCATATTATATTGATAGTATCTTGTGTATCAAATGATAACATTTACTGGTACACACATAACTACAAAGGAAATATGTATATGGTCGTCTTCAACTGCTCCAACCAGATGGACTTCAGAGGACTGGGCAGGATCTACAAAGGTAGAGTGCATATTATATATTGATAGTATATTGTGTATCAAATGATAACATTTACTGGTATGTGCATAGCTACATATGTACAGTGCAGTGGAATGTCATTGTTATTACTAACCGCGATCGTAGAGAGCGGATTGGTAATGTTTTCACTCGTGTCTGAGGCAGACTATGTTTGTATGTTTGTATGTATCCTCTCTAGCGTTTGAACTTAGGATGCTCAAATTTTGCATGCGGGTAGGTAATGGACAGATCTAGGCCAAGTGCGATAATGAAGGTCATGGGTCAAAGGTCAAGGTCACTGGAGCCGAAAACGCTGCCACGCAGTTGGTGATTTAGCGTCTTAACGCTCTAGTTTATTCATATTACTATATTCATGCTGTAATAGTAGAGTGGTTCCTGTGTGATTTTTTTTTTGTGACTGATGAGGAAGGAAGGGGAAGGTGGGGGTAAATTTTGACCAAATGACAACTTTTTTGTTGCCACTGGGCTTAACGTGTGCTAAGTGCATGGGCTTAGTGTGCTAAGTGCATGAGTTCAACCGCATTGAGTTGTCCGTGCTGTCTGTGGCATTGTGGTTATACAGTAGGAGGTATTTTAAAAGATACTGTTGTTTCAGGTCTGGCCCAGTCTGGTTCCTGGGGCTGTTTTGATGAGTTCAACCGCATTGAGTTGTCCGTGCTGTCTGTGGCATTGTTATACAGTAGGAGGTATTTTAAAAGATACTGTTGTTTCAGGTCTGGCCCAGTCTGGTTCCTGGGGCTGCTTTGATGAGTTCAATCGCATTGAGTTGCCTGTGCTGTCTGTGGCATTGTGGTTATATAGTAGGAGGTATTTTAAAAGATACTGTTGTTTCAGGTCTGGCCCAGTCTGGTTCCTGGGGCTGCTTTGATGAGTTCAACCGCATTGAGCTGCCCGTGCTGTCTGTGGCGGCCCAGCAGATCGCCATTGTGTTGGCCTGCAAGAAGGAACGCAAGAGGCAGTTCATCTTCACTGACGGCGACAATGTTGACATGAACCCAGAGTTCGGCATTTTCCTTACCATGGTGAGTTTAAATTGCAATTATACAATTTCCACATTTTACGGACTATATAAAGCGCACCTGATTATAAGGCCCGTGCTAAACCTTACACAAAATTCTGATTTATTTTTTTTGATTTTTTTTTAAATTTCAATTTTTGCATGTTGTCTAAAATCACTGTTCATGTGAAAAGACATTAAATTAAAGATTCATTCATTCATTCATTCATTCTGATTTTGTTATTATAGCTTCTTACTATTTTACTAGTCACATTATAAGGCGCAGAGCTCTCAGTATGAGAAAACAGTAGCGCCTTACAGTCTGTAAAATACGGTCTATGAATTTGGCATGTGGTTTTTGTTGTCATGCAATTTGAAACTTTAGCATTGGCTTTGATAAGAGTGTCACGATTGCTTTGAAGCATGAGTTTATGTTAGTGTACAGTAGTTATAGTAGTTTTTGCTGTCTTTTATGTGAAACCTTCCTCTACAAAATCCTATGCACATTCTTTATCAGTTCTAAAAGTAAACATTGGTTCTCAGTGACCATCAGTTCTATGGTCTATTATTATTTGATGATTGAACCACTGAGGAGACAAATTTCTTATCAATTGCACTTGGAGAACATTTTAGGATCTTATTTAGAATATGTTTAGAAATCAAGAAGAATTATGCACTTTTTTAAAAACTGTTGGCTTAAACGTTTTTTTTTTATTCAACAATTTCAAATTATAAACAATAATGAGGTAACAGGGTAACAACAAGCATTTAAACTGTTGGCTTATGTGTCTGTGTACATTTGTGAAAGCCATTTCTTGAAATATATGAACCATCCGTGTGTGCAGGTTTCAGTAATTATTTTAAGATTGGAGAAAAATAAAGCTTGATGTAGAATTCAAAGACGAAGGAAACTGATATATGTCGTTTGTTGTTGTTGTCGTACCCTGGCTAAAAGACTCCAGGGATCATCCCAACAGATGAAGCACTTGAACACTATGGTACAAATGCAGCAGCTAGGGATGAGAACATTACGTGTGTGACCGTTTTTGATTACTCTGCCACAAAAACTGATATATATTTTTCATTCTTCCTCGTGCTCCGTTGTTTTATTTTTAAATTTTTTTATTGAAATATTTTCAATCTGTCATCTAGAACCCTGGTTACGCGGGTCGTCAAGAGCTGCCAGAAAACCTGAAGATCAACTTCCGCACAGTGGCCATGATGGTGCCTGACCGGCAGATCATCATTCGTGTCAAGCTGGCCGCTGTAGGCTTCATCGACAACATCGTCCTGGCCAGAAAGTTCTTCACCCTTTACAAGCTCTGTGAAGAACAGCTCACAAAACAGGTAGGTGACCAATAGTTGCAAGTCTGGTAAAGGTAAAGATGTGCCACCCCCCCTGCATTTCTCGGTTAATTGTATTTTTCCGTTTTTGCCTTTCTTACCATACATAAAGCTGTATTATAGGAACATTTTTAGCTAATAACCTTTTTGGAATACTACAGTGAAACCCGTTTAGTACGAATTCCAGGGGAGAGGGCCAATTTACTCGTTGTAAGCATTGCTCGTTCAAACCATTTTATCGATTTTGGCAACCCTGACGAACCTATCAATCGGTCCTCACATCTACTGCGATGTGCGTGTTGGTCAAGTGTGAAAAAGACAGAAAAACGGAAACAACACACTTACCCAACAAAGCATGGTTGTAAGCCCAGTATCCTGTATCCATAGGGTTTTTAATGCCGATTACATACACTTTAAAACAGTTTATTAACACACGATAACATCAAAAACATAAAATCCACACACGCGCTGTAAGAGAAAGTTAAAATTTCCGGGAAGTCACAAGATCAGTGTGCAAAGAGTGAGTCCAGTGTCGTCTGCTTGCGCTGCAGACACCCAAGTTGTTATATCGGCCAATCAGAATGCCGCTTACATATCGAGGGGTCAGTCAAGATGGCGATGTTGTTGTCAGTGTGTTCTCGTTCTAGCCAGGTAGTTGTGCAAGAAAGCTTGACTTTGGGATGGCGGTGTGGTTGTAAGTGCGTTCTCGTTCTAATCGCGTAGTTTTTGCATAAAAGCTTGACTTTGGGAGTCAATAAATTGTACGTTATATGCAAGTTGCTCGTTGTAGCGAGCTCGTTGTATGCAGAATTATTTAACAAGGAAAAAGAAGGCTTGTGGTCGGGAATTTTGAAACCACTCGTTAAACACGGGCTCTCGTTTAAACCGTACTCGTACTAAATGGGTTTCCCTGTAACCCTATCCCTAACCCTATCCCTAAACCTAACCCTACCCCCCACTATGTACTGCAGTACACCGCGATTTGTCACAGTTGTGGTTCGTTGCGTTTTTCCGTCTTATAGGGTGGGGGGTAGGGTTAGGGCTAGGGTTAGGGATAGGGTTAGTATTCCAAAAAGGTTATTAGCTAAAAATGTTCCTAAAATACAGCTTTATGTATGGTAAGAAAGGCAAAAACGGAAAAAGTGGCCCCAAGGGACTGCACCCATACCGCAGGGAGTAGCGGGAGTGACTCCCCTTACTTCCGGGTATGACGCGCACCCTTGGGGCACCGGATATGTCATTCTTAAATTTTCCAGCCTTTCAACCACACCTGGGCCTACCCTGCTCCGCCTTTTCTGACTCTTGTCTATCTGGTGGGTTCGTTCCGTGTTTAGCTTTGTTCTATTCAGTTTCTTGGGAAGGCTGTTAGTCATCCTATCGATATTATTTCATTGTCATTTCTTGGTGTTCGTTTTAGTTGAAAAATTATTTCGTTCACTCTGTTGTTCGTTTTCGGGGTGGCGTCAGCCATTATGGCTTCTTGCACCCCTCGGTTTCCACTTCGGGGAAAGCAGTTTCTGCTTCGGTTGTTTTTCTGTTTTCCAAGTCAGTTGACTCTTCTTCTCTCACTAGGGACCCTTTGGGCAGGTTCTCTTAATCTTCTCAAGAAGTTTTCGTCTAAATCCTCTCACAAATCCTACGTCTAACGTCCAGTCACAATTAACCGAGAAATGTAGGCTTTGTACTACGGGGGGGGGTGGCACATCTTGACCAGAGACCTCCAGGATGGAGGCAAATCGGTCGGTGCGGGGCACCTTCAATACCGATAAAGAGTCCATACCCCCCTCCCGGGGGATGACTCTCCAGTGATCCTGGCACTGGCGCGGTCTTGGCCTCTTGGCAGTCCCACCGCAACCGGAAAATCGCTTCTCCCGGTTTTGAGACGGTTTCCTTTACCAAGTCTTCTGTAAGCACACCAATAGAGTGGGCTGCTGGTGTAGAGTGGTTGGTGTACATTCTGTCTTGAACTACCAAGCAGTAATCAATCTTATCCATTCTTTTTTAATCTGCTCGGAATAATTCTTCTGAAAATGTTCAATTTTTAAGCCTTTCACCGCCAGTCATCTTTGAACCAAAATTTCCATAAAATGTATTTGGTTACAGAAAAGATGTTCATCTGCAATATTGTAGGATTTCTCTGTGACACATTTAGAATAGGGTCAATCCATACTGCCCAAATTTAGAAACACAATGTTATTGAATAATAGACCCTGATTCAAGAGTTTTAATGACACGAGTGTTAAATCATTATGGCGCAAAAAAGCAACATTGGCGGTGAAAGGGTTACTCATTCATTGTATAATGAACAAGCCAGAAAATAACCTCAATGTTATGTTATTCGCTGTATCCAGGTTCACTACGACTTTGGACTGCGAAACATCCTCTCCGTGCTGCGCACCCTGGGTACAGTGAAACGCCAGAACCCCGACGACACGGAGCAGACCATCGTGATGCGCGTCCTGCGCGACATGAACCTGTCCAAACTGGTGGACCAGGACGAGCCCCTCTTCCTGTCCCTGATCAACGACCTGTTCCCGGGCATCACCCTGGACAAAGCGGGGTACCCTGAGCTGGAGGGGGCCATTCAGAGGAACGTGGAGGAGGCTAGGCTGGTCAACCACCCTGCATGGACGCTCAAACTGGTGCAGGTGGGTCCTGACTTTGTGAATGAATGGAGAGTTAGTTTGACGTGCTGTGACATGACAATAACCCGTCTTTGTATGTAGTCTTTCGGGATTTATTTATTAATTTAATACAATTTATATAGCGCTTCACCTTTAAGCTCTAAGCGCTTGTGTTGCATGTCCGTTTACCGGGGCAGTGGGTGGATGCCTCGTGGCTCCATGCGGGGAGCTGGACACCCCCGCCCCCCTCCACGATTCTCTCCCTGTCGCCTAGTGGATGTGTTACTGGGGAGTCTTTCATAAAAATAGTTCCCCCACCTTCTGGAAGTTCTGTGCTGGCCTCTTTTTCGAGTCTTCGCTCCGTTCTGGGTCCTATGATCTTCCTCTAATCTGCCACTCTCTTTGACTGCCTTTTTCCTTTGCTTTCTATCATCTACTATCTTTCTGACTTATTGGCCCATTCTCCTGCCTTTTTCTTCTCCAAAATTATCCAAATAATTTATTTCCTTTGAACTCCTCTGTAATCAGAATGTGTCGGCTGTGCGCAGTGGGGAGACCAGTGAAAACTGAAAACCGGACACATACATACTTTACCCATTATGGCCGTATGGTCTGGGAAGTCTGTTTATTGTCTTGGATAATCTACAATGAGTCCTTTAAAGGAATTGAAAGTCAAGAAACTTTTGATTGAGCATGTTTGCTGTTGTTCTTTAGAGCAATCGACTTAAAGGTAAATTAACTTTTTAGAGATCTAGAGTTCAGAAAGACTTTTTCCAGTAAGACATTAGAGGTTTAGTGGGGAACACTGAATGGCGGAAAGATTATAAATTTGTATAAAAAATGAAGATTTTGGAATTCACATAGGAATATGCCCAAGGAAGAGCTGTGCAGAACGGAATCTCCAGATTTAAAAAAAAAGAAACTGCAGGTTTAGATCCAATGAGAAATGGTAGATTTTTTTTATTTATTCATCTTACTATCTATTCTAACAAAAGAAACTGCAGGTTTAGATCCAATGAGAAATGAAGGTTTAAGAAGTATAGTTTGATTACTTGATCATAGATTCAATAACATTCAATAACTAGTGGTTAACATTCTCTTTATTGGCTAACTTGAAGTCTCTACATTTTGCGATGTGCAGCTGTTCGAGACCCAGCGTGTGCGTCACGGCATGATGGCTTTGGGCCCCTCAGGAGCTGGTAAGACGTGCTGCATCCACATGCTGATGAAGGCCATGACGGACTGCGGGGAGCCGCACAAGGAGTGGCGCATGAACCCCAAAGCCATCACAGCCCCCCAGATGTTTGGCCGCCTGGACGTGGCCACCAACGACTGGACCGACGGCATCTTCTCCACTCTGTGGAGACGAACCACCAGGGTCAAGAAAGGTGACGATAATTATTTGTTCATTAGTAACTTTGTATCGTATTAGAATACAGGAAAGAAGTGGTCACCAACGACTGGACCGACGGCATCTTCTCCACTCTGTGGAGACGAACCACCAGGGTCAAGAAAGGTGACGATAATTATTTGTTCATTAGTAACTTTGTATCGTATTAAAATACAGGAAAGAAGTGGCCACCAACGACTGGACCGACGGCATCTTCTCCACTCTGTGGAGACGCACCACCAGGGTCAAGAAAGGTGAAGAGAATTGTTTGTTTCCTGTATTGTTGACATTATGGCCGTGTTACGCTTAAAGCTTTTATCAGACTAGCAAGGTATTCGCTCAAGTCATTGCACCTGCTTTGGCACAAGAAGACTTGTCCCAGTAGGACATACTTGGCAAGCAAGCACTCTACGGTGTAGAGTGGCACAGTGGTAGTGCGTTCGCTTCGTGTCAAGTAAACCCGAGTTCGAACCTGGGTACAGGGGATTTTTTCTCTCACTTTGCACTGGGCCTATGGAACGCAGAAGAAGAAGAGGAAGTTACAAGCACAGAACTTCCATGAATAAAATTCTGCTTAACGTCCTCTGGTCTGGAACAGACACATATGGGACATTAGTAGATATACAGATGGTGGGGATGATTCTGAAGGCAATGCCCGGAGGCGGTGCAACACCAGGAAAGTCCCATATGTTTAGCAATACAGATGTGCTATATACCGCACATAATTTCCAGAAGGTGGGGGAACTGTTTATACAAAAGACCCCCCGGTATCCCCACGGGGTTGAGGAAACATTGATTGTTGTCTATCACCTTCCAGGGGAGCACATCTGGCTGGTGCTGGACGGGCCGGTGGACGCCATCTGGATCGAGAACCTGAACTCTGTGCTGGACGACAACAAGACGCTGACCCTGGCCAACGGGGACCGCATCCCCATGGCGCCCAACTGCAAGATCATCTTCGAACCTCACAACATTGACAACGCTTCTCCAGCTACTGTGTCCCGCAACGGGATGGTCTACATGAGCAGCTCCGGCTTAGACTGGAAGCCCATTTTGGAGGTAAGATCTGTTAAATGTGTAAACAAATAAGAAGAAGGGAAACTGGGTGGCGCTGCGCTGACCGTGATGCGCTCTCCTGGGGGGAGCAGCCCGAATTTTACAGTCTCTGTGACTTGAAAATACGAAATACCAAAGATAAGAATTGTAGTGCATAAGAAATGTTGGCATTGATTGCGAAAATGTGAGAGAGTTGACCCAGTCAAAAATTGACACGTTAAAGGTCAAGGTCATTGATTAATTTTATTGTGTAAATTGTGTTTCTTAACTTGCTTAAACATCTATATGTAGGCAAAGTTTGATCATTGAGCGCCTCATAGATCCCGAGGTAAAGCCAATGTTAAAGTTTCCACAGATGGACACACAGACACACAGACACACATACGGACAGAAAAACGAAAGAACATGAGAACATAGACCCACTTTGTTGACACGAGTGAGCCAAAAAGGGTAGTTTTGAGTGTTGAATTGTGTTTCAAATCCTTGCATAACGTGCTTCTTTTAGAGAAGAGCCCAGAAATGGAAAGTGTGATTTCATTCTCAAAGATACTTTGAAATTTTAGAAGGCTGTTGAACTATTATAGAATGAATAAACTTGGTTTTTTTATCAACAATGATCTGTCATTGGTGTTACTGTCCAACAAGAATATGACATTGCTTCTGTTGTAAAAGTCTATTGTTTATGATATGGGTGTTGCTGTCCACAGAGATGACTACTGTCACAGCTAGTTCATATTGGTCCCGTAAAAGAAAATCGTTTGCAGTGTTCCAACAATACGATTTCCTGCTGCCTGTTCTGGAAAAACAAAAACCGTGAAGTAGAGAATTTTGCAACTTTTGAAATTGCGGACTGCAACCATTGTCAACTTAATGTCGCCAAAGATATTCTAAAGGGGAAGATCAGCATCCGGTCTCTTTTCCCTATATGAGTAGTGAGGACAGAAACACTGGTTATGTCCCTTTTAAACAGGACACATTTTACACAGCGATAGGCCAGTTGAATTCTCCGTTCAAGTTCCAGTCTGAGGTTTTGGATAGCCTCCACTGTGAAAAGTGTACTGTCACCACTAACGATAACTCTATCAGCCCGGTTCGCCGAGCTCTTAAGTAATCCATCTTACCCTTTTAGAATATCTTTGATGTCGCTTCCTGTCTATAAAGATGGTGGTAAACAGTCAAACAAAAGCCTTGGACTGTATATTGCAAGGAAGGCAAGGCAAGGCAAATGTTTTATTTAATACACACTTGGGGCACAGAAATACAAAACAAAGTACACACATAGTTAAATGATCGAACATCAAAACAGAGTGATGTCTGTATTATAAAAAAGGACAAGTAGATAACTAAGACAAATATACATACACCCTATTACAAAAAAACAAAACATGTGACATTTTTCGAGGAAAACAAAGCATTAAATTTATACGCATTTGGTCGCACAAAAAAGTACCGTGGAAGATATCTATTTATTTCAGTATTAAAGAAGGGACAATGCAGATTTGTTCTTCCCCAAAGAAGAAAGTAACTGTCAAAACGCCCCCAGACATGCAAAAGGGCTGTTCATCATGCTAGGGAAGAGAACAAAAGGTCCTTTTTCTTACATTTTATGAACTTTGCTCTTGTGAATCTGCATTGCAAGAGGAATGACATCGTGGATACAGAGGGTTGTAAAATAGGGGTTTGTCTGTAGTACAAGTAAGCTAAAAAAAATTCCCGATGTTAAAGGTTTTTGTTCCTGTTAACCCTTTCATCGCCACTGTTGCCTCTTGGCACCACAATGATTTAGCACCCATGTCACTAAAAGGCATCAAATGAGGGTCTAGTATCCAGTGACTTTATGTTCTTAATTTTGGGATGTAAGGATAGGCCCTATTTTATGCAGGTCACAGAGGAATCCCCAATATTGCCGACAAAATCTTTTCTCTACCCAGGTAAGTTTAATGGTAAATTTTGGCTGAGGAATAGCTAGCGTTGAAAGGGTTAATCTAAAATTAGGTTAGGCATCTCTGTGTCCAACTTGTGTTGTTTTCGTGGTTTATGACTCATCTGCACTTGGTTTCCCTGTTCAGGGGTGGCTGAACCGGCGTCCCATGGCGGAAAGGGACATAATCATGACGCTGTTTGAGGAGTCGTTCCCCTTCATCTATCGCTACGTCGTGCAGAACCTCACCTTCAAGATGGACATGCTGGAGGCCTTCGTCATCAGTCAGGTAGGGCTGGCTGCTCTCATGTTGGTAGGGCAGGTGAGGCCAGTGCGTCTCTGGGTCTCATCAGCACCTCGTTTCTGTTTGATTTTCGTAGATGTAAAACATTTACCTGATGCTTTTCTGAAGCTTCAGCTTCAAGGAGAGTGAGAAAACAATCATGTACTATGTAGAGTGAGAGTGATGGAGGATTGTGTACAATTCACACAGTTTAATGATCCAGGCCTTCTGCCCATGTCAGAGGGGAGGGGGTTACACAAGGAAAAACAACAATGACAACAGATCATCAGCACAAAGAACTCCATTATAAGCGAACATACAGGGGATTGTATAGAGAGAGAGAGAGAGAGAGAGAGAGAGAGCCTAACAATTATATGTGATTAAATTGTGAAGCCCACTGATTCATTGGAGAGAGAAGGGGGGGGGGGGCATAGACAGAGAGAGAGAGAGAGAGAAGAGCAAGGGAGAGAGAAAGAGAGGGAGGGAGAATGTTTGCAAAAACTAAACAAAATGTATATTCCTACCTGTGCACTCTAGATGCAAAAGAAAAGAGAGGGGAAAGGAAGGAGGGTAAATAAACTGACATTGTCAGTAGTGTCAACCCTTTATAGACGCCACTTGAATCAAAGGCAAACCCTGGTCTTAGCAATTAGCTAAATAACTGCTGGTCTCGGTTTCTGCGACTTGAACAAACCCGGGTGTAGCTGCGAATTGGAATTCGGAACGAGCGGCGTGGGAGCAACGCCACTGTACAGCCCAGAAGATGGGACAGCAAAAACCCCAAAAAAACAAAACAAAACAAAAACTGTGTGCAGGCCACCAAACTGATAATAATAATAATAATGAACATTTATATAGCGCTTTACTTCCTTTGCAGGGAGCTCAAAGCGCTTTACATGGCCAATAAAACACACCCTTGTTTTAACAATGAGCTAAATAACTGTGTGCAGGCCACCAAGCTGATGACGGGCCTGATTCCCGTGAAGGACGACAAGGACCACGGCCAGATGTCCCGACAGCACTACGAGCATTTGTATGTTTTCACTGTCATGTGGAGCGTCGGCGCCTTCCTCGAGTTGGACGACCGTGCCAAGATGGAAGAGTTTATCCGTAGCGCTGAGAACTTCTCCCTCGACCTGCCCAACATCCCATCGGATTCCGATGCCACCATGTTCGACTACTTTGTCGAAAACGACGGTAAGGATGTGTGTGCATGGTGTGTGGGATTATCTTATTAAAAAAAAAGAAGGAAAGGGGCTTCACCTTTAGGATAATAAGTAGAACAAGAGGCAAAGCCTTGAAGGCTCACTCGTTGTGGTTTTGGAGGTAGATCTAAATGCCAAATTGTTCAGAAAGGGTGCAGTTTCTATACTGGACCCATTGGCTTGATATGATATGCCACCCTACAAAATTGTAAGCGAATCTGTGCAGCGGTTCATGTGATGTTTTTGACAGACAAAAATCAAAGGTCAAGGTCATCATGGTCCCCGAGGTCAACAATACTTAGTACTCTTTATAATCTGAAGCTAGTCCACCTGCTTGCCAAATTTGGGGACTATCTGCTAGGATGTACAAGATATGCCCCAAACAAATAATTGACAATGTTTAAGGTCAAAGGTCAAGGTTAAGGTCAAGAGAGTATATAAGTCACCCTAGATACTATATCACCTTAGGCTGATACAACAGCATGTCAAATTTGGGGGCTGCGAAACTGTAAAAGATATGTCCAGGACAAAAATTACATGTTAAAGGTCAAAGGTCGAGGTCATTGGTTAATTTTGTTATGCAAATGATGTTTATTGAAAGCTTGCATAAATATCTATATGTATGCAAAGTTTAAGCAATGAGCGTCTCATAGATACCGTGAAAAAGCCCAACGTTTAAGTTACCACAGACAGACACACACACATACACCCGGAAAACTGAAGAAGCTTGAGAGCATAGACTCACTTCGTTGACACGAGTGAGCCAAAAAGTGTGTGTGAGTACCTCACTGCCCAACATCCCCTCAGATTCCGACGCCATCATGTTCGACTACTTTGTCGAGAATGATGGTGCGAATTGGGCAGGGCTGTAGTTTAGAAGTTTAGACACACCCTCATGTTTACAACCCTTGATCTCAAAGTCTGGTTCTTCCAAGTGTTTTTGCTTGTTTTTACCTTTTTACTGGTTTTTTCGAGAAAAAAAATTTGAAATTCGGGTTGCTTCCATCTGGAGAGTACATCACTACTAGCGCTGCACCACCCCTTTTTCCCCGAAATTTTTTCATGTTATCTTTTTGCTGTAATCAGGAAACTGGGCCCACTGGGACGAGCGTGTGAAGCCGTACCTGTACCCTACGGACCATGAGCCGGAGTACACCTCCATTCTGGTACCCAACGTGGACAACGTGAGAACCGAGTTCCTGATCGACACCATCGCCAAGCAGAACAAGGCGGTGCTGCTGATTGGAGAGCAAGGCACAGCAAAGACTGTCATGATCAACGGATACATGAGCCTCTACAACCCTGAGTTCCACCTCAGCGAGTCTGTCAACTTTTCGTCGGCTACCACGCCTTACATGTTCCAGGTTAGCTTCGGTTCTAGTGTTGGATTTTTATTGATCAGTTATGATACAAAAATATTCTTTAAGATCAAAACACAACACTGTTCATTGCAAGCTTTCGTATTTATTACAACACTTCCTCTGGCTTCGTGATCAATCAATCGATAAAAACATTCTTTATCATAATAGAGTGCATTTGGAAGAATTGAGACTCATGCCATGTTGTGGATACACATTCATGTAGCTGCAGTCTTTTCAGCCAGCTAAAGTCCGTTGTTGGACATAAGTCTTCCTGAGTTAGCTTCCATTCATTCCATGCTTTTCTCAGTTAGTTTCCATTCATTCCATGCTTTTCTACTCTCATTTCCTTTTAAATCTGTCGAGATTTTCTTTCCAGCTAGTTTTCTGTCTTCTATTGCGAGTACTGTCTTTCATGTATCATTACATTTGTTAATTTTACACACCCCCCCCCCCCCCCCCCCAGAGGACCATAGAGAGCTATGTGGACAAAAGAGTGGGGTCCACCTACGGCCCTCCTGCTGGCAAGAAGATGACGGTGTTCATCGACGACGTCAACATGCCCGTCATCAACGAGTGGGGCGACCAGGTGGCCAATGAGATTGTCCGACAGCTCATGGAGAACGGAGGCTTCTACAACTTGGAGAAACCGGGAGACTTCACCACCATCGCTGATGTGCAGGTGAGGTCCTGCTTCGTTTTCGTAGAAAGTCATGTAGATTATGCCTCGCAATCTTGAGGTTTTACACTATGGCCGGGTTAACATTAGACACGTAAGTTCCGTACGGAAAACACTAAATAAGTGGAAGAAAGAAGGATGAAAGTTTACGCATATAGGGGAAATTCGGATACTTGTGCAAATCTTTTCCCTTCTTTGTTTCACTTATTTATGGATTGCGCACAGGTTTCCGCATGGAATATCTGCTTATGTGTGTACACGGCCTATAAATCAAAGGTTAGTTATTTACGTTATACCTGCACAACATTCAGTCCATTGCTCCCATGCTCCTAAGTATAGTTTTCACTCTGGAAGATGTGATAAAATGCTTTATAATCAAACGTTTTTGTATTTGTCTCCATCATCTGTTCTGTTCTAAAAAGAAAACATCATTTTTCCCTCCCAGTTTTTGGCTGCCATGATCCAGCCCGGAGGAGGTCGCAATGACATCCCCCAGCGTCTGAAGCGTCAATTTGTGATCTTCAACTGCACCCTGCCCTCCAACACCTCCATCGACAAGATCTTCTCCGTCATCGGCCAGGGACACTTCTGCAAGGAGCGGGGCTTCAACGACTTGGTCATCAGTCTGGTCAAACGTCTGGTGCCCATTACGCGACGCCTGTGGCAGCTCACCAAGGTAATCTTCTTCGATCGCTCAGACAATTTCCTGTCGATAAAAATGAGAATGTGTGCAATGAGATTTTCAAAAACTATGTAGGCCTATCCAGGACATAACAATCAAAATTATTATTATTATTGTGAAAAATTATGAAAGATACTTACTCTTATGAAAGATCATTCCCCTCTTTTGCTATGATAGACTTGCCCAATCTAAATTTGGACCTATGATTTTTACTACTGGTGTGTCTATTCCATTGTAGAGGCTGTTTTTTATGCAGTTAAGGCCAGTACGGTTCATGTTTCTCTTAATAATCAAGATCTGCGTGCAGTGCATCTTGCTTCTTCGTTGCATGTTTGATTATCAGCTGATTTTATCTAAAAGAGGTAAAGAATCGATATATAATTGTTATTAGGACTTTGCAATGGAATTGCAATCGTGGAGATAAGCATCAAGGCTCTTGAGATAGGATAAAAGCAATATCCCATTGCAAAATCCTAATAACTGATAATATTTGCGTTTATGTTACCATTTTTAATCTCAGTAATGAGAGACATATTGCTGAAGAAATCAAGAGCAAGAATGGATGAACATTTTAGAAGTTCTGTGTTAGTTGTTTTTTTCTGCGAGTGCAATAAAGAAGTCACATTAATTATATCCAAAATGACATCTCCGGGTGACATAATTGTATCCATATTCTGATATATTTTCAGCTTTTTTTGTGCTAAAGATTGAATGGAATGTACTTTGTGTATGGATTAAACAGAAAAACGAATCTATTGCATTGTGAATTATTCTACTCATAAAAATGCTGACCGCCTGTATTACCACTGCATAGCAGTCAAAAAGAAAGAAACTATCACATTGTTATTTTACTACAGTGGAACCTCCCTTATAAGAGCTTCAAAAATCATCCAAAATGAGGTCCTATTGGCCATTGCACGTAGGGTTATTAACGCCCTTGGCGGCAAGAGGTAAGCCCTTGTTGATCAGTATCCAAAAGGGCATTCACTCTTGCAAAAGGAAGCCATTAAGTGGCCTCAAATAGGGTTATTGGCGAGAGTTATGCCCTTGTTTGTTTAGTACTCAACCATCTTCCCCCACCCACCAAGGGCATTCACTCTTGCAAAAGGTGTTCTTTGCAGTGGCCAATAAGGGAGGGGTCTTATAAGGGAGGTCATTTTAATACTTGCAAAGAAGGGCAATGTCTCAGAGAAGTAGGTCTTATGTGGGAGGGAGTCTTATAATGGGAGGTCTTATAAGGGAGGTTCCACTGTACTGTACAGATCAAGATGCTGCCCACCCCGGCCAAGTTCCACTACATCTTCAACCTGCGAGATCTGTCGCGCATCTGGCAGGGCATGCTGAAGACTGGCTCCTCCACCGTGACCTCGGAGAAGGTGCTCATGTACCTCTGGAAGCACGAGTGCTGCAGGGTCATTGCCGACAGGTACCCTAGGACTGTTCTTTCTGAACTTATTGCAGGGTCATTGCCAACAGGTACCATAGGGCTGTTCTTTCTGAACTTATTGCAGGGTCATTGCTGACAGGTACCATAGGACTGTTCTTTCTGAACTTATTGCAGGGTCATTGCCGACAGGTACCCTAGGACTGTTCTTTCTGAACTTATTGCAGGGTCATTGCCGACAGGTACCCTAGGACTGTTCTTTCTGAACTTATTGCAGGGTCATTGCCAACAGGTACCATAGGGCTGTTCTTTCTGAACTTATTGCAGGGTCATTGCTGACAGGTACCATAGGACTGTTCTTTCTGAACTTATTGCAGGGTCATTGCCGACAGGTACCCTAGGACTGTTCTTTCTGAACTTATTGCAGGGTCATTGCCGACAGGTACCCTAGGACTGTTCTTTCTGAACATATTGAAGGAAAATACCCTTGGAAGTGTTTTGTTAAACTGAGCAATCTGGGTGTTGAGTTGTTGTTGACATACCCTGGCTAGATGACTCCGGGGATCATCCCAACAGCCGAAGCACTTGAACACTATGGTACAAATCAGCTTAGCTCAACTTTTACTCAACTCAAATGCACCAGCTAAGGATGAGAACATTACATGTTTTTGACCACGTGGACAGCCACACTCCGTCTTCGGGGGATTTAGGAGACTTATGATGTTATGCTAGGAACTTGTCATGGCTAAAGACAATCCCAGCATAACTATGCTTAGCATAACAACATTTTGATGTAGCCTTGGTGTTCCAGCCTCTGTCAATTGGTCTGATACAGCCTTAAGCCAAGGCCAATGTTCATTGAGTGAAATTGCCTTCCACTTGAGCTGTTTTCTTTTTCAAAGAGAATCAAAATGCAGGACAACTGTATGATCAGCATGCTATTGTTATTTTCCTTTGAATTTGCAAGCTTTGAGATATAATTTTCTGAATCAGTAATGTTTTAACAATATGGCGTCTTTTTAAAAAAGCAAGTCATATTGAAAGCAATTATTATTGTTCTAAAAAGAGTAATAATGCAGACTTGTGTACACAGGCAAATGAACTTGGTGTTCCAAGTTGAGCTTATTTAGCACAGGGTGCTCAAGGTAAGTGGAAGTTTTTAACAAATGAGCTGCTTTGGACTGAATAGCATGTTTTGGATGGAAGAATCCGAACAGTATGTACGGCAGTTTTTTTCTGACCATAAACATGTTGTTTATTTTATCTGATATTTACCGATATGTTTGGATTTGTGCGTTTGTCCGTCTGATCTTACCTATGTGTCTAGAGGCATCGATAATTTTGTTTTACCTTTGCTCACATGCATGTAGATTTATGATTATTTTTTGTTCTGATCTTTGACAAGAGTTTTTTTCTTATATCTGATGTTGATTGGCGACATGTCTAGGTTCACCCACAAGGAGGATTTGGCCTGGTTTGTGAAGAACATGGGTCGCGTTGTCACGGAGAACATGAGCGAGGATTTGGCCAAGATGACGGAGCCTTTTCATTTCTTTTCAGATTTCCTCAGGTAGCGTTTCCCCATGTACCCCCACCCCATCACTCCCCTGCACTGTGGGTGCATGACCAGAATGTGGAGTATATCTTCACCCAGCACCTGCATGCGTGTTGTGCCTGCATTTATATATAATATGTAAATGTTGTAGTTCCCCAAACCATGTTCCTGAGCTTTGTCAGAAATTGGAATGAAAATCTGTTTAGCGTCCTCCGGTCTGGAACAGGGACATTAGTAGATATAAAGATGGTGGGAACGATCCTGGACGCAATGCCTGGAGGCAGTGCAACACCAGGAAAGTCCCGAATTATGAACAATACAGATAAGCATAATTAAAAGATTATCATAAATTATTATTTGTCAGAAATTGTTAAGTCTAAAGATGACTAACAGTGAATAAATCCAGTTTGGGACATTTTGTATGATCCACTTTTGTTTTTCATTCCACACTCTAAGTGCTCCTTAAAATTTGTTGCTGTTTATGTTTTTTCATATCTGTTAAATACTTTTTGTTTTTATGTTTCTTTTTTGTAAACAAATTTCCTTGAACATTAGAGAGAGAAAATGGAGCTTTACGTCCTCTTGGTCTGAATCAGACACATATGGGACATTTGTAAATACAAATATGGTTGGAACAATACTGGAGGCAATGCCCGGAGGCAGTACGAAACCAGTAAAGTCCCGATTTTTAATATTAATACAGATAGCTGTAGCGGTGACCACGCCTCGGTTAAACCTCATCGGCTATGGCACCGCCACAAGTAGTAGAGTTCCTTGAACATTATAACATTTTGAATATTATAATATTTTGAATATTATAATATTTTGAACATTATAACATTTTGAATATTATAATATTTTGAACATTATAATATTTTGAACATTATAACATTTTGAATATTATAATATTTTGAACATTATAATATTTTGAACATTATAACATTTTGAATATTATAATATTTTCCCAAAATAAATTTGGATAATATTTGACATTTTTTCTGTTGTTGCATTGTCGTTCCCTGGCTTAAAGACTCCAGGGATCATCCCAACAGCCGAAGTACTTGAACACTGGTACAAATGCACCAGCTAGGGATGAGAACATAACCTGTGTGGACGTTTTTGATTACCCCGCCACATGGGCAGCCACACTCCGACTTTGGAGGAGGACATTTTTTCTGATACAGTGGAACCTCCCTTATAAGACCTCCCATTATAAGACTCCCTCCCACATAAGACCTACTTCTCTGAGACATTGCCCTTCTTTGTAAGTATTAAAATTACCTCCCTTATAAGTCCCTTATATTAAGACCTCATTTTGGATGATTTGTTAAGGTCATGAAAAGGAGGTTCCTCTGTACTGAAGAGTTTTGGGAACTACAACAGCACGTTGATGTGTGTCGACCACAGTGTTCAGCACAATCTTCACAGTAACCCATGGCTTGATGGATGTCTTCAAGGAGCGTTCAGTAGTGTTCATAGCTGCAGACATGTGTTCTTAGATTCACCAGAACAGAAGACTCGGACTGGTTGGTGAAGACCATGGGCCGGGTGGTGATGGAGCAGTTGAGGGAGGAACTAGCCAAGCACACAGAACCCTATCATTTCTTTGTCGAGTTCCTCAGGTAGCCTCCCTTTAATTGACCATCCGCTTCTTTCCCCGCCTGGCTTATTGTTGTCTCCCTTGAGACGTTAGCTGTGGTAGTTGTTCTTCAGTTTGGGCTGCGGTCAGCTGGCTGTGTTTTTGTCCCGACTGTGCTTCGTTTCAGTTTTCAATTTAGTTTGATGAGTTGCAGGTAGAGTTGTTGCCGATTTGCTTTTTTTTGCGCATGTGTTTTGATTTTGTGTGGACTTCACTGACATGATTGCCATATGTGTTCATTTTAAAACATTTTTTTTTACAAATGCTTTTACCAAAGACTGATTTTGTGGGAGAAAAAGGATGAGGAACAGACTTGTCATGGCATAACTACTGTAATACTTGTACATGTATCAAACTGCATTTCTCCATAAGAGTATGGGAATGCTATCTAGAATACCAGAATAAAAGGATGCTTTGTTTTAAAAAAAAGAAAGAATAAAAAATGGTTACATGCTTTTGATGGCTTCAATAAATTTGATTTTACCTTTGCCATGAGAAAGGCTACATTTGGCTGTGGAAACAAGCTTGGTCTTGGCTGTCATTATTACTATTATTCAGGACCATAAGATCTTAAATGGTAAAAGCATTTGTTTTTGTGTGTGTGTTTTTTTAGACGTGAATCTTATGCTTGTCATTTCTACACTATGCGCATTTTATTTTGCTTGGTGTCTTTTTTAGCACGTTTTGTTTTTATTATCACTTCAATCTGACTTGCTTGATTCACATTCTTTTATATGTGTGCACTAATATAGCAGAGTGTGTTGCTTGGTGATGCTTGATGAAGTTAATGAACGCACTGCACATTATTGTCGCTTCATGCTTTAGGTGTGTCACTGTGGACGATCTTCGTTGGTTCGACAAGACCGTGCTTCGCGTCGTGGGAGAAGAGTTGTCAGATGATCATCACGAAATGGTTTCCACCCATCCTTTCTTCTGTGACTTCATGAGGTATTCAATCTCACTGCAAAGCAAGGGGCTGCAAGTAAAGTCATAAAAATGGGTCTTGATGGCTACTTTGTGGATACAGGATCCCCCCCACCTTCCCTTCCTTTACCCAACCCCATTAAGTTATCCGACTTCAAACTTCAGTAAGCGTAACTCTACTCCAAACTTTAGTAAGCATAACTCTACTCCAAACTTCAGTAAGCGTAACTCTACTCCAAACTTCAGTAAGCATAACTCTACTCCAAACTTCAGTAAGCATAACTCTACTCCAAACTTCAGTAAATGTAACTCTACTCCAAACTTCAGTAAGCGTAACTCTACTCCAAACTTCAGTAAGCATAACTCTACTCCAAACTTCAGTAAGCGTAACTCTACTCCAAACTTCAGTAAGCGTAACTCTACTCCAAACTTCAGTAAGCATAACTCTACTTCAAACTTCAGTAAGCATAACTCTACTCCAAACTTCAGTAAGCATAACTCTACTCCAAACTTCAGTAAGCATAACTCTACTCCAAACTTCAGTAAGCGTAACTCTACTTCAAACTTCAGTAAGCGTAGCTCTACTCCAAACTTTAGTAAGTGTAACTCTACTCCAAACTTTAGTAAGTGTAACTCTACTCCAAACTTCAGTAAGCGTAACTCTACTCCAAACTTCAGTAAGCGTAATTCTACTCCACTCTCCGTACCATCCTGCAATGGTTTGGCTAGCCACTCTTTTTTTTTAAGCATAGTAATTCTTCAAGCATTTAAAGACATGCTGACGCACCACAATTAATTCCCTTGTTTTTTTCTGGGTAGATGTGACCCACATACAAATTCCCCCAACTTCAAATTGAGGCTGCTCTTTAAAATGATCTTTCGCTTTGAATTTGGGGGCATTTGTATGGGAGTCAAACCTGGTCAAAACAAGATTTCTTACCAGCTATAAGAGGGAAAACACGTGAAACCCGTGGTTTTGACACGTGATCTGGTGGGTCTTTAAAATGATCTAGTTAAGTATTTCATGCATCCATTTTTCCTCCTAAGATTGCCTAACACTATTGGCATGTACTTTCTCCCCTTAAAGTCATTCCTAGTAAGCATCCTCCCCATCACTCCCTTTTCACCTACTACTTGTCTGCTATTTCTGCTAGACTGGACTTTCCTGTCTCCAATTTTTGACAAAACAAAACCATTAAAGAAGATGATGGTGCTGTTTTTTTAATTGAAAGAAGAATTAAAGATGTCCGAATTGCTCATTTTGTTAGCCATTAATCCCAAACCCCCCTCCCCCTTACTGTGAATGTTTAACAAATTCATGGAAGTGTGTGACAATCTGGGGTCAGTTTCACTGGGTGCCAACGTCTTGAAGTTTCAACTTTGAGACTACCCCGACAGGCGAAGTCGGAAGACAGTACAGGTATCTTTCTCTAAATGTGTGAACTAAAGCTGTGTAGATGTCACCACATGTTGTGTAGATGTTACCACATGCTGTGTAGATGTCACCACATGCTGTGTAGATGTCACCACATGCTGTGTAGATGTCACCACATGCTGTGTAGATGTCACCACATGCTGTGTAGATGTCACCACATGCTGTGTAGATGTCACCACATGCTGTGTAGATGTCACCACATGCTGTGTAGATGTCACCACATGCTGTGTAGATGTCACCACATGTTGTGTAGATGTCACCACAAGCTGTGTAGATATCACCACATGCTGTGTAGATATCACCACATGCTGTGTAGATGTCACCACATGCTGTGTAGATGTCACCACATGCTGTGTAGATGTCACCACATGCTGTGTGATGTCACCACATGTTGTGTAGATGTCACCACATGTTGTGTAGATGTCACCACATGTTGTGTAGATGTCACCACATGCTGTGTAGATATCACCACATGCTGTGTAGATGTCACCACATGCTGTGTAGATGTCACCACATGTTGTGTAGATGTCACCACATGTTGTGTAGATGTCACCACATGCTGTGTAGATGTCACCACATGCTATGTAGATGTCACCACATGCTGTGTAGATGTCACCACCGAGGCAGCAGTAGATCTAGTCACTGTGTGGTGTGTGCGCATATAAAACCATGCACTTAACATTTAAAAAAAAATTATCATTGTTGTTGATGATTTGGTTAGATGTGGCTCTACATACTTTATGTTTCGTCAGCTATGTTTTAAGTGTGTGATCAAAATTATTTTGGGATATATTTGCTTTACAGTCTTTTTTAAGTTCAATTTCTTTGAATTGACATTTAATTTGGTGTTGTCTTTTGTGTGTGCATTTTTTGTTTGTTTGTGTGTGGTGTTTCTTCATTCTGTTACGTCTGTCTTGCCACTGTCTCACTCCCTGGACTATATATTATCTGTATTATCACACACACACGCACGCACACGCACATACACACACACTAGAAATAAACAGTGTAAAAAAGCAAAAGTAAAAACAAAAACCAAAATGTTCTATGGATAAATACATTTATTGAATCTTTTTGTGAAAACATATGAACATTGAAAATTCATGATTACTAAATAAGTATACATGTTGCATTGAAGTAAATAAATGCTTGATCATAATTTGCTGTATCTCAATAGATTCAATGCATACTGGCATATTTTGCTTCCTATCTGCTTGCTTTGTGAGAATCGCCTGAAGGCTATTTGATGATGCCGGTAGTGTGACTTTTTTAAAATTTTTAGAAACCTGTGAATGAGTATGTTTGTGAAATGAAAGGCTTTCTCTTTTAAGCAGAATTTTTTTGTTGTAGTTTTGACTTGGTATTAAGTGGCCAAAAAGAAGTCTGAAAAGAAAAAAGAAGATGACATAGTGACTCATGATGTAAAAGCACTGGATATTTCACCAGATATGCTAATAATTTTAGTGTTCTGCTGTAGAGGATTTAAAGACTTCTTCTTTTTCTGTGAAAGCACCCACGCTTATATCGTGTGGTATACAAAGCTATACATGAATATGATTGATGAATATAAAATGCCTGAAACTTTACACTGTGAAATGAAACGGCTGATGTTTCTCACAGAGACGCCCCAGAGCCAACTGGGGAAGAAGGAGATGATGCAGACTTGGACATGCCCAGGATCTATGAACCGGTAAGCATGTAACCCTATGCTTTACACATGTTTGTTGTCTTCTTCTTCTTCTTCCAGGTACTGGACAGGCCCTTTTGCGCGCATTTGAAGTCCAACAATTGGTGACTTTAGGCACACGGCATATAATAAAAACTGGATTTAAAAAAGTTCTGCAGTTTTATTTTGCAAAATATTATTTATGAAAAATATGTGTTTTTCTCCACCTGATATTTGATGGGACCTTTTTTTAGCCGATGCAGAATTGCTTTGTTCCCTTTGTGTTGAGAATTTTCTGAATGGCCACTGGTTTTAATGTGGCACTCCATGCGAGGCTAACGGATGTGTTATGTCATTGGTTTTAATGTGGCACTCCATGCGAGGCTAATGGATGTGTTATGCCATTGGTTTTAATGTGCCACTCCATGCGAGGCTAATGGATGTGTTATGTCATTGGTTTTAATGTGGCACTCCATGCGAGGCTAATGGATCTGTTATGCCATTGGTTTTAATGTGCCACTCCATGCGAGGCTAATGGATGTGTTATGTCATTGGTTTTAATGTGGCACTCCATGCGAGGCTAATGGATGTGTTATGCCATTGGTTTTAATGTGGCACTCCATGCGAGGCTAATGGATGTGTTATGCCATTGGTTTTAATGTGGCACTCCATGCGAGGCTAATGGATGTGTTATGTCATTGGTTTTAATGTGGCACTCCATGCGAGGCTAATGGATGTGTTATGCCATTGGTTTTAATGTAGCACTCCATGCGAGGCTAACGGATGTGTTATGCCATTGGTTTTAATGTGCCACTCCATGCGAGGCTAACGGATGTGTTATGCCATTGGTTTTAATGTAGCACTCCATGCGAGGCTAACGGATGTGTTATGCCATTGGTTTTAATGTGCCACTCCATGCGAGGCTAACGGATGTGTTATGCCATTGGTTTTAATGTGCCACTCCATGCGAGGCTAACGGATGTGTTATGCCATTGTTTTAGTGT
Source organism: Phymorhynchus buccinoides (assembly GCA_017654935.2). Lineage (NCBI taxonomy): Eukaryota > Metazoa > Mollusca > Gastropoda > Neogastropoda > Raphitomidae > Phymorhynchus > Phymorhynchus buccinoides. Next base: position 11,620,679 of record CM065699.1, read on the forward strand.
GCCACTCCATGCGAGGCTAACGGATGTGTTATGCCATTGGTTTTAGTGTGCCACTCCATGCGAGGCTAACGGATGTGTTATGCCATTGTTTTAGTGTGCCACTCCATGCGAGGCTAACGGATTTGTTATGTCATTGTTTTAATGTGCCACTCCATGCGAGGCTAACAGATTTGTTATGTCATTGTTTTAATGTGCCACTCCATGCGAGGCTAACAGATTTGTTATGTCATTGTTTTAATGTGCCACTCCATGCGAGGCTAACGGATTTGTTATGCCATTGTTTTAGTGTGCCACTCCATGCGAGGCTAACGGATTTGTTATGTCATTGTGAAGTGCTCGCTGTTTGTTGCTTTGCTGCCTTCTAGATCCCTCCGTTCAAACGCTATTGTGTGAACATAGCCACATAGTCAGACAGGAACAATCAGACAGACAGCAGTGAAAACGTTAACCAGCATCTCTTCGCCACGGTTAAAGCAAAAACAACTGATCCCAGGGATCGGGCATACTTTTTCTAGTTGTGGTGTAATTAGTGTTAATTAATAAACCACGCTTTGTGTACATTATAGCCAGGGTTGGAATAGAAAAGCTCTGCCTCGCGGTGGCTCGCTGTGATTCAAATGTAGGCGCACGCTCAGCGCCTCCAAGGAATGGGAGGGAGGGATGGATGGGGAAGGAAGGAGATGCAAAAGAGGAGGAGGTGAGTGGGTTTCCTCTTTTATAGTCCGGACTTTTATAGTCCGGACGTGCCTTTAACACTGTGGAGTGTACAGTTCAGTTCAGTTCAGTGGTTTATTTAACGTCTGTTCACCATTGATGATATTAGACGAAAAATAAAAGAAGAAAACAATAGTAGTAAAGATAATCTCTAACTAACAATTAATAACATAAATGATAATTGGAACAATAAAATTAACTGATTGAAATTGATAAAAGACACATCAAAGCAACTTTGCAACTTGGGATTGTGCAATTATAGTAGCAATATTAATGATGTAAGGGCTGGATAATATTTGACACTCATTTTGGAAGTTGATAACGTCAATAGATTTGTCTCTATAAATTGGAGTTAATATAGAGCATTCTATCAACAAATGGCACACTGAAATGACCATTATATCAAGGGTTGTGATAGAAAGTTCAGGCATAAGCTTTGGTCACCGCATGCGTCCGTTACTACTGTGGTTCTGATTACTGATGGGTCACAGATCGACAGCTTTGAGCAGCTGGAGGAGCGCCTGCTGTTCTTCCTGGGGCAGTACAACGAGAGCATCCGCGGGGCCGGCATGGACCTGGTGTTCTTCAAGGACGCCATGACCCACCTGCTCAAGATCTCCCGCATCATCCGCACCCCTAGGGGACACGCCCTGCTGGTGGGGGTGGGGGGCTCCGGCAAACAGTCCCTGACTCGTCTGTCGAGTTTCATCGCCGGTTACAAGACTTTCCAGATCACGCTCACCAGGTAAGGAGGTGGTGATTTATAACTGTGGGGGTTCATGGCAGTGTCTCGCCGAGTTATGTCAATATTTGTTGACATCTACCGTGTTTTATTCAATTCAATTCTATTCAATTCAATCATTTTATTGTCTTCACAAAAAGCAAAGAAATTCGCTGCCTGGCATGCACATTTTATAAATAATAATAAGACATGACACAAGTAATGTTTCGGAAGACCTCAAATTTTAATGGACTATGAGGCGATACTTTTCACTTAGTCCTGTATGATGTGTACATAATTCCAAAATTTCACGTTTGTATCTGTCACCGTTATTTAACCTTTTCATCGCCAATGTCGCATTTTTGCACCACAATGACTTAACACCAATGTCATTAAAAACCTTGAATTCAGGGTCTGTTATCCAGTGATTTTTGTGTTCTTGATTTGGGGAGTTAAGGATAGGCCTTTTTTTAAGCATGTAGTAAAGGAATCCCCAATATTTCAGACAAAATCTTTTGTTTACCTATGTAAGTTTATTGGATAATTTTGGCTAAGAAATGGCTGGCGGCGAAAGGGTTAAAAAAATGTTTTGGGGTAACCTATGCAAACGGCCAGTATACAGTGTTTGCAAAGGGAAGAAAATGTCCAGGATAGAGTGAGTTAACAGATCTATAACAATGCCTGTTGGACAGGTCGTACAATGTGTCCAACCTGCTGGACGACCTGAAGTTCCTGTACCGCACGGCCGGCCAGGAGGGCAAGGGAATCACCTTCCTCTTCACTGACCAGGAGATCAAGGACGAGGGGTTCCTGGAGTACCTCAACAACATGCTGTCTTCTGGAGTGGTCAGTGTTTCACCTATTGTCAGGGGTGCATGTGGGTGTGCCTGAATCCTGAATTCAGGCAATTTAATGCTGCTTCAGGCAGCTGAGTGCCTGAAAAAACGTCTCTTTAATATGATATCGTTCTTTTGTACATTGGGTTTCGGCAAGAAAGTTCAGGCAAAAGTTTTGGTCACTGCATGTACCCATGTATTGTTTCCCCTTCCCCTTTGAAGGTAGTAGTAGTGGCACAAAGTCATGACAATGATAGCCATAATTCGCCTTGGCATGAGGCTGTGTCAGACCAGTTGACATACGCTAGAACGCCAATGTACATCAAAATGTTGTTATGCTCTGAATGGTTGTGTGGGGATTGTCCTAAGCCATGACAAGCTCCTAGCATAACATCATCAGTCTTAAATCCTCCGAAGTCGGAGTGTGGCTGCCCATGTGGCATGGTATTCAAAAACTGTCACACACGTAATGCTCTCATCCCTAGCTGTTGCATTTGTACCATAGTGTTCAAGTGCTTCGGCTGTTGGGATGATCCCTGGAGTCTTTAAGCCAGGGTAAGACAACAACAACAAACAACAACAACATAGCCATAATGATTATAAAGAACAAGGGTTCCTGGAATTTCTCAACAACATGTACTATATTTTTCGGACTATAAGGCGATACTTTTCCCCCAGACTGAGACCCCTGTGCCTTATGATATGACTATAAGGCGATACTTTTCCCCCAGACTGAGACCCCTGTGCCTTATGATATGACTATAATGCGATACTTTTCCCCCAGACTGAGACCCCTGTGCCTTATAATATGACTATAAGGCGATACTTTCCCCCCAGACTGAGACCCCTGTGCCTTATGATATGACTATAAGGCGATACTTTCCCCCAGACTGAGACCCCTGTGCCTTATGATATGACTATAAGGCGATACTTTCCCCCAGACTGAGACCCCTGCACCTTATAATATGACTATAAGGCGATACTTTTCCCCCAGACTGAGACCCCTGTGCCTTATGATATGACTATAAGGCGATACTTTCCCCCCAGACTGAGACCCCTGCACCTTATAATATGACCAATAATACAGTAAGAAAACAAAAGTTACAAAATCTGAATTTTGTGTAAAATATGGGGGTGCGTTTTATAATAAGATCAGAAAAATATGGTACTTAGGCATGATCATTGTCGCTTCAGTTTTTCCTTCTTTGTTCAGTGTATGTTAATTCCTAACATTCACTAAGATATTTGGACTAATGTTACATTTTCGTACATAGTCACAACTGACTATAAGCTGGAGATTTGCAGAAAAAATATTGCTTGTTTTGTTTTACTTAGACATCTTAACATCATTGTTGATTTTGCTCCTGTCTCTTTAAGATACAAATAATGTAATATTCCGGGTTTACCTGTATGCATATAGTATAGTAGGTAGTAGGTATTAGGCCAAACAGCATGTTTCAAAGCAAGGTCAAGGTTATGGTGAAGATAGACTGTGTTATGGATTTATTTTGTTCAACTGCAGTATTACAAATAGAGCAATAAAGGAGAAAATGTTTGTGTTGCAAAACCCTTTGAGCGTGTGTTTCCTTAATTGTACCAATAAAGATAAAAGAAAAGTCCTGAAGATATTTTAAATGTGGGTGAAGAACAATTTATGACTGATGGCAGCAACTCGCATCGTTGGACGGTACTGTTGATCACAGGTGGCCAACCTGTTCGCCCGTGACGAGATGGACGAGATTCTGGGAGAGCTGGTGCCCGTCATGAAGAAGGAGTTCCCACGGCGACCACCGTCCAATGAAAACCTCTACGAGTATTACCTCAGCAGAGTGCGTGCCAATCTGCACGTCGTCCTGTGTTTCTCACCGGTAGGTTGTTGTCTTTTTTTTTCCCCCCCCCCCCCCCCCCCCCCCCACCCCCCCCTAAGCTCGAAACTGGTGACTTTCCTTAGAATCAAGGGTGACCAAGCATATTTTCTGTCCTTGTTTTTGGTACCTTGCACCTTTTCAAAGAAAAAGACGTAACAGTAGTGTTTTGCGTAGGTGGGGAAGGAACTGCTCAAACTGTTCTCCAGATTGGCGTTGAACCTAGGTAGAGAAGAGGTCTTATTCAAGTTCTCTACACTGGTTCCCCCTTGTATCTTTTCAAAGAAGTAATGGTGTTTTACATAGGTAAGGAAGGAATTGTTCTCTAGATTGACATTGTGTGTAGTTAGAGTAGAATTGACTAAAGTTCTCTACACTTGTTCTTAATACAGGTTGGAGAGAAGTTCCGACAGAGGGCCCTCAAGTTCCCTGGCCTGATCTCTGGCTGCACCATGTATTTCTAACTAATGTTTATTCCTTCATCTTTCTTTATTCTCAGGTTGGAGAGAAGTTCTGACAGAGGGCCCTCAAGTTCCCCGGCCTGATCTCTGGCTGCACCATGTATTTCTAACTAATGTTTATTCCTTCATCTTTCTTTATTCTCAGGTTGGAGAGAAGTTCTGACAGAGGGCCCTCAAGTTCCCCGGCCTGATCTCTGGCTGATGTATTTCTAACTAATGTTTATTCCTTCATCTTTCTTTATTCTCAGGTTGGAGAGAAGTTCCGACAGAGGGCCCTCAAGTTCCCCGGCCTGATCTCTGGCTGCACCATGTATTTCTAACTAATGTTTATTCCTTCATCTTTCTTTATTCTCAGGTTGGAGAGAAGTTCCGACAGAGGGCCCTCAAGTTCCCCGGCCTGATCTCTGGCTGCACCATGTATTTCTAACTAATGTTTATTCCTTCATCTTTCTTTATTCTCAGGTTGGAGAGAAGTTCCGACAGAGGGCCCTCAAGTTCCCCGGCCTGATCTCTGGCTGCACCATGTATTTCTAACTAATGTTTATTCCTTCATCTTTCTTTATTCTCAGGTTGGAGAGAAGTTCCGACAGAGGGCCCTCAAGTTCCCTGGCCTGATCTCTGGCTGCACCATGGACTGGTTCCAGCGGTGGCCCAAAGACGCTCTGATCGCGGTGGCCGACCACTTCCTGGCGGAGTTTGAGATCGTGTGCAGTGCGGAGGTGAAGAAGCAGGTCATCCAGACCATGGGCATCATCCATGACGGGGTGGCTGAGAGCTGCGTTGACTACTTCCAGAGGTCAGTGCTCGTGAAGGAAGTGCTTAGGAAGGAAGGTGGCAGAGTGGTTAAGCCGTTCACCTGCCAATTTCATTTCGTGAGTGATCCGGGTTCGAATCCCGGCTTCACACTTTTTTTCTAGTTCGATGGGAAAATCGAACTGAACGTCGAGTCCTTCGGATGGGGACTTGAAGCTAGCCTGACTCATGCACTTTACTGTATGTCTGCGTTTGCGAACAAACAGTATAATGTACAGTGTTTTCTCAAACTGTGTCTGTTTAGCAGCAGTTTGGTAATGCATTATTTTCTCCATACACAGGTATCGGCGTTCAACCCACGTGACCCCCAAGTCATACCTGTCGTTCCTCAACAGCTACAAGGCAGTGTATCGCAGCAAGAGGGAGGAGATTGGGGAGATGGCTCAGCGCATGAACACAGGTCAGTTTGCAGGACAGGTGAAAATAGGAATTGTTCGGAAATAATTAAGGGGAGTAATTTCATAGTGTGTAGGAGTTATCTTGCCTAATTCAATCGGTCAAACAGGGGGAGTTACTCTACCATCAGGTAAATCCCCAGCCCTCGCTTCGTGTGTTTGATGATACGCACAGCATGTAGAACGCAGTGTGTCATTCTAAACTTGATGTAATTTGTATTTTTACGTCACAGTTTGCAAGTTCTATCACTTTGTAGCAACTGGTCACCCCTTATTTAAAAAAAAAAGTTTGCAAGTGGCTGAATCGCATCCTGCAGTTTCAAGTTTCGACGCCATTGTTGCATTGTTGCTATGGTATTTGAACGAGTAATGGAGGTAAGCAACTCTAATTTTCACGAAGTGCTCTCCCCTAGTTTTTTTTCTCCCAAAATCGTCTATTGTATGGCCATAGAAACGGTCAAATCATGCACAGTGCAAAAATCACACATGCAACACTTCTGCAGCATCGGGCATGGTAATTTTCAGAGAAGGCAGAAAAACAAACGTCGGAAGGGGGTTAAACTTGAGGAGATGCCCTTTCCCCAATTTTGAACATTTTTATGAATTCATCTTCAAGAGCAATTGCCCCTTGATCACCAAAAATGAAAGGTTTTTAATCCCTTGATTATACCAAGAGATGACATCGTCTGAAACTCTAAAATATTATTTTCTAAGAAAAACGCTTTTCCTCCACTACCATGCCTGAGCACACAAGTGATGGTGCAACTGCATCATCAGTTCAGTTAACTCATTCGCATCGCAATGATTTTGAATTATTAAAAAACCCTCACAAATCACTCCAGCCATACACACATAAACAAAAAGAGAAATGAAAGAAGTTTACAGGTTTTTACTTAAGGTTTAGACATAGGGATGTGGTAGATCAGACTTTTTTATATATAGACTTTATATAGAACAACTCTGTACAGCAATTAGTTACCCCACTTTAAACTACTACAAACGCATAGTTAGAGGCAAAAATGTGGTCTAAGGGAGCGAAGCAAGTTTAGAAGTGACCAAAGTGTGGTGTGAACACAGATTTACTTCCCTTGAAACAAATACATCAAATTGACAGCTTTATATTAATGGTCAACTTAGGACGCTGATTTCACCGCCAGGGGGCAGTCAAACCAGTAGGGGCATAGCGCGTTATATTCTTAGTTGGGGGTAGTGAGAGAGAGAGAGAGGGAAATGAGTCCCTCTCTCTCTCTCTCTCTCTCTCTCTCTCTCTCTCTCTCTCTCTCTCTCTGTCTCTCTCTATTGACTAAAGAGTAACATTGCAATACTTTCAGTATAAATTCGAACCTGAAGTGCCAACCGGAAGTGGGGACGGAAATGGCCAAATTTGGCCAAATTTTAATATTGAATAACTTGCAAAGGGCTGTTTGAGGGGAGAATCCTGTCATGTTTGCTCTCAAAGGCAAGCAAATGCCCTCTAGTTAAACATTGCTATTGTGAAACAAACTCAAAAGCTGGTCAAAGATTGTCCCCCGCCCCCCAAATCACAGTTATAAAGTGTAAAACTATGAATGTTGAAAGAGATTGGACGTGAAAAGATTCACCCAGCTATCTGTGCTTTCGTGCCCCCAGGTCTGGAGAAGCTGATTGAAGCCTCAGAGGCCGTAGCAGAACTGAGCAAGGAGCTGGCAGTGAAGGAGAAGGAGCTGGCCATCGCCTCACAGAGAGCGGAGGCCGTGCTGAAAGACGTGACCATCAAGGCGCAGAGCGCGGAGAAGGTCAAAGAGCAGGTGCAGAAGGTCAAGGACAAAGCCCAGGCCATCGTGGACACCATCGAGAAGGACAAGGTGATCGCGGAGTCCAAGCTGGAGGCTGCCCGCCCGGCCCTGGAAGAGGCGGAGGCTGCCCTGAACACCATCAAACAGGCCGACATCGCCACCGTCAGGAAGCTGGGCAAGCCGCCCCACCTCATCATGAGGATCATGGACTGCGTGCTCATCCTCTTCCAGAACAGGCTCAAGCCCACCAAGCAGGACACGGAGAAGCCCGAGTTTTTTGAGCCGTCCTGGAGCAACTCGCTCAAGGTGGGTAGCAGTAGAGGGTGATAAGCCAAAGCAAAATGAAGCAAACATTAAAGAAGAAGAAGAAACAAGATGATCTCATGTCTTTTCATCATGATTTTCTTTGTCAGAACATTTCTTCTTATACTTATTCTTCTTCTGTGTTGCCAGGCCATATGACCATAATGGGTGAGGTACGTATGTGTTAAGTTTTCACTAGTCTCCCCCATTGCATTCAGCCTACACATTCTGATTTCAGACCTGCCAACCTTTCCGCTTTGAGCGGAATTTTTTCCACTCAGACAATTTTTCCGCTTGAGTCCATAAAATTCTGCTTTCCAAACTTGTAAAAAAATTTTTGTAGTGACGCAAACCGATCGTCTTATATACAGAGCGGCACAGCTGCCGTGCGTATAACCAACTTTGCACTCTATATACGCATTTCCAGCTTCGCACTTCCACCTAGAACTTTAGAAGTCAGTGTGCGCGACAATAAGCTGCTTATCTGTTGAAGAAAAGAAAGAGATTCGATCAACATTTCCACCAGCAATACATGGAAAAGTTTCCGTGCATTCAGAGATCAAGAAAGTGTGCATCACGCTCGATTTACCATGTGCTCACTAGACTTTAAAGTCTCCCATGGATGGTATCAAGACCGAAGATGTTGACATCGAAAGCCACATTACCTCTAAGCGTCATATTATCAAAACTGCAAACTTCCTGGCTTCGTCTTCCATTGTAACCGACTTTTTCAAGCCAATGGAAGGAAAGGAGGACAAAGATGAACTTGAAGTGATTCATTATCTTCCTTCCAAGTCTCATTATTAAGTCATCTATGGCACCAATCGTCTAGGTCTGCCAAATAAAAAGCACAGACGAACAAACCAAACGTTTCCTATTGTGTGAGAATGGTTGAGACACTTCCAGACAAGACTTGCTTTAAACAAGACAAGTTCACAAGTCTTAAAAAGTGCTTACTTGAAATTACAGTCGAGTCCGGGTAAAACGAATTTTAACGGAACACAGACTCAGTTCGTTGTATCAGGATTTCGCTCTACATGTACATGTACAATGTATGTTGAAAACAAAAACAGTTCAAACACTCGCCAATGATAACCGAAAACATAAACTTGACCAGTTTGGATCGTCTGTCTTAATCACGGGATGTACAAGGCTTGAAGAAGTTCAGCAGTGTTGTCTGACGCTGATCTGTTTTGGCACTTTTCAACAAGTTTGTCCATTAAGTGACAACACATCACACAAATTTAGTTTGTTATAGGCTTTCACGAACTTTTCGATCTTTATTTTGAGCGCGAATTGTAAAGCGACCTTGAGAAACCGAATGATCTGTAGGAAGCCTAGGCCTAGCAGACGACCCAGTGTGAATCTAAATGAGTTCACGCATGCGCAGTTCATATTTTCCAACTTCCTTCCTCTTGACAACACGTTCTAGCTTGGAGTTTGAAGGCCTAGGTTTTTGCAGCGCATCGCACAGGCTGAGTTCGTTATAGGCTATTTTTCCAAGTAAATAAAATTATCCTGGGGCGTAGAACATGAGTTCGTAAAAAGCGGATGTTCGTTATTTCAAAAGGATTTTTTGTTCGTTATACCCATGGCTTTGCAAGTGACAATTCGTTAATCGCGAAATTTCGTTAAAAGCGAGTTTGTTATAGTTGGACTCCACTGTATGTTTGCGCGAAAGGTAAAATGCTGCATCAAAATTCCTCTTAACTCCCAAAAATTCCTCTTTGGTTTGTTGGCAGGTCTGCGATTTCAATATTGTCTTAACTACTTTCCTCTGCATGAGTGTGTCTCTCTCTCCATGTCTCTCCCTCTCCCTCTCTCTCTCTCTCTTTCTCCTCTTGTATATTTTTTTGTCGTTGCATCTCCCATTTTTCAGTCATCACTTGAAATTTTTAGTTTTGTTTTTGTTTTTCTCTCCACAGTTTATGTCCAGGGTCTCCGTGTTCAGTCAGCACTGGAAATTTACCATTTCATTTCTCTATCACAGTTGATGTCCCAAATCAACTTCCTTGGGTCCCTGATGTCCTTCCCCAAGGACAGCATCAACGATGAGACAGTGGAGCTGATGGAGCCCTACTTTGCCTCGGAGGACTACAACTTTGAAACGGCCAAGAAGGTCTGCGGCAATGTGGCCGGCCTGCTCTCCTGGACAAAGGCCATGGCCGCTTTCTTCTTCATCAACAAGGAGGTCCTGCCACTCAAGGTAAGATGCATCTTTCTCTGTGTGTTTCTCTAAATTGGTAAATTTAACCATTTTCGCCGCCAGCCATTTTTCAGCCAAAAAATACCATTAAGCTTAACTGTGAAGAGAAGAAACAAAAGCTGCAATATTGGGAATTCCTCTGTGATATATTTAACATTAGGCCTATCCTTACCTCCGAAAGTAAAGAAAATAGGGTCTTTGGATAACAGGCCCTGATTTTATATCTTTTAGTGACATGGGTGTTAAACCATTGTGGTGCCTAAATGCGACATTGGTGGTGAAAGGGTTAAATAAGATATGGGCAATTGTATAGAATTTTTCCTTCATTAGTAGGCTACAACCGTGTTGTTCAGTTGTGGAATAATCTACCAACTAACATAAAGAATGCACCTAACATTAATGAACTCAAAAATCTTTTGGACGAAAACCCAAATTTGAAAACAAAATTTTAAAGTTTTGATGAATAAACAAAGCCATTGCTATAAAAAATATTTGGATTAGTTTTAGCTTAAGGAGACACAGACCACTTTTAAAAAGTCAAATTCACTGAGAAGGGGTGTAAAAGGGCCACGAGGCCTATACATAGCCCTATGCCTACCTACCTACCTACCTTGTATCATTTAAGGGTGATCATGTACAGTTCTTTTATTATGTTGTGGCCTCTTTCTGCACGCAAGGTAAAATACTCCCTCTGTTGGTTTCTCTACAGTAGAAAACATCAGCGGAACACAGAATCTGTGGCGGTACCATAGCCGATGAGGTTTAACCGAGGCGTGGTTACTGCTTCACATAATTATCTGTATTGCTAAAAAAATCGGGACTTTACTGGTGTGGCACTGCCTCCGGGCATTGCCTCCAGTATTGTTCCCACCATCTTTGTATTTATAAATGTCCCATATGTGTCTATGACCGAGAGGACGTAAAGCACCATTTTTCATTCATTCTACAGTAGGTAGGCTTATATTAACTCATTCAAGTTGTTCCGGCCATATATGTCCGGAATTAATAGATTGCTGTCAGTTTGATGCTTCAAGGGAAGTAAATCTGTGCGCACACCATACCTTGGTCACTTCTAAACTCTCGTCGCTCCCTTAGACCACAATTTTGCCTCTGACTTTGCTTTTGTTGTGGGGAAACCAATCGGTGTAAAGAGTTTTTCTATATAAAGTCTATATATAAAAAAAAGTCTGATCTACCACTTCCCTATGTCTAAACCTGAAGTAAAAACATGTAATCTTCTTTCGTTTCTCCTTTTGTTTATATGTATGTTTTGTTTGTGTGTATGGCTGGAGTGATTTGTGATATTTTTTAAATAATTCAAAATCGTTGCGATGCAAATGAGTTAAGTTTAAACTCACTATGTAGATTTCTTTTATGATTTTTTATTCATAAAGTTTCTTTTATTATGTATATCAAAGTTTAACATTCCTAGCCATCATCAAGGATCAAGGTCCAATTTCTCAAGGTATGACAGAGCAATTTCTTTTTGTCCATAATGTAAATTTCTCTATGTTTAAAGGCTTATTATAAGCTAGAGTATATTATGTCAGAATTAAACAAAAACTGTATGGTTTTGGCTGTTTTGTCATTACCAAGGATAACCTACCTCTCAAGTCCACCATTATATCAAAGACTGTATAGGGGAAGATGAGCATCCGGTCTCTTTTCCCTATATGAGTAGTGAGGACAGAAACACTGGTTATGTCCCTTTTAAACAGGACACATTTTACACGTGGATAGGCCAGTTGAATTCTCCGTTCAAGTTCCAGTCTGAGTTTTTGGATAGCCGTCACTGTGAATGGTGTACTGTCGACACTAACGATAACTCTATCAGCCCGGTTCGCCGAGCTCTTAAGTAATCCATCTTACCCTTTTAGAATATCTTTGATTATATGTTGATATCCATGAAAACAGGTAGGCTAATGTTGGTTAAAAGCTGATTGTGTAGATTTATACAATAATCCTTTTTGCTTCTTTAACAAGGAGATCCTATGGCTCCAGTTCTGAAAGTGTACTTTTTACTGTCATTTGTGTCATTTTCTTTTATATGTAAACTGAATCTATAGAAAGGAGGTTGGAATACCTTTACAGTTCCTTGCTTTGTTCAAATTGTTTTTTATCTCATGTGTTGTTGTACCCTGGCTAAAAGACTCCAGGGTTCAACCCAACAGCTGAAGCACTTGAACACTATGGTACAAATGCACCAGCTAGGGATGAGAACATTAGTCGTGTGACCGTTTTTGATTACCCCGCCATGTGGTCAGCCACACTCCGACTTCGGAGGATATCTCATTATTTATGTGAGTTGTATTTCTTTCTTTTCAACACACTTTCAGTCATTGGACCAGTGTCTGTGGTAAGACAAATTCTCTGTTTGCATGCCTCTCACTTGGCATTGAAACTACCAGTATGATCACTTTCACATGTCTTAGAGATAAAAATAGTGTCACTGTCATGTCACAAACCTATCAAAGCACTTATCTTAAGCTTATGCTACTACAATTATTCATAAAGTTTCGTCAACTTATGATTTTTTATGTCAAGTCTAGGTCACATTGTTATTTTTTTGAGTCTGATCTGTTTCTTTGTTGCATCACTGGTTTGTATTTAGACTTTTTAGTTTAGTGATCAAGTACTATTTTTCTTGAAAAATAAAATAAAACAAGCGCGAAATCGCAATAGTTTGTGGCACGCGGTCTATTTTTACCACTCCAACCATGAGTCACCTCCCCTGGCTTTTCAATAATTTTAATCTGTAAACCAGAATGTTATCTCTGCACCATTTCGTAACTTTTTATATCTTTTGGAAAACATTTAAAACTATGTATCCTACTTATACTCATCAAAAGAAGCACCGCATACTCGTCGTGTCTGTTGTAGTGTCTGTATTACGTATGTTTATTATTTTGTACGCTTTTAAAATACATCATGTTAAAGAGCGGCCTCAATTTGAAGTGTAGCCTCGATTTGAAGTGCGACATTTTGTCAAAATGTGCGACAATTTTGGACCGACAGACAGACAGACCGACCGACCGACCGACCGACCGACAAAGTGAGTTATAGGTTTGTGGCTTGAGCCACAAACAATAAATACACCCAACCAAAGAAAACAGTGACAATGTTTTTTTAAAAACAGGAATGTTATTCACCCCTTTCATGGCATTGATCTTGACAACTAATGTTGAGATAATACTACTCTTGGCTGTATATATAGTGGAACCTCCCTAATATGACCTTGAAAAAGCAGCCAAAATTAGGTCTTCAAAGGTTCATTTTGGCTCTTTTTTAAAGTTGTTAACGTTTTCAGATACACTTGGCTTTGTGTTGTTTAGATGAACATAAATAGATGCCATAAATGCAGTGAAAGGATGAATTTTCTGGATTTCTATTTTGTTTTTTAGATAAAAGCTATGCTCAAAAATTGAAAAAATGTGTCTGCTAGACTGGCTTTGAGTTGTGTGAAAGTAGAAATGACAACATAGAACTGTTTTTTCGGGGTCCAACTAAAAATGACTAGAGTTTGCTCTGCGGTTGGGTGCCTCAAAGAACAAGTATCCGGGTCACGCTACGCATGTCACAGGTTTCCTTTCAAAGATCCAGCTTGGCTGCGAAAATGGGTGGAAAACATGAACAGGAGGGACCCCCACAGCCAATGTTATCATCGCTCTGCCACTCTTCAGTTCAACATCTTCTGTTCTGTAGAACAGCCCGACTCCTAATTTGGTGGCTTTTTATCATACTTTTTCTGCGTCATTGAGCACATTACATCATAGGAACATAAAATCAGAACTGCATCACATTTGAGCTTCCGCTTGTCAAACAGCGCGCTTCAAAGAACAAATTCTTTAGATTTCCGCTCTGGACAGATGAGTTGGAGACTTACAAGATATAGTCAAAAAAGGTGAGAAAACTTTATTCATCAACCTACAGTAGTCAACAAAAGCGTAGTTTTTCGCTGAGAGCCGATTTGAAATGATCTTTCAGCCAAATGAGCCTGGCCACACCCTTTAAAAGGGAGGGGTCTTAATTTTCTTCTTTTTCCTATAGCAACCACAGTCACTACTGACTGTTATGTCGCTGTAAATATTTGGGAGGATCTACGGGAATGCGCGAGACAACAAATTATCAAGAAGAAGAAAGTGGACAGGAGAAAAATAAGAAAAATAGAAAGCTTGGCCCAGCCAGCCAGGTCCCGCTGACCGGACCCTAATATGATGCCGCGCCAAGCGAGAGAATGACCCAGCCAGCCAGGTCCCGCTAATCGGGCCCCAACGTGATGCCGCGTCATTAGGAAGAATAAAATAAAGGAAAATGAACTAAAATAAATTAAAATGAACTAAAGAAAATAAAGAAAAATAGGGAGGTAGTCACTCAGTAGTTCCAATAGGAATTGGGGGGGGGGGTTATTGGGTGGGTCATCTTAGAGGGAGTCTTAATACGGAGGTTCCATTGTATTTGTTAATTTTTTTTATTTTTTTTTATTTTCTTCTTCTTTTCCCACATTATTTCACAAGGAAGAAAAAACAAATAATAGGCAAAAATCGGATAAATACATACAGAAGACAAACAAACACATTTACACACAACTGTGCCGTGGAAGTCATTGAAAAATGTTATCACAACATCTTGAAGTAACAATTTATCATCACTATGTGGAGTAACTAAAAACAGAGAGCTCAACATTTCAAATTGTGAGTTTCAAGCTCTGAACAGCAGGTATTACTCATATTTTAAAATGTTTTCCAAACCCCCCCCCGAAAGTTCATATATATATAAGACTAATCATTACTAGGTATCTTATTAGTAAAAGTTGTATTTGTTAATTTTGCTTCGGTTTAATTTGAAATGTATTCATTTTGATACCTTGGCTCAGCAATCACATTCAATGTATTGTTGGATGAAAGCCGGAAGATGCCATTACAAAGGGAATCAAGAACACTGGTACAGTGGAACCTCCCTTATAAGACTCCCTCCCTATAAGACCCACTTCTCTGAGACATTGCCCTTCTTTGTAAGTATTAAAGGTTCCACCTCCCTTTCACGAAGGAAGTTCTTACCACTCATTTGTAAGGCCACTTTTTGGATGTTTAAATTGTAGAGAAGGTTAGTCATTATAAAGTTAGGGAGTATTCCACTGTACTTTGTCGGTCTCACTTTCTGGCCTTCACGAAGGAATGTTCTTACCACTCATTTGTGGATTTCACTTTTGTGTGATTGTTTAAAAGTGTAGAGAAGGTTAGTCATTATAAAGTTAGTTTGTTTGAGTATGTCATTGATATTTGTTATGATATATTATGTCATATAATAATTTCAGGTTTAGTAACTCTGGATCATCGTCTCATTTGTTTGTGTCTGTGGTTTTTTTAAATTGCTGATTACAAAAAGTGATATGCAATGCACTAAATAAAATGCATGCTGTACTTTTTAAGTGTTATCTTAGTTGTTTTCAGTTGTATTTGTCTGGATTCAAAACGGAACAACAATTTCTAAATTGTGTTTGAACTCTATCGTGAATGTTTCTCCCTAATCTCCACGATACCCTTTTAATTATTGTTTCCCCTTAAGATAATTACATATGCAAACTTTGGATTGTATTTAGTTATACCATCTCATTGTCTAAGAAATCATCATCAT
Source organism: Phymorhynchus buccinoides (assembly GCA_017654935.2). Lineage (NCBI taxonomy): Eukaryota > Metazoa > Mollusca > Gastropoda > Neogastropoda > Raphitomidae > Phymorhynchus > Phymorhynchus buccinoides. The sequence goes on from CM065699.1 coordinate 11,636,402, forward strand.
CATCCATTATTCAGACCATGTTGGTGGCATGGATGATGCCAGTGCCATGCATTCTAGGCATGCTGAACGTGTGTGTAATGAATTTTTTTTTTTTTTAAGGACTAAGGCCGTGTACACATATATGTGGAGATTCTGTGCGGAAACCCGTGCGCAATCCATAAATAAGTGAAACAAAGAAGGGACAAGATTTGCGCACGTGTCCAAATTGCCCCTAAGTGCGTAAACTTTAACCTTCTTTTTTCCACTTATTTAGGGGTTTCCGTATGGAACTTACGCGTCTAATGTGAACCCGGCCTTAGGGTATTTCAAGAATCATGCTTGGTTGTGGCCATAACTAATCTGAACACTGTCAAAGCTGGATATGATGATAGTGAAGAAAGTCCATAACATTTAACTCATGTTGCAAGATGTTTACTCAATGCGTTGTGCTTATTCAGGCCAATCTGGCAGTGCAAGATTTTGCGGTGGCTATGGCTGATGCTGACCCGAGTGCTGTCCAGGCTTGATGATCATAATGACAAAAATTCTATATTCTCAAACATGTTTGGAGACGTTGAATACCATATTTTTCGGACTATAAGGCGCACCCCCCAAATTATACACAACGTTCAGATTCTGTTATTATATTTTCTTACTATTTTAGTAGTCACATTATAAGGCGCAGGGGTCTCAGTCTGGGAAAAAAGTATCGCCTTATAGTTAGAAAAATACAGTATATAAAAATAAACATCCGAGAGAAAGGACACTTCACTTGCAGACCTGTTTTCCCTACGGATTTGTCCGTAATTATTACGTTTTGAGACCTCCGATACGCTATTACGGTCAGCAACAAAAAAATCTGCATTTCCGCTGAACGAGTGCGGAAAAAAAAGAAGAAGAAGAAATCAAAAGAAGGCATGGCGTTTGAGCCGTACTCGCTACTGTGTCGTCTGCTATCAAAGGTATCACTTCAAGTGGAAGGATTTTTCAAACAACAAAATTATAGACAGATGCCTGAAATTATTGTTTTCAGAGCTTGGAATTACAGACAGTGAAGATTTGGGGTAAACAGGTCTGCACTTGATAGGCCACGAGGCCTATTTGTCCTACCTGACCTGACCTGACCTGACCTGACCTTTTCACCAATTCGTTTTGTCCATTCAGGCCAACCTGGCGGTGCAAGAGGCCCGCCTGGGTGTGGCGATGGGTGACCTGAGCACTGCCCAGGCCCAGCTGGACGAAAAGGAAGCTGAGCTGGCCTTGGTGCGAGCCCAGTACGACAAGGCCATGGCAGAGAAACAGACTTTGATGGACGATGCTGAGAACTGCCGCCGTAAGATGAACGCAGCCTCCACCCTGATCAACGGCCTGGCAGGAGAGAAGGAGAGATGGACAGAACAGAGCAAAGAGTTCAAGGCACAGATCGGCAGGTGTGTGTTTATTTGTGGCATATAGGCAGGTGTGTGCATGTGTGTTTGCTTGTTTGTATCTGTTACATGTATCGCCTTTTTGACTAATGATGGTAGGAGAGAAAAAGTGATAGACAAAGCAGAACTCAAAGTTTAAGCCACAGATTGACAGGCATGTCTGTTTTTTGTTTGTTTTGTATGTTCCAGATTGGTAGCTATGTGTATTTGTTATACAAGGGTGTAGAGTGGCACAGAGGTATCGCATTCGCCTCGTGCAAAATAAACCAGAGTTTGAACCTGGGTGCACTTAGCACACGTTAAACCCAGTGGCAACGAAAAAGTTGTCATTTGGTCACAATTTACACACACCCTTTTCCTTCCTCATCAGTCATGCAAAAATCACATACAAAAAAAAAGTGTGTGTGTGCGCCTCTTGCTGCGACACGCTCTCCAGGTGGGAGCAACCCGAATTTCATAAAGACGCCTCTGTGACTATAAAGTACCAAATACCAAATAATACCCCCAAAAATACAAGAGTGAAAGCAAAATGAACAGAGTAGAGAAAAAAGTTTAAGGTTCACATCATGTTTGTATACTGGACCCATTATCAGTTTTATATAGGTGCTGACTTGAAGACATGGTTATCATAGCTTCCGTGCTCCCTTGCCAGCATGGTAAATTGCCATGTCCGAAGGAAACAAGTGTAAAAGCAGTAACTTCAACCATTGCTTCGACTGTGTGATTCAGGGTCAAACGCACAGCATCTGATCCTAGGTTTGGGGTGTCTCTGTTTATAAACATGCTCTGGCCCACAAGAAAAATGAATGGAAACATTTACTTATTGTACTAGTTGTAGAGTGGGAAAAATTGTTCTTTTTTTTCTGCTTCCATAATAGTCTCGACTGGGCCTTTTGGCGTCAAAAGTCCAAGTTTGATAGATGTTTAGCAGGTGGCATTATGCTATCAACACCTACATGGATGCTCCTGCTTTCAGGATGTCCTGAAATGCAGGATTTATTTTTATTGCCTGGAGCCGGCGTCGCCGGATTATGAGAATTTGAGAAGCAACGAATTTCCTATTTTGTAAGCGTTTTATCGGTTTCTCACATGTGTAGAATATAAAATAAATGAATAATGTGTAGAATATAAAATAAATGAATACAGATAAATATTTACATGCCTTTACCAGGAACTTTATATGTTTAGGATTGTTTAAGTCAAGTTGTTAACTGGGCGGCCCCTGGAATAATTATACTAACTTGTGGCGGTGCCATAGCCGATGAGGTTTAACCGAAGCATGGTCACCGCTACACCTATCTGTATTAATCAAAATCGGGACTTTACTGGTTTCATACTGCCTCCGGGCATTGCCTCCAGTATTGTTCCCACCATATTTGTATTTACAAATGTCCCATATGTGTCTGATTCAGACCAAGAGGACGTAAAACTCCATTTTCGTCGTCGTCGCGGCCCCTGGAACCCTGCCTTGCAGGATTTTTTTAATTTCCCAGGAGCACCCATGCACCTCTATTGCCATGCCACCTGCCTGTTTCCTTGGTTTCATTGCTGTGCTGTAGGTGCATTGTGGATTTAAGTCTTCTAGCGCCATGTGTTGTTTTACGTTCTTGGCTGTCCGTTGCATCTCAACCGACAAGAGGGGAGTAACTGTTTTTTTCGAGTGTACATACATTGCTTCAATGGAAGAAACAGCGATATCTCTAAGCAAACTCATGGCAGGGTGCTTGGTAATGAATCTCTTTGCATTTGGAAGGAGTGTAGAGTGATGTCTTGGGCGAATGTATTCGCCCATGGTGCCGGAAGAGTTAAACGATGCGGTTTTTTTTATTGTGTACAGACTTGTGGGCGATATCCTGATCTGCTGCGGGTTCCTGTCCTACTCTGGGCCCTTCAACCAGGACTTCCGCATCCTGCTGAGCAAGAACTGGGTGAAGGAGCTGAAGAACCGCAAGATCCCTCTGTCCGCCCAGCTCAACCCCGTGGACATGCTGGTCGACCCCACCACCGTAAGAACTTGTCATATCTATTCTACAGGCATCAGAACGGCCCGCGGATCCGCAGGTTTCCGCGGTTTTGGTAGCCACTGGCCGCGGTTTTGGCACTGCCGGCCGTGGTTTGTACTTCATGAGGCAGCGCGATCTTATTCTCAAATGGTATTCTTAAATGGTTTGTTTTCATACTGCGCCTTCGGAAACGAAAAATCGCGTCCATGTTTGTTTTTTCTTCCGAGTTTAGAGCTCTCTAGACTCTTACTTTCACTGTTTCAGAGTTTGTTTTGATGACAGTGATTGTGATTTGGGTTTTAAATGAGTCGATTTAGAGGATATGATCGCGGGAGACTACGATGATGTGAGAACTTTGAACATTTCCGCGAGAAATCGGGTAGCGAATGATCGCAATGATGCCGACTACGGACTAGAGTTTTGTGGGGTCCGACTCGATGTCGACTCCGAGTCATGGCGAGTGTTGTTCGTCCGCGGATTGGACTCTGGAGTAATCTGATGCCTGATTCTAACCATACTGATCAACACTCAAGCAATAGCATTAGACTCCCTCAGATTGGAAACCATACCCTAGCAACATAAAAACAAAAAGGGGCAAAGGATGATAACTCCCCCTTTCCGGAAGTAGGTATGATCTCCCTTTACTTCCGGTCACGTGGTCCCTTTGCCTTAGGAGCTCACTTTTCCATTTTCCACATGGAAGGACGGTCCTCTCTTGGAAGCCTCCTTCTGCCTCTCCATTTTTAGTAAATTGGTTCACCTTGGTCGTTTTTCTTCTTCTTCGGTTTGTACTACTACAGACAAACCTCTATTTTAAGACTTTCAAAATGTCCGGAAAAATCGGTCGTAAACTGGAGGGGTCGTATGACGGAGGTTTTCACTGGCAGCCGTAGAAAGAAAAAGTTCAGCACAGTTCATACTCTCCTCTTCATGCACACATACAATGACATATTAAAACTGGATTTGGGTCTTTCCAACTCCATAGGATTGTGCAATCGATGTACAGTGAAACCCGTTTAGTACGAATTCCAGGGGAGAGGGCCAATTTACTCGTTGTAAGCATTGCTCGTTCAAACCATTTGATCGATTTTGGCAACCCTGACGAACCTATCAATCGGTCCTCACATCTACTGTGTGCGTGTTGGTAAAGTATGAAAAAGACAGAAAAACGGAAACAACACACTTACCCAACAAAGCATGGTTGTAAGCCCAGTATCCTGTATCCATAGGGTTTTTAATGCCGATTACATGCACTTTAAAACAGTTTATTAACACACGATAACATCAAAAACATAAAATCCACACACGTGCTTTAAGAGAAAGTTAAAATTTCCCGGAAGTCACAAGATCAGTGCGCAAAGAGCGAGTCCAGTGTCGTCTGCTTGCGCTGCAAACACCCAAGTTGTTATATCGGCCAATCAGAATGCCGCTTACATATCGAGGGGTCAGTCAAGATGGCGATGTTGTTGTCAGTGTGTTCTCGTTCTAGCCAGGTAGTTGTGCAAGAAAGCTTGACTTTGGGATGGCGGTGTGGTTGTAAGAGCGTTCTCGTTCTAACCGCGTAGTTTTTGCATAAAAGCTTGACTTTGGGAGTCAATAAATTGTACGTTATATGCAAGTTGCTTGTTGTAGCGAGCTCGTTGTATGCAGAATTATTTAACAAGGAAAAAGAAGGCTTGTGGTCGGGAATTTTGAAACCACTCGTTAAACACGGGCTCTCGTTTAAACCGTACTCGTACTAAATGGGTTTCCCTGTATTACAGTTTCACTTCGCCGACTTCTGTTAATCACCTCCACTCTCGTCCAAAGTCAGTGGTTTTCTTTTTCAAAGTCAGTGGTTTTCGTGCTTTTCCTACGCTTTCCGCCATCTTTTCTACAACAAGGGAAGCGACTCCGCTTTCAGGCCCTTGACCGTGGTTGTTTCCCTTTGCTCGAAGTCTATGCAGACGACAACAACGGTCATAAAAACCAACAAAATGGCGGTCGTAAGTCGCGTTTTAGAGGAAGTCGTTTAAGAGAGGTCGTTTACATAGTAAAATGCATCCGTGCCAACAAATCCGGTCTCAAATGAGAGGTGGTCGCTTAACAGAGGGTCATAAAATAGGGGTTTGTCTGTACTGTCTTAGTTGTATTTTTGAATAATTCCTTTGTTTCTTTGGGTGTTTCTTTTGAACACCTATCGATTTATTTTTCTGGCTTTTTCGCTGTAAGAACTTGTCATTTTTCTTTATTTATTTATCTTTATGTATTTTTCATTAGCCTTCTGCCACTCTGTGGATTTATAGTCTGTTGTTTCCACCATAAGAACTTTGCATTTTTCTTTTCTTCTTAATTTTTATTTTATTAGCCTCACTAATCTGTGGATATAGTGTGTTGTTTTGCCATAAGAACTTGATATTTTTCCTTTTATTCTTTTTCTAAATTAAAAAACACCCTTTATTAGCTTTCCACTGATCTGTGGATCTAAGCTGTTGTTTCACCTGTAATTAATCTGTTGTTTGGAGGGTTTTCCCAATGACAAACTATCCAACAAGAACAGCATCATTGTCACTTGTAATTATCTGTTGTTTCACCTGTAATTAACCTGTTGTTTGGAGGGTTTTCCCAATGACAAACTGTCCAACAAGAACAGCATCATTGTCACTTGTAATTATCTGTTGTTTCACCTGTAATTAACCTGTTGTTTGGAGGGTTTTCCCAATGACAAACTATCCAACAAGAACAGCATCATTGTCACTTGTAATTATCTGTTGTTTCACCTGTAATTAACCTGTTGTTTCACCTGTCATTAACCTGTTGTTTTACCTGTCGTTAACCTGTTGTTTCACCTATAATTATCTGTTGTTTTATTTGTTGTTTCACCTGTCATTAACCTGTGGTTTCACCTGTCATTAACCTGTGGTTTCACTTGTAATTAACCTGTGGTTTCACTTGTCATTAACCTGTTGTTTCACCTGTCATTAACCTGTGGTTTCACCTGTCATTAACCTGTGGTTTCACTTGTAATTAACCTGTTGTTTCACTTGTCATTAACCTGTTGTTTCAGGTGGCAGAGTGGAACCTGGAGGGCCTGCCCAATGATGAACTGTCCACGCAGAACGGCATCATTGTCACCTGTCATTAACCTGTTGTTTCACTTGTCATTAACCGGTTGTTTCAGGTGGCAGAGTGGAACCTGGAGGGCCTGCCCAATGATGAACTGTCCACGCAGAACGGCATCATTGTCACCTGTCATTAACCTGTTGTTTCACCTGTCATTAACCTGTTGTTTCACTTGTCATTAACCTGTTGTTTCAGGTGGCAGAGTGGAACCTGGAGGGCCTGCCCAATGATGAACTGTCCACGCAGAACGGCATCATTGTCACGCAGGCTGCACGCTACCCTCTGCTCATCGACCCCCAGGGACAGGGAAAGATCTGGATCAAGAACCGCGAGCAGAAGAACGAGTTACAGGTCTGTGAAAGATGAAGTTAAAGTGTATTTGTAACCATGGCCTGGCTTTAAGCCAGAGTGTGTATACATTGTGAAAAGAACTGTGAAAACCCCCAGAGTGGCTCCTGTTCTGTTGCTCTTTGAGGTATCAATTTTAAACATCCTGATTTGTGTCTACCCTTGTATACCTGTAGTCCCTCCTATTCACCATACTTTGGTCCCTGAAGTCAGAGTATGGCCGCCCATGTGGCGGGGCCCTTTAAAAGCAGCCATGCACCTAATCTTCCCACCCAAGGCCGTGCGAAATGTTCACATGGCACTGGGTGTGCCCCCAGAGCGTTTAAGCTGGGGAACGAAAACAACCACCTTCATACTTTGCATCTGGATGATTTGTGCTCACCTTTCCTTCGCTTTGACTTCTCCATTCCTGGTCCTTGCACAGTCTATTCCCCTCCCAATTGTTGAAGAGCCAAAGTTTGTAAACTCTTCCACGAAAACTGAAAGTCTGATTCTCTTTCTTCTTGGCGTATGCATAGATCTACACGGTCAGACCAGCCCTTGAGAGGAATAGCATCCTTTTCTCCAGCTCTTGGTGCCTGCTGTAAAGCTTTGTTGTTAGAGCTGTTTCTGTTGGCCACACATCTCTCCTCGCCTGTTCTCTGTTCCGCTGTCTGTTTCGCCTGTCCGCAAGCACAGATTGGAGAAGGTACCAGCTTGATTTCGGCACAAATGACCATTTTCTTCTTAATTTCCAGGAATTTTTGTCAAAATATACTATCACAAAGCATGGGTCCTTGCCAAAAAGTGCTTCCAGAAAGCATGGGTACCATTTCCCCTTCTGTGGTCCATTTAAGATACAGTGGAACCTCCCTTATAAGACCTTCAAAAGTCATCCAAAATGAGGTCTTTAGGGGGAGGTAATTTTAATACTTACAAAGAAGGGCAATGTCTCAGAGAAGTAGGTCTTATGTGGGAGGTAGTCTTATAATGGGAAGTCTTATAAGGGAGGTTCCACTGTAATACCTTTGGCGAACATCACTCAATTTTTTTATAATCTCTTTGCTTTGTTGTTGTTTGTTATATCATGATGTCTGCTGTTTTTCAGGTGACCTCCCTGAATCACAAATACTTCCGCCAACACCTGGAGGACTCCATGTCACTCGGTCGTCCGCTCCTCTTGGAAGACGTGGGAGAAGAACTGGACCCTGCCCTGGACAACGTCCTGGAGAAGAACTTCATCAAGGTCGGCTCCACCCTGAAGGTCAAGGTCGGGGACAAGGAGTGCGACGTGATGAAGGGCTTCACCCTGTACATCACCACCAAGCTGCCCAACCCTTCCTACACGCCGGAGATTTCGGCCAGGACCTCCATCATCGATTTCACTGTCACCATGAAAGGCCTGGAGGACCAGCTGCTGGGGCGTGTGATCCTCACAGAAAAACAGGTTAGTAGATATTTTACCTGTATACAAAACTTGCTATTGACCAACCTGAGAAGTGTTCATGTGGCACTGACAAACACACGAGTCTTCAGTCATGCACTTTTACGGATTTGAAATTGAACCATTTTCTGGGCGATTCATGAACTCTTTATATATTGAGTGCATGGCACTTGGCAATCTCTGCCACCCCTTTTATTTTTTTTATCCACAAATTAGGTACCCTGGTTTAGTAGGCGCAGAGGTAAAACTTGGAGAGAACATAAATCACTTTCTAGTCTGTACGATGCTACCGCTACTGCTACTACCACTATTTCTACTGCTACTGCAACTGCAACTGCAGCTATTTCTTCTTCTTCTTTTGCATTCCCGTTTTGTGTTTATGAGACCATAAAGGGTGGAAGTACCTTTCAGGGGAGCTCATAGCAGAAAATATGTTGGAATATTTTATTTGTGAAAAGGCTGGAGAGTGGGCCAATAAGTCATAAAAATGGGTATAAGAGAAGGAAGAGGCAGAGTCAAAGAGAGAGATAGAATAGAGAAAGTTGGTAGCACATGATTTCAAGATGGTGGATTTCTGTTTGAAATGAAGAGTGACTGATTGCTGAAATTGACTGTTGCAGGAACTGGAGGCTGAACGAGTGAAGTTGATGGAGGAGGTGACTGCAAACAAGAAGAAGATGAAGGAACTGGAAGACAACTTGCTGTACAGACTGACGTCTACACAGGTCAGAATTGATAATTTTCTTTTTCATCATCATCGTGGTCATTGTCATAATCATCATCATCATCATCATCATCACCATCATCGTCATCATCATATGGTTATTGTCATCACGATGATAGTGAAGTTGATGGAGGAGGTGACTGCAAACAAGAAGAAGATGAAGGAACTGGAAGACAACTTGCTGTACAGACTGACCTCCACACAGGTCAGAATTGATAATATTTTTTTCATCATCGTGGTTATTGTCATCACGATGATAGTGAAGTTGATGGAGGAGGTGACTGCAAACAAGAAGAAGATGAAGGAACTGGAAGACAACTTGCTGTACAGACTGACGTCCACACAGGTCAGAAACGATAATAATGATAATCTTTGTCATCATCATCATCATGGTCATTGTTTTAATTACAAGTGCATAAATCAAACTGTATCACAGAAACATTTTGAGTTAATAACTGAATAATCTGCCAGTAATGTTTTGACTGCAGATAACTTGAACTGAAGTGAGATGGTCGAACTGTTTTCAGGGTTCTCTGGTGGATGATGAGGACCTCATCAACGTTCTCAACATCACCAAGGTCACCGCCCAAGACGTCAGCCAGAAGCTGCAGGTGGCCGCAGAGACAGAGATCAAGATCAACACGGCCCGTGAAGAGTTCCGTCCTGTGGCCACCCGGGGCAGCATCCTGTATTTCCTCATCGTGGAGATGAGTCTGGTGAACGTCATGTACCAGACTGCATTGAGGCAGTTCTTACAGCTGTTTGACAGATCCATGGCAAAGTGAGTTCAGTAACAATAAAGTTAATAGAAATATAATTTACAGATGAGTCTGGTCGACGTCATGTACCAGACTGCGTTGAGGCAGTTCTTACAGCTGTTTGACAGATCCACGGCAAAGAGAGTACCTTTCTTAATAGAGTTTAGAGATACATATCAAGATGTGTCTGGTGAGCATCAATGAAAAATATGCCTTACAGTTAACAGCTGTACTACATAACTAAAAGAACAGGTTTCAGTTGCTTTTGACTGAAGAAGAAGCAATGTTGGAAACTGAAAATAAGTTATGAATAATTTATTTGTTCAAACAAGATCTAACTGATTCACTTGATCTTTTCATTTATAGAATTTTGTTTCTAACAACAAAATCTATGCCCATGTTCATATCATATTCTGTAAATGAATAATAGTGCCATTTCATAGTTTGTGTTCAATCTGCTGTAAATGTTTACCTTTATTATAATAAAATTTGTCTTTGTCTTTTCCAGATCTCAAAGGTCCCCCATCACTCAGAAGAGAATCCAGAACATCATAGACTACATGACATTCGAAGTGTTCCGCTATGCCGTGCGGGGGCTGTACGAGATTGACAAGCTGACCTTCACCTTGCTGCTGGCCTTGAAGATCGACCTTCAGAGCAACAAGATCAAGCATGACGAGTTCATGACCCTCATCAAAGGTATGGCTAGAAATGAGATTTCTGGGATGAAATTGCTCATCATTCTCTTAACCCTTTCTGCACTTTACAGGAATGTGAGATTTCCATGCTGAAATTGCTCATCATTCTCTTAACCCTTTCTGCACTTTACAGGAATGTGAGATTTCCATGCTGAAATTGCTCATCATTCTCTTAACCCTTTCTGCACTTTACAAGAATGTGAGATTTCCATGATGAAATTGCTCATCATTCTCTTAACCCTTTCTGCACTTTACAGGAATGTGAGATTTCCATGATGAAATTGCTCATCATTCTCTTAACCCTTTCTGCACTTTACAGGAATGTGAGATTTCCATGCTGAAATTGCTCATCATTCTCTTAACCCTTTCTGCACTTTACAAGAATGTGAGATTTCTGGGATAAAATTGCTCATCATTCTCTTAACCCTTTCTGCACTTTGTAGTTTGTAACTTGAGGATCTCCCCCATGTATCAGGTTCATGTAAGGATTAAAAGGATGGCAAGTTCTGGTTGAAAGTATGGTTATACATGTAGAAAAAAATGCTTCTGTTTTGGTTGTGTGCGCACACGCGCTCACGTTTTGTTTACCTGACATGTTTCTAACAAATTTTGAACATGGCTTTTTTAGCTGAAGGACAAATTAAGATCCGCATATCTGGCCTGCCCAGTAGGGGCTTATGTTAAAAAAAATAACATGTTCTGACAGGTTCTTCTGATTCGTTAGTTCTTTGATGTTAGTGAATGGTACTCAATTTATATCAACAGCAGCGTCAATAAAAAGTTTTCTGCCCAGCTCTCCCTATACAGTCTTCATCTGCTTTGGAAATGTCTCTCTCTTTCCAAGAAAACCAAACTGAAGACGCTTTTACAATATTTAATGCTTTTGTGTTTGTGATGGATGGCAGGTGGTGCGTCTCTGGACCTGAACGTGGTACAGCCCAAACCCCACAAGTGGATTGTGGACCTGACTTGGCTCAACCTGGTGGAACTCAGCAACCTGCACCAGTTCTCTGGAATTCTCGAGCAGGTCAGCACTGTTGTCTCTTTTCTTATGAACTCATAAAAAAATGTGCTTTCTTTCCAGACTGCACTAACCAGAAACAAATATGGCATGTTTCATACAAGTGCAAGTATTCCAACATTTTCTGTGCCAAAGCATGCAAATGTAAAAAAAATTCTGTCAAAACAGGCAATTTTTGAAAAGTGACTGTTGAAGATTTTACGTGAGAAAATAATTATTTATAACAACATTTTTGCATTATACTGGATCCACTGAAAAACATTTTAACTCAGTAAGGCTGAGGGCTATTGCTCACCAATAGGGCATTTGCCACAAGTGTTCATACTCTATACCAGACTACTAAATTGCCCGCGCTCGTTCTACCCGAGTTGCGTTGACCTCTCTAATTCAACTCTCTAATTTCAACTCTGTGAAATTCAAGGTCACCGGCATGCGGCAAATGCCCTATTGTCCCAAAGTGCTTGCGATTGAGAGAGAGAAGAGATGTATCTGAAGTGAACATTTTCCAGCATGAATGAAAATTTAGGTCAATTTTACCACAGCATTAACGGCTTCCTCTGCTTTATGATCAATATGACCAACTTTACACATAATAATGTTATTTGTTATTTAAACATACAGAGATGAGATTTTCCCCCTCCTTTTTGATGGCCCCAGAGGTCATTTTTGAGATCAGTTTAAATCTGTTGAGAAAGTTTTGGGGTGTGGGTGTGGTAGGGTTACATTTTGTGTTATAGCGAAAATGCAGTGAAAAGTTCAATAGATATTTTCAAATTTTGTGTTCAGTCGGTTAATTCTGTCTGTCCTGTTTCTTTATGTGTGTCTGTGTCTCAGAAAATCACTAGCCCTGAGTCAACAATAATTTTAAAAATGTTTGTGGGATCAAGGAGATTAAATTTTTAATAGTTTTGCTGTCTCGGAGGTGGATTTTTACAGGTTCAAATGCAAACATTCTTCAGCTTCAGGGGGCTGACCCCCATCAAGGGCTTTGCCCTTGGACCCCACGAACGGCCTGTGCCGGCCCCCAGACTCCCACCTCTTTTTTTCTTCCTTTTTGGTTCTCTGAAAATCTCATGTCGACAGAAAAAACAAACACTACTTGTTCACAGCAGCCCCTGTTCGATCTCTGTCCCACAGGTGACTCGCAATGAGAAACAATGGCGTCAGTGGTTCGACAAGGACGCCCCAGAGGAGGAGGTCATCCCTGACGGCTACAACACAACCCTGGACACGTTCCGCCGCCTGCTGCTGGTCAGGTCCTGGTGCCCCGACCGCACCCTGCCCCAGTCCAAGAAGTACATCGCAGATTCTCTGGGGGAGAAGTTTGCGGAGGGGGTCATTTTGGACATGGAGCGCATGTGGGATGAGAGTGAGCCCCGCACGCCCATGGTGTGTCTGCTGTCCATGGGCTCCGACCCCACCAACAACATCGAGGCCCTGGCAAAAAAACTGAGACTGGGTCAGTGAAGGCTTTTGAGAATGGGGGAGAGAGAGAGAGAGAGGAGAGAGAGAGAGAGAGAGAGAGAGAGAGAGAGAGAGAGAGAGAGAGAGAGAGAGAGAGAGAGAATTGAATGAATTAATTTTATTCATAGAGAGTAATAGAATAAGCAATAAAATGCTTTTTTACATCCAGCCCTCTGGAAAAAATATTACAAATATAAAAGTGGAAATGAAAAAGGAAAATGAGCACAAAGCATGCAAAATACAACCCAATATAGTAGCACGACAATAACAAAATCAAACCTAATATTAACTATACTCATAGAGAGAGAGAGAGAGAGAGAGAGAGAGAGAGAGAGAGAGAGAGAGATGGGCACTTGTATGTCACTTTTCGTCAGTCTCTGATTATCATATTTTTCGGACTATAAGGCAATACATTTTTCCTAGAGTGAAACCCCTATGCCTTATAATGTGACTACTAATATAACAAGAAAATATAATAACAAAATCTGAATTTTATGTCAAATTTTGGGGGGTGCGCCTTATAGTCCAAAAAGTATGGTAAGTGTTTATAGAACACAACAAGTTCCAAGCCTCAAAGTTAGCCTCTGTGAGATAGCCCAGTTGGTTAGAATTAGACAGTTTAAAGATGCAATGATTTGCTTGTTGAAATGTTATCAGCTAACAGGCATAAGATTTCTTGCATTTAAGGTAGCTTTATACAATTGTTTTCATAAATCAGTTAACCAGTTTCTGAGTAGATATTGAAAAATACAGCTTTTTATAAGTGTTCTTGGTATTATGACTTAAAAATGAAGTGCCATTAAACTGCACATATCATTACATGTTTAAGGAGCTTGTTTCTAATTGCTGTTGATGACATTTCTCAAGCCCCTAGATCCGAACATTCACACACATTTCTACTGTGTCACAGAGTGCCTGTTGATGACATTTCTCAAGCCTCAAGCCTGAACATTCACACACATTTCTACTGTGTAACACAGAGTGTCTGTTGATCATATTTCTCAAGCCCTAAGCCTGAACATTCTCATACATGTGTCACAGAGTCTGTTGATGATATTTCTCAAGCCCTAGACCTGAACATTCACACACATTTCTACTGTGTGTCACAGAGTGTCGAGCCATCTCGATGGGTCAGGGCCAGGAAATCCACGCCCGGCGCATGCTTCAGCAGGGGATGACTGGCGGGGGGTGGCTGCTGCTGCAGAACTGCCACCTGTCTCTGGACTACGTGCAGGAGGTCATGGACAACATCATCGAGGCCGAGACCATTGACAGCAACTTCAGGCTGTGGGTCACCACCGAGCCACACCCCAAGTTCCCCATCAGCTTCCTGCAGGTGGGCTTGGCGTTCGTTTGGGATAAACTTACTGTATGGGGGTGAAAGGCCATCTCCAGAGTTATTGCTCCTTGCGTTTCTCTAGAGTTTATCCAGCATTAGTGTTCCTTGAGTTTCTCTAAATTTTATCCAGCATTCGTGTTCTTTGAGTTTCTCTAGAGTTATTAGCTATTGGGGAGATGCAAAGGGATGTAATAATAGGTGGGTGACGGCATGGCGTCACATTCAATTTTTTTGTCTACAAGGTACAATTTAATAAAAACCAAAACAAGATGTTTGAGCTTTGCATCCATTTAGGTGTTAGCACCTTATCTGTACTGAAAACATTTGAAAAACAAGCACCTTAATCAATTAACTTACACTAGCGCTGTTTTTTCTATGTTTGTTTTTTCTCTCGACAGATCTCCATCAAGTTCACCAACGAACCCCCAGAGGGCATCAAGGCGGGTCTGAAGAGGACATACGCAGGCATCACGCAGGACTATCTGGACATCTCCAACATGCCGCAGTGGAAACCCATGCTGTACGGTGTTGGCTTCCTCCACACCATTGTCCAGGAGCGCAGAAAGTTTGGGCCCCTGGGATGGAACATCCCTTACGAGTTCAACACATCGGATTACAACGCCAGTGTGCAGTTTGTGCAGAATCACCTGGATGACATGGACATCAAAAAGGTGGGTGTTTTGTTGTTAAGAATATGTCGCTAGTACTTTATGACTCACACTCGTTTTCCAGCATAAAAGCGGGAGCATCCGTTTGAATGCTTTGACTGTACTGGGCAAGAAAAGAAAGATGAATCTAATTCTGCATGTTTAGATTTCTTGTATGGAATGCTTCAGTCGATGTAGTCAGTAGAATAATGACAATTGGCGTGGGTGTGGTCGAGATGTTGTAGATCTTATCAATCTAGGGTAGAGCAAACATTTACTAATCCATACTTTGTATAAATGGCACTATGTCTGAGTGCTTGTAATACAACAAAATCTTGCATATAATTTGTATACATATTATTTCTCTTTGTTCTGTACATGTTTTATGCATGTAAATACTGTTTCCAGGGCGTGAATTGGATCACTGTGCGCTACATGTTTGGGGAGATCCAGTACGGGGGCCGTGTGACGGACGACTTTGACAAGCGTCTCCTCAACACCTTCTGCAGGGTGTGGTTCGGGGAGAACATGTTCTCGCCCAACTTCAACTTCTACAAGGGCTACATCATGCCCAAGTTCAACAAGATCGGTGAATACCACGAGTACATCAACAGCCTGCCTTCGTCCGACACTCCAGAGGTGTTCGGCCTTCATGGCAATGCCGACATCACGTAAGTCGACCTCCAAGGTCTGGAGTGTTTTTCAAATGCCACAATGGTTTCTTTTTACTTTTATTTATCAAGATTTTACTAGTACTTCTGATTGCTGAGATCCTTTTGAGTGGATTTTTAATTATATTTATATTATTTATTTGTTAACGCCTAGGGCATTCTCTTCTTCTTCTTTTTCGATCGCTTAGACAGTTTCTTGTCAATTTTGAGCGCAGATGCATCATGCTGCCGTTATGTGCCTAACTAAGAAACAGTTAGGCCCAGCAAGTCTGACTTTGGCTGGAGGAAATGTTTTTGAAAGCGTTTCGTGAAAAAAGGCAGGAGAATGGACCGGTAAGGCAGAAAGATAGTAGATGACAGTAAGCAAAGGGAAAAGGCAAAGTCAAAGAGAGTGACAGATTAGAGGAAGTTATAAGCACAGAACTTCCAGAAGGTGGGGGGAACTATTTATACAAAAGACTCCCTGGTATCCCCACTGGGGGCCTAGGGCATTAAATTGATTAGGAGTGCTTAATGTTCTAAATAATGTATGGATGGTCAGGGTATCATGCCATTTAGATTTTGAGTTATAATAAAAATGATATGGGAATTTTCTTTTCTTTTTTTATCATCATGGGCATGTGTAAATAAAGCATTTGTAGACTTGCATTAAGATTTTAAAACTGAAAAACTAAACTCTCCTGCATGGCTGAATATCCCATAGCTCAGAACCAGCGTAAGTTGTCTCTCTGGTTGATAATTAGCACTGTCAATGCTTTCCATTCTTAACTGTGGTGTGTGTTGTGTTGCATGCATGCACGTGTGTATGTGTAGTAAAAAACACACCACCACTGGAGTACAAATCGGGTTCATTCTGTGGGAGTTAATTTACCATAGTAGAAGCCAGTAAAGTTTGTGCAGTTGTCATTTCTATCACTCTCAACACAATGCGCTTTTATTGCGATACTAGATACCAGAGCAAGACAGCCAAAGGCATTCTGGACACCATCCTCAGCATCCAGCCCAAGGATGCAGGCACTGGCGGTGGGGAGACGCGTGAAGCCGTGGTGTACAGGCTGGCCGACGACATGCTGGACAAGCTCCCTCCTGACTACATTCCCTTCGAGGTGGCCGAGCGACTGCAGAAGATGGGGGCCCTGCAGCCCATGAACATCTTCCTGCGGCAGGAGATCGACCGCATGCAGAAGGTCATAGCTGCCGTGAGGCTCACCCTGGTCGACCTCAAGCTGGCTATTGACGGCACCATCATCATGAGCGAGAACCTCAGGGACGCCCTGCATGTACGATGCCCGCGTGCCCAACTTGTGGAGAAAGGTGGGTGGGGTTTGTGTATGTTGGGGGGTACTTTTGTGGTGTTTGCCATGTTCACTTTTTAACTTATTTTCTGTATTTTTTTTAGTGCAAATTTGATACGTTGGATTTTTTTTATTAGTCAGATGCATAGGAATGCTTGAGAGTTAATTTCACATGTTGGGTTTATCCAGTCATTCTGGTCATTTTGATTCTGTATTGTATCATGTACTGCATATTTTTTTTCCTCACTTCTTCCTATTTCTGGACTGGGCCTCACAGCATTTAAAAAGTCCAACTTGGTACGCGACTCACTCTTTTAGGTTTATAAATCCTATTTCTATTACATTCATAAATTCAAGAGCTCGCAAAATGTAATGTACTTTTGCAGACAGTAGTTAGTAAACATCATTATTGTCCTATATTGTTTGTATAAATGTGCATGTATTGTTTCTGCTCTCCTAACTTTAGAAGCGTTAAAGCTCACTCTCTTTAACACAGTAGTAAAGTTGTGGTGTGTGTGTGTGCGCATAGATTTCCTGGGACTCCAGCACCCTGGGTTTCTGGTTCACGGAGCTGATTGACCGTAACGCCCAGTTCAACACGTGGTGCTTCGAAGGGCGGCCCAACACTTTTTGGATGACTGGATTCTTCAATGCTCAGGGCTTCCTAACTGCTATGAGACAGGTGAGTTAGCTATGGCTGGCCCCATAGCCATCTTTACAGCACATTTGCCCGTTTCATTCATAAGTGAAAGTGAAGGTTTGAGAGAAAGACATCAGACTCCATCATTCTTTCTGTCCCTCTCCCTTTGTCTCTCAGGTGAGCCACCCATGGCTTGAATCCATGACCATCTTTTTAGCAAATTAACCCGCTTCATTCGTAAGTGAAATTAAAAGTTCAAAAATATATGTCATCCTATCCCTCATCCTCTCCCTTTTCCCCTCTTGTTCTCCTCTCCCCTTACTCCCTCCCTTTCTTTTTCTCATCCCTCTCTCCTTCTCTCCTTCAGAGGGACTAGGAGGGAGAGAAAGATTGAGAAAGAGGAGAAAGGGAGAGGGAGCGTTAGGAAGATAGAAGATACAGAGCAAAATAGAGATATATCTCGATAGAGAAAGACAGGGTGTTTTTTTTCTTTTTGTTTTATTCTGTCTTAGAAAGAGAGAGAAAGTCAGAAAGATAAAATCAGAGATACAGAGTGGGAGAGAAACAGAGAGAAAGACACGCAGACAGGGGTGAGACATAGAATGAGAAAAGGACAAAAAGAGAGACAGACTACAAGACGCACACTCAAGACCCCTGGCAATCCTGTAAATGACAAGTCTTATTTTAAAATTGTGCCTGCTTTTGGGCTTGATATTTCATCATTCATATTTTGCCCATGTAAAGCCTTTCGGGAAAAACTCGTTTAACCCTTTCACCGCCAATGTCGCATTTTAGCACCACAATGGTTTAACACTCATGTCACTAAAAGGCATCAAATCAGGACCTGTTATCCAAAGACCCTATTTTCTTAATTTTGGGAGGTAAGGATAGGCCTAATCTTGTAAGTGTCACATACAAATTTCCAATATTGCAGATATTTTATTTTCTCTACCCAGTTAAGTTTAATGGTATTTTGGGGCTGAAAAATGGCTGGTGGCGAAAGGGTTAAGAGAGAGGGAGAGGTTACTTGTTTTTTTTCTGTGAAACCAGATGACATGTTTTGGTATTTTCTTGTGTTCCCAGGAGGTGACCCGAGCGCACAAAGGGTGGGCGTTGGACAACGTGATCCTTCAGAACGACGTGACCAAGTACATGAAGGACGACATCAACCAGCCCCCAGGGGAAGGCGTCTACGTCTACGGCCTGTACCTGGAGGGAGCCGGGTGGGACCGACGAGGCAGCAAACTGGTGGAGTCCAAGAACAAGGTCCTGTTTGAGCACATGCCTGTCATTCACATCTACGCTAAGGATGTGGCTGCTCCGGAAACCAGGATGTACGTGTGTCCCATCTACAAGAAGCCGCGGCGTACGGATCTGACGTACATCGCCGACGTGATGCTGAGAACGACGCAGGCTGCCGATCACTGGATCCTGCGTGGTGTTGCCTTGCTGTGCGACATCAAATAAAGTTCATGTTCTCGGTTGTGTACTAGAGACTTGAGACCACCCGACGCATGTATCAAGACAGGGCCAGACTTCTTTTTTTTAAGTCTTATAGACTTTGTTAGATACTTTTCATCAACCTTTATGTGATTCTTGTAGTGTTATTTTTATAAGTGTAGTTTAAGTATGAATTTTACTGTTTTTGTTTTTGCAGTATCTTGACATGATTTCTATTTCTGTTGAAAACGATTTATTGTAGTTTACGTACGATAAGTGGTTTTTAATTTTGCAGCATCTGTTGCTTTGTACATATAAGTTGATGGAAATCATAGAAAGGTTTCGTAAATCATTTAAGTAATGGGCAAATTTGTTTCTTGAAATCTAATTTTGATCTTGCTCCAAGTTTTTTTTTTCTATTGGTAGTTAAAAAATCTTGTGCAAATTCTATATATATTATTTTGTTGTTTTTTTCTGCGAAGTTTTGCATTTTTCATGGATTCAGCAGAAACTTACATTAAGGATTTTTAATAACTGATGTGCTTAATATGAAATTTGTTGTACTTGTAGTTTAGTTCTTTGAACATTTTCCTTTATAACTCATTATTTGTTGTACCAAGATTAGTTCTTACAACTTTTGGGGGTTAAATTGTGGTTAACTCTTTTTTCCAAGTTAGAACTTTACTGATTTATATGATCAACCACCTTTCTGTGATATGAAATCTATTCATTCTTCATCCGTCCGATTCACTTAAAATTTTTACATTACTCATCCGTCCTTGCAACACTGTGATATATTTTTAACCAAATGTTCCTGCTTAAATTTGATTCCTCTTTAAATAAATATCTCCGACTCCTTTAGCACATTGTACCCATGTGAACCTTTTTTCTACAAATTCTCTTGATTATGACTGCATTTTTATTCATGAAATTTTAGATTTTATTCCATATTCTTTTAAAAGAACATTTTCTTGTAAAGGGGGTTTGGGGAAACATTTTTAAAATATTGTCATTTGTTTCATATTTATGTATACAGAATACGCATGTTAACTTGTCAGTTTAATAAAATAAATAAAAATGGAAATATGAAATTTGTGGTGTGTTGGGGGATGGTTATGTTTTCAATAAAAGAAACATAACAAACAAAAACAAAACTAACAGACTCAGTCAGGTCATCTAGTTATGGATAATTATTTGACATTTTTATATGACATAATAGAGATTTTAAATCTTGATTTTTTATTTTATTGAGTGTTGCTTCAGACAATGACTGCCAGATTAGAGATAGCAGAGTGGGCAGCTGCTATTACGGCGGGCTGGGCTCAAATTTGTTTATAGTACAGATGCCTTGTCCAGGGTACATCTCCACTCTCTTAGTCAAAGGAATGTGAGGATAGCTGGCATTGGGGAAGGTCTCCTAAGGCCAACCAATCCCTTTGACTGCAGCACTAGAGCCAGTGCAAATACCCCATAATTCAAGTCATAGTCTTCCACGAAAGACTAAGCTGTACCATGATTTTGTAATATTTTGGAAAACAGGCGTGGTAGACCTCCGCGAATCGGGAAGAATCCGCAAAAGTAAAAAGTTGACCCAAAAAAACAACCCCGCCAGGCTAAAAATTTGCTCAGGTGCCTAAAAATGATGTGCGTTAAAACCTATGCAATCGCTTCGTGGAACCAGATGTGAATGACTGAACAAGCAACTTCCCGCCGAAGTTAGCAGTCGTGCGCGGCCTAGCTCACGCCACACGTTTGCAGATTTGTGATCCTAGTGCTTCTTTTTCTTCTTCTTCATTTTGACGCCCAACTTCATCATTTTAGTTTGAGTCGACATCTTTCAAATGAAATGCAGAATCGGTTGGATATTCTTCCGCGAAACCCACTTTGCCCCCACTACCATGCGTGGGAAAATCATGTATTGTACAACTCTCATTTTAATTTTGGCTGCTGCTACAGGCTGATGTCAACCAGTGATAAAAGCCATTGGAGTAAAGGGTACACTTTTACCAGGGAAACCGAGAAAACCACTCCACCAGCAATACAATTATGTCATTACAAATCAACCATTTAATTGCAGAATAAATACAATTGTATCACAAAACAAATGTATCACGTGATGAATACAGTTTTGTGTCGCAGCATAAATAAAATTTTCTCATTGTGAGGAAGTAACGATTATGTCATAGGTTTAAAGACCCCACACATCGCGTGTAAAAATCACGTTTTTTAGGTGTTTTCCCTCTTATAGCTAGCAAGGAATCTTAAGAAATCTTCCTAGCATAAGAGAGAATGTGACACGTGACGTGCAGGGTCTTTAAAGACAACAATGTTAGCACGGAAACAAGCACCCAAACACCGATAAAAGTTTAGTCACAGAAATATATCACTGGTTCGAATACTAATTAATCACAGGGAGAATTCCCTTTTGTCATTTAAAAAAAAAACTATTTTGAATCAGGGGTTTGAAATTGATGGTTTTATCTGGGTGTGAAGTCGATGGTGATGGGAGGGGGGCAGACAGGTCGAGGGCAACACATGCCGGGTGCTGGGTCCTCCATGTGGCACTCCTTGGGTAAATGGCTCCAGTCCTGACAGCTGGAAACAACACAGAAAATAACACATTGATGTTACAGTGGAACCTCCATTATAAGACTCCCTCCCACATAAGACCTACTTCTCTGAGACATTGCCCTTCTTTGTTAGTATTAAAATTACCTCCCTTATAAGACCCCTCCCTTATAAGACCTCATTTTGGATGATTTTTGAAGGTCCTATAAGGGAGGTTCCACTGTATTATGTTACAACACAAAAATGTGCACAGTAAATGTACGGTAACATAGAAACAATACATACCATAAACCTTAGATAGCAAAGTGTTGTTATAGCACTAAAAATTGGTGGATTTTTATTAATCCTACTATCTATTTAACTAAATACTTACTGTGATGGCGGAAGTAGGCTCCAATTGGCCTAGCCACTACTAGACCGGAAGGGGGCATAACTCCCGCCCCATATCCGGCTAGGGGTCAAGGCCAGGGGGTACTTTCGTTTTTCTATATACTATGGTATGGTCCCAGGTCGCTTGAAGCGAATGCAATTGTTTCAGGTGTTGGTACAGTATGGTTAAAGTAGATGGTACAATTACAAATCAAATGTGTGTGTGTTTTCCTCTATTGAGTTGCGCATTATCCGCTGTAAGCGCTTTATCTGTAACCAAAATATATTTGTTCTAAATATTGGGGTGCGCCTTATGCACTGTAGTGCCTTATAGGCACAAAACAAAGAAAACGCCCATTACTTTTTTGGTGAATTCAACTAGAACTTAGCAGGTTTGAATGTTCTTTTGTTCGTTGATAGTCTTAACTTCTAGTCAAATGATTATTAAAATTTGCTCTCAAGTTTTTCTGAGATGATTAAAGAGGAAACAACAACAAAATACTACTATGTGACGAGCCAACTGTTTGAGTAAAGTTGCTAAAAGAAAAATCAGCAAATTGAAGACAAGAGCATAGCTGTGGCAGAGGATACTTCTTCTGCATTCCCAGACATGCAATATGGCCATAAAAGGCGAAATATTTAATTGTCTGGCTTTCAGTTTTCACTGGTCTCCCCGCTGCGTTCAGCTGATGCATTCTGATTTCGGAGGAGCTCAAAGGAAAAAATTCTTAGGAAGATTTAAAAAAAGAAAGGAGTATTGGTCAATACGGCAGAAGAATATTAGACGGTAGTAAGAAAAGGAAAAGTCAAAGAGAGTGATAGATTAAAAGTTGCTTACACAGATCTTCCAAAAGGTAGGGGAACTATTTGTATTGAAAGATCCCCTGGTATGCTGCGGGGGGTGGGGAGTGGGGTAATCCAAAATGACTCACATGCCCACACAGTTGAACTGCCCAGTTTTTCCATCGTTACAGGTGCAGTCATAGTCACAGCCATCCTGCCAGGTCACCCCTTGAGGGTACACCTTGTTCTTGTAGTAACACCCATCACCTGGAGATCACACACACATGCACCAAGAATTTTAGTCTGTATCAGTATACGAGAATACAGAGAAATAGGAGTACATGGTACACAGTGAAAGCCATTTGGCCCAAAACTGCTGTTTATCAGCTCGTACATATGCTGAGAATATCGATAAAATGCCCCTTTCCATTATCTTTCTACCATACATGCATTCACATTCTTTGTCATCAGCTTTACTAACGAAGTTCAGCTGTCACAGCAAACCATAATAATGCTTGGTTGTACTTAATTAACTATGTTTTTTAAAAATACTTCCACATATTGTTAACACTTCCACATGCTGCATAACCAGTAACTTCTGTGTATAAAATACTTTACATAGTATTAACACTATAACTGTATTTTGTATACTTTCTGATGTTACGCACACATCACTCAAGTCCCAGCACACTGCTGCATTCCAATCTGTGCAGCAAAGACCCGAGACATGTTTCAAAAGCAGAGGGAAAGCTAGCCACTATGTAGCAAAGTTAGGAAGTTGTTTCATTGGACACCACTTCTTTTGAGCAGAGTGAGCCGTAGCAGCCTCAAGGGTACCTATGATTGCTAAATAAAATGACAGCCGAGTTTCTGTTCGAATCAATCTGCATTTGAACATAGTTTAGTTTTGTAACAACTAAAGGGATTTTGGATGAGTTTAGTGTTGGTTGTCATTAATATCACACTGTCGATTGTACAGCCATTTCAGACAGCCATTTCCCCATAGTCTTTGCTAGCTTTACTCAGCTAACTTCACTAGCTGATCGGTAATGCGTGCCTGGCACCAGCACTCCATTGGAGATTTCAATGTTAGTAATCAAAAGGCTACATCATAGGAGACACTGCATTGCTGATGAATATATTTTGTGTGTGAAGGTTTGAGCCTGACAATGAGGCTTTATACTTAAAATTCTCTGCCCCTGTCTTGTGCACTGAGATGCGAACGCCACCTACTTAAGATTATCGCCCTTGCCTGTCATGAAGTAGTAGCATATAGCCACAGAAAATTATCTGCTCCTGACTCATCACTGGAAGTGGCATAGGCAGTCCAGGCCTAAAATTATGGTGCCCTTTCTTGTCGGCAAGAAGTAGTATAAAGCCCCATTACAGAATACCCATCTTCATATAACCAAGACCCAACTTAAAATTCTGTAACCCTTTCATCGCCACGGTCGCCTGTTGGCACCACAATGATTGAGCACCCATGTCACTGAAAGGCACCGAATGAGGGTCTGTTATCTAATTACCTTATATGTTCTTAATTTTGGGAGGTAAGAATAGGCCCTATTTTATGGATGTCACAAAGGAATCCCAAAAACTGCAGATGAAATCTTTTCTCTACCCAGGTAAGTCTAATGGAAAGTTTTGGCTGAAATGATGCTGGCGTTGAAAGGTTTTTTGCTGGATTTTCTCGTTTTGTTTTAATGATACACAATGTGCTTTTTCAGCTTGCTTTTACCTGTGGGGTAAGGACACTTCAGTTCTGGACAGCAGGCGCCCTCAGTTTTCTGCAGTGTGCACTCAGATGGCAGGTTGGTGTAGGTGGGACAGCTGGTAGAGTGAATCACAGTCGTTGTGTTAAAGACCTCCCACTGCTCTGCGTAGTCACATTCCCTCTTATGCGTCAGGAAGATTCCTTAAAGAGTCCCCCACGTCGCGCTGGTCACATTCCCTCTTATGCGTGGAAGATTTCTTAAAGACCCCAGTAGACAGGTGGTAGTCACAGGTCTCCCGCTCTTATCCACTGGGAAGATACTCTTAAAGACCCCCCAAGTGCTGCGTCGTCCATCCATTCCGCAAGTCATTCAACTTATGGCTGAGGAAGATCCGGCGTTTAAGATCTTCTGGCTGCCACACAGCAAGACTTCGATGCAACTGCCACCATTGCATCGGTGTCACGCGTAGCGAGAGAGAGACCCTCTCGACGGCTTCCCGGTTGGGAATGTGTGTGTGATGTGATGATGGAAGGTTTGAGCCTGACAATGAGGCTTTATACTTAAAATTCTCTGCCCCTGTCTTGTGCACTGAGATGCGAACGCCACCTACTTAAGATTATCGCCCTTGCCTGTCATGAAGTAGTAGTTTATAACCACAGAAAATTATCTGCTCCTGACTCATCACTAAGTGGCATAGGCAGTCCAGGCCTAAAATTATCGCCCTTTCGTGTCGGCAAGAAGTAGTATAAAGCCCCATTACAGAATACCCATCTTCATATAACCAAGACCCAACTTAAAATTCTTTAACCCTTTCATCGCCACGGTCGCCTGTTGGCACCACAATGATTGAGCACCCATGTCACTGAAAGGCATCGAATGAGGGTCTGTTATCTAATGACCTTATGTTCTTAATTTTAGGAGGTAAGAATAGGCCCTATTTTATGGATGTCACAAAGGAATCCCAAAAATCGCAGATGAAATCTTTTCTCTACCCAGGTAAGTCTAATGGAAAGTTTTGGCTGAAATGGCTGGCGTTGAAAGAGTTTTAAACATTTTTTTAATGATACACAATGTGCTTTTTCAGCTTGCTTTTACCTGTGGGGTAAGGACACTTCAGTTGTGGACAGCAGGCGCCCTCAGTTTTCTGCAGTGTGCACTCAGATGGCAGGTTGGTGTAGGTGGGACAGCTGGTAGAGTGAATCACAGTCAGGTGTTAAAGAGTGACATCACAGTGGAAGATTTCTTAAAGACCCCCCACGTGTCACATTCCCTCTTATGTGGAAGATTTCTTAAAGACCCCCCACGTCACGTGTCACATTCCCTCTTATGCTAGGAAGATTTCTTAAAGACCCCCCACGTCACGAGTCACATTCCCTCTTATGCTAGGAAGATTTTTTAAGATTTCTTACCAGCTATAAGAGGGAAAACACGTGAAAACCGCAATTTTGACACTTGACGTGGTGGGTCTTTCACCAGCAAGGAAAAATATATAAAGTGTATGGTTGGATTTAATTAGCAATATACAGATGCACATAAAGGGGAGCTTTCAAGGCTCTTGATCTCTTCATCAGTCCTCACTTATTTGATTTTTTTTGGGGTGAAGTTTAGTAACTTTCAAGGAGAAAACAAGATGGAGGGGGAGGGGGGGGGGGGGGAGAGATTATCACAGAGCTTCTTCTTCTTTGTTCCCGGCCATATCAGATGGTCAGTCCGGTTCGGTTGATGAAGGTCGCGATCAACAGCAGCAACTCAGCAGGACCCCACAGCTTGTCACAGAGCTAAAACCCAGGGTTTTATATTCATGTCTTTCATTTTCATACATCACCAGATGAAATGGAATTCAATACATACATATTTCATTGATATATTGAACACAAAACAGTGGCCTGTATTCTCATCCAATGGAATTTAAACCATAGAGTCAGAACCAACGGAGAAAAAACAAATCCCTCTGAATAATAACAGACCCAGCAGAGATTTAAGCCTTTTGACCACAATGTCACTTAGTTTTGCATTCTATGAACTGAATTATTCATTTACCCAATTATGAGAAATTGTGTGTAAAGCATAAAGTACAGTGCATATTATTGCTATCTTCAATATAGGGAAATGTTTGAAAAAGGAGAACAGATAAATAATGCGTAAAGGAGTAGCTTAACTCACAGGTCTATGCAGTAGTACTGCCCAGTGGTGGAGTCCTGACAGGTACAGTTGAGGTCACAGCCATCCACCCACTGCTCCCCCTGCTTGTAGATCTGACCCTTGTAGAAACACCCGTCCAGCACTGAAACAACATGCACACTACACTGAGGGTTGCTCCCCCTGCTTGTAGATCTGACCCTTGTAGAAACACCCGTCCAGCACTGAAACAACATGCACACTACACTGAGGGTTGCTCCCCCTGCTTGTAGATCTGACCCTTGTAGAAACACCCGTCCAGCACTGAAACAACATGCACACTACACTGAGGGTTGCTCCCCCTGCTTGTAGATCTGACCCTTGTAGAAACACCCGTCCAGCACTGAAACAACATGCACACTACACTGAGGGTTGCTCCCCCTGCTTGTAGATCTGACCCTTGTAGAAACACCCGTCCAGCACTGAAACAACATGCACACTATACTGAGGGTTGCTCCCCCTGCGTGTAGATCTGACCCTTGTAGAAACACCCGTCCAGCACTGAAACAACATGCACACTACACTGAGGGTTGCTCCCCCTGCTTGTAGATCTGACCCTTGTAGAAACACCCGTCCAGCACTGAAACAACATGCACACTACACTGAGGGTTGCTCCCCCTGCTTGTAGATCTGACCCTTGTAGAAACACCCGTCCAGCACTGAAACAACATGCACACTACACTGAGGGTTGCTCCCCCTGCTTGTAGATCTGACCCTTGTAGAAACACCCGTCCAGCACTGAAACAACATGCACACTACACTGAGGGTTGCTCCCCCTGCGTGTAGATCTGACCCTTGTAGAAACACCCGTCCAGCACTGAAACAACATGCACACTACACTGAGGGTTGCTCCCCCTGCTGGTAGATCTGACCATTGTAGAAACACCCGTCCAGCACTGAAACAACATGCACACTACACTGAGGGTTGCTCCCCCTGCTTGTAGATCTGACCCTTGTAGAAACACCCGTCCAGCACTGAAACAACATGCACATTATACTGAGGGTTGCTCCCCCTGCTTGTAGATCTGACCCTTGTAGAAACACCCGTCCAGCACTGAAACAACATGCACATTATACTGAGGGTTGCTCCCCCTGCTTGTAGATCTGACCCTTGTAGAAACACCCGTCCAGCACTGAAACAACATGCACACTACACTGAGGGTTGCTCCCCCTGCTTGTAGATCTGACCCTTGTAGAAACACCCGTCCAGCACTGAAACAACATGCACACTACACTGAGGGTTGCTCCCCCTGCTGGTAGATCTGACCATTGTAGAAACACCCGTCCAGCACTGAAACAACATGCACACTACACTGAGGGTTGCCCCCCAGAAAGTTTATCTGAAAACGAAATAAAAATGCAGATAGGCTGGTTTGGGAGGAAACTCATTAGATTTGGTACTAATTAATAAGTTAGCCAAAAATAAATAAATAAAAAGGCCATGCAGCTCTTATGGTGCTATTGGCTATTTTAAGATTTTGTCAATCAATTGTACCAGTTTGTGGCATGCCACCACACCCTCCTGATAAACAATCCATCCATCAAGAAGTCCTGTAAATTTGACCACTAATACTATTAATCTTGTAACTTCGGATAGCTTTCACTATGCAACCAGTATTATGTTTAGATTGACTTAAAAGTTTAGGACATTGCTATTATTCACTGCATGTTTTGCTTACAGTATTCGTTGCATGTTTTGCTTACAGACACTCTACATTTTCCCCAGGGTATTATAGACATGGAACTATCAAACAGATTTTAGTAAAATGTGTAAAAAATAGTTTACAAAAGAGGAGAATTACTTTTTTGAAACAAAACGTGTAGCAAGGACATTCATGTACATATACATTTATGATAAGAAACCTGTGTCCTGTCTGTTCAGAACAAAAAGAAATCAAATGTATTTCCTTAAAAGCGTTACTTACTGTTAGTGAAGGCACTCTGGGTAGTCAACACTCCATTCATACCTGTGAGACAAAGAGATCAAATGTTCATTAAAATGAACTAAGAAAAGCAAACATTACTATTCATTTCATTTATCAAAACTTACCCTAGTATGTTTCTTAACCTGTTATATATATTATAGTATTATTTTCAAAGAACATGAAATCAATCAAAAGGCTCAGAAATGAACACAAAGTAGACTGCTAATCACACTATATTTTAAATATGTGTTCATTAATTGCTATTTCAACAAACTGCACAGACTACTTACAATGTTATTCTACATCTCTACATCTGCGTCGGGTACGTTGGCAGAAAACCAATTCGGGTTATAATACACCAACGGGGAAACAGTTCAACATAATCATTTATCACAATTCTATTCAAATACGTTCCCATTTCGTGCCAAAGCATTCGTTTACTTACAATTTCCACCTTGAGCCAAAATGGCAAACACATCTCCTTCAGCCAGTTGACCTGCACAACAAGAAAAGGAAAAAAACATCAGTGTTATGAGTGTTTTGACACATTTTAGTCCAATAACTTTTCAAAAGCGTTGTGCTTACATTGCAAAAGTGTTGAATTTAAAATTGGGCATTCCTTTGGATGAAAAAGTAAACAAAATCTCACGTGACTTAAAATTGGGCATTCACTTAGTATGTCTTTAAAACAAATCCAATCTCTAAATGGGATCAGAGATATTTGTTCTTCCTCGAGTGGTGGATGGGTTTTTAGTCTTTTGGATGAAAAAGTAAACAAAATCTCATGTAATAGAAAACTGCGGTTTACAAAGCATAACAGCTGAAGGAAAACAAGTCACTAATTGCTACATTACAATAAAATGGAACACGTGCATAAAGAACAGACATATAAACTCAAATACCGTAATTGATTTTCACAGATTACTTGGCAAAGCTTCTCCACAATAAACAAACTTCAGCAACGCTTTTCAGAATAGCAGCAGCCTCCTCTGATAATAAAGAGGCAATTCTTGGTTGGAAACCACTGACTAGCACACAGATTATTGTCAGATGAAAGCCAGAAGATACTAACACAAAAGTAAATAAAGAAGGCTCACGGTACCTTCTGCAGACCTGTTTACTCTACTCTTTTCGAGTAGTATTCTACTCAAGTTGGACCTCTACTACTCTTCAAACCTGAAAATAATGCTCTTTAATTCTTGAATACTACTCATTTTCAGTGAACATTATTTGATGGCTTAATGAATAAAACCACATTTTGCACCAAAACTACTCATTTCAGCTATCCAGACTACTCAAGACTTGTGTAGGGGGTAAACAGGTCTGCTTCTTGATTTCAACGGACAATACACAGAACACCCACGAAAACTGACCAGGAGCCAGCTGGGACACGGTGTTTGTGAGGGAGTAGTAGAAGCACAGTACTTTCTGGATTTCAACGGACAATACACAGAACACCCACGAAAACTGACCAGGGGCCAGGTGGGACACGGTGTTGGTGAGGGAGTAGTAGAAGCACAGTACCTTCTGGATTTCAACGGACAATACACAGAACACCCACGAAAACTGACCAGGGGCCAGGTGGGACACGGTGTTGGGGGGGGGGGGGGGGGGGGGTAGTAGAAGCACAGTACCTTCTGGATTTCAACGGACAATACACAGAACACCCACAAAAACTGACCAGGGGCCAGGTGGGACACGGTGTTGGTGAGTGAGGGAGTAGTCACTAGTAGAAGCACAGTACTTTCTGGATTTCAACGGACAATACACAGAACACCCACGAAAACTGACCAGGGGCCAGGTGGGACACGGTGTTGGTGAGTGAGGGAGTAGTCACTAGTAGAAGCACAGTACTTTCTGGATTTCAACGGACAATACACAGAACACCCGTGAAAACTGACCAGGGGCCAGGTGGGACACGGTGTTGGTGAGGGAGTAGTAGAAGCACAGTACCTTCTGGATTTCAACGGACAATACACAGAACACCCGTGAAAACTGACCAGGGGCCAGGTGGGACACGGTGTTGGTGAGGGAGTAGTAGAAGCACAGTACCTTCTGGATTTCAACGGACAATACACAGAACACCCACGAAAACTGACCAGGGGCCAGCTGGGTCACAGTGTTGGTGAGGGAGTAGTATAATTTCAACCGACAATACACAGAACACCCACGAAAACTGACCAGGGGCCAGCTGGGACACGGTGTTGGTCAGGGAGTAGTAGAAGCGTGGAGGGGCGCCTGTCTTCTGGTAGCTGCAGTCTTCGTTGGTGGAGACCAAGATCCAGCCTGTGCCCTGACAGTCGTTGAAGTCGCCAACAGCAAACTCGTGGCCAGAGTTGGGGTTTCTGAGAAATGGGACACACTTGTTGGTTTGCTTTGCTTATTTGTTTCTATGCTTCTGTGTGTTTGTCTGTCAGTCTCTCTTCCTCTTTTGTTTGCCTTATTGAATTAATTTACCAAAAGTGATACACTGATTTTCATGAAACCTTTTTTGAAGTCTTTTTTTATCGGTATGACTTTTGTGATATGGGATGGTTCTACAGCCCCATTTGAAGGACGAAGGGTCAATAAACTACATCACATAAGGGAAGGACAAAGAGAGAGCGAACAATGAACAATGTTTTAATGAACCGGGACATCTGCCCATGTCAAAGGGAGTGACAAAGAGAGAGAGAGAGAGAGAGAGAGAGAGAGAGAGAGAGAGAGAGAGAGAGAGAGAGAGAGAGAGAGAGAGAGAGAGAGAGAGAGAGAGAGAGAGAGAGAGAGAGAGAGAGAGAGAGAGATAATTAGATACATATGTGTCTGTATTTTAGATAATAAATTTATCAGAACACTTGCTGATCTCTGTATCACACGGACAGATAAAGAAGACCCGCGTTTTTTATTTGTTTGTTTGTTGTTGGGTTTTTTAAGAAAATAAGGCTACTTAATTAGTGAGAATAACAAGCCACTGACTGCGCCATGTTGAAGCTTCCAGCCGCTGTGGGGAGATCATTGAAGGTGGAAGAAATCACGTTTTCTGGTTTGAACCAGTCGTTCTTGCCCTGGTCCCTCACGTCAAAGATGATGTTGGCTTTCTCCAGTCCACCAGACAGTATGGCTACCTTCACCTGTCAACAGCACACAAACCCCCCCACATCTGTTAATATCACCATGGCTAAATAGATGATCCATCAATAGGACACAAATCCTTAGTTTGATGACGATCTCATCAGATAGTTGATTGCCTACATCTCTCAGTATATCTGTATTTATTGTTACATACTATCATCAGAAAAAATGCAAAAGTTTACCGTCTCAATAGCTTACACACTACCCATCTTTAATAAATTTTAGGTAGTATGGTTTCATGTATATGTTAACAGCACACAGATCATTCCTGTTTGTTAAGTCAGATCACCAGACGGTATGGCTACCCTCACCCATCAAAAGAATACAAATCACTCATGCTTGTAACAGTCACCAGACAATACAATTACTTTCACCAGTTAAAAGAACACACAATGCCAACAACAACAAAAACTGTCCTGCAGACTCTTTTAATGCTACACGTGCTTAGAAAACTGTCAGAATAGCCTAAAAAGTATACAAATAAACAGCAGTGATTCTCCCAAATGCTTAAACGTATCTAACTCCAGTCACCCACACAATGCCTTTGCAAGAAAACAAGCATAAAAGACTTAGAGAAACGTCTTCTTCTTCTGTGTTCCCAGGCCATACGGCTGTATAATTGGTGAGGTACACATGTGTACGGTTTTCAGTGGCCTTCCCGCTGCATTCATCTGACACATTCGGATTTCGGAGGCGTTCAAAGGAGGAAATTATTTGGAAGATTTTTTTTTTTTTAAAGGCAAAAGAATGGACCAGTAATGCAGACAGGTAGTAGACGACAGTAAGCAAAGGGAAAAGGCAGAGTCAAAGAGTGGGACATGTTATAAGAAGCTACAAGCACAGAACTTCCAGAAGGTGGGGGAACTATTGACACCAAAAGTCTTGAGCCAAACCGACCCTTTCAAAATGGCAGACGTCCCACTGGTTGGCGATGGCGGGCTTGTAGTGTCCTGGGTACTGATTGGTCAGGTACTGGGCCTGTGGCACGTTCTGATTGGCCACTGCGTTGGTGCTCCACAGGGTCCAGAGGTCGCCCTTGCCCTCCTTCACCCCCTTCAGCAGAACCAGCCAGCCCTGCTCCACCACCTTCTGTATGGTGGTCACCTCGTCTGAAATGGGCAAATTATGTGAAAGACACCAATAAGATTGAAGTGGATTGCTTTGAATGCATGGATACACACATAGACATACACACACTCACACACATACACCCTTCAGCAGAACCAGCCAACCCTGTTCTACCACCTTCTGTATGGTGGTCACCTCGTCTGAAATGGGCAAATTATATGCAATACACCAACAAGATTTATTGCTTTGAATGCATGGATACACATATATACATAGACACACTCACACACATACTCCCTTCAGCAGAACCAGCCAGCCCTGCTCCACCACCTTCTGTATGGTGGTCACCTCGTCTGAAATGGGCAAATTATATGAAAGACACCAATAATATTGAAGTGGGTTGCTTTGAATGCATGGATACACACATATACATACACACACTCACACACACGCACGCCCTTCAGCAGAACCAGCCAGCCCTGCTCTACGACATTCTGTATAGTATGGTGGTCAACTCGTCTAAAACGGGGAAAATACAGCAATAAGATTGGAGTTTGATGATTTGGAAAGCATGGATACATACACACGCACACGCACGCACACACACACACAAACACACACACATTCCTTCAGCAGAACCAGCCAGCCCCACTATTTTCAGGATAGTTGTCATCACACATTTTCTCATACAGACACACACATGCCCGTGCACATGCACACAAACACACACACACACACACACACACATACACACACACACACACACACACACACACACACACACACACTGGCCTCACATTGGCAGAGGTTGCAGTAGGCAGCACAGTTGTCTGCAGCCCAGGCTAGGTAGGCCCCACCACAGTACTGCTTGTCGTAGTATTTACAGTTGGGCAACACGTCCTGACACACAGGCTGGGAGGTGGTGATGCTGGGGGTGGTAGGCACAGTCACATCTGTACACACACTCATATGTTGGATAACTATTCTGGGTTAGGGGATGGATGGGGGGGGGGGGGGGGGGGCCTTCAACAGCATTATCTGTCATAATATTCTTCTAGTTTGGCAAAAGTTAAGCGTCATAAACATCAAATCGTTGATGATAGAAGGAGAAAACATCAGGATTTACTTACAATTATCTAATCTTGATTATTAAAAAAACCGTTCGAGACTTTCCTGGTATTGCAGTACCTCCAGGATCGTCCCACTATCTTTATAAATAAAGATGTCCCACATGAACCTGATGCAGGGCGGAGGACATTAAACGGACTTTCACATCAGGACACCATGACTAAAAGGTTGTGACTGGGACGAAGGGTGAGGGGGATTTGTAGGCATGCTCACATTGATCAAGTAGATGGCATGTGTGTGTGTATGTCGCACGCACACGTGGGTGTATGTGTGTGTGTCACACGCACACGTTTGTGCATGTGTGCGTATGTGTGTTGCACGCAAGCGCGTGTAGGTATGTGTGTGTGTGCGAGCGTGCGCGTGTATGTGCGTGCGTGTGTAAGTGTATAAGAGTGTGTGTGTGTGTGTGTGTGTGTGTGAGTGTGTGTGTGTGTGTGTGTGTGTGAGTGGATGTAAGTGTGTGAGTGTGTGTAAGTGTGTGTGTGTGTGTGTGTGTAGTGTGCGTGTGTGCGTGCGTGTGTGTGTGACTCTATGTGTTGGTGTATGTACGTGTTTGCACACTTGTGGTGTGTGTGTGTGTGTGTGTGTGTGTGTGTATGTGCATGCGTGCGTGCGTGTGCGTGTATGTGTGCATTTGTGTGTGTGTGACTCTGTGTTGGTGTATGTACGTGTTTGCACACTTATGGTGTGTGTGTGTGTGCGTGTGCGTGTGTGCGTGCGTGCGTGTGTGTGTGCGTGCGCGCGCGCGCATGTGTGTGTGCGTGCATTTGTGTGTGTGTTGGTGTATGTGTACGTGTTTGCACACTTATGGTGTGTCTGTGTTTGCATGTACATGTGCATGTGCATGCATGCATGGATGCATGACTGTGCTACCTCCACACAGGTTACAGAACTTGCGGCAGTTGTGCATGGCCCACCCCAGGTACTGTCCCCCACAGCTGGTCTTGCCATACAGCCTGCAGGTGTCGGTTCCTTTACGATCAAAGCACGGCTCCTCGGTGGTACTGCCGCTGGTGGTTTCTGCAACATTATCTGTGTTGGTTAGCTACAGGTGTCGGTTCCTTTACGATCAAAGCACGGCTCCTCGGTGGTACTGCCGCTGGTGGTTTCTGAAACATTATCTGTGTTGGTTAGCTACAGGTGTCGGTTCCTTTACGATCAAAGCACGGCTCCTCGGTGGTACTGCCGCTGGTGGTTTCTGCAACATTATCTGTGTTGGTTAGCTACAGGTGTCGGTTCCTTTACGATCAAAGCACGGCTCCTCGGTGGTACTGCCGCTGGTGGTTTCTGCAACATTATCTGTGTTGGTTAGCTACAGGTGTCGGTTCCTTTACGATCAAAGCACGGCTCCTCCGTGGTACTGCCGCTGGTGGTTTCTGCAACATTATCTGTGTTGGTTAGCTACAGGTGTCGGTTCCTTTACGATCAAAGCACGGCTCCTCCGTGGTACTGCCGCTGGTGGTTTCTGCAACATTATCTGTGTTGGTTAGCTACAGGTGTCGGTTCCTTTACGATCAAAGCACGGCTCCTCGGTGGTACTGCCGCTGGTGGTTTCTGCAACATTATCTGTGTTGGTTAGCTACAGGTGTCGGTTCCATTACGATCAAAGCTGTACGGCTCCTAAAGAAAGGTAAAAGTTTATGCTGGGAAAATTTCGGGTGGGTTTCTGAAACATTATGTGTGTTACACGGCCTAAGACCTCCAAAAATCATCCAAAATGAGGTCTTATAAGGGAGGTGATTTTAATACTTACAAAAAGCAATGTCCAGAGAAGTAGGGTCGTGGGGGGAGTCTGCCGCTTAACGGTGGTTTCTGAGACATTATATGTGTAAAGTTAGCTACAGGTGTCGGTTCCTTTACGATCAAAGCACGGCTCCTCCGTGGTACTGCCGCTGGTGGTTTCTGCAGCTTATTCAGGAAGACTGGGCATTTTCTGTATGGTTGAAATGCATTGTTCAAGATTTGTTGTTTTAACAGGTTTGGGTAATCTTGCACACAAGTTCACACACACATGCGCGATGCAAACACACACACACACTCCACACACACTGCAACACACACACACACACACAACATTCACTGTGTTGGTTAGCTACAGGTGTCGGTTCCTTTACGATCAAAGCACGGCTCCTCCGTGGTACTGCCGCTGGTGGTTTCTGCAACATTATCTGTGTTGGTTAGCTACAGGTGTCAGGTTCCTTTACGATCAAAGACACGGCTCCTCGAGGCTGGGGTGGTACTGCCGCTGGTGGTTTCTGACAAACATTATCTGTGTTGGTTAGCCACTGGGGTGGAACCTCCGTGGTTATGGTGAAGGACAACGGACAACACATCATCAGTTAGCCGCTGAGGCAGTTCTGTACAGTGGTGATGCCTAAAGGACAAGGACAACACACCATCAGTTCAGAGCATCCTGAGGCTGGGGTGGTCCACACAGTTCGGACACGTGGTGGTGCATTCAACAAGGACAACACATCATCAGTGCAAATATCCAGAGCATTAGGCAGGTGTGGTACACAGTGGTGGCCTAAGGACCAAGGACAACACATCATCCAAAGATGCCAGAGTCATATGAGGCAGGGGTGGGGGTGGGGGAAGGACAACAAGGTGTCTTATAAGGGAGGTGAGGCAGGGGTGGTACTTACAAAACAAGGACAACACATCATCAATGACACGGCTCAGAGCATCCTGAGGTGGGGTGGTCCACACAGTGGTATGCCTGGGAGGACAAGGACAACAGTCTCAGTGCAAAGACACGGCGTCAGAGCATCCTGAGGCTGGGGTGGTCCACACAGTGGTAATGCCTGGAAAGGACAAGGACACATCTGAGACATTACTTATTGGTAAAGTTACGAAAGGGAGTCTTATAATGGGAGGTCTTATAAGGGAGGTTCCACTGTATTATGACCGGCCAAGATTTCAATGCAGCTTATTCAGGAAGACTGGGCATTTTCTGTATGGTTGAAATGCATTGTTCAAGATTTGTTGTTTTAATTAAATTTCCACATGCCAAGAGACTTTTAGGTTTGGGTAATCTTGCACACAAGCAAACAAACACACACACACAGTTGTGAATTTTTTCATATTGATATAACTATGCGTTTGACGCTGTTAATGTTACACTACAGTGGACACGTCGGTCACACACACACACACAAACGGGCCTCACACACACACACACACACACACACACACATACATCAGATATGTTCTTGTCTAACACACACCACACACACACACACACACACACACACTTCACAATTGTTGTTGTCTAAGACACACACAAGCGTGATCACACACGAAGAAAAAAGAAAAGAAAAGAAAAAAAAAAACGCGCGCGCGCACGCACGCACGCACACGCACACACATGACAGACTGACCAGTGCAGACGCCGCAGTATTTCCTGCAGTTCCTCATGACCCAGGCCGTGTAGTCAGAGTTGGTGCAGACCCCTGGTCCGTACGTGTCGCAGTAAGACACGGCGTCAAAGCATCCCGAGGCTGGGGTGGTCCACACAGTGGTGGACACAACACACCAGTGCAAAGACACGGGTGGTGCCTGGGGAAAGACAACAAGGACAACAAAGACAACACATCATCAGTGCAAAGACACGGCGCCAGAGCATCCTGAGACTGGGGTGGTCCACACAGTGGTGGACACCGTGGTGGTGCATGGTGAAGGACAACAAGGACAACACATCATCAGTGCAAAGACACGGCGCCAGAGCATCCTGAGGCTGGGGTGGTCCACACAGTGGTGATGCCTGGAAAGGACAAGGAGGCAGTGCAAAGACACGGCGTCAGAGCATCCTGAGGTGGGGTGGTCCACACAGTGGTGATGCCTGGAAAGGACAAGGACAACACATCATCAGTGCAAAGACACGGCGTCAGAGCATCCTGAGGCTGGGGTGGTCCACACAGTGGTGATGCCTGGAAAGGACAAGGACAACACATCGTCAGTGCAAAGACACGGCGTCAGAGCATCCTGAGGCTGGGGTGGTCCACACAGTGGTGATGCCTGGAAAGGACAAGGACAACACACCATCAGTGCAAAGACACGGCGTCAGAGCATCCTGAGGCTGGGGTGGTCCACACCGTGGTGATGCCTGGAAAGGACAAGGACAACACACCATCAGTGCAAAGACACGGCGTCAGAGCATCCTGAGGCTGGGGTGGTCCACACCGTGGTGGTGCCTGGAAAGGACAAGGACAACACACCATCAGTGCAAAGACACGGCGTCAGAGCATCCTGAGGCTGGGGTGGTCCACACCGTGGTGATGCCTGGAAAGGACAAGGACAACACACCATCAGTGCAAAGACACGGCGTCAGAGCATCCTGAGGCTGGGGTGGTCCACACCGTGGTGGTGCCTGGAAAGGACAAGGACAACACACCATCAGTGCAAAGACACGGCGTCAGAGCAGCCTGAGGCTGGGGTGGTCCACACCGTGGTGATGCCTGGTGAAGGACAACAAGGACAACACATCATCAGTGCAAAGAATGGGGCAGCTTACCAGTCGTGGTAAGCCACAGAGGTACACAGACAGACAGACAGACGAATAGGCAAACAGACAGACAGACCAACAACAATATTGCAGATAAAACATTCTTTCTGTACTTACTGCACATATCGCAGTGTTTTTTTTCAGTTGTTCAACACCCAGTCACGGTAAGCCACAGAGGTGCACAGACAGACAGGCAGATAAACACACAGACTTACTAACTGACAGACAAACAGACTGACAGACCAACAGCAATACTGGAGATCAAACATTATTTCTGTACTTACTGCACATGTCGCAGTGTTTTTTGCAGTTGTTCAACACCCAGTCATGGTAAGCCACAGAGGTGCACAGTTCTCCACGGTCATACTGGTTGCAGTTGGGGATTTTGTCTTCGCAGGGTGGTGGGGTGGTGGTGTAGTCAGGAGCTGTTCGCAGGAGCGCGTGCACGGGTACACACACACACACACACACACACACACACACACACACACACACGCACACGCACGCACGAACGAACGCACGCACGCACATACACACACACACATAAACAAACACACAGAGTGAATGAAGCATTATGTCAGATGACAAATTTAACATGAAAAACAACAACAAAAGAGTATTTTCATTATTTACATGGCGTATTCCCTTTCAACTTGACTTGGCTAAATCAGTAAATGACTGGCTGAACAATCAAAACACAGAATCAAATAATGAAACTTTACATTGATAATTTGATAATAATAATAAAAAGATAAGGTTTTAAAATGTACCCTCATGAATCTGTTTGCTCAACTTTCAGCAGTATAGAATTTTGATGAAAAAAATAGATAAGGTTTCCAAATGTACCCCCATCAATTTGCTTGATCAACAATCAGCAATACTAGAAATGTGATGAGAAAAAGACGGTTTCCAAATGTACCCCCATCAATCTGCTTTCTAAATTATTGGCAATACTAGAAATGTGATGAAAAAAAGATAAGGTTTCCAAATGTACCCCCATCAATCTGATTGCTAAATTATCTGCAATACTAGCCACCCAATTTACAACATCCACTCTCTCAATTTGCATAATGTGTGAAAAGTCTTACACGGATGGCCACCAGTTTTGTAAACATGAAATGGTTCAGTATTTATGCATACATGCACGCACGCAGGTACACACATACATACACACACGTGCACACACGTGCACACACACACACACACACACACACACACACACACACACACACACACACACACACACACACACACGCACGCACGCATCTCCATGTCCCTCTTTCTCTGTCTCTCAAACTGCATTATCCACAGAATAGTGGGCAACGTTCATGGGCCCATGTAGCATAGGTAGGCCTCCTTCCTATAATGCACACACTTCTCTCGCGTGCTCTCTCTCTCTATATATATATATATATCACACACACACACACACACACGCACACACACTCCCTCACCCTCTTTCTCTCAAACTGCATTACACCACACAATAGTGGGCAACACACATGGGCTAACTCTCTCATATCTAGGCCTCTCTTACAGCATAATGCACAGAACAGAGGGCTGGTCGTGTGCCCGTGCTAAGCCCCGACACTCTCTCTCCTCCTCTATCTCTCTCTCTCACACTCACACACACTCACTCACTCACTCTCTCTCTAACTCTCTCTCAATCACACTCACACTCTCACTGCAGAATGCACAGAACAGAGGGCGATGGTCGTGTGCCCATGTGCCCATGTGGCATATAAGCCCCGACACAGGCCTCCTTCCTATATTGTTCTCTCTCTCTCTCTCTCTCTCTCTCTCTCTCTCTCTCTCTCTCTCTCTCTCTCTCTCTCTCTCTCTCTCTCTCTCTCTCTCTCTCTCACACACTCACTGCAGAATCCACAGAAGAGAGGGCAATGTTCGTGGGCCCACGTGGCATAAGCCCCTACACAGGCCTCCTGCCTGTACTGTGCACAGTTGTCGATCTTGTCGCGGCACGTGCTGGGGGTGGTGGTGGCAGCGTCACATACCACCTTAGGACAGCACTGACCAGCCACGTCCACCAGGCGACACTGAGGGGGCAGCAGGGAATAGGTCGCACACCTGTAGCGATATAATAGAAATATGTGAACGCGGGAATACATAAAACCTGCAACAGCAGGGCATAGGTCGCACACCTGTAGCGATATAATAGAAATATGGGAACGCAGGAATGCATAAAACCTGCAACAGCAGGGAATAGCTGGATGAAAACAAACCCAAAACACCCAAGTTTAGCTGGTTTGGTATACTTCGGATTTTATTGATCCTTTTATAAAAACACTCAATCATGGACTAAAAGTAATGCGAAAGCTGTGCCTACCCAAGTCAAAGTTAAAATCATGAACGCAGTTCACAAACCAGGGGAAAGAAAAGCGAAAAAAATATTTAAAAAGTGTTCACTGAAAAAATAAAAACGGTGATTGTTGAACACTTTTTAAAAAAGAGAAGAGAAAAAATCTGAAAACATAGGCTGGGGTTGGGGTGGGGTGGGGGGGGGCGAAAGAAGGAGAATAGGAGGGGGGACAAAAACACAATATAAGTAAAATCACAGCAGGGAATAGGTCGCACACATGTAGCGATATAATAGAAATATGTGAACGCAGGAATGCATAAAACTGGCAACAGCAGGGAATAGGTCACACACCTGTAGCGATATAATAGAAATATGTGAACGCAGGAATGCATAAAACTGGCAACAGCAGGGAATAGGTCACACACCTGTAGCGATATAATAGAAATATGTGAACGCAGGAATGCATACAACTGGCAATGTTCATGTCTTTTTTTCAAAAGAGATAGCCGAACCTTATTAAGCAAATCAGCAGCCCAGAGGGCATACGTCGGAAGAAGAAGAATCCTTGTAAACAGGGGATTATTCTTTTGATGGAAGAATTCTGTGATTTATGTCCTTCCGTCTGTAAAATCCTATTTCTTTTAATGCTCCAAATCTCCGAGAAATCCTCAAACATTTTCATCGTAGTGTGGTGTTAGGTGATAGTATGAACTTATTGTTGCTGTTCCACACAGATGTATTATAGACACAGACACAGATTAATACACACTTTCTCTATCTGCTCCTGCCTTCCTACAACATAGAGAGGAACAGGGGTGAAGGGAGGGAGATAAACACAGAAGTACACAATGACAGGCAGACAGAGGAAGACATCAAATACCGTATTTTACGGACTATAAAGCACACTTGATTATAAGGTGCACCCCCAAAATTCAACACAAAATTCAGA
The DNA here is from genome assembly GCA_017654935.2 of Phymorhynchus buccinoides. Classification (NCBI taxonomy): domain Eukaryota; kingdom Metazoa; phylum Mollusca; class Gastropoda; order Neogastropoda; family Raphitomidae; genus Phymorhynchus; species Phymorhynchus buccinoides. Next base: position 11,677,996 of record CM065699.1, read on the forward strand.
TTTTGTTACTCTATTTTCTTACTATATTATCAGTCACATTATAAGGCGCAGGGGTCTCATTCTGTAAAAAAAAAGTATTGCCTTATAGTCTGAAAAATATGTCACCAAGACAGTACATTCGAGAGTTACTGAGGGGATGAAAAAATAAAGAGATAAGTAAGCGATCTTCAATGAGCAATAATCACGTGCTTTAAGACAGTAAAGGCGAAGGCTACGTACTTGGCACTGCACTGATAGAGACCCGTGGCGCTGTCCATACAGCGGCAGTCAAATTCACAACCGTCCTCCCACGTAGCTCCCTCAGTGTACTGTTGGCCCTTGTACACACAGCCGTCTGTGGAGTAAAGGATACGGCAACACCAGTGAACAAAGGGAGACGAATATGGAATGCATTGACTGGTGAAATTGCCTGTCTGCAGCAGAACAATATTGGACTTCAAGGAGTAGAGAGAAATACTGATTAGGCTTCAAGGTCGGTTAATAACCGTCCCCTCCCCCTCTTGGTCCTCAGAGTTCTCTCTCTCTCTCTCTCTAGAGATCTCTCTCCCTCTCTCTCTCTCTCTCAATCTCTCTCTCTGTCTGTAAGTCTCTCTCTCTCTCTACATACTTCTCTCTCTCTGATAGAGTCTGTCGTGGCTCTCTCCATACAGCGGCTCTCAAATTCACAACCGTCTCTCTCCATGTCGTCTCTCTCTCAGTGTACTCTCTCTCCTCTCTCTACACTCTCTCTCACTCTCTGGAGTCTCACTCTCTCTCTCTCTCTCTCTCTCTCTCTCTCTCTCTCTCTCTCTCTCTCTCTCTCTCTCTCTCTCTCTCTCTCTCTCTCTCTCTCTCTCTCTCTCACTCTCTCTCTCTCTCTACTGATCTCTCTTCAAGGTCTCTTAATAACTCTCTCTCTCTCTCTCTCTCTCTCTCTCTCTCTCTCTCTCTCTCTCTCTCTCTCTTCTCTCTTTATTTTACTTCTCTTTTTCCATATCTCTCTACCACTCACTCACCCTTCCACCCAGCCTCCACCTCCGCCTCCCGCAACATAGACATACTTCATCCACCACACTCACTCCTGGAGACAGCAAAGGTCCCAAACGTCCCGGTGTGGACATATCCAGGCTTGAACCCTGAAATCCATCCTACAAAGGAATTCCCCTCCTTCCTTCTGTTTACAAAGATACACAACATTACCACCCACCCCAACACAATAGCCCCTCTCCCTCCTATACACACTGAACACTCCATGGGTCAGCAAAAGTTCCATACATCCCTGTGGGGACGTGGACGTATCCAGACTCAGCTCAAGCCTGAGGTGCTCCATGTGGAGGACCCCTACCTCCTCTGACACATACAAACCCCCACAATCCTAACTCCCCAAATATCCTCCCTCCTTACATGCAAACACACTACACTCCCCCACACTCACTCCTGGATCCAGCAAACGTCCCGAACGTCCCGGTGGGGACGTATCCAGGTCTGAAGCCTGAGGTGCCCCCCACAAAGGATCCCACAATGGGGTAAAGCTGCTGGATCTGGGTGATGTTGGTGATCTGCTGCCCAGTGTGGGTGGGGTCCGGGCAGGATGGGGTCTGGCAGCAGCTGTCCTTAGGGTCCTGCACCAGCTTGCAGGCTCTAGGCAGAGCCAAGGTGTCGTACTTGATGCATCTGAGAACACGCGTGCCAGTCGTGTCCATTAGCATGTACAGACAGCAGAGGAAGTGCTTGCTATTATTATGGAGAGCTGGACTAGAATTTGTTTATAGTGGGAAAACCTTGCCCAGGGAACAATGCAATTTGTTACTTTTATGCAAGAGAAAAATGAAAAGGTACATCTGACTTGATGGAGTAGACATTGGAAACTTTCGAGCGTTGTTCTTCTTCAGCGGGTGACAGGCAGGTGAGTGACAGGCTCAGGACTAAAAGGGATGAGGCCAGGGGTGGAGAGAGAAGGGAAGGTGTGTGTGTTGTGGTGGGGATTGTCATTTCTCCATTTCTTTCCTATGCATTGTTTCAAGACCCGAAGACCTGGCAAACCACAACCCAAAACAAGGCAATTTATTATTGGCGATTCCAACAGAAAGGCATCAATCATCATTACCATTTTCTCTCAAGATAATAAATAAGACAGTGACGTGCTAAAATGCACCTGATCTGCTAGAGTATCTGAGTATCCCCCCTACCTTTCATTGCACTGGTAAAAGCCGGTGTAGGAGTCCAGGCAGCTACAGGTGTAGTTGCACCCCACCTCCCAGCTCTCCCCTTGGTTGTACATCCTCAGATCGTAGATGCACTTGTCTGCAACACAATAAGTTAGGTGTTTTACTTAAGATAGCTTGGCGTGAAGGACAAAAGTATTTAAGTTCTTTCATAATCATTCATGCGTTCATAGCTATATTATTTTAGTGTTGGGCATTACGGATTATTTGCATTATAGTTTTAAACACATACACGCATGCGCACACAAGCAACACACACACACACACACACACACACACACACACACACACACACACACACACACACACACACACACACACACACACACATTTGTGTCACAATTTTGAGTAGAACTGGGGACTTAAAGCTCAACTGAAATGTTACAAACATATTTGATCGAATAAATTCAAATTTATATACATTAAACAACACATAAATATGTAGAATTAATTTAGAAACATCAAGAAACAAGCACACATAAAAAATTATTATTACATAAATTTGTTTATTATTACAGGGTACGTTTTCATTCAAAATTGAATTACAAAAATATAGTCTATCCACAATAAAAAAGAATGCAACATTTTGAGGGGGATATAAATAGCTCAATACTAGAGTTAACCCTTTCATCGCCACTGTCGCCTCTTGATTGAACACCCATGTCACTAAAAGGCATCAAATGAGGGTCTCTTATCTAATGACCTGAATAATTAAGAACATAATATGTTCTTAACTTTGGGAGGTAAGAATAGACCCTATTTTATGGATGTCACAAAGAAATCCCAAATATTGGAGATGAAATCTTTTCTCCACCCAGGTAAGTTTAATGGAAAGTTTTGGCTGAAAAATGGCTGGCGTTGAAAGGATGAAATGACTTTTGTAAATAGGCCTAAATCAACATAAAGCGTTCACACTAACCTCGGATGCCTCCCAGATTATTCAGGTACCCGGTGGGCACCTTGGTTCCCCCGCCGGGAAGTTTACTCCCTCCGACGACTGTCCCCGAGCCCAGAATTAGCTGGGGGTCCACAGTGGGTTGGGGGGTGGGGAAGACTCCCCCGGGGCCGGCGGTGGGCTTTGGTCTGGGCTGCAGCTGGGGCATGGGGGTGTAGGTGCCCACGTTGGGGACGTCGCAGGACAGGCTGCGACAACACTTGCCGGGGATGGCCGACAGTGTGCAGTACTGGGGCAAGGCTGGGTACGAGGGGCACCTGTCACAAGGCCAGACGTGTGCGTGTGTGCGGCATGGGTTGAGTTTTGTGTCATCAGTTTCCTTCAGCACATACCGGCCTACTACTCTTCCAGTAAGTGGAATAGGACTTATATGAATAACTTGGTTTATGTATGAAATAAGCATACAAAAATTGGTTTACAGTTTCATTTCTGAGGACTCGTACAGCAATGGAGTCAGACTCAATTTAACCTTGACCCCCCCCCCCACACACACACACACCTCTACTAAGAGCTGACTTAGAAGGGACTTGAACTCATGACCAAATCACAAAGTTGTCACCTAATACCCACCCACACACACACCTCTACCCAGAGCTGACTTAGAAGGAACTTGAACTCATGACCAAATCACAAAGTTGGCACCTAATAAATGGATATTTCTTAACTTCGAAACGAAAGCGAAGATGCATAAGTAAAGCCATTCTTACTTGGACACACATCTGTACAGTCCGACGTTGTCCCCAACGCAGGTGCAGGTGAAGTCACAGCCATCGTCCCAGGTCTCTCCAGGGATGTACTCCACGCCTTTGTAGATGCACGAAGCTGAAACAAACACACGCTTTAACAACATTTCGCCGTGCACCCGACAATTTGTTGGGCGCATAAATGTAGCAGCCAGCACCTGTACTCGACAAATTGTTCAAAACTCTGTACTTACTTTCCCTTTCAGATTAATGAGTAAAGGAAGCTTGTTTTCCAGCCGTTTCCTTCGAAATGACGTGAATGATATTATAAGGGAGTGGTCTTATAAGGGAGGTAATCTTAATGCTTACAAAGAAGGGCAAAGTCTCAGAGAAATAGGTCTTACATGTGGGAGGGAGTCTTAGGTTCCACTGTATTTACTTTCCCTTTTAAGATTAATGAGTAAAGGAAGATTGTTCTGCTGCCGTTTCCTTCGAAATGACTTGAATGTTATTCTTGGTGCAGTGCTGGAGCATTTGCGAGCAACTGTTGTTCAGTTTTGGTCAGAGTTTTGCAATAAAGTTAGTAGCTCTCTCAGGGCCCGCAGGCCGGCTGTGCAGTTCTCCGATCAATGGCTAAAGGCTGACATTAACTTTACATCACAATGATAACTAACTAAACATCAATTTGAACTGGATTACACGGCACGTAGGCCTACAACTGTTGCTTAAAAACGAAACAAAATCCACAGAAAGCAAGAAATCCTACATCGTCCTCCGTAGATGGTCTGCACCCCCTCCCCGGGGGGTCTGGAGGACCCGGTGATGATGGTGTGGGTGCCCAGGGGGATCACGTTGTTCACGGAGGGGGCCAGGGTGGGGGAGCGGGTGGGCGTGCCCCCGATCTCCGGTACCAGCTGGGTACCAGGCACGGTACACACCGGCTTCTTGCAGCACACGTCGTTAGGGTCCGGCTGTAGGTGGCAGTACTGGGGCAGACCTGAGTACGCCTGACACCTGCATTTAGCAATGATGATATTATAGACAAATGCTAAAGGTGATCAGAGAAATAGTAGGAACAACACCAGTACTTGATCACATTGAACAACAAAGGATCAAGTGGTTTGATAATCTCACACGTATGCTCTCCAGTCAATTACCTCTCCGTGCCTACACCAGGTACTCAGGCTTTAGAGCCAGAGGAAGACCAAGACATCGTTGTTGTGATGGGGTGGCAGACACCCTACAACACCAGGTATTCAGGCTTCAGAGCCAGAGGAAGACCAAGACGTCGATGGAGTGATGGGGTGGCAGACACCCTACAACACCAGGTATTCAGGCTTCAGAGCCAGAGGAAGACCAAGACGTCGATGGAGTGATGGGGTGGCAGACACCCTACAACACCAGGTATTCAGGCTTCAGAGCCAGAGGAAGACCAAGACGTCGATGGAGTGATGGGGTGGCAGACACCCTACAACACCAGGTACTCAGGCTTCAGAGCCAGAGGAAGACCAAGACGTCGATGGAGTGATGGGGTGGCAGACACCCTACAACACCAGGTACTCAGGCTTTAGAGCCAGAGGAAGACCAAGACGTCGATGGAGTGATGGGGTGGCAGACACCCTACAACACCAGGTATTCAGGCTTTAGAGCCAGAGGAAGACCAAGACGTCGATGGAGTGATGGGGTGGCAGACACCCTACAACACCAGGTACTCAGGCTTTAGAGCCAGAGGAAGACGTTGATGGAGTGATGGGGTGGCAGACACCCTCCAAGCCCACAACTTGACCATGTTGCAGTCACCCGCCTTGCTGCAGATATATCTCCCCGTAACACCCTGGAGGATATAAGCGGACAGAGGAAAGAAAAGAAGAAGACGTTAAAGGCCCAGAGCCGTTTATGGCCTTAGGGGTAAAGAATGAATCATTCATGGGGCAGTGGGTGGATGCCTCGTGCCTCCATATGGGGAGTTGAACGACCCCTCCCCCTCCACAAGTCTCTCCCCAGTGGGGATACCAGGGGGTCTACAGTAAAAGTAGTTTCTTCACCTTTTTGAAGTTCTGTGCTAGCATCTTCCTCTGTTCCACCACTCTTTTTGACTCTGTCTTTTCCTTTTCTTACTATCATCTACTATTTTTTGGGACTTATTGCCCGTTTTCCAAAGAATCTTCCAAATAATTTTCTACTTTGAGCTCCTCCGATATTGGAATGTGTCGGCTGAATGCAGCGGCGAGACCAGTGAAAACTGAAAAAGGTTCACATACATTACCCATTATGACCATATGGCCTGGGGACGCAATATAAGAAGAAGAAGAATCATTCATTGTGCCTAGAGCTCAGTATTGGAAGGCTGGGCTCTTTCTTCTTCTTCCACTCCCTTGACTTTTTCCAACTGAAGTCAGGTACCCGTTTACACCCGGGTGGAGTGAGGAAAACAAAATTACCATTCCAATGGTCAAAAACCAATAACCAAACGGGATTCGAACCGCCCACCTGCGAACCTTTGGATTACGACCAGACAGCTACTTGACCATTGTGCAGTCTTCATAACAAACTATAAAATACATCATAAAAAATAGATTGTTTTTGTAGGATACGCCGTTAGGCTGTGGCTGAAAAGTGGAAACACGGGGGTGAGCCTGAGTAGTCCTGGGACAATGCACAGCTAAACATATAGGCCTACATGTTTTGGAGGAGAGAGAGAGAGAGAGAGAGAGAGAGAGAGAGAGAGAGAGAGAGAGAGAGAGAGAGAGAGAGAGAGAGAGAGAGAGAGAGAGAGAGAGAGAGAGAGAGAGAGAGAGAGAGAAAACTTGAAAACTTGAACTTTATTTTTCAAGGATAAAGATTTTAGGCAACGCCTAGTCTTCACAGAGAGAGAGAGAGGGAGAGAGAGAGAGAGAGAGAGAGAGAGAGAGAGAGAGAGAGAGAGAGAGAGAGAGAGAGAGAGAGAGAGAGAGAGAGAGAGAGAGAGAGAGAGAGAGAGAGAGAGAGAGAGAGGGGTGAATAATTAAATGACTGCCAAGCCTTGCCAAGCCTTGCCAAGCCCACTAGTACTACTATCCTATTTACCTGTACGTGCAGGTGTAGAACCCTTGTGTGCCATCAGTACAAGTACAACGTAGATCACAGCCGTCATCCCAGCTCTCTCCTGCCTGGTACACACTACCCTTGTACACACACACCTCTGCAAACAGCAATATCAGAAATTACAACAACAAAAACAACAACAACATATCAAGGAGAAAGACGGGATAATTTGAACATTGAAGCAGCAAAACTATACATTAATCCATTTAGTTAATGTGAACATATTTTGCAATAAAACACTGTGTTCAGCATCAACAATAATTAAGCGGAACAACTGGTCCACAGTAGACCTAGAAGGAAAAGCGAGTCCATTCCCAAACTCACTGTTAGCTCCAGTAAATCCAGGCACAGTGCTGCCGACATTGACGGTGACTCCACCACCAGTCACATTGCCCGGCAGGTTGGGGGTGACGTTGATCGTCGGTGTGCCCGTGCCCGTGAAGCCAGAGACCGAGGAACCAATGGTGCCGGACCCGCCGGGACCCGTACCCGTGAAGCCAGAGACCGAGGAACCAATGGTGCCGGACCCGCCGGGACCCGTACCCGTGAAGCCAGAGACCGAGGAACCAATGGTGCCGGACCCGCCGGGACCCGTGCCCGTGTGCCCGTTGATGATCACAGGGGTTGTGGTAGGGGTAGGGGTTGTTGTTGTTGTTGTGGTGGTGGTGGTTGTAGTAGTTGTGGTGGGTGTGGTGGTGGTCGTGGTGGGGGCCTTAGTGGTGAAGCCTTGGGGATAGCAGCGTGCACGCTTGCAGCAAGCGTCGGTCGGGTCCGGCTCCATTCGGCACATCGGGGGCAGGAAGAAGTAGGACACACATCTGGGTGTGAGCATACGACAATGTGTGAGTTTGGCAGACAGCAATGAACAAAACGCTTTCTGGCAAAGACGTACACACACACACAAGCATATATGCTTGTAATATATATAAACATATAATAAACAAACATGCATAATAGTTTGTACTGTCATGATAAATGTGTACAGATATACAAATCCAATCCATAATTTGGCAAAGGAATTGACTCTCAAACTCAGACGCAATCCACTGGGCCTATGTGAAGCACCTTTGGTAGGAAGGTGTGGCGAACTGTGAGAACATCTTCAGCATGTTGAAGACGGACAGTGAAGAAGAAGAAGAAGAAGAAGAGAAGAAGAAGAAGAAGAAGAAGAAGAAGAAGAAGAAGAAGAAGAAGAACCATCCCTGATTTTGTTTTGAATCATTTTTGGCTAAAAGAGCTAAGATGCAAAAGCTCGTACACACATGTATTTCTCAAGCATGGCATTTTTTGCTTTAAACACAAAATTTCATATAAGTTTTTACAGACCAGCAGTTACATCCCCCCCACCCCCCGCCTCTTCCGCAATCTGGAGGTCATAGTCAGACATGATTGTTGTTTGTTTGTTGGCGTACCCTGGCTAAAAGACTCCAGGGATCATCCCAACAGCCGAAGCACTTGAACACTATGACACAAATGCACCAGCTGGGGATGAGAACATTACGTGTGTGACCGTTTTTTTTATTACCCCGCCACGTGTCCAGCCACACTCCGACTTCTTTTTTTTTTTAGACTGATGATGTTATGCTAGGAGCTTGTCATGACTAGAAACAATCCCCGCATAACTATGCAGCTCTAAGCCAAGGCGAGTCAGACACGATTGACTAGTAAGAAGTCGGAGTGTGGCTGCCCACGTGGCATGGTAATCAAAAACGGTCACACACATAATGTTCTCATCCCTGGTTGGTGCATTTGTACCATAGTGTTCAAGCGCTTCGGCTGTTGGGATGGTCCCTGGAGTCTTTAAGCCAGGGTAAGACAACAACAACAACAACAACAACAACAACAACAACAACAACAACAACTAGTAAGATAAGTATCTCACTTGTCTGTGCACTGGTACTTTCCACGCAGTGCGTCCACACAGACACAGTTGTAGTCACACCCGTCCTGCCACACTTCATTTTGCTGGTATAGAGAGTTCTTGAACACACAGCCGTCTGAAAGCAAACAAGACGAATTAAAAGCATGTATGCCTAGTACCAACATTGAACATATAACAAAACCAACACTTTCGTAAATTTGAAAGCAGTGTTTTGATAAAAAAAACCATACACATTTTGTCAGTGAAACACTTTAACAGACAATGTGAGCACGAACACACACAGCCGCAGACACAGATTTACTGTCTGTATGATGGCCAACAATCCACAAATAGCTGGTTTAGACAAATTTGATAAACTGTGAAAAGAACTTGTAATATAAAAAATGCATGTTTATGTCCATTTTTTCACTGATAAGTGTTTACAATATCACACACTATTTTCTATGCAGGTTATTCTTATCCAATACAAGAGAACAAATGAAAATCCCAGAACAGTTTGAACTTCTGAGTAACTATTGTAGGATTACAAATTGAAAAACAAATGCTCCTTGAATAACATTCTATCAACATATTGAACAGAGCATTTTGAAAGGTTTAAAACTGTCCATAATTACATATAATATAAAAGAAGAACAGTGTGACACGCTCCACAATCCAGTCTTACTGGAGAAGCCAGTCTGGGAGCCATAGTTGCCCACAGGTTTCCCGATGCCTCCAGTTCCAATGAAGGAGCCTGGCTTGACCCCCACCAGCACGTAAGAGGGAACCCCTCCGGTCACGATGCCGGGCAGGGAAGGCGTCACGCTCACCGGGGTGTGCGGGCACTGGGGGACCAGGCAGCAACTGTCAGTGGGACTCGCACGTAGGATGCAGCCCTCGGCTAACTCTCCATAGGTTTTGCATCTGAAGGAATAAAATTCGGCACACATGCTAGTTCATAATTTCATGATCAAATGCGACACACAAAGCAGTTTATATTTCATAACCGTAAGAAAATGAATTAATTCAATGGACTTTTGAAATTAAAATAGTCTCTCAAGATGTTCCACAGAAATCCCGAGAACCTGATCACCGAGTGAGATGTTTTCACCCAGTCATTCACTCCGAGGAAGTCCACAGGAGTGGACGAAACAGTCAGTAAAGAGGTCATCTGTTTGTGTTGTGAAAGAAGAAAAAAAAATGTTTACAAGTTCTACAGAAGGTAAAACACCTAATCTTTAGAAAATTAAATGTCATTAATATCCGATTCTGATTTTTTTAGCACAGTTATTAACGGACATAGAGAGAAACACATTATACGGATAAAGGAATTAACGACGATGTAAGCTACCCTTCTGGTAGGAGGTGACAACAGATAATAGCGACAACCACTTTGTTGGCTAGTGTTGCAAAGATTGAAATTCTTCAATCCAGTCTTCTTTTGTTGTTGTCCATTGCCTTAAACGGGGACAAGCCATTGTTCCCATAAACCCATATCTTCACATGCCACTGTTATGTGGGTGTGCAACGCACATGCAGGGCTTGTGTGAACGTATGTGTGTGTGTGCGCGCATGCGTGTGTGTTCGCGATCATGCGTTTGTCTGGGTTTGACTGACACAAACAGACATTTTGTGGGAATATTGGTATGTGGGAATAGTCGTATCATGGATAGAAAACTACAGTGATGGACCAGCAGTATGTGGGAATAAAGGTATGATCCCCCACTCCCTTAAACTTGTGATAGCCTACAACCTTCACTTATTATAAATACAATCACGCATAAAACTGAGTACGCCTACGGTAGGCTATATTATTATTCATGAAGAAAAAACTGACCTGTCCCTGCAGGTGTAGAGTCCCTTGGCAGCGTCGTCACACACACACAGCAGGTCACAGCCGTCAGACCACGACTCTCCCTGCTGGTAGTAGGCCCCGTTGTACACACAGAACCCTACACAGACAAAACAAAGATCCATTGGTCATGATGATGATGATGATGATGATGATGATGATGATGATGAAAGAAGAAGAAGAAGAAGAAGAAGAAGAATAGGCCACAGCCGTCAGTCCACGACTCTCCCTGGTGGTAGTAGGCCCCGTTGTACACACAGAACCCTACACAGACAAAACAAAGATCCATCGGTCATGATGATGATGATGATGATGAAGAAGAAGAAGAAGAAGAAGAAAAATAATAATAATAAGAAGAGGCCACAGACGTCAGTCCACGACTCTCCTTGCTGGTAGTAGGCCCCGTTGTACACACATAACTCTACACAGACAAAACAAAGATCCATTGGTCATGATGATGATGATGATGATGAAGAAGAAGAAGAAGAAGAAGAAGAAGAAGAAGAAGAAGAAGAAGAAGAAGAAGAAGAAGAAGAAGAAGAAGAAGAAGAAATAAGAAGAAGAAGAAGAAGAAGAAGAAGAAGAAGAAGAAGAAGAAGAAGAAGCCACACCCGTCAGTCCACGACTCTCCCTGATGGTAATAGCCCCCCCCCCCCCCCCCCCCCACCCCTGTAGACCCCCCCCCCCCCCCCCCCCCCCCCCCCCCCCCCCCCCCCCCCCCCCCCCCCCCCCCTGTAGACACAGAACCCTATATACGCAAAACAAAGATCCATTGATCAAGATTGTGAGGAAGAAAGAAAGAAAGAACGAAAGAAGAAAAGATGAATGAACAAGTAAAGAAGAAAGAAAGAAAAAGATGAAAAATGGAGAAGGACAAACAAATAACAATCGAGAACAAGAACAAAAATTCAAAAGGACAAGAAGGACAAAGAAAGAAGGACAAACCCGAAGAATAAAAACAAAAAGACAAGAAGGACAACCCGAGAATAAAAACAAAAAGACAACAACAAAGACAACAACAAAGACAACAACAAAGACAACAACAAAGACATGCACACACAAAAAGAAACGAAAAGGAGAAACAAAAGAAGGAAGAAGAAGAAGCTACTGAAGCTACTTCTTAATCATACTGATTAGGTATTAGGTATTAGGTACTTTATAGTCACAGAGGCGTCTCTGTGAAATTCGGGTTGCTCCCACCTGGAGAGCGCGTCACAGCCAGAGGCGCGCCACCCAATTTGTTTTTTGGGTTGTTTTTTTCATGCGATTTTTGTCACTGATGACGATAGATGATCAATAAATATGACAATGAAGCAGGAGGAGCAGAACGAGCGGGAAAAATGCATATGAAGGGAAACAGAGGAGCAGAAGGAAGAGTGGAGAAAAAGAAGAAGCACATGATGTTGAGAAAATGTATTGATCCTTGAAGACTATGGGACCTGACAACATGCTGTCACACACCTATCTTTACGTCACTTTCCGTCTCCCCAATAATGCTAAAACTCTAGGGAAACGCAAGGAACAGTAACTCTGGAGAAACTCCAGAGAATGGCGAAGAACAATAACTCTGGAGAAACTGTAAAGAATGAGTGACTTAGCTCGTTCCTTTCACCGCGCGGCGGCGCTAAGATCGAGTGGGTCCAAACCTAGTAGCCTCGGTTGTTTTACTCTCTCCTCAACCCACTCAACCTTAGCGCTGCCGTGCGGTGAAAGGAGCGAGCTAAGTCGACCATTGCAAAGAACGGTAACTCCGGAGAAACTGCAGAGAAATGCAAAGAAAAATAACCCTGGAGAAACGGTCGACTTATGGTGATTATTTGACCGCCAGGGGGCAGTCAGTTCACTAGGGGCTTATCACGCGATTTTCTTAGTTGGGCGTAGTAAGAGAGAGAGAGAGAGAGAGAGAGAGAGAGAGAGAGAGAGAGAGAGAGAGAGAGAGAGAGAGAGAGAGAGAGAGAGAGAGAGGGTGGGACTCCTCCCCTCTCTCTCTCTCTCTCTCTCTCTCTCTCTCTCTCTCTCTCTCTCTTTCTTTATCCCCAACTAAGAATATAGAGAGGATTAGCCCCACTCGAGCATTATGCCCCCTGGTGGTCAAAAGAGCCCGCTAAGTCGCCCACTGTAGAGAAATGCAAAGAACAATAACTGTACAGAAAAGTGAAGAGCAATAACTCTGGAAATCGCTTCCTACCCCATAGAGACAAGTGAGGTTTTTATTTCTTGTTTTAAAAAAAATATATCCCCGAGAGCTGAATTATATAAAAGGATACTTTTTCCCACCAAGAGATTCTGTTTTGTTCAATAACAACAACACGTACAAAGACGAACATCTCCAAATAATACACTTACCGGAGGGTACAGCAGTGGGGAAGGGGGTGGGGGTGACAGAGGGGACGGAGCCGTTAAGCTGGGAAGGGGATGTCATGGGGAAGGGGGTGGGTGTTCCGTTGGGGAAGGGGGTGGGGTTGACGAAGTCGCAGAAGGGCACTTTACAGCATGGTTCAGCTGCATTCTGAATCAGCACACACCGGTCCTTGTCTGGAATTGGTGCGATGGGGCACCTGAACATACACAGATAAATATATAGATTCTGAACAAAATTGATACCCTCCGTGGGGATACCGGGTGTGTGTGGGTGTGGGTGTGGGGAGGGTGTCTTTCGTACAAACAGTTCCTCTACCATCTGGAAGTTGTGTGCTTGTAACTTCCTCTAATCTGTTACTCTCTTTGATTTTACCTTTTCCCTTTGCTTACAGTCAGCTACTATATTTCTGCCTTTCTGGTCCATTTGCCTGCCTTTTTTTTAAGACGAAAAAAAAGACAGACCATCGCCAAATAAGGAAAATCTGTTACAGAATGGCTACACAGCTTTTTCAGAAATTCTTACAGAAATGTTCTCTAGCCGAAGACGGCTAACTATTTCTTAGTTAGGCGCATAACGGCAGCATGAAGCATCTGCGCTCACATGACAGGAGACTGAGTGATCGAAGAAGAGGAAGAAGAAACAAAAATGATGGAAAACCTGAGAGGAAGGGGTGGGTCCAGGGGTCGCCTAGACCCTCGATGGTACAGGGGCAGCATACTAACCTGTTCGGGAGAGAGGGGGGGCAATGCTTCCTGAAGCTGAAGGAAATGTGCTGTGCTTTTGACAGGCTCTGCTCGAAGCTACACCGCATACAATTCGATTAACTACGATCCGATTTTGACACGTGTGAGGCATGATTCACTTGACATTCTACTGTCTAAATAAATCTGATGAAATTCTACACGTTATGTTCACTATATTTGTAGTCCCCCATACATTTTTGTAACAGACATTTTACTTGTTCGTCTATTGCGGTCTACTGAGTGTAGCGAGCAAAGATAACAGAATTATTTTAGACGGAAATATTTCACTTGAATCACGACTCAGAGACATCGCCACAATCGCATCGTATTGTGGTCAAATCGTATGCAGTGTGGCTGGCCCTTAAAAGCGCAAAATCTAATCATTGCCATGGCGAGAGTGATTGAAATTCTGCTTAACGTCCTCCGGTCTGGAACAGACACATATGGGACATTAGTAGATATACAGATGGTGGGAACGATCCTGGAGGCAAAACCCGGAGGCAGTGCAACACCAGGAAAGAGGTATAATGACGAAATATAGTAAGGTGAGAAAGGAAGGTCGCTCCCCAACTGAATACAAACCTGATCTGCAGACAGAGACCATTGATCACAAAACACTGAATTCATGTACCCAGCCTGCAGAGAAGCACCCGTGGAAATAGGCACATGCGTGTAGGCGAAAGAATGCATAGATTACGTCTGGAAAGAAACTCTGGGCAACTGGAGAACTGGGCAATAAAGATTGTTTTCAGAAACGACCATGCCCTCAACTCTCAATCAAACGTTTGGGCTTGCAGTCCTTGCATTTTAATGGGGCTGGATCCTGTAACCAGGTCATGGGTCCAGGAATACCCACTTTTGATCAAAGAGGTATGGGTGCACAATAGAATTACAAGGCAGATGCGTACATGCATATATACACACATAGAGATCACCCTGTAAATAATTTTATATTTACCCGAATTGTTTTATGTAGGATAACTGGATGGTCTTTTGTGGTACATTTTGAATGGCAGAATACGTCTGTCTGTGCTTTATGTGTGATACACACAACTAATGTTTCTTGCTGTTCCTCTCTCATTACTCTCTCTTGCTGTCTCTCTTTCTCTCCCCATCCCACCCCCCTCTCTCTATGTGTCTGACTCTCTGTTCCTCTCTTACGAGCATTTTCTCTATCATTTTTCTCCTTATCTTACTGATTTCACCTCCTCTCTTTTTCTCCTGTTGCCCCCACCGCCCTTCTACCCTATCTCTCACCGCAAGCTGGATCATTTCAACAAACGTTCTCATTAAACAAATACCTTCACCAGACGCATTGGCAATATTCCTAACGTGTAATCTCGTCATAATTATACAAAATTACTCACTGAAAAAAACACCCAACAAACGTATTTTCCAGTAGTGCCGTCGACACACTCGCAGACAAAGTCACAGCCATCGTCCCACTTCTCCCCCTGTGGGTGAACCACGCCTTTGTAGTAACAGCCTGCACAGTAAGACCAAGAGAGCGGAATGTCAAGGTAGCAATAAGAGCGTTGCATAACATGTCTTCAAGGCAAACAAATCTGCACAGTTTATATATGAAATATGTGTGGTGTGAAAGTTGTGTCTGACAACGACCTCCAGATTACAGCAAAGGAGGCAACTGATATTCTAGAAAGCTGGATTGGAAGTTTTCTCCCTGTGGGGATACCGGGGGGTCTTTCATTAAAATAGTTCCCCCACCTTCTGAAAGTTCTGTGCTTGCAACTTCCTCTAATCTGCCACTCTCTTTGACTCTGCCTTTTCCTTTTGTTTTCTATCATCTACTATCTTTCTGACTTATTCGCCCATTCTCTTGCCTTTATTAAAAAAATCTTCCAAATATTTGTTTCTCCTTTGAGCTCCTACGAAATCGGAATGTGTCGGCTGTACGCAGCGGGGAAACCAGTGAAAACTGAAAACCGGACACATATGGCCTACGTACCTTGCCCATTACTATACTCTGTTGGCCATAATGACTTTAGGACAGTTGGAATTGACGATGGCCTTCAATAGTCGAGCAAACTTCAAGGTTGAAGCACTAACAGTGAGTACATAAATCAAACTGTTGCAAAAATCACCATAATGACTGGACATGAAATCTGTCAACCTGGGCAGTTTCATCAGTTTTCATTGATAACATTATGAGTAACCCTGCGACCTACAATGTGCTTACATTACAGCTGATTCATCCATTCGACCATGGCACCTCCGGATGAATGTAGGTGTTGCCTAAAACGGCGAGTTTTTATTAATAATAATAAAATAATTTAATTCATTTTTAAAAAGTGACGCCTGTCCCTCGCGAGGCTCCAGGCGCCATTACAAACATAAACACCAACAGGTTTAAGAAAGAAGAAAAAGGAGACATACAAGATTAAAACATAAAAAATAACTTTTTATGCTCATGGACCTGACCTGTGGTAGGCCTGGGGGTTGTGGCGACAGTGCTGCCGTCAGGGCCGGTAACCAGGACGGGCGTGGCGTTGGGGGCCATGGTTGGGGTCACACTGGGTACCTTCCCCTGCCCCTCGATCTTGCCCGGGGCCTGGGTGACCACGTTCACGATACCCGGGGTGGGGGAGACGCCAGGGCGGGGGGTGGGGGTGAGCACGGGGCACTGACTGGGGATCTGGCAGCAGGTGGGATCCTGGGGGTCCGGTACCATCACGCAGCCGGGATCCGGCGTGTAGTGGACGCACCTGCGAAGTTATGATGAGTGTGTAGACTGAAGTGACTTACACGTGTTGTTGTCAAGCGTGCTTAGCTACTCTGCATCACTTGGAAGTACTCATCTCACAAACAGTCACAAATCATCAACGGATTTCAAGTGTATATATTTAACTAATAGCATTCCAACTTGGCTTCTATTAAGGCTACGTCAGACCAATTGACAGAGGCTAGAACACCAAGGCTACATCAAAATGTTGTTATGCTATGCATATTTATGCTGGGAAACTTTAAAGCACAATCCTGTCCTGACTATTTTGCACAAGAATCACAACTCTTGCCCCCTACCCCTCTCTCTCTCTCTCTCTCTCTCTCTCTCTCTCTCTCTCTCTCTCTCTCTCTCTCTCTCTCTCTGGTCTACATGTTCTCTCTAAGCCAAATTTGAAATGTCTCTCTCCCCTCTCTCTCTCTCTCTCTCTCTCTCTCTCTCTCTCTCTCTCAAATTTGAAATGCTTGAGTCCCCCTAGCTTTGTATTGTGGTCTGGGGCAGTGGGTGGATGCCTCGTGCCTCCACACGGGGAGCTGGACGACCCCGTCCCCTCCACGAGTTTCTCCCCGTGGGGATACTGGGGGGTCTTTCGCAAAAATACTTCCCCCACCTTCTGGAAGTTCTGTACTTGTAACTTCCTCTAATCTGCCACTCTCTTTGACTCTGCCTTTTCCCTCTGCTTTCTGTCATCTACTATCTTTCTGACTTAAGTTGTTGTCCCATTCTCCTGCCTTTAACAAAAATCTTCCAAATAATCTTTCTTTGAGCTCCCCCGAAATCGGAATGTGTCCACTGTGCGCAGCGGGGAGACCAGTGAAAAATGAAAACCGGACATATATGTGCCTTACCCATTATGGCCATATGGCCTGGGAACGCAGAAGAAGAAGTATTGTGGCCTACAGCCAAAGTACATTAAACCATTACAATGTTCAGTGTTTGCTCTCTCTCTCTCTCTCTCTCTCTCTCTCTCTCTCTCTCTCTCTCTCTCTCTCTCTCTCTCTCTCTCCTTTCTCTTGCGACACATACCTATCCTGACACCTGTAGAACCCTATGGCTGCCTCCTCACACTTGCAGACAGAGTCACAGCCGTCGTACCAAACCTGGCCCTGACGGTAGATCTCTCCCTTGTAGACACAGGCTTCACAAGAAAACACAACAATATTGTATTGTGTTGTATTCTATTGTATTGTATTGTACATTCCACAAACTTTCAGGCAAACAACTAACAAGGGTACGTTAACTTAAATATATAATGCATTCTCGACCCTTTGTAATACAGGTCGCAAACGGGACTCAAACCAAACACAGGCACAGGAGTGAATTGAAATTAAAATGTTGACAATTTCTCATAATTGGTTCTGTTCCTACTTTCAACAGCTTCGATAACATGCAGTCTGAATTAACTACTTAAACATTCTGTGACAACATACACTCAAAGATTTACAACATCCTCAACAAAAGTTAACTTTATCCTTGGAGATAATCTGAACGAATCGTTTTTTTAGGTGTTTGTCCTTGCTTTATTCTGAATACGGATAAGAGAATGTTGCCTCAACACTGTATCTCCACACTGAGGGGCTGCGAAGTTAAAATACCTACCGTTGAGGGTGGGTGTGGTGGCGGGGGAGACGGTGGGGAAGAGGGAGGGGGTGCCTCCGGGCTGGGGGGTGGGGGTGACGGGGGGCCAGGGGTGACAGTAGGGCTTGAGGCAGCACTGGTCGTTGTCGTCCTTGATCATCATGCAGGAAGGGGGAAGGTGAACGATGCGCTGACACCTGGACAGAGATACAAACATCCGTCAGTGTGTCAAACAGACAGACAGGTTGGCAGACTGACAAGACTTATATACCCATGTATGCTGGTGTGTGTTACGTGATGTAATAATATACCAAGGGAAGATAACCCTGTCTGCATAAGATCCCCGATCACGTGATCAGTAAAGATGATGGCAGCTGAACGCTAATGTTGTGTGCTGCTATTTTGTACGTCTGCTTAGTTTTAGTGCATGACTGCTGTACTTAACAGTGTGCACACACAGACACAAATGCATGTACATACATATGCACAGACAGACAGACAGACACACTGACATATACGCACACTCACTCACTCATGCTTACAGACACACTTACGCATATGCACACACACATACTCGCACACACACAAACACACACAGAATTACATAATCAGGCGGAAAAAATAGACTTGATGGTGCATTCGTTCATGAACCTCATAATAAGTGACATAAACATACCACCCTCTCTCTCTCTTACATAGATACCCTTGCAAACACACATACACACAGAGACTTTCACACACACACACACACACACACACACACACACACACACACACACACACACACACACACACACACACACACACACAAATGCATACTTTTCCCTGCAGATGTATTTCCCTTGGTTGCCATCCACACATTCACAGGTGTAGGTACATCCGTCATCCCATATCTCCCCTTCTTTGTAAGTCCGGCCATGATAAATGCACACATCTGGATGCAATAGTAAGAAAATATATTGATTAAGCTCATCTTAGTTAAGCTCATTTGAAAGAGCTCTATAAGATCAACGCGATGGCAATAACACAAGCATCTTACGTTGCGTATGAGAAACTGTAACAGAAGTGAGCCATCATCATTTGTAACTGACGACTGAATGTGTGAAACAAGTTCACTTACATTGTTACTTGCAAGTTGATCAAGGACAAGGTGATTGAGAATCTGATGTTATGGTTAAAAAGAACAGTAGATTGAATGTACAGAAATACTGATTTATCTTTTTTGTTTAAACTATATAAAAAAAGGACTTCCACAATGCACAATGTAGCCTATCATGTTCTTTTCCCTTTTCTTACCTTTATGGTAATTAATTTTTATGTGCTCTTTTTGAAAAAGGAAGCGTCGAAGTTTCAATGTGTGAGAGAATGCAGAACTGTAGAGTGGAGGGGTGAGAGAGAAGTTAATAAAAACATTTAAATAAAACAAAAAGGACATTCTAAAATGTATTTCAACCGAAAGCTATAAGAGACCCACTAGGGCTGGCAAAAGACAAACACACAACTAACTAAAGCATCTGATGTTTCCATCAAAGAAAACTACTTCAAACACTACCACATCAAGTGCACACAGTTGAACACTACACTGACCGTTTCTGGTCAGGGGTCCGCGGTGGTTGGGGGGCAGGGAGTGTCCGGTGAGGACGGCCACAGGTCCAGTGATGACCATGGTCTGGTTGTCCACCTTGGGCCCACAGTCCGGCACACGACAGCAGCTGTCCTGGGGGTCAGTTATCATCTGGCAGTCCTCTGGCACTTCTGTGTAGCTGGGACACCTGTCAGTGACATGGTTAGCGTATGGACAAGCACAAAAAGATACCGAACGCCCACAATGTGGCTAATTTTCAATTATATTTGATTCTTTTCCTAAGGTCATTGATGGCACAAAACTAGATTCTGTAGAGGGGAAGT
>CM065699.1:11702965-11705465 GCA_017654935.2 Phymorhynchus buccinoides
TCATTTATATTTTTAGGTCACATTTTGCAAGTTTTTATGAGTTTGTGCCCACTGGCCACCCCTAATTTTTCCGAAAATCGTCTATTGATTAGCCTGTATTATGCCTAGACAAATGTCAAACAATGAGAAAGGCCATTTGAGGCCAATAATGTGTACGATTATACTATCAACAGTAAGGCCTTATCATTAATTTTCTTCATGACTGGTGGTCTCACCGTTGTGAGCATCGGTATAATCCGGTGTGTCCGTCCTCGCAGACACAGAGCAGGTCGCAGCCATCGTACCACTGCTGGCCCTCCGTGTAGGCGGACCCCTTGTACACACACACCTCTGAACACAACAACACAAATCACAAATCAATGCACCACAATAGGGACATTAAGTGTCAAAATGACCATTCAGAGATAATGGTACAGCTAACACTATTCTCTTTCAAATGATATAAGAACCATTCTTGTAACGTTTTCCGTTATATAGCTATAAGCATTTAAAAATTGGTAGGGTGACTGTCGGTCATTTTGAGAAATTACAGTCTAAAGTTTAGCCTAGCTGAAGAAAATGCATCAACCTACTCATTTAAAAGCACTTTTTGGAGTATTTAGAGACCATAACAAGGATTGTCCTTTATAAATATGAACGATAAGATGTTATATAGCACGAAAATACACATAGCTCAAAATTGATTACAAATTTGGTTTTTGACTTTGCAAGCCTGTTGTGAGAAACTAGCCCAGCGACTTAATGTCCCCTTCGTGGTGCTGGGTAGATCAGACAAGTCCCTATATAAATGTCATTGGCTTTCTGCTTGTTGTTTGTTAGTTCCCGAACTACTACGGAGCGTGGAACCATTGCTTTTGTAGGGGGCTTAGTAGGTGGTGTCCTGCGTATGCTACCTTAGAGCAGGCTCCACTGAACTCCACCGGCCATTCAGCAGTAGTTTAGTGTCTTCTCTGGTGGTTGCCTCTAACAGCCTAACATAGATTCGCCCCCCCCCCCCCCCCCTTGGAACGCTGATTTCGGATTCTGCGACCTGACAAACCAGGGTGTGGCTGCGAGTTGGGACTCGGAATGAGCTGCGTGGGAGCAACGCCACTGTACGGCCCAGAAGATGGACCAGCAACAAAAGTAAACGAGGATGAAACGCCAGAAGGTAGGCCCTACTATCATTCTTGTCGGCAAAAATCCAGACACTATCAACTGTCTTTGTTCCTTTTGTCATACTACCTCCTGGCTGTTTACCTAAGGAGAATGAAAGTAGAATCCACCAAGATCAAGTGAAAACATGAAGGGATTCTATGCCTCTAAGTTTCAATAAACTGCTCGTCTTTTAGAAATCTGCTTTGTGGTGACCGACGAGGCTCTCAGACAGTAAAAAAACAAACAAAAAAACTAGAAGAATGAAAGTGCTTTGTGGCTTATTTCCAAACCCTTCAGTCTCTGACCTTGCGGTGTGGGGGTGATGGGCTGGGGTGATGCGGTGGATACCCCGGGTACCAGCGTGGTGAGGGGTGTGGGGGCGGAGGTTAGTGGGGTGACGCACGAGGGGACCATGCAGCAGGAGTCAGCAGGGTCGGGGGTCATCACACAGTAGTCTGGTACTGAGGGGTAGGGGGTACACCTGGAAATGCGAATGAAAGAAGGTGTGTATAAAATAAACGCAAAACAGAGAACATACATGCATGCACGTGTAAACACACTAATCTTCTTGGCTGTGGGTGACCACAATGAACACACTGATTATTTTGCCACTCACGGTTTGCACATGCGTACAAAATACACACACGTATACACACTCGTGTATAATTATGTCTAAGGGTGTACAGACAGTACGATAAACAAGGCAGACAGACATACAGACAAACACATACAAACCTGTAATGGCATAATTATGCATGTATATACATACGGATCTATTCTGATCTGCTCTATAGACATGAACATAATGCACATCGACAGTTAAGGCGAGTGCGAGCTTTGCACACACACATGTGAACATAAACACACAGGAACAAATATAGGAAAGGGTATGTGCATATACACATGTAGGAAACATATTCTCCCCTCCCCTCACACCTGTCTCCTACTCCACATATCGTTGTATCTCGAGACACTGTCTGACAGCCCTCTTTCCAACTGTCTGATAGAGTCCTCACCACACAGCCCGACTGGCCTGTAATGGTCATCGTCATCATTATCATAGTCCATCATCATCATCATCATCATCCCTCTTTCCAACTGTCACCGGGCTGATAGAGAATTCCGTTCACCACACAGCCCGATAACGGTTCGTCATCATTAATAGTCACAATCAATATCATCATCATCTTCCCTCTTTCCAGCTGTCACCGGGCTGATAGAGAACTCCGTTCACCACAGGCCCGAAGGCCTGTCGGTCATCGTCACATTATCATAGTCACATCATCATCATCATCATCATCCCTCTTTCCAGCTGTCACCGGGCTGATAGAGAACTCCGTTCACCACACAGCCCGACTGGCCT
>CM065699.1:11720465-11727965 GCA_017654935.2 Phymorhynchus buccinoides
AATGTAATGTGAAAGGATGGGGAAAATGATGTATTGAGACTTAGGGCGTGTGCACATATGCACAGAAACCCATCCACATAATACATTATTTCTTACTTCCAGTATTTTTAGCGGATTGCCGAAGGGATATACGAACGGGTTTCTGTGTATGAATATACGCATACGGCCTTAAGCTTGTTATTATTTGCTTTACTGACTCCTGGGCATTTTAAATAAGTTTCTATAGGTCTGAAATGTTTCAATCGTTCAAGGTATTTTTATATACTTACTACAGACACACACGATGTACATTTTCACGATAACGATGTTGTCTGGAACTTCCAGATAGGATTGCTTAATAGTCGTGTCTATCGTGTCTGTTCTCTGAATGTTTAACAATTAATCAAAGATTAAAGATGCCAAATAGTACAATCATTCTTCCCCATTTGTATTGCCAATGAGTACTAACGCAAGAAGAAAAGAGAAGGGTGAGAGTACATATAAGCACCTTTTGGCTTTTATTCTTCCATAATCTACCTGTGTAGAGACTGGCAGGGGTGTGGCAGGGGTGACGGGCTGGCAGGAAGGCACCCGGCAACACGAGTCATCTGGGTCCGTCACTAAGGTGCACCCTTGGACAACCGGGTAGGTCGTGCACCTGCAAGAACAGTTTGACAGCCACTGCCATTCTCTAGTATGTGTTCCTATATCTATCTTCTTAACCCGCTTGGCCGAAAGTGGGGATGCATCCTGGGCAAGGCATATCCACGATGAACAAGTTCTAGCCCAGCCGTCCAGAATAGCAGCTGCCCCCTCCGCTGTCTGGCAGTCATAGTCGGAAACGACAGACTGGCATACATGCATACTAATAGCTAAGAGCTTTGGTCTTGTAGTAGAGGGTCCAGCAGTTTGTGCAGCGTGTAGTCCAAGTCCAAATCATCTTTATTATCTCATAACAGAGGAATAGTCAATTTATTTACTCATCTCCCGCTCTCTCTCTCTCTCTCTCTCTCTCTCTCTCTCTCTCTCTCTCTCTCTCTCTCTCTCTCTCTCTCTCTCTCTCTCTCTCTCTCTCTCACTACGCCCAACTAAGAATATCACGCGCTAAGCCCCTACTGTTTTGATTGCCCCCTGGCGGTCAAAGCATCGTTCTAAGTTTCTCATTGCAGCCGGGTGCACATAAGAAAAGCTACAATAAACACATTTATCAACAACAAAGAATATGAACTAACATCTAAAAACACTGCAATGTTGTAATTAGCAAACCAGACAAATATGAACAAGTCTGTCTTCATCCTCAGCGCAGACACTCTTCCTCATTTCTCAAAGCTTCGAGTTAAGTGTCCTTGCGCAGGGTCGTGTGCTCTTCTGTCGTGTCCGACTATGACGCCACAGATAGCTGAAGAGGCAATTACTATTCCAGAAATCTGGGCTGAAACGGTTAATAACGGAGATAATTTGCCTTAAGGTGCATCCTAAGAGCAGGATGACTTTAGGGCAAGGATGGATCCCAAAGGCCCCAACTAGCCTCCAAAGCTGCGGCACAAAGCCAAGCCTGTTAATTTTGTAAGTCATAGTTCAGCACAACAGACAGTTAACCGTACAATGATTTACCATTATGGCATATTATCATGTATCTGCAGGGTAACGGGGACAGTCTCTCTCTCTCTCTCTCTCTCTCTCTCTCTCTCTCTCTCTCTCTCTCTCTCTCTCTCTCTCTCTCTCTCTCTCTCTCTCTCTCTCTCTCTCTCTCTCTCTCTCTCTCTCTCATATTAACATGTTTGTCTGTCTCTGTCAATCATCCTGCCTGCCTGCCTGTCTCTATGTGTGTGTGTCTCACTCTCTCTCATATTAAGTTTCGGTTTGTTTGTTTGCCTCTGGCAATCACCCTGCCCCCCTCTCTCTCTCTCTCTCTCTCTCTCTCTCTCTCTCTCTCTCTCTCTCTCTCTCTCTCTCTCTCTCTCTCTCTCTCTCTCCCTCCCCTCACCTCTGATCACAGCGATAGACGTTGGACTCTCCATCCTCACAGACACACTTCAGGTCGCAGCCGTCCTCCCACGTTTCCCCAGTCTGGTAGGGCACTCCGTTATACAGGCACCGGTCTGAGGAGAAAGGATAAAACCAGACCTGTTTACTATGAAATTGGGCTTCAGGTATTCGAAATCCAAAATAAGTGTATTTTTCACAAAACAGGAGTACTCCAACAGGAAAGTTTCCACAACGGAGTGCAAACATGCATACATTTTTATAACTTGTTGAAATATTGTGTCAAAAGTATCATCCATTTAAATTTACAAGAACAAGAACAACACACACACACACACACACACACACACACACACACACACACACACACACACACACACACACACACACACACACACATACACACACACACACACACACACACACACACACACACACACACACACACACACACACACACACACACACACACACACACACACACACACAGAGAGAGAGAGAGAGAGAGAGAGAGAGAGAGAGAGAGAGAGAGAGAGAGAGAGAGAGAGAGAGAGAGAGAGAGAGAGAGAGAGAGAGAGAGAGAGAGAGAGAGAACTTTCTTAATGCTTTTGGGGGCTTTTTGAAAACAAAATATCTCTCTCTGTGTCTCTCTCTCTCTGTGTCTCTCTCTTCACGTTAGCACACGTTAACCCTTTCGCCGTCAGCCATTTTTTTTGCTTATGAAACAAACACCATTAAACTAAGCTGGGTAGCTGGGTAAAACATCTGTAATATTGCGATTTCTTCTGTGACATGTGTACCATTAGGCCTATCTTTACCTCCCAAAATGACGGAAATAGGGTTTTCAGTCACACGCCCTGATTTGATGGTTTTTTTTAGTGACATGTTTAAACCATTGTGGTGCATAAATGTGATATTGGCGGTGAAAGGTTTAATCCAAGTGGCAACGAAAAAATTGTCATTCGGTCAAAATTTACCCACACCCTTTCCTTCCTCATAATCTAATACAAAAGAAATTGGGGTGGCGCGCCTCTGGCTGCGACACGCTCTCCATGTGGGAGCAACCCGAACTTCACAGAGACGCCTCTGTGACTATAAAGTACCCAATACCTAATACCATTACCCTCTCTCTTCCACTCACCCCTATGAGGCCGCAAAGTCTGAACAGTGGGGGGAGTCAAGGTCGACCCGTTGGGGCCCACGAAAGGTTTCCTGGTGCTTTGGGACCCCGGGGAAACGGTGGACTGGGGCACCGGGGTGGAGAAGTTGCCTCCCTTGCAGTAGGGGACCTGGCAGCACGGGTTGTTGGGGTCCGTGACCAGAGTGCACCAAGTGGGGAAGTTGTTGGCCCAGTTGAAACACCTGGTGTGGGGGGGAAGGGAGAGAGAGAGAGAGAGAGAGAGAGAGAGAGAGAGAGAGAGAGAGAGAGAGAGAGAGAGAGAGAGAGAGAGAGAGAGAGAGAGAGAGAGAGAGAGAGAGAGAGAGAGAGAGAGAGAGAGAGAGAGAGAGAGAGAGAGAGAGAGAGAGAGTTCAAATATTTTATTTAACAATGATGAGAATTTAGGTTGAGCCTAATTTTTCATTCTGTGCTTGGTCCTAAGCATGCAACATGAGAGAGAGAGAGAGAGAGAGGGAGGAGAAAGAAAGAGAGAGAGAGATAGAGAGAGAGAGAGAGAGAGAGAGAGAGAGAGAGAGAGAGAGAGAGAGAGAGAGAGAGAGAGAGAGAGAGAGAGAGAGAGAGAGAGAGAGAGAGAGAGAGAGAGAGAGAGAGGGTGAATGCTCTTACACCGCGTTGTTCAGAGACAATAGGCTATTCACACATACACATTTATCCGTCTCTCTTGCTATTAAAGCTTATTTCTCTGTGCACTGGTATCAGAGTAGGAGTCCACACAGAAAGACTCTCTCTCTCTCTCTCTCTCTCTCTCTCTCTCTCTCTCTCTCTCTCTCTCTCTCTCTCTCTCTCTCTCTCTCTCTCTCTTCTCTCTCTCTTCCTCTCTGTATGTGTGTATGTCTCTGTCTGTGCGTGCCTGTCTCTCTCTCTCTCTCTCTCTCTCTCTCTCTCTCTCTCTCTCTCTCTCTCTCTCTCTCTCTCTCTCTCTCTCACAACACAGTGGAACCTCCCTTATAATGCATTCAAACATCATCCCAAGGGGAGGTGTATAATGGGGGTAATTTTAATACAAAGAAGGGCAATGTCTCCAGAGAAGTTGGTCTTAAAAGGGAGGGAGTCTTATAACGGGGGGTCTTATAAAGGTGGTTCCACTGTATGCCTACTTCTCTGTGCACTGGTATCGTCCAGCGAAGGCGTCCACGCAGACACAGTTGTAGTCACAGCCATCCGCCCATCTCTGGCCCTGGGTGTACTCCTGCCCGTTGTACACGCACACGTCTGCACCACAAGTGAAAAGAAAAGACACCATTGATAGTTCACGGGTGACAGGAATTCATTCGAATGCAGCCTCCAGTCGAAAATACATGGCGGA
Source organism: Phymorhynchus buccinoides (assembly GCA_017654935.2). NCBI lineage: Eukaryota > Metazoa > Mollusca > Gastropoda > Neogastropoda > Raphitomidae > Phymorhynchus > Phymorhynchus buccinoides. Next base: position 11,724,917 of record CM065699.1, read on the forward strand.
TTATACATTGCAGCCTACAGTCGAAAAATTACAGTGTAGTTTACAGTCGAATGTACAGTGCCGCCTACGGTCGAATATACAATGCAGCGTACAGTCGACTGTAGGCTGCATTGTATATTCGACTGTAATTTCGACTGTAGGCTGTATGGCATATTCAACTGTAGACTGCATTGTAGATTCGACCATAGGCTGCACAGTATATTCGATTGTAGGCTGCATGGTATGTTCGACTGAATTCCGCCCTCCCTATTTCACACCCCTCTGTGATACTTTTTGGGTATTAGGCCTTTAGGGCCTGACTACTGACTTCAGGCCAGACCTCCAGAATAGACTACCACATGCAGTTGCTTCCTCTGCTTTATGAAGGAGATACGGTCGGATATGACTGACAGTCATGCGCGCGCACGAACACGCGCGCACACACACACACACACACACACACGCTCGCTCACACACACACACACACACACACATATATATATATATATATATATATATATATATATATATATATATATATATATATATATATATATACTCGCTCACACGCACGCACGCACGGTCACTTGCACGCACGCACACACACACACATACACATACACACACACGCGCACACGCACACGCACACGCACACACACACACACACACACTACCACTTTTGTGACATTTTTGTCACCTCCCTCCATATGTTGCACAATTGTCTTTTTATATTTTGACACAAATTCATCATTATCGCCCCCCCCCCCCTCCCTTCTCATTAGTCTCAAGTTGTATGCTGGGCCTGTATTCACATTGAATTAGTGTGAGACTTATCATCACGATATCTCAGAAGTCCTGCTAAAGACCTATTAAATCCTACTACTTTAGAAGGACTTCTAAGATATCATGATGGTAAGTCTCACACTATCTCAACTACTTTAGAAGGACTTCTAAGATATCATGATGGTAAGTCTCACTCTATCTCAACTACTTTAGAAGGACCTCTAAGATATCATGATGGTAAGTCTCACTCTATCTCAACTACTTTAGAAGGACCTCTAAGATATCATGATGGTAAGTCTCACTCTATCTCAACTACTTTAGAAGGACCTCTAAGATATCATGATGGTAAGTCTCACACTATCTCAATGTGAATACAGGTCCAGGCAACTAACTTGTCTTCTTTTCCCAATCCCTTTTTTGTTGTTGATTTACTCGCACGTATATTTTAAATGACTTAACTTTCTTACAATACACACTGTTTCTTCTTCCTTTCTCTTTTGTTTCATTCTGAGAAATACATATACCGCTCACTCAGGTCCTCAAACACAAAACTTCTGAAAGTTCCAAAAACAAATCTAAAATCATTTGGTGACCGCAGTTTCAGTTTCAGTGCCCCTGCTGTTTGGAATTCCCTCCCAGTCGATCTCCGCCACGAACCAACTATCTCTACTTTCAAAGCTAAACTCAAGACTCACTACTTTCAAAGCTCATTCGGTTTGTAATTTTTTCCTTCTTGATCTTGTACCTGGGTGAATGATTGGGTGATAATGTCTTGTGTGACTGCGGGTGTATCAGTGAATGGAAGCGCCTTGAGTGTAAAATAATTACAGAAAGGCGCTATAGAAATACTATCAATTATTATTATTATTAATGGAATAAGCAAAGCATAAAGTCACAAGCAGGTAAGCTTACTTCTGGGGCTGGGCGTGCGGCGAGGCGGCTCCAGCGTGACTCCATTGGGTCCTGGGGTGGGTGTCACGTACGGCTTGGGTGTGGGCGTGACACTGCCCCCGGACACCACCCCCGGCTTGATGGGGGGAACCAGGTAGCCCTCCGTTTTGTTGGGCAACGGCGTCACGTTACACAGGGGGATCTTGCAGCAGATGGGGTCGTTAGGATCCGCTACCAGGGTGCAGAGGGTTTGCTCTTCGTATCTTGGGCATCTAGGGGGGAAATAAAGAAAGAATGATCGTTAGGATCCGCTACCAGGGTACAGAGGGGTTGTTCTTCGTATCTTGGGCATCTAGGGGAAATAACAGAAAGAATGATCGTTAGGATCCGCTACCAGGGTACAGAGGGGTTGTTCTTCGTATCTTGGGCATCTAGGGGAAATAACAGAAAGAATGATCGTTAGGATCCGCTACTAGGGCACAGAGGGGTTGTTCTTCGTATCTTGGGCATCTAGGGGAAATAAAGAAAGAATGATCGTTAGGATCCGCTACTAGGGCACAGAGGGGTTGTTCTTCGTATCTTGGGCATCTAGGGGAAATAAAGAAAGAATGATCGTTAGGATCCGCTACCAGGGCACAGAGGGGTTGTTCTTCGTATCTTGGGCATCTAGGGGAAATAACAGAAATAATGATCGTTAGGATCCGCTACTAGGGCACAGAGGGGTTGTTCTTCGTATCTTGGGCATCTAGGGGGAAAATAAAGAAAGAATGATCGTTAGGATCCGCTACCAGGGCACAGAGGGGTTGTTCTTCGTATCTTGGGCATCTAGGGGAAATAACAGAAATAATGATCGTTAGGATCCGCTACTTAGCGTACATAGAGTGGGCACTTCTTTTGATCTTGGGCGTCTTGGTAAAAATAAAAGAAAAATAGGAAGAAAGAAAGAATGGAAGAATGGATGAATTGTTTGCTTTTTAATTCCAAAAGATCCTTGAGGATACAAAACAGAAATTGGACATAAAAGGCCAAAACCAAAAACACACACCCCACAACGACGTCAATTAGAGTTGAGAACCGGTTCAAAAATCCGAACCAGGGTACACCGGTTTTCCCTCTTCGAAGGGAACCGTTTTTTTTAACCAGTACTCGCATCACTAGTTTCACCTATGCAAACACATATTTATTTGTCAGAAATTCACACAATGCATCGTTAGGATCCACACACACACACACACACATAGAGTGGGCACACACACACACACTGATCTTGGGCGTCTATGACACAAAACTCAACTCAACACTCAAAAGAAAGCCATAACCACCACAAACTAGAAACAGCTACTCTTGGTTTACAAACACCCAATCTGCGCTTGAATTTGTGTTTTAATTCGAAAAG
>CM065699.1:11732965-11752965 GCA_017654935.2 Phymorhynchus buccinoides
ACACAAATGACTCTAAGGAAGAAGCTGAAGTGTTTGTTCCTGTTGCTATTTGCCTATATTGTAGTGCATGACTTGATCTGGTGCGGGTATTGCCAGGGAGGAGAAACAGGGATATCTACGAGGCCGATGACATTTTTTTGTACAGCATGGTGACTTGATGCTTGGTTCTTCTTGCCTCTAAGGTTTCCCATTTCAAATTAGAAAGTATGGCGGTGACGCCTCTGTATTTCAACACTACCTCGATGCCTTTAAAATAAAAAAATAAATAAATAATGCTTATATAGCGCATAATCTTGCAAAGCAACTCAATGTGCTTTTCACTCACCATTCGTACAAACGTTTCTAACAGACTGGTTCACGTATCCTCACCATACATCTCTATGAAAATGAATACATTAGAGAATGCATTGCATATAATCATAACACAACACACTAACACTCTCTTGTTCTATTGATGTCTTTGTTATGCCTTTAACTTTCTTCCTTTCCTACCCCTTTTGCATGTCTTCTTTTCCTTATTTAAAAAAAAAAGTTCTCCTTTCCATATTGTACTTCATCATCTCTTTCTTCCTTTGTGATAGCATTTTGTGTTTGTAATCCTTTTCTCCCTGTTCATGTTCAAGATTATCAGGACAAAGGTCTTACCTATCGGTGCAAACATACAGTCCATTCTGGGCATCCTCACACCGGCACAGCTTACTGCAGCCCTCCATCCACACCTGGCCTTGTTGGTACTGGGCGTTATTGTACACACACACGTTGGCTGAAACCACACATCATCATCGAAATCATCAGCATCATTATCCTTATCATCAGCATCACTATCATCATCATCATCATCATCATCATCATCATCACAAAGACAAAGTTTGCTGCAGCCTTCCTGCCAAACATGGCCTTGTTGATATTAGGCATTATTGTACACAGATAGTTTGACTGAAACCACTCATCATCATCATCATCATCATCATCATCATCATCGTCATCATCATCATCGTCACATCGACACAGCTTACTGCAGCCCTCCATCCACACCTGACCTTGTTGGTACTGGGCGTTATTGTACACACACACGTTGGCTGAAGCCACACATCATCATCAGAATAATCATAATCATTATCCTTATCATCAGCATCACTATCATCATCATCACAAAGACAAAGTTTGCTGCAGCCTTCCTGCCAAACATGGCCTTGTTGATATTGGGCATTATTGTACACATATAGTTTGGCTGAAACCACTCATCATCATCACTATCATCATCATCACAAAGACAAAGTTTGCTGCAGCCTTCCTGCCAAACATGGCCTTGTTGATATTGGGCATTATTGTACACATATGGTTTGGCTGAAACCACTCATCATCATCACTATCATCATCATCACAAAGACAAAGTTTGCTGCAACCTTCCTGCCAAACATGGCCTTGTTGATATTGGGCATTATTGTACACATATGGTTTGGCTGAAACCACTCATCATCATCACTATCATCATCATCACAAAGACAAAGTTTGCTGCAACCTTCCTGCCAAACATGGCCTTGTTGATATTGGGCATTATTGTACACATATAGTTTGGCTGAAACCACTCATCATCATCACTATCATCATCATCACAAAGACAAAGTTTGCTGCAACCTTCCTGCCAAACATGGCCTTGTTGATATTGGGCATTATTGTACACATATAGTTTGGCTGAAACCACTCATCATCATTATCATCATCATCATCATCATCATCATCATCATCATCATCATCATCATTGTCATCATTTTCATCATCATCATGGTCACATCGACACAGCTTTCTACAGCCTTCCATCCACACTTGACCTTGTTGGTACTGGGCGATATTGTGCACATACTCGTTGGCTGAAAGTATAAACATAATCATCGTCATCATCGTCGTCATCAGCAGCAGCAGCACCATCATCATCATCTTCACAACGACACAGTTTGCTGCAGCCTTCCTGTCAAACATGGGTTTGTTGATATTGGCATTATTGTACATACACACTGGTAGATACCACACATCATCATCATCATCATCATCATCGCCACATTCATCAACATCTTCACAAAAACAAATTAGAGTGCTCAGACATCGCAGAAACGGAGAGTTAGTGTATGCAAACAGTGTTTTATACACATCATCATCATCATCGTACTCGTCATCGTCATCGTCGTTGTGGTAATCGACATCATTTATAACACCAAAATAGTATCACCTTCATTATCATGGGCAAAACGTTTATAATCATAATATCCTGGTTAGTGGTTAAAGAAAACTAACATGAAAATAACGATAATTAAAAAACAGCAACTAAAAATAATAACATGACAAACAAATAATCGGCAACAAATCTTCAAAAACAAGATCTGCACATAACACCTTCAAAAGAGTCCCCCAAAAATTACAAAAAGATCCCCTGGGTCTTACTTGGTGTGGGGGTGGACCCAGTGGGGGGCAGCCCGGTGCCCGTGATCATAGTTCCTCCTCCTGAACAAACGGGCACGGTGCAGCACGGGTTAGTGTAGTCCGTCACCAGGCGACATGTGGAGGGAAGGGCTCCGTACCTCTGACACCTGAAAGGTGTGGGGCAGAGAGTGTGTGAGTATGGTAGCACTGCCAGAGTGGATTCTTCATTAACAAAGCGTGGGGCAGAGAGTATGTGAGTATGGTAACACTGCCACACTGGATTCTTCTTTAACAAAGCGTGGGGCAGAGAATGTGTGAGTATGGTAACACTGCCAGAGTGGATTCTTCATTAACAAAGCGTGGGGCAGAGAGTATGTGAGTATGGTAACACTGCCACACTGGATTCTTCTTTAACAAAGCGTGGGGCAGAGAATGTGTGAGTATGGTAACACTGCCAGACTGGATTCTTCTTTAACAAAGCGTGGGGCAGAGAATGTGTGAATATGGTAACACTGCCAGACTGGATTCTTCTTTAACAAAGCGTGGGGCAGAGAATGTGTGAGTATGGTAACACTGCCAGAGTGGATTCTTCTTTAACAAAGCGTGGGGCACAGAGTATGTGAGTATGGTAACACTGCCAGAGTGGATTCTTCATTAACAAAGCGTGGGGCAGAGAGTATGTGAGTATGGTAACACTGCCAGAGTGGATTCTTCTTTAACAAAGCGTGGGGCACAGAGTATGTGAGTATGGTAACACTGCCAGAGTGGATTCTTCTTTAACAAAGCGTGGGGCACAGAGTATGTGAGTATGGTAACACTGCCAGAGTGGATTCTTCTTTAACAAAGCGTGGGGCAGAGAGTATGTGAGTATGGTAACACTGCCAGAGTGGATTCTTCTTTAACAAAGCGTGGGGCAGAGAGTGTGTGAGTATGGTAACACTGCCAGAGTGGATTCTTCTTTAACAAAGCGTGGGGCACAGAGTATGTGAGTATGGTAATACTGCCAGAGTGGATTCTTCTTTAACAAAGCGTGGGGCAGAGAATGTGTGAGTATGGTAACACTGCCAGAGTGGATTCTTCTTCAACAAAATGTGAAGCAGAGAGTGTGTGAGTATGGTAACACTGCCAGATTGGATTCTTCTTTAGCAAAGCGTTTAGCAAGAAAAAACCTGACACAGACTTATGGTCTAAACGTCAAGTCTTCCAGTTGAAACAAAAAAGAAAAAAAGAAGTGATGCTGCACTAGCACTGACGCACTTTCCAGGTGGGGGCAGTCCGAAATGTACATAGACGAGTCTATGAGACAGACAGGTAGTACAATAAAAGCGTTTAACAGTAATGTGTACTTCTGACTATTAAGCCAAGCAGGGAGCCAGTGTTCATGAAAGCAACAACTGAAAACACAATGAAACAAATGCTCCAAAACATTTAATCAAAATAGACCAGGTTTTTTTTACGAGTTGGCTACAACAAAAACAAAAGCTCCAACAGCAATAATAAAAACAAAAGTTTTCAAGGGGTATATCATTACTACAGAAAGTCCGAAACATAAACAAGACACAGTGTTATACTGACAAATGTGTACAGGTACAGAGTACAACAATCCAGTATAACAGGCAAACAAGTTTGTACAGCTGTAACGTCCACGTTATATAAGAATAAGTTTTTCTGCCTCCTCCCCATCTCCATCCCCTCCACTAGAACTTATGGTCTTGAGGATAAGACAACAAAACGTCAACCTCCCGTTTGCTTACGCACTTTGCATAAAACCCCCACAGAATAATCGGTCAAAGTCCCAATTTTCTCCCTTCCCCCTTCCCGTTCAGTCACTTACACCAAAAAATAACAAAAAATAACGAGCAAATGAAAAAGAAAGAAAAAGTGGTGCTGCATGAGAAAGCCTAAAATTCGCATAGAGACGAGTCTTTGTTACCACAAATGTAGGCCTAATATTCTACAACAATACAACACAACATAACACAAAACAACACAATTACAGTACAATAATACAATATATTACAATACAATACAATACAACATAGCACAAAACAACACAATTACAATACAATACAACATAGCACAAAACAACACAATTACAGTACAATAATACAATATATTACAATACAATACAATACAACATAGCACAAAACAACACAATTACAATACAATACAACATAACACAAAACAACACAATTACAATACAATACAATAATACAATATATTACAATACAATACAATACAACATAGCACAAAACAACACAATTACAATACAATACAACATAGCACAAAACAACACAATTACAGTACAATAATACAATATGTTACAATACAATACCATACTCTAGGACACAAAACAACACAATTACAATACAATACAGCATAGCACAAAACAACACAATTACAGTACAATAATACAATATGTTACAATACAATACAATACAACATAACACAAAACAACACAATTACAATTACAATACAATAGGCTACATGAACAGACACCACACAGAAAATGGTACTGACAGCTCTGTACAGGTGTAGTGTCCGGTCTGGGCGTCGTCACAGACACAGGTGTAGTCACAGCCGTCCTGCCAGCTGTCGTCCTGAGAGTACTGAACTCCGTTGTACTCGCAATAACCTGCACAGCACCATCATTGTCATCATTGTCGTCACTGTCGTCGTGGTCAATATCATCATCAATGTCAACATCAAAATGACTGTCATTGTAGTTACCATGATCATCGTCGTCGTCAATATCATCATCAATGTTAACATCATCAGGATTCATCATTGTCATCATCAGCATCGTCATATCGTCGTTGTCGTCTTTGTTGTAATCATCAGCATCATCATCCTTACAATCACTCTACCAAATGTTGTAGGGATATTCACATTTCTTCCCTTAAATGGAGATAACCTACGACAGAAAAGAAGGACCCTTATTGTTTTTTCAGTAATCAGATTATTTCCCTTCACGGGAGGAAACGTGAATATTTGCCCAGTAATCTACTGCCCAATCTAGAATACCTCAGGACATCACGCCTTTCTTAAAGAAGCCAGTCGGGGTATCACGAACTTTCAATATCATACCTAGGACATTAAAACATTCCATAAAGAGCGGCGATTTGGTTAGGGGATACATAGTTACATATTCAAAATAGAGCAGTCAGGTTACCACAGAAATTCTCAAGGTCTTAACTAGAACACGAAAATATTCCATGCAGATCACTGATTCAGTTTGGGAAAAAGAAAGTTAAGAAGCATTCAGGATGTTATAACATTTATTTAGAACATACATGTATATGACATTAAACATCCCATAAAGGTAGCAGATTCAGTTTGGGGAGATGTTTAACTGAACACACACACACACACACACACACACACACACACACACACACTCACTCTCTCCTCAATACAACAAACATTCGAACTCTCTCTCTCTCTCTCTCTCTCTCTCTCTCTCTCTCTCTCTCTCTCTCTCTCTCTCTCTCTCTCTCTATCTATCTCTCTCTCACACACACACACACACACACACACACACACACACAGAGTCACACACACGCACACACGCACACACACACACACACGCACGCGCGCACGCACGCACACGCACATCCCATAATGCTTCAACATTATGGGATAGCTGTAGTGATACCAATTTAAAGATTATCAATCGTATGTACAAAAAAGCAATTAAAATAATTTGATTAAAATCAAGTTCACTTACCTATGAAGACTACAAACAACTAGATATACTAACTTTTCAAGACAGACTTTTCCTCAAAAAGGCAATCTGCATGCATAATATTGTCAACGGAAATGCTCCAAAAAAGATAACAGATACATTTACGACAAACACAAGCAGACACACCCATTTACTCTCATTCCCTCGATCAAATAATAATCTATTCAAATCTAGTCTCCTCTATTCCGGTGGAGATTTATGGAACAAACTACCCTCCATTTTAAAAAAACATGAAAAACAAGAACTACTTCAAGAAAAAAATGAAAATGTATCTCTTTAACAGAACATAATTGATAACTTTATTCCAATTATTTGAAATAATGGAAACGTAGCCTACATAACATATTTTGGTAAGTAAATGTGATGTTTTAAATGTTTCGTTGTTGATGTTGATGTATATATTGTACATAATATGCTATTCGCCCAGTCCCCATACTTTTTCCTGTTTTTGTGAGTGGAATATTTGCTTGTTTCTTTAATTAATTGTTTACTTGTATATTTTCCTTTTCTTGTTCGCTACTTTGGAATGTTTAGTTCTTTATTTTTTCTGTACATCATTTTTTATGGATGGCTTGTTGAAAAAAACCATGTTTTTGCTTATACAATGTTCCCATACACACACACACACACACGCACACGCACGCACGCGCACGCACACGCACACACACACACACACACACACACACACACACACACACACACACACACACACACACACACACACACACACACACACACACACACACACACACACACACACACACACACACACTAACCCGTAGTGTTCCCTCCAGTGACAATCCCGGGTGGGATGATGGGGATCTTAGGGGGGATGAGGAAGGGGGACTGGGTGACCCCGGGGTGGGGGGTGAGGTAGGGGATGGCGGTGGGGGGACACACGGGGACCATGCAGCACGTGGGGTCATTGGGGTCAGGGGACAACGGGCAACTGTCGTAGGTGTCCGAGTAGGAGGGACACCTGGAATGATCAGACTTAGAACAATTAAGGCTGCATTCGCTATTAAATACATTTGAACTACTAGTTTCCTTACACTTATATGAGTTAAGATTAAGATTAACATTAACATTATAGCCCCGTCGACAACAAAGGCCATTTCAGGGCTGTCACCACGTTGCATCACACCACGTTAAATCTCACCACGTATTACTTATATGAGTTACTCACCAACTGAAAATATCTAAACGGATAACTACGAAAGCTTCTGCTTGAACAGATTATCTCCTCTTTCAAGGATGAACACGGGTGATACCGAATAAAATAAAGGCAGTAGTAGTAATCAAAATAATAACAGACTGTATATCTTTCCCTTCTTTTTATTTTCCTTCTTGTTCGTCTTCATGTTTGCCTTCCTCTCCTCTTCCTGTTTCTTAATCTTCTTGTTTGCTTTATGTTATAAATGGGGCTGTTTCCTCCTGTCACTGTCTATGCCATAGAAATGGGTTATTACAGGAATTACTAAAGGTCCTACATCTCTTCTAGCAAGCAAGGAAACGCAATAACAGTCTTGGAGTAACTCATTTTACGAAGACGCAGCATTATTTGTCTTGAGTGGGGGACAAAAACTGGACTGTAGGCTATAAATCAAGCCTGTTATGATAACAGAATGTGTAACCAATAATAAAAGTGTTTCTTTAACACAAAACAAAAGGTTTCTTTGGTAAACGGGAGGAGACTTTTTACCTTGTGACGCACGTGTAAATGTTCTGGTCGGCGTCGTCACATTTACATTTCAGACTGCACCCGTCATACCACGACTGGCCCACTGCATAGCGCACTCCTTTGTAAATGCACATGGCTGAAAACAGATCATTTACCATCAAGATCATAATCATCATTATTATCATCATCATAGCCATTATCACCATCATCACCATCATAATCATGTTACATTTAAATTCTACACTGAATCCATTACCTTACAACTGACTACACTTCACGCTTCAGAGCTGGGTGCAAAAAAGTATTTATACTTATCACATTACCCTGTGTAAATAAAATTTCGTTCATTTTGTTCGCTCCATTGTACGTGGATGTAGGCCTACCCGGTACACAAGTACACATGCAAGAGGATTCCTATTTCCAGTAGACAAAAATATTCTTTCGTCAAAAATGGCGGCAAACATGTACTTTAGTCACCCTATTCATGTTTACGAACCTCAGTATCTGTGTCTGCTTCTTTCATTTTTATGAAAATATCCTAGGCTGATCCTAACCCTACCTCTTTCCCAAAATTAGCAGAATGTTGTTTGGCAGTGTAAATTTTCAATGCCAAATTTTGAGGGGAGGGGGGGTGGTGATTAAAATACACGATATCCAAATTTATTTTACAGTTCTACACATAAAACCAATGAAAGCGAATGCAAACAAACCCAAACTACGTAATTCTGTAACATAAGACTTCAACATGAGATCCAAGCCTTACTTTGCTGTTTCTGTTTAGCAAAGCAAAAAGTCTGTCGCTTACGTTCAAAATAACCAGGGGTAGTGGTGGTGGTTGTGGTGGTGGTGGTGGTGGTGGGCAGAGTGTTGTTGCCCTTGATCTGGCCGTGACCTATCTGGAAGTTGCACACGGGTCTCTGGCAGCACGGGTGGACTGGGTCCTGCTCCAGATGACAGTACTGCCCGGGCAGATCCACGTATTTCTCACATCTGCACAGAAATACAAAATCCACGTATTGTTCACACCTGCAGAGAAACACAAAATCCACGTATATCTCACACATGCAGAAGAAAAGAAAGAACCACGTATTTCTCACACTTGCAAAAGAAAAGAAAGATCGATGTATTTTTCACACCTGCAGAGAAACACAAAGTCCACGTATTTCTCACACCTGTTGAAGAAAAGAAAGAACCACGTATTTCTCACATCTGCAGAAGAAAAGAAAGATCCACGTATTTATCACAACTGCACAGATTAAGATACAAATATTATCTTGTAATATATATGATAGGACGCCATCTCCGCAGTTATTGTTCTTTGCGTTTGCCTGGTATTCTGGCAGCACGGGTGAACAGGGTCCTGCTCCAGGTGACAATATTGCCCGGGAAGATCCACGTATTTGTCACACCTGCACAGAAACGAACTTAATGCTGTAATAGTATTATAAGATAGGACGCCATCTCCACAGTTATTGTTCTTCGCGTGTGTGCTTATGTGCAACGTGTGTGTGTGTGTGTGTGTGTGTGTGTGTGTGTGTGTGTGTGTGTGTGTGTGTGTGTGTGTGTGTGTGTGTGTGTGTGTGTGTGTGTGTGTTATGTTCTTGATAAGTTTTATTGTTCAAAGTGGGTTTCATGTTCTTTCATGTCAGTTTGTTCTGCTCTGTGGTGTTATGTCTTGGCTTACACTACTTTCTCGTCAGTTTTAATCGTCAATTATTTTAATTTCGTAAGTTTTGTGTCTTCCTTCATGTATGTTTGAAGACAGTAAATATTTGTGAATTGAGAGAAAGAGGACCTACTTGTCCACACATCTCCAGGAACCAGTGGAGGCGTCCTCACAGATACAGTTGTAGTCACAGCCGTCTTCCCATCGCTGACCCTGACTGTAGCGATGCCCTTTGTACTCACAGTAGTCTGCATCCGACAAAATAGTTGAATAGTAACCAAAATGATGAAAACCCCAGTACGTACAGATTATACATAGAATGATCAGAGTTTTGAAATATTGTACATGCGCACACGCACATACACAAACACACAGTTTTACACACACACACATACACACACAACAACACCAATAACAACAACATACAGTATTTACACGGCGCTAAATCTTGATATAAATCAAATCGAAGCACGCACACACGCTAACATGGGTGCAACTACCCACAAAGAAAAAACCTGAATGGCCGGGGTACAGGGTAATGCCCCCTTGCAGCTGAAGCAAAAATTGATTTATGAAAGTATTTCAGTTTGCTTTTTCCACAATTTATGCAAATGCTTATTTTCAATTGTTTGACAAATACAGTAGACACACAGAGATCTTGTTTGACAAATTAAAAAAAAGGAACTCAAAAACAGGAAATCCATGTAAGGGAAGACGGGGTAAAAAGCGCATGGGCGGGTAAGAAGCCGACCCGAATTATCTCATGAAATGAAACAAATTTCAGTCTCATTTTGCCCATGAGACGAGCGTTAATCATTAACTTAATGTCTAGCATCCGTCTCATGGGCAAATTTGACTGAAATTTTCTTTATTTCATGAGATAATTGGGGTGGGCTTCTTACCCGCCCATGTGCTTTTTACCCCGTCTTCCCCTATACCAGGAAAAGTTGCACCCACGTGTTACACATTCATAACGCATTCAAACAAAGACGCTATACAAAGACGAACAAGAAGATAACACTCACACACGCATGAGAAATAGACATAAAGGCAAGAAAGAGGAGAGAAAGAGAGAACGAGCTTCAATGACGAAGAAACAGGTGTTTTTTTGAGGTTTGATTTGAAAGCAGAGAGAGTCGGCCGCTGTCGGAGAGAGAGCGAGGAAGCTTGTTCCAAAGGGTTGGTCCTGAAACAGCAAAAGAGCACCGACCGCTCCCTCCCCATACTTCTAACACCATACGTGTAATACTATTTCTCTATCCTCACATAGACATGTAGTAGGCTACACATACTAACATAGAAAGTGAGCTTCATGGTCTCGGATTCTGCGACCTGAACAAGCCGGGGTGTAGCTGCGAATTGGGATTCGGAATGAGCGGCGTAGGAGCAACGCCACTGTACGACCTAGAAGATGGGACAGCAAAAAACAATCGACGTGGGGGTGAGGTAGGGGTGGTGGAAAGGGTAACAGGTGGGTTTTTAAGATTTGATTTGAAATCAGAAAGGGTCGGTCGCTGACGGAGGCAGAAACACCCACCTAACAACGCTCCGGGCTTCAGCGTTCCGGTGGGCGCGGTGGGCAGCGCCACGGTAAAGCCGCTGACAGCTAGGGTGAACCTGGCCGTGTACATGCCGCTGATGAGGGCCTGCAGGCCAGGGGACACCACCGCCCCGATGCTCTGCACGCCCTTGGAGTACACGGGTATGGGCACGTAACCTGCGGAGGCCGGGCAGTCCGGCATGGAGCAGCACGGGTCGTTGGGGTCCGTCACCGAGACGCACGAGGAAGGCACGTTGATGTACTTGGGGCATCTATTGTTTTAGAAAAAAGAAGTCCGAAACGAAAAACGAATACGTGAAGGAATCGATCACTGAATCAATCAATCAATCAATTAATCAATCAACCAATCAACCAATCAAACATCAGTCAGTTAATCAAAGATTGAGATAGTGAGGTTAGGAGCGGAAGTGGCATAAATATCTGTGTTCATTCCTACATTTGTTCATTTCTTCTAGTCAATCAGTCAGTCAATCAATCAATTAATCAATCAATTAATCAATCAATCTATTAATCAGTCAATTAATTAATCAATCAATAAAATACAAAAATACAAATTGTCAATCAATCAATCAATGGGTCTCTCTTGGTGAATCGCTTTTGAAAGAGTAGACAGGGGTGAGATGAATTGACCAAAACCGACAAGTCGTTGTAAAACCATTGCATACATCCACTCACAAAATCAATCAATCAAATGATCAGCCAGCTAACAAAAAACTGGGTAAAATAACAATGAATCAATTACACTCTTTATCTTGATCAACCAACCAACCATCCATCCAACCGACCGACCGACCAACCAACCAACCGACCATGCAAGTGATAACCCACTCGCTCGACTACGCACTCAACCAATCAACTAGCCAATCAATAAACAAACCTGTCAATAAAGAAATCAAGGATCAAATCTCTATCTGTATCTCACTCAATTTCTCTCTCTATCATTCTGCCAGTCAAGTCAAGTTAAAATGACCTTTATTGACGATAAAGGAATAAGTTAAACAAAACTTGTTTTCATCCAGTGACACTATATGCATGCTTTTGTGCTTTTTGTGACTGTGATGATGTGAGCCTATTTAGCTTTCGTCATTAAACATTTGAGTCACTCTCTCTCTCTCTCTCTCTCTCTCTCTCTCTCTCTTTTCTCTCTCTCCCTCTCTCTCCCTCACTATCTATCTCTCCCCCTCTCTCTCTCTCCCTCTCTCTCTCTCTCCCCTCTCTCTCTCTCCCCTCTCTCCCCACTCTCTCTCTCTCTCTCTCCCCCTCTCTCCCTCCCCCCCTCTCTCTCCCCCTCTCTATCTCTCCCTCTCTCTCTCTCCCTCTCTCTCTCTCCCCTCTCTCTCTCTCTCTCTCTCTCTCTCTCTCTCTCTCCCCTCTCTCTCTCCCCCTCTCTCTCTCTCTCTCTCCCTCTCTCTCACCCCCCTCTCTCTCCCCCTCTCTCTCCCCTCTCTCTCTCTTCCTCTCTCTCTCTCCCTCTCTCTCTCCCCCCCCCCCTCTCTCTCTCTCTCTCTCTCTCCCCTCTCTCTCCCTCTCTCTCTCTCTCTCTCTCTCTCTCTCCCCCTCTCTCTCTCTCTCTCTCTCTCTCTCTCTCTCTCTCTCTCTCTCTCTCACCCCCCTCTCTCTCTGTCTCTCTTTCACCTCTCTCTACAGGAGAAGTGTCCGGTGGTAGCATCCTGACACACACAGGTGTGGTTACAGCCGTCGTGCCACTGCTGGTTCTGGATGTACCTCTGGCCGTTAAACAGGCACCCGTCTGTGACATGACCATGAGTGAAAGGTAAACATTCTCTCAATCCTGAAATGACACGTTTCAATGTTCTCTGAATCTTCCCAATCCTGAAGTGGTCACCGCTTTAAAAATAAATTCCAACGTGTGTGTGTGTGTGTACAGGATGGGTGGGGGTGGTGTTAGAATTCCATATCTATCATCGTGTTTTAATCTGCCATCAATTTCAGCAGAAATAGTTGACTTTATAAGATCGTGGTTCCGAATGACAAGATGGCCAATCCAGAAGACTTTTTATCAGCTTGTTCAATCCTGATTTCAGGAGCATGCCTGAACTACTTTCACACATGCATGACAAAGAACACACACACACACACACACACACACACACACACACACACACACACACACACACACACACACACACACACACACACACACACACACATACACACACTACAAATATATAGAAATCAATAGTGGATGCATAATATCATTAGCTAACTTTCAAATACTCAAACAATGTACCCCCCCCCCTCTTATTTCCTGTTCTCTTCGTCACTTCTTGTATTCGTTCTTCTCGAAGCCCCCTCCCCCCTGCCCCTCTCTTTCCTTCTGTCCTTTCCGCATACTCTATTCTCCAAAGTGAATAATATTACTACTGAGCAAAGAGAGCATGTAGGGTTCGTACAAGTGAGAGAACGCAGTCTTCTACTGTTGAACTGACCCGGCTTCCCCAACAGGAATATCGCTTAGTACAACATTAAGCATTGGGCAATTTACTCTAAGGACATGGGACACATATAAAAGGTAAAAAATTCAAAGTGATTATGTGTTGCGCCTCACAAGGTATTTCATGCAAGTATTGTTCACAAAGACAGATAAAAACAACAACAGATGAATATAAGGATCACACGACATCCTCCGGCCCCGGGAAGCAGGACATGACCAACAACAACGACAACAAAAAGGAGCACAGATGTCCACGGTCCTCCCCGTGGGGATACAGGGGGTCTTTCATAAAAATAGTTCCCCCACCTTCTGGAAGTTCTGTGCTTGTAACTTCCTCTAATCTGCCACTCTCTTTGACTTTTCCCTTTGCTTTCTAACATCTACTATCTTTCTGACTTATTGGCCCATTCTCCTGCCTTTTTTCAAAAATATCTTCCAAATAATTTTTCTTCTTTGAGCTCCTCCGAAATCGGAATGTGTCGGCTGTGCGCAGCGGGGAGACCAGTGAAAACTGAAAACCAGACACATACGTACCTTACCCATTATGGCCATATGGTCTGGGAACGCAGAAGAAGAACAAGAAGAAGAACAAGAAGAAAGTCCACGGTCAACTACTGACCCAGCCTGATGTTGGAGAGGCCAAAGGACCCCCCGAAGGTGCCTGGGGGGAGGGTGCCCCCGGAAGGCAACGTGGGCACCAGGTCCACCAGATCCCCTCCAGAGGTGTGCACCACCAGGCCCCCGCCGTTGCCCACGGAGAGCACGTTGGTGGAGGACGGGTAGAAGACACCCCGGGTGCATTCCACTTTAGGGCAGCACTCTCCCGGAGCGGGGCGCACCACTTTGCAGTCCGAGGGCAGGTTGAGGTAGCTGGGGCAGCTGGACAATTAAAAAGGAAACGAGTGGTTAAAGAGGACGAAGAGGAGAGGGAGGAGGAGGAGGAGGAGGAGGAGGAGGAAGAAGAAGACGAAGAAGAAGAAGAAGAAGAAGAAGAAGAAGAAGAAGAAGAAGAAGAAGAAGAAGAAGAAGAAGAAGACGAAGAAGAAAGAAGAAGAAGAGTGATTTAGGGCAGGTTGGTGTAGCTTTGGCAGCTGGAAAATGAAAACAGAAACGAATGGTTTGTATTTGAAGAAGAAGTAGAAGAAGAGGAGGAGGAGGAGGAAGAGGAAGAAAGAGAAGATGAAGAAGATGTCATTTAAAAAACACTGAAAATCAACTGACTCTTTATATGAAGGGTTATAATTATGCCGGAAGCTATTCTCATTCATCTAGGGTAAAAGTCAGAAGGTACTATGGCCCTTCCGTATTCCTTTTGTTACATTACCTTCTGGCATATACCATAGAAGAATAAAGTATCTTTTGGTATATAATCCTCGGTACAATGTCTATCCTTCATCTAATTTAAAGACTTAAGGGGATGCTGTTCTGATAAAAAGTAAGAATGAAGCCATTTGAAAGAAAAAGAAAGAAAAGTCGAGAGTCTATTCTCGAGCTTAGGCCAAGCTCTATTGAAAAAACAACGCTTCGAAGAAAACAAAATACAATCACATAAAAAATGAAATAAACTTTCATTTATATAGCAATAATATGATGCTTTCAAAACAAAAGAACACATCTTCAGTCTTAGACAAGTTGGGAAGAAACATTTTAAGGAAAAAGTTGGGAGAAAAAGTCACTTGAAACAAAACGGGAAAGGCATTTTAAAAACAAGTACTGTAATTCATCAGTTTACTTGTGAATCATCCTGTTACAATCACGAACTGTTTGTGTGAATTTTTTGTATGAGATACTTTCATATGCTGTTGATTGCTATGCATTTTACCTGCTGGTGCAACGATAGTAACCGTGGACGGCGTCTTCACAAACACATTCTGTGTCACAGCCAATTTTCCACGTGTCCCCTTGGCTGTGCTTTGTTCCATTATAGAGGCACATGTCTGAAAAGTAAAATCATTGTTTTCTCCAAGTTATCATTACACACGTCTGAAACGCAAAATCACTGGGTTTAAAAAAAAAGTTATCATCACACATATACGATACGTAAAGCCTTTGTTGTGTCCAAGATATCATCACACATAAATATACAATACGTAAAACCTTTGTTGTGTCCAAGATATCATCACAAATATACAATACGTAAAACCTTTGTTGTGTCCAAGATATCATCACACACATATACAATATACAATAAGTAAAACCTTTGTTGTGTCCAAGATATCATCACATATACAATATACAATACGTAAAACCTTTGTTGTGTCCAAGATATCATCACATATACAATATACAATACGTAAAGCCTTTGTTGTGTCCAAGATATCATCACATATACAATATACAATACGTAAAACCTTTGTTGTGTCCAAGATATCATCACATATACAATATACAATAAGTAAAGCCTTTGCTGTGTCCAGTAGGCCTATATCATCACACATAATTATACGATACGTAAAGCTTTGGTTGTGTCCAAGATAGCACTACACATAATTATACGACACATAAAGGCTTAGTTGTGTACAAATTATCATCACACATGTATGAAACGTAAAAACTTTGAATGTCTGAAAACTTTGTTGTATCCAAGTTGTCATCAAACATGTCTAAAATGTAAAAACTTTGTTATATTCAAGTTGTCGTCAAAACATATTTAAACTGCAAAAACTTTGTTTTATTCAAATTGTCATCAAAAAAATAGAAAACGTACAAATTGTCATCAAACATGTATAAAACGTACATAGTATCATCACTACTGTGGTATTGTAATTACAGTTTGCAGTTTTTGCAAAATTACAATACCATTGCAACAACTGTAACAAAGCTACGATACAAACAAGTCTTGTGGATGTACACACACACACGTCTCTCTCTCTCTCTCTCTCTCTCTCTCTCTCTCTCTCTCTCTCTCTCTCTCTCTCTCTCTCTCTCTCTCTCTCTCTCTCTCTCTCTCTCTCTCTCTCTCTCTCTCTCTTGGTTTCCTTGTCGCGGGGTTGAGTTACGTACGCCTAATGATTTAGTATATGGAGAAACTAATAGATTCCCAATTTATATTAATTCTGCTGTTCAGTGTATTCGCTATTGGTTTAAATTATTGCAAATGGATGATCATCGTTTTCCTCGAATGGCTTATAAAATGTTGTACTATTTAGATGACAGGGGTAAGAAAAACTGGGTATCAGATGTACGTACTTGTTTATGTGAATATGGGTTTGCTGATGTGTGGTTAACCCTTTCACCGCCAGCGTCGCATTTTAGCACCACAGTGATTTAACACCTATGTCACTAAAAGGCATCAAATTGGGGTCTATTATCCAAAGACCCTATTATCTTAGTTTTGAGAAGTAAGGATAGACCTTATTTTATATATGTCACAGGAGAATCCACAATAGTGCAGATGGATTTTGTTCTCTACCCAGATAATTTTGATGGATAATTTTGGCTGAAATATGGCTGGCGGTGAAAGGGTTAAACCAGGGAGTCGGTAATGTAAGGAGATTTATACACATGTTTCGACAACGCTTAATTGATTGTAATTGGCAGAGATGGCAGGATCATGTTCTAAATAGTGATAGATTTAATATGTACAGAACCTTTTGTCATACTCATGAAGTAAAGCTGTATCTTATGCTTAGTATGGATAAACACCTGAAGTTTATAACCACTCGAGTTAGGTTGGGTATTTCAGAGTTAGCTGTGCATTATTATCGTTAAAGAGTGTCTACTAATGCTGAACTTATGTGTCCATTGTGCAAAGAGTGCACTGAAGATGAATTGCATTTTACTCTGCGTTGCCCTGCATTAAATGATATTCGAACAAAATTTATTCCACAAAAATATATTCGTAATCCATGTGCGTTTAAATTAACATTGTTGTTAGCTTCAAAGAAAGAAAGTAATATTCGGAATCTGGCCCTTTTTATGTATAAAGCTTTCAAATTTAGAGACATTGCTATTTCATAGTCCTTTTTCTGCCATGTTCTTACTGGATATTAATTGCCATCTGACTGAAGCAATTGTTATATGTAGCGACATTGATGATGATTTTTATTATTATTTGATGGATTACTAAGCTTATTATGGCTGTTGATCTTTGTTTGTTCACTACCCCTTCATAAGGGGCTTTGGCCTATTTGAATAAATCATTCGCATTCGCATTTGCATTCTCTCTCTCTCTCTCTCTCTCTCTCTCTCTCTCTCTCTCTCTCTCTCTCTCTCTCTCTCTCTCTCTCTCTCTCTCTCCCTCTCTCTCTCTCTCCCCCCTCACACATACACCAAAGAAAATGGAAACAAAATACCATTTGGTCCGGGTGTCACATTATCAGCCGCTGAAACACAAGAAAGGAGGAAATGATAATAATCCTTGTTTAGACTGTGGGTGAATCTCTCTCTCTCTCTCTCTCTCTCTCTCTCTCTCTCTCTCTCTCTCTCTCTCTCTCTCTCTCTCTCTCTCTGTATTTGTGCATATGACTATCTGTCAACATGACCACTTGTTTTTTCTTCCCTTTTTACATCACACATGCACATCCAGACAGAGAGAGAGGGAGAGAGAGAGAGAGAGAGAGAGAGAGAGAGAGAGAGAGAGAGAGAGAGAGAGAGAGAGAGAGAGAGAGAGAGAGAGACAGACAGAGAGACAGACAGACACAGACAGACAGACAGACAGAGACAGAGACAGAGACAGCCAGACGGATAGACAAGACATACGCATGCATATCGTTCAGGAATATTGTTAATTTTCTGGGTGTTTTTTAAGCCCACAGATCAGAACAAACAACATAGCTTTAGCAGACGAACAGAAGAGCCAGAAACTTTCAAAATTAATCTGACCAAAAAGGTCAACTATACTACGGAAAACAACAAAATGCCAAACAGCAAATTAGACCAACCAACCAACAAACAACAAAAAGGTTTTTAGTAGAGGCATAGAAGAACCAAACAGCTGGTCGTGGTCACAACACACGTTGCCATTTTTCACTCTTTCCCCATGGCAACACAGTGATATACAAGTCATATCATTAAAGGTCTCGATACACGTTAGCTATTCACTAAAATATCTCTATTTCCCCATGGCAACACAGTGTTAAGCCAATCATAATATGACTTACAACTCACTGTGTTGTCATGGGGAAATAGAGAGATATTTTGTGAATATTGTTAACGTGTACCGAGACCTTAATAGCGTATCAATGAGTTGCCATGGGAAAAAGAGCGAAAAAATAGCAACGTGTATTGTGCCCATTAGCTCACAGCAAAGGCCGCAGAACTTGGCGCAGTTGACCCGGGCCCATTCCGGGTAGTGGGTGCAGGCATCCCTCCCGTAGTTCTCACAGTCCACTACGTCATCCACACACACTGTACTGCTCTGGCCTGTCATGCCTGATGACATATAAACCGCATTGCGTTCACGGTATGGTGAACAAAGCAAACTAATCGTTAATACAACTACACGACCAGTGTATTGTATTCACAAGAGACAAAACAAAACTACTGGATATTTCGGCGAACGCGCCTTTATCAACACAAACAAACAATTAAACAGCAAACAGCAAATATAGCAAAAGGAGCAAAAAGCAGGCAAGGGAAGGAGCAAAACAACAACAAGATCAAAATAAAAAACAATACTTCCCCTCTACAGTCCAATGCGTAAATGATGCAGTCTGTTTGTTTGTGTTGGTAAAGGCGCGTTCGCCGAAATATCCAGTAGTTTTGTTTTGTCTCTTGTGAATAAAATAACGTCACTTTATGCTTGTCGTGTAGTTGTTTGTTTGTTGTATGTTCCAGTGACGTTGCAGTCTGTTTCAGTTAATCGTTAATACCAAAATTATAACATTTCTCAATCTGTTATCCAGTGTTCACACCAGATACTCTGACACACCAATAAATCGGTTAAAATCGCATCTTAATTTTCACTGTCTCAAAACAATCACTTTCAATAGACAAAAAATAAACTTAAATAACAGTTTCTTTTAACCCTTTCACCGCCAACGTCGCATTTTAGCACCACAGTGATTTAACACCTATGTCACTAAAAGGCATCAGATTGGGGTCTATTATCCAAAGACCCTATTGTCTTAGTTTTGGGAAGTAAGGATAGACCTTATTTGATATATGTCACAGAAGAATCCTCAATACTGCAGACGGATTTTGTTCTCTACCCAGGTAAATTTAATGGTCATTTTTGGCTGAAATATGGCTGGCGGTGAAAGGGTTAAATTGATACGAGGTTACGGGAGTTGAACGGATAAAGTGGTATTCCTCAGTGAAGGATTCCATTCACGCGATCGATGGATACACCATATTGTTACGATATTATTTTAATTTTTAGGAAGAACGAGTAACAGAAAGGGGAAAGTGAACAATGATGCACTCAGATCACAGTCATCATTTTTAAGATGCCTTGGCCTATAGGCTATTCTCGCGTCATTTGAAAGATGACTATTCTGAGATAACAGGTATGAGATGGTTGATGAGGCCAAT
>CM065699.1:11760465-11770465 GCA_017654935.2 Phymorhynchus buccinoides
CCTTTCCATCCATCTCCTTTGACCTTCTTTCCTTCCTACCTCCTTTTAGAACCCCCACCCCTCTTGGTCTACCCCCTCCCACCTTTCCATCCATCTCCGTTGACCACCCTCTTCTTTCCTTCCTACCTCCTTTTAGAACCCCCACCCCTCTTGGTCTACCCCCTCCCACCTTTCCATCCATCTCCGTTGACCACCCTCTTCTTTCCTTCCTACCTCCTTTTAGAACCCCCACCCCTCTTGGTCTACCCCCTCCCACCTTTCCATCCATCTCCGTTGACCACCCTCTTCTTTCCTTCCTACCTCCTTTTAGAACCCCCACCCCTCTTGGTCTACCCCCTCCCACCTTTCCATCCATCTCCGTTGACCACCCTCTTCTTTCCTTCCTACCTCCTTTTAGAACCCCCACCCCTCTTGGTCTACCCCCTCCCACCTTTCCATCCATCTCCGTTGACCACCCTCTTCTTTCCCTCCTACCTCCTTTTAGAACCTCCACCCCTCTTGGTCTACCTCCTCCCACCTTTCCATCCATCTCCTTTGACCACCTTCCTTAATTGTTTGTCCAGACTCTCTACCCTGTTTCATCACAGCAAGTGGCCACGTGGTCCCTTCTCCAATGATCTACTTCGTGTCTTTCATCTCCGTTGGAATCAAGCTATTCCTTTGAGTCCATCCTGGGTTCTGTTCTTCCATTCCTCAAACCCCCTCCCTCCTTCCCTCCCTTGCTTATTAATGACCACGTCCCGTTTAAATATAACTGTTCATCCATTACATTTCTTCCAAGTTCAACATCAGTGCCAGTGTTTGGAAATACAGGCATCAGAGCCATAATAATCACAGTAATGTCAGCCAGGTCCTTTAGGGCTAGTTCTTCTGCCGCTGTACCCACGACATGTCACGCATTTCACTATCTGCTACCACTACTACCTGTGCTGTCATCAACGTTGTGTTGCATTGGATTATATTTCATTTTTTTGTGTGTGTTATTAATATGATATGGTGGGGTACCGTGTCGTGTGGTTTAATGTGGTGTGTTGCGCCGTGCAGTGCACTGTAATGTACTTGAGAATATTCAGTAGTTTGGTGCATTCTATTGTGTTATGTTGTGTGGTGTCATAGTCTACTGCAATGTTCTTGCACTGGTGGTACCTTTTAAAGAAACAGACATCAAAGAAACAGAAAGCACAGCTCAGTCTTAGAAATGCGCAGTGCCACGACTCAAAACATCAGAGGCACTGTGCACTGGCTCTTTAATGCACTGCAGCAATGTTTGTTTTGCCTTTCTGGCCCATCGACCATCTTAAAGGGGCACCCTGACGGATGAGATTTTGCAAGAAACACGTCGAAATCACCAGAAAGACAGCCTTTTTAAGGATCGGAACACTCCCTTTGCTCTGGTTTCCTAGAAATTAAACCGTCAAAACGGCGATTCCTCCTTGGCGGAGATGCCGGAGAGAGTAGCCATTTTGGATGGGGTGGGTGGAGGTCACTCATTGTGGTTGAAGCGCTTTTTTGTAGTGCAGTAAAAAAAAAAGGAGCTATTTCCTTTGTTGTGAGCGAAAAATAAAATAAAAAGGCTTGTATTGCGATAATTTCGTGGAAACGATTTGGTCTAAACACAAGCGGCCATTAGAAAAGAGACAGCACACGCCTTCTCTTTGGGTGACATTTTTTGACTCCCAGCACCTCCGCCAAGGAGGAATCGCCGATTTAACGGTTTGATTTATAGGAAACCAGAGCAAAGTGAGTGTTGCAATCTCTGTAAAGGGTATTTTCCTGGTGATCTGGACGTGTGTCTTACAAAAACTCATCCTTCAGGGTGCCCCTTTAAAGCCCCCGTATCTAAAAGAGTGGTGATATACCCAGGGCAAAGTGTTTTTCTACTGCTAAACAAATTTCAGATCAAATGTTCCAAAATTGCTATTGCCTTTTATCTTCTTTGTTGGTCAAAGTCGAACATAAGTGGTTGTGTATGACTGACTGACTGACTCACTGTGGCACAGGGAGCATCGTTGTCTGCAGTTTTCCAGGGCCCAGGCCTTGTAGTCTCTGCAGGATCTCTCGCTGTACAGGGCGCAGTGGTCCAGCTTGTCGTGACAGGGGTCTGCTGTGGAGGACACGCCTGCACAACAACGGCAGCAACATCAGCGATGAAACATGAACATGGGAAGGCATGTGAACTGTATTCTCAGGACGGGTCTTTGATGTACGCACGCACCGATACACGCAGGCAACGCACATATGCATATAAGCACACATAGAGACACACACACAGACAGAGGTACACGTACCGACGCGCACGCGCGCACACACGCGCGCACACACACACACACACACATACATACACGCACACACACACACACACACACACACACACACACACACACATACAGTTAATATTTTTTAGTGGAAGGATGTAACATATCAGAACAAACACACATGCGCGCGTTTTTCATATACCACCATGGGAACTCCACAAAGCGCATTTTGATATTGACCACACAAATATAAAAAAAAAGATGAAAACATCAATATGCTAGCAAGCTATGCCAAATGTCATATTGAAGAAAACTACGCCAATTATTTAAAAATATACACTGATGGTTCATGCATAGATAGAAAAACAGGATGTGCATTCTTAATACCAGACTTAAAAATAGAGAAATCATTTTACATTGGTTTAAACAAATCGATATTTACAGCAGAATTAACTGCAGTACTTATGGCGTTACATTATCTTATTAGCTTTCCCAAAAATATATTTCAAGTTCTTTTCTGTGTAGATTCAAAATCAGTTCTTCAGGCATTAAAAACTTTACTGCTACACACTAGACCTGAAATGATTATTGAAGTCAGTTGTTTGATACACATGCTTATTGTACGAGGTACTCAATTAACATTTTGTTGGATCCCATCTCATTGCTCTTTTTATTACAATGAAAAGGTAGACAGGGCATTCTGAATGCCTTTATTTCCCCCTATCTCTGCACGAACAGTGCAACTTACTTAAGTTGCACATTTGGAAAACATTCCAATATAACATCAAAGATCGCGATAATCAAGAACAATTCGATATTAAAGGTATTAAACATAATTTTAGTGTCAGTAGAAAGTTACTAGCTTTAATGTATAAATGGAAACTAGATGCCTTTAAAACAAAATACGTTAAAAGCATAGTTTGCATATGTGGAAACAAAATAACTAATAGTCATATTCTATCATGTAATGACCTAAAGACATTTATTCCTGTCTTGCTGCAAAATAGCGCTTGTAGTATTTTTAAATCACCAGCCTTAACGTACACGTTTTTCGTTAATTTAGAACGCAGTCCAATAGGGAAGTACTTGTAAATAATACCCATTATAATAATTATTACTATTAGGTGGGTTATGTTGTTTTTTGTTGGGTTTTGTTGTTGTTGTTGTTTGTTTTTTTTTTTTTCTTTGTTGTTGTTGTTGTTTTTTCCTTATCTTAGAACTCGGTTGCATAGATAATTATTTGTAATTTGTTTCTATTGCTATTATTGGATGATGGTCAGGGAGGGGGGGGGGGGGATGTGTGTGGGTGTGTGTGTGTGTGTGTGTGTGTGTGTGTGTGTGTGTGTGAGTGGTGTGTGTGTGTGTGTGTGTGTGTGTGTGTGTGGGGGGGGTAATGTTGGGTTTTGTTTTCCAGTTGGGGTGATTTTTGTTTTTGCTGTTACTGGTTTTATTCCTATCTTATGTGGTTTATGTATTACTTCTACAGTTCAGTCCTATCCATTCATATTGATTGTGCATACACCTGCATGCACCCACTTTGATATTTCACACACATATCCACAAATTCACATGCACGCAACCACTTTAACATGCATACATTTTTTAAATATTTTTTTAAAATATTGTTTTATATATTTCTTTTTGTCTAATATCACGAGAAGTGGACAGACGTTAAATGAAAGACACACACACACACACACACACACACACACACACACACACACACACACACACACACACACACACAGAGAGAGAGAGAAACCTATAACGCCTGCAATAACTCTAAAAATTGCACTGACTGGTAAACACTTAACAATAAGCACAAAAAGTGTGTGAATTAATGAAGAAGAAAATACATTTAGGACACAAAAGACTTACCTGGAGGGAGAGTTGGCTGCGTGGTAATCATGGAATGCACTGGAAAAGAAATAAATACTTATATAACACACGGCTTAACTTAAAATCCACATGCAAAATAAACTTAATAATTCTCATTTAAAACAAGTTACTACCCCGTTTATCTGAAGCTTACAAAACGCATTTTTTGCTAACAGGTCTTGAATTACCCCCAAAGCAATTTCCTGTCACATTTGCACATAATGTTTATTGTATCCGTTGTTTTTTAAATTTTATTTCTTAAACGAAAACGCCACCTGCGAATTATTATTAAGAGGAAGAGAAATAGGAAGAGAAGTGGAAGACAAATGTAGGGGGGGGCACATCTTGACCTTTACATGGTAATTGCATGCATGTAACGGCTTGTTGTCAGGGCCCACGAGACAGCATAAACCACTCACGGGTGCAGGCCTCGTTGAGGATGGCGGTGGACATGGTCTTCAGGTCCCTGTAGTTGTTGACGGAGAACACGTAGTCGGAGTCCGGGTCGTTGGCGATGTGGTTCAGCTCCTGCACGTGGACGTTGCTGCCCACGCCCACGGCGATGAGGTCCACATGGCTGTGGCGGGCCTTCTCCGCCTCCTGCACCGTCTTCGCTGCGTCCACCGACTGTCCGTCCGTCACCACGATCGTCACCCGGGGCACCTGTGTTATGAAGGCTTGTGTTACGATTAAGGTGCTCGTTTAATGGCCAGACCGAGCCTGAAGCAGTCGGGTATCATAGCATTGATTAACACCTGCTTTGCTATGATCGATTTAAATGACCATATAGCCACGAAGGTGCTTAATATATGTCACTGTCCGAGCTCCTATTTATTGTTTTTACAAATATTAAATCACACCTGCCACAAGCCACGGGTTAGAACATTAGACACATAAAGTTAACAACCCCCCCCCCCCCCCCCCCCCCCCCCCCCCCCCCCCCCGTATCGAGCTTAAATTACTTTACATACCCTTAAATTAGTCCATATAGGTTTATTTCTCTTCTGCGTGGATAAGGTATAGCATACACTAAGTAAAGCACGAAAGGAAGAACACATATTCAAGAAGTGGAAGAGAAAGTAGAAGACGAAAGAGAAAGAAATAAGGAGAAGAAGAAGAAGAAGAAGTAGAAGAAGAAGAAGAAGAAGAAGAAGAAGAAGAAGAAGAAGAAGAAGAAGAAGAAGAAGAAGAAGAAGAAGAAGAAGAAGAAGAAGAAGAAGAAGAAGAAGAAGAAGAAGAAGAAGAAGAAGAAGAAGAAGAAGAAGAAGAAGAAGAAGAAGAAGAAGAAGAAGAAGAAGAAGAAGAAGAAGAAGTAGAAGAAGAAGAAGAAGAAGAAGAAGAAGAAGAAGAAGAAGAAGAAGAAGAAGAAGAAGAAGAAGCATAAACACAAACAACGGTGACGACAACGACGAAGAAGAAGACAACGAAACAACAACGACGACGACGACAAAAAATGTCATCAAATGCACTTATATTATAAACTCAAAGGGGCTAAAACCTCTACTGACCCCTGGCCTGGCCCCGCCATGCTGGGTGAACAGACTGGCGGTGACGTACTCCAGGGCATCCCCCGTGTTGGTGCCTCCCCCCATGAACTGCAGGCTCTCCACAGCCTTCAGCAGGGACAGGCGACTGCTGTACATGTTCAGGGGGAACTCCAGGCTGGGGTGGGCCGAGAACTGGACCAGGCCCAGCTGTACCTACAACATAAGGATGCACACAGCAGGATTTAGTGACAATGCATTCTCCCATACAACTGCAGGCTCTCCACGGCTTTCAAAAGGGACAGCGGAAACTCCAGGCTGGGCTGGGCTGAGAACTCAATTTGATGCAAGTAGTCCAGTGCTGTTGTCGTCTGCTCGTTTGAGCACAGGTGAGAAATAATATCACGTGCCCACAAGCGGCTCTGTTCATTGGCTCATTCGGAATAACACTGCGTCACAGTAGATGTTGTGACTGACCTAGAATGAGAGTGTCAATTTCAAGGAAAGCATAAAAATGACAAGAGTTTATTAACATTTTGTCCCACATAGGCCGACTTCGTAACTGCAAGAAAAATATAACGAACTAGGTCTAATGAAAAGTTACTTATTAATTACACACGAGATCAGAACATTGTCCCTAAATTGTTTTCTAAATTAAAACAACAACAACCAAAGGCTGGCCTACAAACCGATGTTCTTTAGTTACCTCCGTTAAGGTCTCAGTACACGTTAACATTATTCACGGGATATTTCTATTTCCCCGTGACAACACAGTGAGTTGTAAGTCACACTATGAGTGGCCGAACACTGTGTTGCTATGGGGAAATAGAAATATCCCGTCAATAATGTTAACGTGTACCGAGACCTTTAGCTACATCTTATGAAACTCGAACGTTTTGTTATAGGCCCTAAAGAAATAGGCCATCTTTTGTGGTTGTTGCTCTTTTCCCTGCTTAGTTAGTTGGCTGATTGGGTTAGTTTTGATGCTGTAGGGGAAGACGGGGTAAAAAGCGCATGGGCGGGTAAGAAGCCCACCCCAATTATCTCATGAAATAAAGAAAATTTCAGTCAAATTTGCCCATGAAACGAATGCTAGACATTAACGCTCGTCTCATGGGCAAAATGAGACTGAAATTTGCTTCATTTCATGAGATAATTGGGGTGGGCTTCTTACCCGCCCATGCGCTTTTTACCCCGTCTTCCCCTAATATGTTTTCCTGACAGAGAACGTGATTTGTGTTCCCCGTGAAGGCCTCACCTGGTTAGGTCCTATAGGGAGCTGCACAATGAGGTCCTTAACGAAGTCCTCCAGATGTCCAAAGTCCTCCTGACCCACGCTGGACGAGGAGTCGATCAGCAGTACCAGGTCTGCCTTGGTCAGACAGCCTGAAAATTTTAATGTTTTAACTCTTCTAGCGCCATGTATGTTTTTGACATTCTTGGTTATCCGTTGCATCTCAACCGACAAGAGGGGAGTAACTATTTTTTCGAGTGCACATACATTGCTTCAATGGAAGAAACGGCGATATAAGCTCTAAAAGCAGACAAACACATGGCAGGGTGCTTGGCAGTAAATGTCTTTGTATTTGGTGGGAGTGTAGAGTGATGTACTGGGAGAATGTATTCGTCCATGGTGCTAGAAGAGATATTACAGTATGTCTATAACAACTTGTTTAAGTTAAAAGGGTCTATTCGTTGTGTGTGAACCGCCCAGCACTACAGAACAGTACTGTAGGCCTATACATGGTCTATAAATCAGTTCCGCGAATACCTTTAAAATAATAGAGTGCATAAAGACAGACGGGAAAGTGGAAAAATGCACCTTTCTCTTTCTCTTTGTCTGTCTGGCTGTCTGTCTGTCTCTGTCTGTCTGTCTGTCTGTCTGTCTGTCTCTCTCTCTCTCTCTCTCTCTCTCTCTCTCTCTCTCTCTCTCTCTCTCTCTCTCTCTCTCTCTCTCTCTCTCTCTCTCTCTCTCTCTCTCTCTCTCTCTCTCTCTCTCTCTCTCTCTCTCTCTCTCTCTCTCTCTCTCTCTCTCTCTCTCTCTCTCTCTCTCACTGTGCATGATGTGAGAGAGACAGAGTGAATGTGTGTGTGTTTGTGTGTGTCTACTTTAAAATAAATAAAATAAATAAAACAATGGTGTTGTGTTCTCATGCTAAAGAAAACCCCAGCCTACGTTTAAAACTAAATACAATGTGCTGTTTGGTTATGACAACGTTGCTGCCATTTTAAGTGTCATCTTGTTTTGTTAAGAACTTAAGGGTATGACATCCTAATTTAATAGCAAATCATGATCAAGTCTTGCATGACACTTACTGTTTGGGGTCGGCAATTCTTGGGCTGACACAGGGATTTCTGGAAAACAAACGTCGTGATGAAAGTGCTAAAATGTTATCGAAATACTGATAATCACAATCATAAATATTAGTTCATAGCGTCAGTGTTCCCAAAACAATAGTTTTAAAGTAGGTCTACATTGCACACAATCAGAACTGAGGTTGGCAGACATGATAGAAAATGCACGTAAATAGTAGGTGCACCAGCTCCATATTTCATAATATATCCCCCCCCCCCCCCCCCACACACACACCTTGTTGGGATACAGGGGGGTCGGGGATTTCGTATAAATAGTTACTCCGCCTTCTGGAAATTCTGTGCGCAGTTTGTATTGTTAAAAAATCGGGACTTTACTGGTGTTGCACTGCCTCCGGGCATTGCCTCCAGTATTGTTCCCACCATCTTTGTATCTACAAATGTCCCATATGTGTCTGTTCCAGACCGAGAAGACGTAAAACACCATTTTTCATTCATGGACATTCTGTGCTTGTAACTTCCCTAGGAACTCTTAATCTGTGGGCCGAACTACTTCTTAGTTTTAACTGCGCCCTTGACTGCCAGAAAATAGTAAAATTAAATCTTTCTGATTCTAAAAATCATTGGTTCAATCACCCACGAAGTGTAAATGAAAATATCATGACATTTCCACAAAAGAAAAAGAAACCAACTGATAGAGACACAATCTGGCATCATCAAAATGGTCTGGGGATATGTACTCTCTGTGATGAAACCGAGATGGTGTGTACAAAGAGACGCATCATCATGAAACCAAGATGGCACAGAGATGTACAAAGAGACACATCATCATGAAACCGAGATGGACACAGAGATGTACAAAGAGACGCATGATCATGATTCATCTGATGACAGAGTCATCAGTGATGTCATCAGATGTCAAAGTACATCATAATACGTTGGTGGCGAGAGTCAAGGGGTTAACGCATCATCATGAAACTTTACAAAGAGACGCATGATCATTGACACAGAGATGTACAAAGAGACTGTCATGAAACCGAGATGGACACAGAGATGTACAAAGAGTCATCATCTGAAACCTGGACACAGAGATGTCCATCATCATGAAACCAAGATGGACACAGAGATGTACAAAGAGACGCATTCATGAAACCAAGATGGACACAGAGATGTACAAAGAGACGCATGATCATGATACCAAGATGGACACAGAGATGTACAAAGAGACACATCATCATGAAACCGAGATGGACACAGAGATGTACAAAGAGACGCATCATCATGAAACCGAGATGGACACAGAGATGTACAAAGAGACGCATCATCATGAAACCGAGATGGACACAGAGATGTACAAAGAGACGCATCATCATGAAACCGAGATGGACACAGAGATGTACAAAGAGACGCATCATCATGAAACCAAGATGGACACAGAGATGGAGACATCATCATGAAACCGAGATGGCACAGAGATGTACAAAGAGACGCATTCATTAGTTACAAAGAGACGCATAACCGAGATGGACACAGCATGAAGCATCTGCGCACAGAGATGACAGAAACTGTCTGAGCGATAGACACAGAAATAAAGAGATAGTATACCCCAACCCCTACCCCCTTCGTCAAGAGATGTACAAAATCTTTCTGACCAAACTAATTCTAAATATTATTGGATTGTTTTCTGGGTAAAAGTTCAATCACCCACGAAGTGTAGCCTAATGGTGACAAATATCTTCATGACATTTCAACAAAAGAGACGCATCATCATCATGAAACCAAGATGGGCACAGAGATGTACAAAGAGACAAAGACGGTCATACATATAACATCCTCAAAGATGAATAGATAGACAGAAGGACAGAGAGAAAAAAGAAAAAGAAAGAAGAGAGAGAGAGAGAGAGAGAGAGAGAGAGAGAGAGAGAGAGAGAGAGAGAGAGAGAGAGACAGACAAACAGACAGAAGCATGCAGAGAAAGACAGAGAGAGAGAAAGAGACAGACACAAAAGAGAGAGAGAGAGACAGAAACAAAGAAAGAAGAGATAGAGAGAGAGAGAGAGAGCACTGGCG
>CM065699.1:11787965-11805465 GCA_017654935.2 Phymorhynchus buccinoides
CCTAGGGCAAATCGGAATTCCAATCTCCACTAGTGGGATTCCGAATCCCCCTGAATTCCAATTCTCACTATGACATATATATATATTTCCGTTGAGTTGCTGCCCCTGACACGAATTTCTCTTTTTGAGATAATAAAGTGTACTTGAACTTGAACTTGTCTTTAATGTGTAGGGGAAGACGGGGTAAAAAGCGCATGGGCGGGTAAGAAGCCCACCCCAATTATCTCATGAAATAAAGAAAATTTCAGTCAAATTTGCCCATGAGACGAATGCTAGACATTCACGTTCGTCTCATGGGCAAAATGAGACTGAAATTTGCTTCATTTCATGAGATAATTGGGGTGGGCTTCTTACCCGCCCATGCGCTTTTTACCCCGTCTTCCCCTACAATAAGCTAGTTTCTACAGTAATGGAAAATCGTCGTACAGCTTAGTCTTTTGTGAATGACTGTCGGGGCAGTGGGTGGATGCCTGGTGCCTCCATACGGGGAGCTGGACGGCCCCGACCCCTCCACGAGTCTTTCCCCGTGGGGATGCCGGGGGGTCTTTCGTAAAATATAGTTCCCCACCTTCTGGAAATTCTGTGCTTGTAACTTCCTCTAATATGCCACTCTTTCACTCTGCCTTTCCCCTTTGCTTTCTATCGTCTACTATCTTTATGACTTATTGCCCATTCTATTGCATTTAAAAAACAATCTTCCAAATAATTTGTCTCCTTTGAGCTCCAAAATCGGAATGAGTCGGCTGTACGCAGCGGGGAGACCAGTGAAGACTGAAAACCGGACACATACGTACCTTCCTCATTATGGCCATATGGCCTGGGAACGCAGAAGAAGTAGTGAATGACTGTGACTCTCGCATTAGGAGACATTTGCACCGGGTCTTGGTGCTGAGGCCAACAGGATTAGTTTGCCTTCGGGGACCTTCCTCAACGCCAGCTTCCTGGCTGAGAAAGTTCGGATGTACCTTGGGCACAGCAACGCCACTATAAACGAAATTCTAGCCCAGCTTTACAGAATAGACACCGCTTCCACTGCGATAGGGAAGTCATAGTCAGTTACGACTGACTGGCACACATATAAATGGATTTTACACACATAGCCTCACATTATACGTAACTGTTCTAGGGCCATGTATGTGTTGACGTTCTTGGTTGTCTATTGCATCTCAACCGACAAGAGGGGAGCGAGCACACTAGGGGAAGACGGGGTAAAAAGCGCATGGGCGGGTAAGAAGCCCACCCCAATTATCTCATGAAATGAAGCAAATTTCAGTCTCATTTTGCCCATGAGACGAGCGTTAATGTCTAGCATTCGTCTCATGGGCAAATTTGACATTAACGCTCGTCTCATGGGCAAATTTGACTGAAATTTTCTTTATTTCATGAGATAATTGGGGTGGGCTTCTTACCCGCCCATGCGCTTTTTACCCCGTCTTCTCCTATAAGCTTCAACTTGTTGCTGCTCATTTATGTTGACAATGTATTGATGTATATGTTCCCTGTAGATCTGAATAAAACTTTATTTAAACCAACTATGTTTTTCGAGTGCGCATACATTGCTTTAACAGAAGAAACAGTGACATAAGCTCTGAAAATAGACAAACACATGACAGGGTGCTTGGCAGTGAATGCATTTGTATTTGGTGGGAGTGTAGATTGAAGCAGTTGGCGATGTATTCGCCCATGGTTCTACAAGAGTTAAAGGTTCAGTTTGAAGGATCTTTAAGCGGTTGGGTCAGAGCGATTTAATTCCGAAGAAAAACTCCACACAGAGAGACAGCAGATTAAATAGCAAGTTGTAGATGCGAGGCATTTGGTTCTCAAAATGTCGGTATTCTTGCTCCAAAGATATAGCATCCTTGACTCAACCCCTAATGTGAATCAGGCACCTATGTTGCCTTTATTTTGCAATATGTAAAGTAGACAGTACTTTAATATGTAGATGTTTTATTGATGTGAAGGTTCAACAATGAATTTTCATCGGCATTAAACATTGGTGTTAATCACTAACCGGGATTGTCGCTTACAGTAGAATGCACATGTTATTGCAATTATTCTTAAAGATACACTGACCCACCACGATTAAGTCCCTTGTTTTTTTCTGGGTAGCCAGTGGCCCACATGCAAATTCCCCCACCTTAAAATTGAGGCTGCTCTTTAAAATGATGCTTCGCTTTGAATGTGGGGGCATTTGTATGGGAGTCAAACCTGGTCAAAACAAGATTTCTTACCAACTATAAGAGGGAAAACACGTGAAACCCGTGATTTTGACACGTGATCTGGTGGATCTTTAAGATGTTCTGTATGACGCAAAAACATTATATACAGGTTATTTCAAATACCACATTGCTGCAAAGTATCAATGATACAAAATTCCCGTCCGCAAAATATTAAAAAATATTGGAGTATATGACAAAACTATGATGGATGCTTACTGTCTCCGAGAACAATGTCCAGCTGTCCAGCAGCCAGCATCAGCACCACAGCCAAACAGGATTGCCACAACATGGCGGCACTAGTGCTGGAGCTCTTGGCCCTCCAAGACTATCACTGACCAAGGTTAGTTCAGAGGGACAAAATGGAAGAGGAAGACGCAAATTGATCCAGCCACCTTCTCTCAACCTGACTAAAAACGGCTCCCCAAAATCGGGAACAAATCCCGCAAAAGTTCGGGTTTATTCACATTGCTGGACGTTTTTATATGGACTCAATTCCGTTTCCTAATCTGTCACGTGATCTGTGTAGACTGGAGCTCTTTCTGGTCGGAAGATAAGGTTGGTTGGAGTTTGGTTCTGGACTGTTCAGTTTAAAGGATGTAGCCTACGTGCCCCCGTTGACCTGTCTTCGTGTTGTAATCGCTCCTACCTGTGTCCTTTTAGGTAAAGCCGGCGCCACATACGTAAAATCGTATGGGGATGCGATCCCGACTGGGCCACGAGAATCATGATTCACGTGAAATGCCACCGTTTAAAAATAAGTCTTGCTATTTCCGCTCACTATACTCCAGTAGACCCAATACATGAATTTCACGTGAATCGTGACTCACATAGTCACAATCGCATTGTATTCAGATCTGAATCGTATGTAGGGGAAGACGGGGTAAAAAGCGCATGGGCGGGTAAGAAGCCCACCCCAATTATCTCATGAAATGAAGCAAATTTCAGTCTCATTTTGCCCATGAGACGAGCGTTAATGTTTAGCATTCGTCTCATGGGCAAATTTGACTGAAATTTTCTTTATTTCATGAGATAATTGGGGTGGGCTTCTTACCCGCCCATGCGCTTTTTACCCCGTCTTCCCCTAGTGTAGCAGGCCCATAAAGGACCATCACTAATCACAAGGAGTTAGGGGTCACCATGTTTTGCACAAACTTTGCGAACTCCCTAAAGAAAGGAAATGCATAAAAGATTCAAACTGATCGGTGGACCGTAACT
Organism: Phymorhynchus buccinoides; assembly: GCA_017654935.2. Classification (NCBI taxonomy): domain Eukaryota; kingdom Metazoa; phylum Mollusca; class Gastropoda; order Neogastropoda; family Raphitomidae; genus Phymorhynchus; species Phymorhynchus buccinoides. The sequence continues at coordinate 11,791,400 of CM065699.1, forward strand.
TATGTTTGTTTAAGTGCTTTCTTCTGTACTTCAGTTTGGTTCGATTGATTTTGCATTCCTTTAAAAAGTGTGCAAGGATGCTGTAAACAATTGCATTTTTATGAAATCTGCACAATATTTAAACCGTTTTCAGTTGATAGGAAAGTTTGTTCGAATAAACAAGATCCATATACAAAATAAAAGTATTAATATGAAGGGTCATTTCTGGTTGGTTGGCAGAATTCATGAACAGAAGACCCGGAAGAGAATGTCATAAAACACATGATATACAACCACTACTAATAAACTATGACCCTTTATCTTTTTGTGAGTTGTAAGTTTATCAACTGCATTGCTGCTTAGGCCTACATATGATGCTGTGCATAGGCCAATATGTGTTCTAGACTTAGCCTGCTTACATAATATCATTAGTTACGAGAGGCCAAGTCACAGCCTAAGAATAGTAAAAGGAGTGTTCGTACGCTAATTGTTGTACAACATAAAATATGTCATAGGTAGAAAAGTGGGTTGTAGATTGCACAAAGGACAGTAAGTACACACGCACACGTACACTCTCAGTGAGCAACCTACAGGCAGCAAAGAAATACACCCTTGCTCCATGATTGTGCAAGCGTTGCTCTAACAAAGCTGGAAATAAAAACAGAACATTATTCAGGGATAGGAATTGTCTGCCAAACAGCAAATTTCCGCCAAAATGACATTGCTTTTCTAAACTGTCCTGTCCACCGACACCCCCCTTCCCCTCTAAATGTAGCCATTCTAATACTGTTTTAGGGCTCCAGTTACCTAAAAAGCTTCAGCATTACCCCCTGGACCCCTACCAGGGGCCTTCTGCAGCCCCCAGACACCCGCTTTTCAGCTTTGTTTTACTTTTCTAATTCCCATGCCTGAAATTTATTTTCTTATAGGGGAAGACGGGGTAAAAAGCGCATGGGCGGGTAAGAAGCCCACCCCAATTATCTCATGAAATAAAGAAAATTTCAGTCAAATTTGCCCGTGAGACGAATGCTAGACATTAACGCTCATCTCATGGGCAAAATGAGACTGAAATTTGCTTCATTTCATGAGATAATTGGGGTGGGCTTCTTACCCGCTTCTTACCCGCCCATGCGCTTTTTACCCCGTCTTCCCCTATATGGCAGCCTTAAAACATTTGGAATCGTAGTGGGTGTTTTTTTTATGTGCGATTCTTTTTATACGGATCGTCACCTCACTAGAGCCTTTGCCTAGAATAAAGCGACCGGTGGCTTATTTTGGAATAAAAATTATGTTAATTTTTTCCTGGTGTCGAATGCTGTGCATTAAAATTTACAAAGAATGATCGAGGAGGTTGGAAATAAATGGCGTGTCTGTGACGGATGATGGCTGAAGCAACAGCTGTCCAATTCCCACAGCATGAGTCCTGCTCTGATGACACCAATAGACACAGAGGAAATGGAGCAACCCTTAACTAGAGGTAAAAAAGTACAGCCATTCCGTAATCTTACAAAACATGTCGTTTGAAGAAGTAGTTTTTACTTTTTAATCACATTTCAAAAAACGAGAGATATGATATAAGTGTATTAGGCGGGGGAGGGGTTATTCCTACTGAATGGAAACCTCATTTGAAAGCTTTTCCATTGGTGCAAGACAAGCAAACTAAGAAGCATTGCATTTGATCTCTGTGTGCTGTAGTCTTTGACAGAAAAGTAATTTAACCCTTTCACCGCCAATGGTTTAACACCCAAGTCACTAAAAGGCATCAAATCAGGGCCTCTTATCTAAAGCCCCTATTTTCTTAATTGTGGGAGGTAATGATAGGCCTAATGTTATACAAATCACAGAGGAATTCCCAATATTGCAGATTAAAAAACATCTTTACCAAGTTAAGTTTAATGGTAATTTTTGGCAGAACAATGGCTGGCAGCGAAATGTTTAAACAGAGAGAGGGGGGGGGGGGGGGGCACGGAGGGTAGGGTGACATGCAGACAAACTGAGATCGACATAACACTAACAGACATCAAGTTTCGTTCGGGCATGCGAGTCCTCTTTTGGACTCTTGTCAATGAGAATCTTCCAATGGACATCATCTTGTACTGACTGCCACCGTGTGTACAACCGGTACACCGCGATAAGGCATGGTTTGTGCTGTGTGTGGACATGCAGGTTTCTGCTATGTACAGACACATTAAACGCTATGTAATTGACCTCTCCGGTAGGGTTACTAAGAACTACACCGTCCGACTGCATTTCTACTGCTATCAATGTTAAATGTGTGTGTGTGTGTGTGTGTGTGTGTGTGTGTGTGTGTGTGTGTGTGTGCGTGTGCGCGTGCGTGTGCGTGCGTGCGTGTGTGCGCGTGCGTGCGTGTGTGTGTGTGTGTGTGCGTGTGCGTGCGCGTGCGCGTGTGCGCGCGTGTGTGTGTGTGTGTGTGTGTGTGTGTGCGTGTGTGTGTGTGTGCGTGTGCGTGTGCGTGTGTGCGTGCGTGTGCGCGTGCGTGTGTGTCTGTGTGTGCACGTGTGTTAGTTCGCGCTCGCGCGTGTGTGAGGAGGAAAAAAGAGACAGAGAAGCACAAAGTTACATGAGAGAGAGAGGTGGAAGAGAGAGAGAGAGAGGGAAAGAGATAGAGAGAGGGGGGGGAGAGAGAGAGAGAGAGAGAGAGAGAGAGAGAGAGAGAGAGAGAGAGAGAGAGAGAGAGAGAGAGAGAGAGAGAGAGAGAGAGAGAGAGAGAGACAGAGACAGACAGACAGAGACAGAGAGAGACAGGGAGAGGGGAAAACGGAAACGAAATTTTATTTAACCAGAGAAACATGATAAGCAATACAATGCTTTTTTCCACCCAACCCTGAGAGAGAGAGGGAGAGAGAGAGAGAGAGAGAGAGAGAGAGAGAGAGAGAGAGAGAGAGAGAGAGAGAGAGAGAGAGAGAGAGAGAGAGAGAGAGAGAGAGAGAGAGAGAGAGAGAGAGAGAGAGAGAGAGAGAGAGAGAGAGAGAGAAGGAGAAGTAGGCAGACAGCAGGAAGGGATATAGAAAATAATTGTTTTTAAATAAAATAATGGAAGTCGAACATTCTTGCAAATTATTTCAAAAATTCTTCACAATTCTTTATTGCTAACTCAAAAGCACAACATTCTTCACAATTCGTCATTGCTAACCAGGAAACAACAAGATCAATAAATTAAAAAAAGGACAACAAAAAGGTACAAACTACACAAACAGATTTCAGCATCATTTTACGCCATTTTTCAGACCTGATTATTTCTCTTTGCAAGCATCTCAACCTCTGTTGTTGTGTGGGTCGATACTTGATCTTGGCAGTCATTTACTGCCTCTTACACCTTCCTCACTCTTTGTCCGTCTGTCCTTCTGTCTGTCCGTCTGTCCTTCTGTCTGTCCGTTTGTCTTTCGTTCGATTTCTGTCTCTTGCTGGTTTGTCGCTCAAGTAAATTTGTCATTTAGTTTGCCACTGGATTTTGTGCTTCTCCTCCTCCTCCATTTTCTCCTTCTCCTTAGTTTTCCCATTCTCCTTGATGTGCTCCTTCTCCTTAATTTACGCCTTCTCCTTGGGTTTCCCCTTCTCTTTGATTTGTTCGTTCTCCTTGGTTTTCCCATTCTCCTTGGTTTACCCCTTCTCCCTGATGTGCTCCTTCTCCTTAATTTGCGCCTTCTCCTTAATTTGCCCCTTCTCCTTGGTTTGCCCCTTCTCCTTGATTTGCCCCTTCTCCTTGGTTTACCCCTTCTCCTTGGTTTTCCCCTTCTCTTTGGTTTGCCCCTTCTCCTTGGTCTACCCCTTCTCCTTGGTTTGCCCCTTCTCCTTGGTTTACCCCTTCTCCTTGGTTTGCCCCTTCTCCTTGGTTTGCCCCTTCTCCTTGGTTTACCCCTTCTCCTTGATTTGCCCCTTCTCCTTGGTTTGCCCCTTCTCCTTGGTTTACCCCTACTCCTTGGTTTACCCCTTCTCCTTGGTTTGCCCCTTCTCCTTGGTTTACCCCTTCTCCTTGGTTTGCCCCTTCTCCTTGGTTTACCCCTTCTCCTTGGTTTACCCCTTCTCCTTGGTTTACCCCTTCTCCTTGGTTTACCCCTTCTCCTTGGTTTACCCCTTCTCCTTGGTTTGCCCCTTCTCCTTGGTTTGCCCCTTCTCCTTGGTTTACCCCTTCTCCTTGGTTTACCCCTTCTCCTTGGTTTGCCCCTTCTCCTTGGTTTACCCCTTCTCCTTGGTTTACCCCTTCTCCTTGGTTTGCCCCTTCTCCTTGATTTACTCCTTCTCCTTGGTTTACCCCTTCTCCTTGGTTTACCCCTTCTCCTTGGTTTGCCCCTTCTCCTTGGTTTGCCCCTTCTCCTTGGTTTACCCCTTCTCTTGAATTTACCCCTTCTCCTTGATTTACCCCTTCTCCTTGGTTTGCCCCTTTCCTTGATTTGCCCCTTCTCCTTAATTTACCCCTTCTCCTTGATTTGCCCCTTCTCCTTGGTTTTCCCCTTCTCCTTGGTTTGCCCCTTCTCCTTGGTTTACCCCTTCTCCTTGATTTGCCCCTTCTCCTTGGTTTGCCCCTTCTCCTTGGTTTACCCCTTCTCCTTGATTTGCCCCTTCTCCTTGGTTTGCCCCTTCTCCTTGGTTTACCGCTACTCCTTGGTTTTGCTACTCCTTGGTTTGCCCCTTCTCCTTGGTTTACCCCTTCTCCTTGGTTTGCCCCTTCTCCTTGGTTTACCCCTTCTCCTTGGTTTACCCCTTCTCCTTGGTTTACCCCTTCTCCTTGGTTTGCCCCTTCTCCTTGGTTTACCCCTTCTCCTTGGTTTACCCCTTCTCCTTGGTTTGCCCCTTCTCCTTGGTTTACCCCTTCTCCTTGGTTTACCCCTTCTCCTTGGTTTGCCCCTTCTCCTTGGTTTACCCCTTCTCCTTGGTTTACCCCTTCTCCTTGGTTTGCCCCTTCTCCTTGGTTTACCCCTTCTCCTTGGTTTACCCCTTCTCCTTGGTTTACCCCTTCTCCTTGGTTTGCCCCTTCTCCTTGGTTTACCCCTTCTCCTTGGTTTACCCCTTGAATTTACCCCTTCTCCTTGAATTTACCCCTTCTCCTTGATTTACCCCTTCTCCTTGGTTTGCCCCTTCTCCTTGGTTTGCCCCTTCTCCTTGGTTTCCCCCTTCTCCTTGGTTCGCCCCTTCTCCTTGGTTTGCCCCTTCTCCTTGGTTTACCCCTTCTCTTGAATTTGCCCCTTCTCCTTGGTTTGCCCCTTCTCCTTGGTTTACCCCTTCTTTTGAATTTGCCCATTCTCCTTGGTTTTCCCCTTCTCCCTGATTTGCCCCTTCTCCTTGGTTTACCCCTTCTCCTTGGTTTACCCCTACTTGATTTGCCCCTTTTCCTTGGTTTACCCCTTCTCCTTGGTTTTCCCCTTCTCCCTGATTTGCCCCTTCTCCTTGGTTCACCCCTTCTCCTTGGTTTGCCCCTTCTCCTTGGTTTACCCCTTCTCCTTGGTTTACCCCTTCTCCTTGGTTTACCCCTTCTCCTTGGTTCGCCCCTTCTCCTTGGTTTGCCCCTTCTCCTTGGTTCACCCCTTCTCCTTGGTTTGCCCCTTCTCCTTGGTTTTCCCCTTCTCCTTGGTTTACCGCTACTCCTTGGTTCGCCCCTTCTCCTTGGTTTGCCCCTTCTCCTTGGTTCACCCCTTCTCCTTGGTTCGCCCCTTCTCCTTGGTTTGCCCCTTCTCCTTGGTTCACCCCTTCTCCTTGGTTTGCCCCTTCTCCTTGGTTTACCCCTTCTCCTTGGTTTTCCCCTTCTCCCTGATTTGCCCCTTCTCCTTGGTTCACCCCTTCTCCTTGGTTTGCCCCTTCTCCTTGATTTACCCCTTCTCCTTGGTTTACCCCTTCTCCTTGGTTTACCGCTACTCCTTGGTTTACCCCTTCTCCTTGGTTTTCCCCTTCTCCTTGGTTTTCCCCTTCTCCTTGGTTTACCCCTACTCCTTGGTTCGCCCCTTCTCCTTGGTTCGCCCCTTCTCCTTGGTTCACCCCTTCTCCTTGGTTTGCCCCTTCTCCTTGGTTTACCCCTTCTCCTTGGTTTACCCCTTCTCCTTGGTTCGCCCCTTCTCCTTGGTTTGCCCCTTCTCCTTGGTTTACCCCTTCTCCTTGGTTTACCGCTACTCCTTGGTTTACCCCTTCTCCTTGGTTTACCCCTTCTCCTTGGTTTGCCCCTTCTCCTTGGTTTACCCCTTCTCCTTGGTTTACCGCTACTCCTTGGTTTACCCCTTCTCCTTGGTTTACCCCTTCTCCTTGGTTTGCCCCTTCTCCTTGGTTTGCCCCTTCTCCTTGGTTCACCCCTTCTCCTTGGTTTGCCCCTTCTCCTTGGTTTGCCCCTTCTCCTTGGTTTACCGCTACTCCTTGGTTTACCGCTACTCCTTGGTTTACACCTTCTCCTTGGTTTACCGCTACTCCTTGGTTTACCCCTTCTCCTTGGTTTACCCCTTCTCCTTGGTTTACCGCTACTCCTTGGTTTCCCAATTCTGCTAGGTATTGTCTTAGTTCTACCCATACTCCTTGGTTTGCCCCTTCTTGGTATTCTGCCCTCTCCGCTTCTCTACGACGCTGTAAACACAAACACAAACAACATTTAGAATCAGTATCTGTTGTTTGATTTGCCTTTAGATTTGCGCTTCTCTGATGCTCACGAGAAAAACAAATACACGTCTAAGAAATAAGAGGCAATATCTTGCATAACATATTATGTTTGTCATACATAGTAAACAGTGGTCAGATCTTTTCACAAGTTCGCGCAAACAGGTGTTATCTGGATAAAAAGTTGCTAAAAGTTTGTTTAATTGGGATTAAAGATTTTTTTTTACTGGAGACAGGGGGAAAACTGTTTGTTCCTTTGCTTTAAATATAGGTGAGTTTACTTTACGGTTCTCATGTCCACATTGACAATATTTCAGTTTCAACACTAGGCAATTTCTGAGGGGGAAAAAAGTTTAGATTTATTTTTCAAATGAAACGACACGGTTTGCTTCCATTTGTATGAGTTAGTGTTTCTTTATAGACAAACTCCTAGTTCCCACCAGATATGATGATAAGCTATGACATACTAATTGTTCTTGTTGTTACTCTACCTACATTTCGTCAATATTACGCCATAAATCGGTACTATAGACGATGAGACCAGTACCAGAATCTGCCAACAATTATGACTGTCTTCTACAATTATGGGATATATTGTGAATTCAGTTCGAGTTCATTTCATCGCTTGAAGATTAGCATGCTGCACTGTAGCTTAACAAACAAGATTTAGTAAGGGACTACGACGCTAACGATGGCTGTTTCTTGTGAATCAGTGAGATTTCAAAGATGAAAATGATGATGCGTACCTCAGCATCCCGGTACCGGACGTAGCTAATAACGCCCTTAATCTGGAGCTCCATCAGATAGTCCAGCACACGCAGGGCGAGCTGCAAACACCGAACATCAAGCATCAAATCAAATCAAAATATATGTATCATCTCCATGAAGAGAAATATGCATTCACGTATATCCATCCCCATCCCATTGAAAAGGGGTGAATGCATAAGACCATAAAAAATGCTCTCTCTCTGTGTATCTGTTCGTAACCCCCGACGACGTACGTTTCTATAGTTCTCTAGGTTCTGTAACCACCTTTATCTTGGTGAACGTTGCAAATGTTGTTGTATGTATTTGTTAGTAATCCCTTCTCCCTCCCTCATCCAACACCAACGTACCTTCCTATGTTTTGTGCTTTGTAATCACCACATATGTATCGTCCTTTAATATCTTATTTTATTTTTGCTTTTTGGATGACATGGGATGATTCGCTGCTTCAAACATTCAGTTGGCCAGCGTTTCAGCTGGACAAAGATTTTTATAAGAAATCGAAATATCGCTCTTTTAATATGGTGTTGCTGATTTTATTTCGTCTTGTCTGAAACACATATGTATCGTTATCTTAAACGTTTTGGATTGGTTTAGATGGGATTGGATCTCTCCCTATTTTTTTCAAACCTCACCGTCACAAAGTGCCAAGTGACGAAGCGCATAATGAGCCTGGGTGTGGGAATGGCGTAACACGTTCTGAAGAATGGGCTCAGCAGGGTCGATCCGCACAGACTGCGCCTCGCTCGCTGCCAGAGCCTTACGGGTACCAGCGCCAAGACACTGGCTGGTCTCCGCAACAGCCTGCAGTCCCTCACCCCCTGGACAACCCTCACCACGGGGGCGTTGCTCCGCATCACGGCAGAAACTGATTTGAAAAAAAGACACAAAACATCTACATTTACATATGTCGTGTCGAATCTGTGTAATTGCCGAATCCGCGGAATCGGCAGTAATTTTGCCTATTCCGCGTAATCGGCAAATCGTTGCCTATTTCACGTATTGAGCAACGATTTGCCGAATCTGTGTAAAGGGTGCTTTTTCTTGCCTATTTCACAGAATAGGCAGCCGATTACGTGGAATGGACAATTTTGCATAGGCAAGTTTTAAATCAGCCATCTTATTTTCGCACCTGCCAATACCGTATTCTTATAATCATATTTGTGTGGTAAGGCAAAATGTTGAGAGGGTGAATAAAAGTTCTTGAGTTCATTTCAAACTGAGATTAACGTTCAATAGGAAATTGGGGTGTTATGTAAAACACAAGTCTACATATTTTATCCAAACTTGAAGCTAACAGTAATCACACTGGGTCTATACAACTATAATGACAGCTATTATCACATCTCGCCTTGATTTCTGCAACTCTGTTCTCTTCGGTCTTCCAAAGGAAGAAATTGATCGTTTACAACGAATCCAAAACAGCGCGGCTCGGCTCACACTCCGAAAGCGAAGGCGTGACCATGTCACACCACTCCTCGGGGAGCTGCACTGGCTGCCAGAGCAGCTTTGCTTAGAGTACAAACTGGCAGTCCTTGCATTCCGCCACTTTGAACAGACCCTACCATCCTACCTCTCAAGCGCTCTCCAAACTTACTCTTTCTCGCTCTCTCCGATCTTCCCATGCCAAACTGTTGAAAGTTCCTAAAGTGAATTTAAAGTCTTTGGGACAACGCAGTTTTAGTTTTTGCGCCCCCACTATCTGGAACTCCTTGCCTGTTCACCTCCGTCACAATTCAGCACTTCCCGCTTTCAAGACCCAAATGAAAACTCACTTGTTTCAAAGAGCTTGCTCTCTGTAGCTTTTCACATTAATTAGATGATGATCGAATGAATGTGTATGTTAGTCCAATTGCGTGTGAATCAGTGAATGTGAGCGCCTTGAGTTTAATTCTAAAGAAAGGCGCTATATAAATACTATGTATTATATTATTATTATTATAATTGCGGCTATTTTTCTACCAGAACTCTGATTTTAGCCTCCGAAGCCACGTGCGTCTCCACCAATGAAGGCAGAGCCAGAAGTCGTCCTCGGATCTGAGGGACATCCATGATGATGATGACATGCATACATACATACACACAAATCCAGTTATGTTATTTATATAAACTCTGTCACTCATAGATTTGTGATTTCGGGGCTAAGAAGTTAAGAAGTGAAAGCAATTGGGTACAAACACGCGCGCTCTCGTACGCGCGCATGCACACACTTCAAATAGCCTTCATTCACTTCATTTGCCACATTAATTATTATTACAAGAATATCTGTAGTGTTACAAATTCGGGACTTTGCTGGTGTTGCACTGCCTGCGGGCATTGCCTCCAGGATTGTTCCCACCATCTTTATATCTACTATCTACACTACTCACAAAAAGTTAAGGATCACTATGAGAAAACAGGTGCGCAATAAACTCCGTTCGCTCCTGTTATTTATTTCTCAGTCAAGCCAAATTGTTATGAATTCTTGTTCAGCTGTAAGTGGGCGATGTTGTGTTAGTGGAAACATTGCACGTGATTCTCTATTACTGAGCTGGGCAGCAAAAGAAAAAGCGGAAACTTGCGAAAAAGGACCTTGTTTTGGATCGTTCTGCATGAACACATTGCACAAGCCAGATGGAAAAACCATTATGCACGTGCAAGCACTGCTGTTTATGTGTGAGATGCTGTCTCTTGCTTGGCTTTATAAGAAGACATACCACCAGTATTAGGCCTGATTTGACAATGCCTCCACGACGAAAATTGAGCGAGTTGGATAGGGGACGAGCTGTTGCATGGTTCCAAGATGGTGTTCCCAAGCGAGAAGTGGCCAGGCGACTTCAGGTGTCCATCTCGGTCATTGTCAGACTGATTCAACGCTTCACAGCCACTGGGAGGGTCCATGAAAGACGCAGATCTGGTCGACCGAAGAAGACAACTCCACGTGAAGATCGTCTCATTGAACGACAAGCCCTGCAGACAAGAACAGCCTCTTCCAGCATCATTCGAAGGCAGCTGAGGGTGGCTACTAACATCAACATCAGCCAGCAGACCATACGGAACCGCCTTCATGGGTTTAACCTCCGTTCTCGTCGCCCAGCTGTACGGCCACGCTTAACTCCAGCCCATAGGGCAGCACGCCGCGCCTTCTGCAGACGTCACGTGAGGTGGACACGTCAGCAATGGTCCCAGGTCCTGTTCAGTGATGAATCACGCTTCACCCTGAACCACAACGACGGCCGACTGAGGGTCTGGAGGCGCCCAGGGGAACGCTTTATTGACGCCACTGTCCAAGAAAAGGTGGCCTTTGGTGGAGGTTCTGTAATGGTCTGGGGGGCCTTCAGCCTTCACCACAGAACACCCTTGTATCATGTACAGGGTAACCTGACTGGCCTCCGATACCGGGATGAGATCCTTCGACCGCTGGCTGTGCCTACACTGCAGCAGATGGGACCGCCGGCTGTCTACCAGGATGACAACGCTCGCCCCCACAGGGCAAGGGTGGTCAACGACTTCCTGCAGCAGTCTGGAGTCAACAGAATGGAGTGGCCAGCATGCAGTCCCGATCTCAACCCGATTGAGAACCTCTGGGATGAGCTGGATCGCAAAGTGAGGAGCAACCACCCCCCTCCCAGGGATGCCCAGCACCTCTACCAGATGCTGCAGGCTGAGTGGCAGGCGCTTCCACAGAGGATCTTCACCACCCTGGTCAATGAGGACTCGCTGCGTCGAGTGCCAGAACAGCCATGGCGGATACACGCATTACTGAACTTTTGGGAGCATCAGAATGCCCTGTCTTGTGATTTCAATGACTTTGGGAAATCAAATTTCGATACGTACCCACTTTGATCAAATGTACAGACCAAACGATTGCTCGAAATTGAAGGCAATTGTGTATCGTTATCACTAAAGCATTGAATTAAATGTTGGCCAAAATTCAACGCATTGGCTTTCTTATTTGGAAAGTTATGAATTAGTTTGCAAGTGATCCTTAACTTTTTGTGGATAGCTTATATCCGTCGCGTTTATCGTCAGAAGTGGCGTCTGCGACGTATGAATCCAGATCCAGATCTACTAATGTCCCATATGTGTCTGTTTCAGACCGAAGGACGTTAAAACAGGTTTGTCTTCTTCGCTTGCCACAGGGCTGGGTGTAAAAAAAGTATGTATACTTATCTCATGACCCTGTAACAATAAACATTTCGTTCGTTCTTTCGTTCGCCTTCTCCGAAAGCACAGACACGTTTTTGATTTCTGTCGATTACAATGGTCAACCTATGACGATATTTTTCACGCCAGAGGGCAGTCAATGCACTAGGGGCTTATCACACGATTTTCTTACTTGGGCGTAGTGAGAGAGAGAGTGATGGTAGGACCACTCACTGTCTCTCTCTCTTTCTTTATCCCCAACTAATAATAGAGAGAGGATTAGCCCCACACGAGCGTCATGCCCTCTGGCGTGAGAAAAATCGCACTAAGTCTCTCATTGCATCAGGCGGACTGGAAGCTAAACGCCTAAGAAGATCACATAGTGGGGAAACAAAAGGCTAAGCTGAAATAGAACTAAAAGGGCTTACAAAAATGGAAACTTTATACAGTGGAATCCGTTTAATTGGCCATCGGATAATCGGCCAAAGCCGCTTAATCGGCCAATTTCCTCTGGAACGGAATTTTTTCTTCTTAAGCATGTGTTATTTTGTTGTTTTTACGGCCAAAGCTGAAATCTTCAATTTCGCTTTATTGGCCACTTTTTCTCTCTAATTTTTCATCTTTACCCCTTTTTGAGAGGGAGAACAACAGAGGCAGACAAACTGACAGCACACTTTTGACGTTTACATGGTTGAGTGTGAAGTTGGAAGGTGAGCTGTTGTCAATTGAAAGACCCTCCATGGCGTTAAAATCACTCAAGAAAACAAAATCATGGTCTTTTACTCGTGCTTCTGTCAAGTTGTAGGATTAATAAACACACACACACATCACAAAAAGGGAAAGATCGGCCATATTTTTCCTGGTCCCAAAAGTGGCCGATTAAGCGGATTCCACTGTATAGCACTATCGCCCTTCCACTTAAATTGAATCATTTATGGAGAAACAAATAGGCGTACTGTTGCACGACTTACGCTTAAATGGAACTAAAATGGCTTACAAAAATGGAAAATTTATATAGCACTATCGCCCTTCCACTTAACAGAATCATTTATTGGAGAATTAATAGGCGTAATGTTGCAGGACTTACGTTTGCGACGGACTGCGTCAGGAGCAGCTAAACAGGCGGCCTTGAGGAGGGAGAAGGGGGCGATGACAATGCAGGCGGTGATCCACAGGGGGAGGCACATCACGAGGAAGCCCAGGAACGGCCCCACAGTTAGCACCAGGGCGACGAACAAGTATTCTGAAAGAAAAGGACAATGGCCTTTTACCGTGGCCGTGGGGGAAAAAAACTAGACGGTATAAACATCAAACAAACCCCCCAAAAAACCTGACCAAAACTTGATCGACAGTGAACTAAAGGGCTGCATACGATAAGCGCGCATTTTTCTATTGTCGATAAACGAGCATCGACTTTTCCCGGCTCATATATATGAGCGCATGCATGTAGTCCGAAATGAGCGCATCCACTCTGTCGTAATTGAGCGCATCGCTTCTGTCCTAAATGAGCGCATTCAGTTTTTATCATCGAGCGCAATGTTTTGTCCAATAAGCACGCGCAGGATGTCAAAAAGAGCGCGTTGTAAAATGTGATGTGAAACCCTAAACCTATCCCTAACCCTATCCCTAACCCTAACCCTATCCCTAACCCTAACCCTATCCCTAACCCGCGTGTTGATCGGTTTTGAAAGAAAGCTGGCGAATTCAAAATCACACTTTTAACAAGACACTGTTAACAAGTCCTGGCCTATGAGTTTTCTGTCATATGAGCACAGATGCGCCATACTGCCGTTATGCGCCAAACTAAAAAACAGTTAGGACCAGCATGCCCGTCTTCAGCTGGAGAAGTTTCTTGGGGAAAAAAGTCAGGAGAATGGACCAATAAGGCAGAAAGATAGTAAATGACATTAAGCAAACAGAGTCAAAGATAATGACAGATTAGAGGAAGTTACAAGCACAGAACTTCCAGAAGGTGGGGGAACTATTTGTACAAAAGACTTCCCGGTATCCGGACAAGGAGGGGGGGGGGGGGGGGGGTTAACGGTTTCATTTCATGGTGCTATACGATCAAAGTCTGTAGACTTGCGGAAATATAGGTTACATATAATTCGTCAATTAAAAGTTCCTTCAGCGGATCCCAATACGATTCAAAATCATACAGATTAATGTAAAAGTTGTATTATCTAGGAGAGTTTAGCATTGACTGAAACAGGTTGACAAAAAGGAGTGGAAAGGAGTTCAAGACCTTGCGTATAAAAGGTCGTTAGGCAGACAGTTCCACACCGTCCATAAGGGTCTCTGACCGAGTGGACGCTAATCTCATCACCATTCATTCATTTTAGTTCCACTCCACAAATTCGACAGTGTTTGTCTTCAAAATGTGCCTTTTTATCAATAAATTCAAAATTTACATATGTGTAAGCTAGCTTCCTGTAATCTACCAATGTGCACAATTTTAAGCGGTTCTTTGCAGTGCTTCACTAAAGACACGGAAGGTGGTGGAAGGTTGAAAAGATGATAAATGGAAGAAAAGTGCCTGGATAGTTAAGCAGCTCGCCTGCCAATTCATTGCACGAGTGAACGCGGATTCTTCGGATGGAGAT
>CM065699.1:11817965-11822965 GCA_017654935.2 Phymorhynchus buccinoides
CTTAGATGTAAATATTGCAAATAATCCAAAGAAGGCCTTTGCCTCTTTTTAAAAAAGGTTTTAATAATAAAGCTCTTTTGAGCACAAAACATGGATTTTAACTGTAGCCCTGGGGGTTCTTAATCATAGATTTCCTCTAATCTGCCAGACATATAAAAAAAGCAAACAGCTAAATATCTTTTAAAAACAAATATTTTATTGCAAACATAAAAAACTTAGACTTCTTCACACACACACACACACAAAATCAACTTGTTTTCAAAGTAAAACTTAATAAATTTAAACAAATAAAAAAATGTCTAAACTTTTATATTTATTATTCAAAATCCTCTTTTTCCCGGTATCTGTGTAATGTTAAATGCCCCAAATGGTCTTTTGGCCCAGAAGGCGTTAAATCTCTATTTTTCTCTCTCATTGCATCTGTGTCTCTTGCATCCACACAAAACTTTTCTTGTCATAAGTCAAAGAGCACACAGGATTGAGAGTGAGAATGGGCAACTTTATTTAAGCGCCAAATACAAATGTTATTATATGAGACGTAACATTGTTTTCCATCGCATACCAATCAATAATTAGCACACAACCAATTCATAATCACATTCACAAGAAAATGATTTTACTTGTAATTACGTAAGATTGAAGTTGCGTAACAATCATTAGATTATGACATTGACAAGAGTTATATATAATTAGAGCTTAAATATTAGGCGCTATAAAAGTTGTCTTAATAAATAAATAAATTAAATAAATAAATAAAATAAATTCAGTGCATAAAAACAGTGCATAAAAACAGACTTTTTTGGTAAAGAATTAATTAGCTTAATAGCATAATTGCAACAACTTAATACTTAGGATTTTACAGAAACACATTGGTACATTTTACATAATGCAAAAACCAAGAAAATTTGAAATGTTCCTACACTTGACAGCATCTTACTTTTAAGAGGAAGACAGCTAATCATTGCACTAACTGAAACTAAAATCACCTATACATTGATAAAAAGGGGTGAAGGAAAACGTACCTGAAGAAAGAGAGACTCGAACGTCTCGTGTCCTTGACACTTCTGGGAGTGGCTGGAAAAAGTTGACCTCTGTAACTTTAGTAGGGGAAGACGGGGTAAAAAGCCCATGGGTGGGTAAGAAGCCCATGCCAATTATCTCATAAAACGAAGCAAATTTCAGTCAAATTTTGCGCATGAGACGAACGCTAAACATTAACACTCGACTCATGGGCAAAATTGCACTGAAATTTGCTTCATTTCATGAGATAATTGGCATGGGCTTCTTACCCACCCATGGGCTTTTTACCCCGTCTTCCCCTATTGGCAATTTGTGAACACAGTTCAAAGTTTGTCTTAAAAACTTTTCCAGCCAATCCCGGAAGTGTCTAAGATACGAAACGGTGGAGGTTCTCATTCTACATGTACCTTTTTCTTCACCCATACTTTATCCCTGTATTTTGAAAGGTACATCAGTCACTATTTCCTCGTTTTAAGATCGCCTATACTAGAACTATATTACAAATCAAAGTTGGCATGTTTCTGGTTAGGTTGTTGTGTAAACAGATATTACTATTATCAGTGGGCATCCTCATCCTTTATGCCTTTGTTTTAACAGATCTACTTTCAAACTGGCTGTTTAAATTGTGTGAGCGTGGTTAGATTCATTGTAATATTCAAAGCACTCCAGAGACCAAAAACAAGATATATCATGACAGAAAAGAGCAAGACAGGGTGTTTCTTTCAGTCGGTAGATTATCATCTCCCTCCATGAATATGCATCAGATTCATGTAATTTAATACACCACCGTGTGAACGTGTGAAATGTCAAGTGGATATGTGCAGTGGTCTTCTTCTTCTTCTTCTTCTTCTTCTTCTTCTTCTTTTTCTTTTTCTTCTTCTTCTTCTTCTTCTGCGTTCCCAGGCCATATGGCCATAATGGGTTAGGTACGTATGTGTCCGGTTTTCAGTTTTCACTGGTCTCCCCGCTGCGTACAGCCGACACATTCCGATTTTGGAGGAGCTCAAAGGAGACAAATTATTTGGATGACTTTTGAAGAAGAAAAAAAGGCAGGAGAATGGGCCAATAAATCAGAAAGATAGTAGCTGACAGAAAGCAAAGGGAAAAGGCAGAGTCAAAGAGTGGCAGATTAGAGGAAGTCACAAGCACAGAACTTCCAGAAGGTGGGGGAACTATTCATACGAAAGCCCCCCCCCCCCCCCCCCCCCCCCCCCCCCCCCCCCCCCCCACGGGGAGTTGCAATATGTGGAGAGAAACAAAAACAAAAGAAACGGACAAGCACAATACAAATACCCACCCACCCCCACCCCACACACCCACCCACTTAAACTAATGTGTCCCAAAGAGTGAAAAGATGATAATAAAGAAAGGGCTTACCCCAACTCAAAACACATTTCTTGATATAATCGATTGGCATCCTCATGAGGGCCCCAAGAAGGTGATTGTTACCCATCCCTCGTTGGGCCCCTCGGCCCCACACTGTCACTCTGCGTTTGTTAGTCAGGCGATACATGGCGGACAGTGGACAATGGCCACGGCGGTTCAGCAGGTCCATTATCCAGTACTACGTTCAGGATCTTTTTAGTTTCCTATCCAGTCGCCCTCCAGGCTTCTCAGAATCTGCAACAATTTGTGTGTTTCGTTGTAGTTTTTTTTTGTCATACAAGAACTCAAGCGAAGCACAAAATCACGCCATTGGGATATGGATAGGAGGGGGGTGGAAGGGGGTGGTAGGGGGATATATGAAAAATCATAATAAAGCTCCGGAAAAGGGGCTCCGCAAGGCTAGGGGAAGACGGGGTAAAAAGCGCATGGATGTCTCAGGATAGGCCTTATGAGTTGGATAATTTGCTTATTTCGTGCACAGGAAGCCTCTGAAACATTGCAAAATATGCAGGAATAGTTATTCTATACATCCATGAATTTTTAGGCGAAAAAATCAAAGGATTTTGATAGAAAATGCTTTTTCTATGCAAACATATTACAGGTGCGCTTTTTGCCCCGTAGTCGGGAATACGCGCACCCCAGGTCGGGTAAAAAGCGCACCCCCCCCCCCCTCTCTAAGTTGAAAAGTCACCGTCACTCTCCCAACGCGCCATGCTAGGCCCTACCATCGACGCCATTTTGTCTCGACTGAAACAACGAAGTTCTACGCGTGTTGCCGTTTTGACACAGTGTGTATTCTTCAATCCCTGTTGTAGGCCTACTAAGTTAAATAGTCTGCTTCAGTTCAAGATATTTAGAATACAAAAACTGGATCGGATTTGCAATTATTATACACTTATAAATGTCTCCATTACATTAAAAAAAAAACCAAAATGAAAAAGGAACGTACACTCACAAAACTTAAAATTAAAAAAAATGTGGCCTTGCGCAGTATCTACAGATCCGACATGCTGCATCATTACGAGGCACGCATTATACCATTGTACCAAGGTACCGTCATACGACGAGGAAACATTTTATATATTTATACATTCGACAATGGAAGATTAAATCGGTTGTGAATGGATGAAGCAGTGCGCGGAATAAGATTTTCACTTAAATTCAAAGCTGAAACTGTCATATAATTGATCTTAATGAATAATGCTTGTGCTGATAGGCACCTTTGAACATTGCAGAACGTGTTCGCTAATCATTTAAAAACTTAAATACAACGTTTGTCAGGATATGTGGCAATAAAAAAGATGACCATCACCTACAATTATAGGCGTGCAAAACGCGCATGGGCTTCTTTCCCGTGGGCGTTTTTCCCCGTCACAGTCAGCTAATTCATTTCAGTCTGTGTAGCTGACAATCACAGTGTTGTTAAAAAAGAAAAGTATCGTTCAAAAGCCCATAGAATAAGCTTTGTATAAATATAAAAATATGGAGGTAGTTTGCTGTTGTTGGTTTTTTATTCAACAGAAAGGACAGAAAATGAAAAAAAAAAAAAGAACGTCAACAAATATTCAAAAACTCATATTATTGACCACAACATCATGAAACTTAAATATGAGGTATTTTAAAAGACGTGCAAAGGAACATGGGCAAAATTTAACTGAAATTTGCTTCATTTCATGAGATAATTGGGGTGGGCTTCTTACCCGCCCATGGGCTTCTTACCCCGGTAGGATGCGCTTTTTACCCCTCTTTCCCCTACTAATGCACATACATACTTAGGTTAGGTGTTAACGAGGATTTGAAAATTGTTTAATATTTGAATACGGGTAATCACAAAATAACGAGCTTTTCTGCACGCACCTCTTGTTCTTGCTTCTGATCCAAGATATAACCCTGTTTTTACACACACACAAAAACGCAGACGCACACACACACACACACAAGCACACACACGCTCGCACGCACGCACGCACACACACACACACGCATGCACGCACACTCGCTCGCACGCACGCACACACACACACTTGAACTTGACACACACACACACACACACACCACACACTTACACACACGCACGCGCTCGCACGCACGCACACATTCACACACACACACACACACACACAACACTTTTCTTTACTTAGGCTAATTCACACCAACAAAAACATGCATTTCAGCATTTTTGAGCTTTTTAATTTGTCAGTAAATTATTTCCCTTACAAGGCTTCACTTTGAATGTTTCCACTGCCTGGATCTGGGTCGAGTAGGCCTATCTTAATTTAGCCTATCTAGGCTACATTCTTGGGGCTGTGCCAGTCGGGGTTTGTCCCCGGGGACAGCTATGGTAGCCGGATTGGTCTCATTGGAGCCATCAAACGCGAGGGGGGGGGGGGGGGGGGGGGGTCTATTTTTAGTTCCTTTTTTTTTCGGTTGCTTCTTTTATTTATTTATGTTTTCTTCTTTCTGCTGCTCCACACCACGCTGTATGATTATCCAGCTGGGTAGCTCAGCGTTAATGTTCAGATTCAGATTCAGATACTCAACAGAGAATGGAAGAGCGCACTGAACATTAATTTAAAAGAAAGTTTTGGCAAAAT
>CM065699.1:11827965-11840465 GCA_017654935.2 Phymorhynchus buccinoides
TTTTGTCC
Source organism: Phymorhynchus buccinoides (assembly GCA_017654935.2). NCBI lineage: Eukaryota > Metazoa > Mollusca > Gastropoda > Neogastropoda > Raphitomidae > Phymorhynchus > Phymorhynchus buccinoides. The sequence continues at coordinate 11,827,974 of CM065699.1, forward strand.
TTAAGGGAGATCATTTGATGACAGAAAAGGGAGAAACAGATTAATGTTTCCTTTTTTTTTATGAAACTAGTCTCATTACGAACCTTACTCAGTTACTAATACTTTGTTGGAAAACTTGGTTTTTCATTGCCTTGGTAATGTAGTATGAACTTTTCTTTTTGTAAAAAGGACGCCACATCAAAAGCATGACCTCTTAACAAATATTGGTCATTTATTAGCTGGAATATCTGGGTTTGGGTGCTGAGGCAGAGTTATTCATGTTTGGTTGAATAAGTTATACTTTAAATACCCCCCACCCCCCTCAAATTTTAGCATTGTAAATGGGTGGGGTTTTGGTTTTTTTTATAGAGAAGCCGCTTTCTGTAATTCTCGGCAAATGGTTAGGGTTAGGATCAGCCTAGTGTTACTGCCATTAAACTTGGAAAAAAAAAAGAGATTTTGAGATCGAGAGTCGTAAACATGAGGGGGTGGAGGAGGGGTAGGGGGTAAAGTACGACCTTGCCGTTTGATATTTTCGTTTTCTAAAAGGGTCCCATGTCACGATCGTCACCCTTGTGTAAATATCTCACAATTGGGTGGAACATGCTGTATTATTGTACCGTTTTGAATTTTTATAATCCTTAATTAAAAGATAGAGAGAGAAACAGGCAGACAGCCAGAGAGAGAGAGAGAGGAGGGAGGGAGGGAGGGAGATAGAAGAGAGAGGGAGAGAGGGAGAGAGAGAGGCAAACATAGAGAGAGAGGGAAAGAGAGAGAGAGAGTAGTAGTAGTAGTAGTAGTAGTAGTAGTAGTAGTAAAATGAAGCCAATCCATCAACGAACATTTTTGCTGCAAATTTTAATTCTAAACAAAATAGTGAAGAAAACAAAATCAAATCCACGAGTCAATAATAATAACAACAAAACCGCTAACAGAAGGCCTACCACTATAATATTTCATCATCGTAGAACTGACACCATTTGTTACAGGACCTGAAAACTTGGCAAGAACTCGCTTTTTTATGTTGTGGCTGTGTGTGTCGTCCATCTTGTACTTTCTCCCATGTCTTCTTCGTCTTTGTTTCTGTGCCCCTCCGTCTCCGTCTTCTCGAATTTTCTGTTTCCGGGCGGTCGAAATACACGCCGTTACTTTTCACTCTTTCCCCATGGCAACACGGTGTTACTCTAGTAATTATATTACTTGCCTATCACTGTGTTGCCATGGGGAAAGACAGAAAGCTTAACGACGTGTATTTTGACCTTTAGGTTAGCTTACCACGGAGTTATCCGCTTTTACTCCTACTTTAACCCTTCTTGAGTTGTCCCTTTTCCCCTTGGTTTGCCACTTCTAGATTTGCCCTTTCTTCTTAGTGTGCACCTTCCTTTTACTTTGTCCTCATTCTCTTTAGTTTATCCTTGGTTTGTCTATTATTGTCTATTATCATTTACTTCTCCGATTTCTCCCTTGTCATTGAATTGCCCTTCCTCTAAACGTGTCCCTACTCGCCGTTATTTGACCCTTCTTGGTTTGTCCCTTTTGATTGATTTTCCCCCCTCCGATTGGTTTGTCCCTTTTCTTGGCTAGTCCCTGTTTTTCTTGATTTTGCTCCTCCATCATTTGTCCCTACTCTTGGTTTTCCTTCTCCATGACTTGTAGCCCCCCCCCTCCTTGTTGCTGTTATCCATATTCTAGAGTTACCTCTTCCCTTTAGTTGTCCCTTTCCCTTTAATGTGCCCTTCTCAGGCTGCTTGATTTGCCGTCATTTTCCTCGCTATATCGATCCCCATTCCCTTTGATTCCCCCCTTCCCCCCTTTTTTGATTTTTTGATTTTGATTCCATTGGTTCGTCCCTATTCATGATTTGCCCATTGTCCATTAGTGTTCCACTTCCCCTTCCCCTTGGTTTTCCTTTTCTCCTTAATTTTCCCCTTGGTTTTCCTTTCCCCTTTAATTTCCCCCTTGGTTTTTCCCTTATTGGCTTCCGCCTTCTCCTTGATGTTCGCCTTCTTGGTTTCCCCTTCTTGATGTTCGCCTTCTTGGTTTTCCCCTTCTCCTTGATGTTCGCCTTCTTGGTTTTCCCCTTCTTGATGTTCGCCTTCTTGGTTTTCCCCTTCTCCTTGATGTTCGCCTTCTTGGTTTTCCCCTTCTTGATGTTCGCCTTCTTGGTTTTCCCCTTCTTGATGTTCGCCTTCTTGGTTTTCCCCTTCTTGATGTTCGCCTTCTTGATGTTCCCCTTCTTAGTTTTCCCCTTCTCCTTGGTGATGTTCGCCTTCTTGGTTTTCCCCTTCTTGATGTTCGCCTTCTTGGTTTTCCCCTTCTCCTTGATGTTCGCCTTCTCCTTGGTTTTCCCCTTCTCCTTGATGTTCGCCTTCTCCTTGGTTTCATCCTCCTCCTTCGTTCCCCCCTTCTTGGTTCCCCCCTTGGTTTCCTCCTTGGTTTCCTCCTCCTTGGTTACCTCCTCCTTGGTTTCCTCCTCCTTGGTTACCTCCTCCTTGGTTTCCTCCTCCTTGGTTTCCTCCTCCTTGGTTTCCTCCTTGGTTTTCCCCCTCTTGGTTTCCTTCTCCCTGGTTTCCTTGGTCGTCTAGGTCTGCCTGAACTTGAACTGCCGCTCTCCCTGCTGCTTCACCACGCTGTAGACACACACACACACACACACACACACACACACACACACACACACACACACACACACACACACACACACACACACACACACCACACACCACCACACACACACACACACACACACACACACACACACACACACACACACACACACACACACACACACACACACACACACACACACACACACACATGTAACGGTTTTAATCAGTATTTACTGGTTGATTGACTTTTAAAATGTCTTGATGTTGGGGGATATTTGTTGAGAAAAGCACCCCCCTCTCCCCCGGTATCCCCACATAAATCAACGTCACCGTTAAAATGCTGCAGCAGTACAAAGAAGTACAAATGTTGAAGATTAGAGATCCACCAGATCAAGTGCCAAAATCACGGGTTTCACGGGTTTTCCCTCTTATAACTGGAAATAAATCTTGTTTTGACCAAGTCTGACTCCCATATAAATGGCCCCAAATTCAAACCGACACATCAGTTTAAAGAGCAGCCTCAATTCGAATATGGGGAAATTTGTATGTGGGTCACAGCCACCCACAAAAAACTAAGGGACTTAATCGTGGTGCGTCACTGGGCCGACCCACTGCATACGATTCAATCCCAATGCGACCCGATTGTGACATTTGTGAGGCATGATTCTCGTGAAATTCTGCTATCTAAATGAATCTGATGCTACCCTACTAGTCATGTTCACTACATTTTGTAGTCCCCTACGCACGAATCTGATGAAATATCTACATTTTCAACCGTAAAGAGGGCACACTACCATCTTCTAGCTTGTTGCTGATGAGTTTGGTATCTATATCTGTGTATGTTCATGTGATGTGTATCTAATAAAGTCGTTTAAACCAAATATCGGGTTTTTTGGTATCAAGACATTTGATTTGATTTGTGTATATGAGTACAGTGGGGGAAAATAGAATTCTTTTTTTAGACGGAAGTATTTCACGTGAATCACGACTCACAGACATCGACACAATCGGATCGCATTGGGGTTGAATCGTATGCAGTGTGGCTGGCCCTTAAAGGGCCACCCTGACGGATGGATTTTTGTAAGAAACACGTCCAGATCACCAGGAAAACGCCCTTTACAGAGATTGCAACACTCACTTTGCTCTGGTTTCCTAGAAATCAAACCGTCAAATCGGCGATTCCTCCTTGACGGAGGTGCTGGAAGTCAAATTCTTTCACCCAAAGAGAAGGCGTGTGCTGTCCCTTTTCTAATTGCCGCCTGCGTTTAGACCAAATCGTTTGCACAAACTTTTCGCAATACAAGCCTTTTTCTTTCTTTTTTAAATTTTATACAGATTATCTAAAGGAGTTTCGCTCACAACAAAGGCAACAGCTCCAATTTGGTTTTCTTACTGCACTACAAAAAAAAAAAGACGCTTCAACCACAATTCTGATCGCTTCTCGGCCTTTTGGCTAAGACAGTGATTCAGGAACATAATTTTTTGTTTATACCGTGGTTGGTTTGTTCAGCCCGTCGTACATGGCGAAAGCCGATACGCGACGTTAAACTGAACTTCCATCCAACCACAATGAGTGACCTTTCTCCACCCCATCCAAAATGGCTACTCTCTCCGGCATCTCCGCCAAGGAGGAATCGCCGTTTTGACGGTTTAATTTCTAGGAAACCAGAGCAAAGTGAGTGTTCCGATCCTTGAAAAGGCTGTCTTTCTGGTGATCTCGAAGTGTTTCTGGCAAAACAAAACTCATCCGTCAGGGTCCACCTTTAACCCTTTCACCGCCAAAGTCGCATTTTAGCACCACAGTGATTTAGCACCTATGTCACTAAAAGGCATCACATTGGGGTCTATTATCCAAAGACCCTATTGTCTTAGTTTTTGGAAGTAAGGGTAGACCTTTTGTATATGTCACAGAAGAATCCCCAATACTGCAGATGGATTTTGTTCTCTACTCGGGTTAAGTTGATGGAACGTTTGGCTGAAATATGGCTGGCGGTGAAAGGGTTAAGGCTTACCATGGCCTCTCTGCGCGCCTTGAGGCGTTTCTGCGTGGCGGCCACTTTGTCCACCTGACCCTCCAGCCAGCCGACGTAGTCCTCCAGCCCCTTCAGGCTCTCCCCGACCACTGTGTCCTTGATGGACACCACCAGGCGGGCCACAAGCAGCACGCTCTGCGGGAAACACACCACACAACACCACACTACATAAAACGTACAGATTGTCTATATATGTATAGTCAGGTTCGGAAGCGTTTCTTCCCCCCAAAAGGCAGGATAATCAAATAAACCGGCAAGACAAAAAGATAGATTGACAGCTAACAAAAGGGAAAAGACAGTTAAAAGAGAGTGACAGATTAGAAGTTACAAGCACAGAACTTCCAGAAGGTGGGGGAACTATTTATACAATAAACAAATACCTGGTATCCCCCACGGGGGGAACCCACCATCAACAACTGGCTCGAAGACCCTCCATCCCAAGTGGACGGTGTCACACAGGGTGAACACGGGCTCCAGCATTGGACACAGGCTGTCATGTCCCACGCTGTCTGCCACAGGCCGGGACCCGCAACACCTTGTGTTCCTGCTGCTTCTGCTGCTTCTGCACCACCGACACCGAGGGGGAGTCGCCCGGTTACGCAGTAAACACTGGCGAAATCCGCACACACACGCAGCACACACACCAACACACCTACACCCCCACACACCTACACCTACACACGCACATACACACTACACACGCACACACACACACACAGATAACACACACACACACACACACACACACACACACACATCTACACACACACACACAACTACACACACACACACACACACACACACACACACACACACACACATCTACACACACACACATCTACACACACCACACACATCCACACACATCACACACACACACACACACACACACACACCCTACACCCCGACACACCTACACCACCACACACATATATCACCTACCCGCAAAAACTGCTCCTTAACGGGCCCAAGGCCGCTCTCTAAAGGGAAGGCGTGACGCAGGGGCTGCACCATGGGCTGCAGGCCGATCCACACTTTCTCACACAGCGACAGAGTCATCAGCAGGACGCAGGCCGGGAACCGCAACAACTTGTCCTTCTGCAGCTTCCGAACGCCGTCCACCAAGCGGCTGTCGCTGCTCTCTTTCGAGGTAAAAACTGATAATACTAAAACAGACGACACAAAATATATTCGTTTAATTCGGGCCTTTCCTGGTATTGCAGTGCAGTACCTCCGGGATCAACACATTATCTGTACGTTTATAAATGCCCCGTATGCACTTGTTCTAGGTCGGAGGACGTTAGACCCATTTATTTTCATGTGAATATACTCTTTTGTTAAAGACAACACACGCACGCATGCACACACGCACACACACGCACGCACACACGCACGCACGCACACACATCGTTTTTCCTGTAATTATTATGCGTTTCTCAGGATGTTTGTATTTTTGCATTTTTTTGGAGGGCAGGATGAAAAAAAAGCCTTGTTAGCTTATTCTTTAACCCTCAATAAAGATGATTTTGACTTGACTTGACATGACATACCCACACACAGGACACACGCGCACACGCACACGCACACACAGTAATACCAACTTTTGTTATAAAACTTCTATGACCGTGTGAAATTCCAGCATCGCTGTTTTCCTTAAACTTTGTTTCTTTCAAAATAAATGCTAAAACTTTTCTCGCGCCATTAACCCTTTCGCCGCCAGCCATTGCTTAGCCAAAATTTTCCATTAAGCTTACATGGATAGAAAAAATATTTCTGTCTGAAATATTTGGTATTCTTCTGTGATGCGTTTGAAGTAAGGCCTTTCCTTACCTCTCAAAAGTAAGAACCCAAGATCATTGGGTAACAGACCCTCATTTCAAGACTTTTAATGACATGGGTGTTCAATCACTGTGGTGCAAAAATGTGACATTGGCGGTGAAAGTGTTCTTATTTACCCCAAACTGGCGAATATTCTTCATATGAATCCATGCAGATGCATGCTCCAAGAGCACATTCACACTGGGTCCTACATTGATAACAGTGAGGTAGGTAGGTAGGTAGATATAGGGCTATGTATAGGCCTCGCGGCCCTTTTACGCCCCGTCTCAGTGAATTTGACTTTTTTTTAAGTGGTTTGCGTCTCCTTACACACTAAACTAATCAAACTTTTTTTTTTAAAGGAATGGCTTTGTTTATTCATCGTAACTTTTAAATTTCATTTTCAAATTTGGGTTTTCATCCAAAAGATTTTTGAGTTCATTAATGTAAGGTGCATTCTTTATGTTAGTAGATTATTCCACATCTGAACAACACGGTTAGCAGCAAGTGTGGCGGAAAGGAGATGCCAGCAAGACTAACTCTCATCACATAAAGGGGGGAATGAAAGGAAATGCTTATAGGTGGACCCTGACGGATGAGTTTTTGTTATTAACACGTCGAGATCACCAGAAAAACAGCCTTTTCAAGGATCGGAACACTCACTTTGCTCTGGTTTCCTAGAAATTAAACCGTCAAAACGGCGATTCCTCCTTGGCGGAGATGCCGGAGAGAGTAGCCATTTTGGACGGGGTGGGTGGAGGACACTCATTGTGGTTGAAGCGTTTTCTTTTTTTTGTAGTGAGCAGTATCTTAAAAAAGGAGCTATTTCCTTTGTTGTGAGCGAAACTCCTTTAGACAAACTGTATTTTAAAAAAAGCTTGTATTGCGAAAATTTGGTGCAAACGATTTGGCGGCCATTAGAAAAGAGACGGCACACGCCATCTCTTTGGGTGAAAGAATTTGACTTCCAGCACCTCCGCCAAGGAGGAATCGCCGATTTAATGGTTTGATTTTTAGGAAACCAGAGCAAAGCGAGTGTTGCGATCTCTGTAAAGGGCGTTTTCCTGGTGATCTTGACGCGTTTCTTACAAAAACTCATCCGTCAGGGTGCCCCTTTAAGAAAACTAAGAAAGTTCGGTGTACATATAGCATCGTCCAGCCTTACACCGTGCATCGCCCACATGCAGCCACTATCACTTGTGTGTATCCAATTAAGAATACATTCACATTTCAACTCGCGAAGGAGGGATTTGATTTTAAAGAAAAGAATTTGGCGGGTTGCTCTCAGTTTTTGCTAATAGACTATCTTCGCAAAAATGTGATTTAAAACCCCCCACCAAATCCTTTGCTATTCCCTGCACAATACACTTGCATGTCAATCTTGTGTTTACTACTTTCGATTTTCACTTTCCCGGTAATTTTGGGTGGGGCCTACTGGTTCTTGTATGAGTTAAGAGGACAAAATGTTCGACACACTGACAACGCTTTTAGTTGCTGCTGGGTCTTTAAAAAAAAAACACCCACGCTTAATGAGTCGATTTTAACGTCTCTTCCGGACGACTCTGAGCGCTGAGATGTTCTGGGCAAGTAGAGGCTGAGCTGAAAGTTATGCTGCTGCAATACTGTATACGTATTGGGCCAGCATTTTGATAGTAACATCTTGTTACTATTAATATATCTTACGATAGCGACGATGGATCTTGGGATCGACAAAATCCCTGCAGAGTTGGATGTTACGCGATATTATAGCCTTTATGGCTCCCCCCCACCTGCGTGCGCATCTCGACCCTTCCAACGGAAGTGTCGCCATCTTAGATTTGTGTGTAAACAGCATCGATCTGGCACAAAGTTACTGACTAAGATGGCGGTCTCCCATAATATGGCACGCTCATTGTGGCCGGATATGACGACACGTGGGTACAAGCCATAGGCTTTTTTGCTACACAGAAAAAAACCGCAGCATTTTTAAAGCATAGACTTCACGTTGCTTCCATAATTTAGAGATTTTCAGCTAGACTACAACCCTTCACCTCCCCCCGCAGACACCGCGAGGTTTTTCGTACAAATAGTTCCCCTCAGCTTCTGTTAGTTCTGTGCTTGTAACTTCCTCTAATTTATCACTCGCTTTGACTGCCATTTCCCTTTGCTTACGGTCATCCGCTATCTTTCTATCTTACCGGTCCATTCTCCTGCCTTTTTTTTCTATAAATTCTTACAACAGCCGAATTCGGACACGCTGGGCCTAACTATTTCATATTTAGGCGCATAACGGCAGCATGACGCATCTACGCTCATGACAAGAGGCAGAAATGTGAACATTGAATTCGGACAAGCTGGGCCTAACTATTTCTTAGTTAGGCGCATAACGGTAGCATGACGCATCTACGCTCATGACAAGAGGCAGAAATGTGAACATTGAATTCGGACAAACTGGTCCTAACTATTTCTTAGATAGGCGCATAACGGCAGCATGACGCATCTACGCTCATATGACAAGAAGCAGAAATGCGAACATTGCCCATTTTTTCTTCACCCCCCTTTTCGTCCCCCTAACGTCATAAAAATCTAGGGAAACACAAAGAACAAGATTAAGATTCAGATTAAAATTATAGTCCCGCCGACAACTAAGGTCATGTCACCATGTTAAATCTTACCACGTATTAAAAAGGGATAAAAACACAAGGTAAAAACAAAATCAAATTTTTTTTTGTTAAAATACTTTTGTTAAAAAAACAATAAATCAAAAACTTAGCAAGTCAAAACATGACACGTCCACAACTTAGAAAAATTACAGTAGCTTAAAAATATTAATCTCATTCAAGTAATTAAAGATCGTGTCAGGCGGAACGTCACGGAACAAAATGCTTATTGACTCCGCAGTGTAGTGTTTCCTTCTAATGTCGTATACATCCCAGCAGTTCCAAAGGACATGAATGGAAATTGGAGAATCGCATGCTACACAGTAAGGCGAGTCCTCTTCTTTCAATAGAAAGGAGTGCGTGTAGTATGTGTGTCCAGTGAAACAAAAACTCTGAAAAAAAACTCCAGGGGGTGGGAGCAAAGAACAATAACTGTGGAGATCGCATCCCAGCTCATCATGCGACTTACTAATGACGCCTGCCTCGAAGACGCGTCTACCGAGGGTGTAGAACAGGTAGGTGAGGCCCAGGCCTGTGGCGGCCAGCATCAGCAGGGGGAAACAGAGCAGGGAGAGGCACAGGAGAGGCATCACCACCAATGTCACCACCACCAGGAAGGATCCTGGAACAAGGGATAAATTGTATTGCACTTAGGTTTACACACAGGCACATGCACATACAGATACAGACAGACGCACGCGCACGCACATACAGCATACACAGACACAGACACAGACACAGACACAGACACACACACAGACACAGACACACACACAGACCACACACACACAGCATACACACACAGCATACACACACACACATACACACACAAACACAGACACACAGACAGACACACAGACAGACCCACAGACACACACAGACACACACACACACACACAAATAAAAATACGTGTTTCTCATCGCCCTCCCTTAAAAATGTAAAATAAAATAACAGACAAGGAGTGAGAAATTCATGACCGTTACATCCATGCCAGAGTTTTAGCTCATTCTCTCAGGAGAGGCCAGTATTACATCTTTCACACTGAAATTATCGTACGAATAGAACAGCATACCTTTGAACCATTTGGGAACAAAACTAAAGCTATACGGTGCTCGAAAAAGATACGATATTTCACAAAATGATGGTAAAAAAAACAACACAAAGAGCCTCACCCCAGCCTGATATCTTCGTGAAGTAGGTCGCCAGCATGACGAATGAAATGAAGACGTAGGAAAGATAGTCTTTATACCCCTCCTGTCTCTTGGTACCACGTGACATCGGTTGTTCCGGTTGCTGTTGCTCTTCCGGTTGCCCCTGTTCCGGTTGCTCTTGTTCCGGTTGCCCCGGTTGCTGTTGCTCTTCCGGTTGCCCCTGTTGTTCCGGTTGCCCTTGTTCCGGTTGCCCCGGTTGCCCCGGTTGTTCAGGTTGCCCCGGTTGTTCAATTTCCTGCATCTCGAATGTTGGTCCAGACGGAATAGAGTGGACAGTGGTCACCTCAGTGTGTATCAGCGAGGTTCGGCAGGGCCAATACTGCTTCAGGGAATCTCGTCTTTCTCCTGGGATTCCTGGAATCTGCGACGGCGTGTGTTGTAACTTTCATTTTATGCAATGTTCTCGTTTTGGACCGTGAATGGCCTAGCCACACTGCATACGATTCGACCCCAATACGATCCAATGAGCAACGTAGGACGCGGATTTGACCGCCAGGGGGCAATCAAACCAGTAGGGGCTTAGCGCGTTATATTCTTAGTTGGGCGTAGTGAGAGCCGAGAGAGGGAGATGAGCCCAACTAAGAATATAACGCGCTAAGCCCCTACTGGTTTGATTGCCCCCTGGCGGTCAAATCCGCGTCCTAAGTTTACCATAGTGACGATGTCTGCGAGTCATGATTCACGTGAAATACTTGCGTCTAAAAACAATACTATTTTCGCTCACTATATACTCACTATATACTCAAGTAGACCGCAATACACGAATAAAATCAAATGTCTGATACCCAAAAATTAATGCAGATATTTCATCAGATTTGTGTACGGGGTGTCGTATAAAAAAAAAGGTAGCACGTTAAAAAAATGTAGCTCGCTACTATGAGAGTCTGTATTTGCGACAACCACAAATTTCACTCTTTCTTTACTTTAACCATTTACCTAACCCTAGCCCTAACCCTAGCCCTAACCCTAGAAAAAAGTGAAATGTGTGGTTCATGCTCAATGTCGCAAAATGCCGCAAATACAGACTCTCATAGGTAGCGAGCTACTTTTTTTTAACGAGCTACTTTTTTTCATGCGACACGGGGGACTACAGAATATAGTGAACATAACCAGTAGGATTTCACCAGATTCATTTAGACAGAATTTCACGAGAATCATGCCTCACAAATGTCACAATCGGATCGCATTGGCATCGAATCGTGTGCAGTGTGGCTGGCCCTTGAGAAAGATAATTTGATGACAGATGAGAAGAATAGTTTACTCTTTCTGTGAATAGATTATCTCCTCTTTACGGTAAAGAAAAAAGGACTTTCGCCATGTTTTCGTTTGAACTACATCACAAGCAAAACACGGAAGAAAAATGACCAAAATATCACAAGACGACTATGCAGGTTCAAAATGTGGGCAATATCCATGGATATTCATGGATGAGAAATCGGTAAAGCCGGCGCCACACACGCGTAAAATCGTATGGGGATGCGATCTGACTGGGCCACGTGAGTCATGATTCACGTGAAATACTTCCGTTTAAAAATAATTCTGCTCTTTTCGCTCACTATAGGCTACTCCAGTAAACCCAATACACGAATGTCACGTGAATCATGACTCGCATCGTCACAATCGCATCGCATTCAAATCCGAATCGTATGCAGTAGGGTAAGACGGCTTATTTAGTCCCTATCTACTACTACTACTACAAGACGGGGTAAAAAGCCCATGGACGGGTAAGAAGCCCATGCCAATTATTTCATTAAATGAAGCAAATTTCGGCTATATTCACATTTAGGCCGTTAACCCGGTCAAGAACGATAATTTGTAACAGAAAAGAACAAAAGCAATTGCTTTTTCAGTCAACAGATTATCGTTCTTGACCGGGTTGACGGGCCTAAATGTGAATATAGCCCAAATTTCAGTCACATTTTGCCCATGAGACGAGTGTTAATGTTTAGCGTTCGTCTCATGGGCAAAATCTGAATGAAATTTGCTTCATTTCATGAGATAATAGGGCATTTGCCGCGCGCCAGCGACCCCCTTGAAGTTCACCGAGTTGAATTTAGAGACGAATTAGAAAGGTCAGCGTAACTCTGGCAGAACGAGCGCGGGCAAATTAGTATTCTAGTATAGAGAACGAACACTCGTGGCAAATGCCCTACTGGCATGGCTTCTTACCGCCCATAGGCTTTTTACCCCGTCTTCCTCTAT
>CM065699.1:11842965-11847965 GCA_017654935.2 Phymorhynchus buccinoides
AAAACACAAACCTATAACCCACTTTGTCGGTCTGTCTGTCGGTCTGTCGGTCGGTCCAAAATTGTCGCACGCCACAAACGATTGCGAATCCGCGCTTGTTTATTTTATTTTCGTAAAACTTGTCATTTCTTCTTCTTCTTTCAAATATGTCGCTACAATCCAGTAGTCTAGCATAACTGCGACGGGGGGAGATTGCGTAGAGGCGGTTTATTGGCGTTACACCATCATAAATATATGTTGAGGTAAAGGTCAAGATGCGCCACCTCCCCTACATTTCTCGGTTAATTTAAAAAAAATCCGTTTTTGCCTTTCTTACCAAACATGAAGCTGTATTTTATAACATTTTTAGGTAATTATCTTTGTTCAATAATTAATTGCGGTCATGATAAAGGCCATTTATCTAATAGGACACCCCCCCCCCCCCCCCCCCCTATGTACTGCAGTACTGACACCGCGGCATTTGTCACAGTCGTGGTTCATTGCGTTTTCCCGTCTTATAGTGGGGGGTAGGGGTAGGTATAGTTAGGGTTAGGGTTATTATTCCAAAAAAGATAATTAGCTGAAAAGGTTAATAAAATACAGCTTTATGTTTGGTTAGAAAGGCAAAAACTGACGGGAAAATGGAATTAGCCGAGAAATGCAGGGGGGGGGGGTGGCACACCTTTACCATCTAGGCAAGCTTTCTGCTCTTTCCGCTTGGATCAACTACAAGCTTTCCGCTCTTAGCTTTGCTGTCATTTGCGGCTCTGCTCCTACTTACCTGTCTGGTCCACTTCATACCTACATTCCATCTCGTCAGCTCCGTTCTTCCTCTGATTCTCGTCTTCTACAGCTTACCTCAATTAAAACGAAAATTTATGGCGACAGATCCTTTTCTTTTCAGGCCTCAGCTACTTGGAACAAACTCCCTCTGTCTCTCAGACATTCCAACTCCCTGTCAGTTTTCAAAACCAACCTGAAAACCCATCTATTCTCTGAACACTAGGCCTACTGTCCACCATGATCGGATTGTGAGAATGAAAGCGTGTGCGGATGACAAAGGGCATGGGAAAGATGGGAGACAGAAAGTGTGTGTGTATGTTCGTGCGCGCGTGCGTGCGCTGGCATGTGCTTGTGCATGTGCGCATATTTGCGTACATGCACGTGTGTGCGCATGCGTGTGTGCTCGTGCGTGTGTAGGCATAGGTGTGTGTGTGTGTGTGTGTGTGTGTGTGTGTGTGTGTGTGTGGCGTGTGCGTGTCTGTGTGCATGTGTGCATGTACAGACGTAAGCTTATATAAGCTTTCTTCATTATTATTATTACATTTGAGTTTGGTATAAGCGTTCCATTTTGTAAATCTCAATGGGTGCAACGTCCTGTAGAAAGCTTAGTACGTTAAAAAAATACGTGTTTTTAAAAAAAAACCTGTAACCTATTCCTGGTAGGCCTACATGGTTTGACCTTTCCTTCTTTTGCAATATAATGCCACGTAAAGGTTTCAATACACGTGAACATTTTTCACTCTTTCCCCATGCCAACGCAGTGATATGCAAGTGATCTTATGACTGGAATATCACTGTTAACATGGGGAAACGGTGAAAATGTTAACGTGCATTGAGACCATTAACATTACTTGCATATCACTCTGTTGTAAAGAGAGACAGACAGATAAGCAAACAGACTGACGACATAGACAGACAATGAGAATTTCTTCGTCTCTGTCTGTCTGTTTGTTTGTCTGTCTCACGTGACCCCTTCTCTCTTTCCAGTCTCTTTTTCATTCTTTACATACACGTTTACACACATTCATACCATGTATTGCTAAAGTCCACGATTAATTGAAAATGTAGTATTATTATAGAAATCAGGTTGTTCTCAAATTTCACAGCTATTGTAAACATTCCACATCAGCACATAAACATTGACAGATAGACACACTGACATGCACGCGCGCACTCACACACATACACATACACGCACAAGCGCACGCACGCGCACGCACACACGCGCGCACGCACACACACACACACACACACACACACACACACACACACACACACACATATGCATACAAACATAAGGAATGAATGAAAATTCATTTAACGTCCTCCGGTCTGGAACAGACACATATGGGACATTTATAGAGATAAAGATGGTGGGAACGATCCTGGAGGCAATGCCCTAGGGCAGTGCAACACCAGGAAAGTCCCGATTTTCTTAACAATAGGCCTACAGATGTAGTTATGTATGATTACATACAAACATAAAGACAGACACACGCACACACCTGACTATTTAGTATTTCACACACAAAAACAACCACTTCACATAATTATTATCCATGTTCTTTTTTCTCATAAACAAAATGTAAAGTTCACAGCTTCAAACACGTCAATGTGAGCAAAATTAATGAATACAGCTTATTGCTAATGCTTGCAACCTAACAGCATTGTAGGTACAGAGAAGCTTAACTGTTTCTGTATTGGTATATATATAACATCAGTCAGTTCAGTAATGCAACATCAAAGATCTATTTAAAGTTAATTAATTCTACAATCTCATGATTATGCTCTTTATAATGTGCGTGCGTGCGTGTGTGTGTGTGTGTGTGTGTGTGTGTGTGTGTGTATGTGTGTGAGTGTGTGTGTGTGTGTGTGTGTGTGTGTGTGTGTGTGTGTGTGTGTGTGTGTGTGTGTGTGTGTGTGTGTGTGTGTGTGTGTGTGTGTGTGTGTGTGTGTGTGTGTGTGCACGTGTCAGCGTGTGTGTGTTGTTGTTGTGTTTTAATTTAATGTATTTTCACTACAAGTGATATTAGATAAGAAAGGTGTGTGTGTATGTGCGTGCGTGCATGTGTGTGTGTGTATATATATGTGAGTGCGTGAGTCTGTGTATGTGTGTAGACTAACGCGTGTAAATGTGTCCGCGTGTAAATGTGTGTAATCTGTGTGTATGTTTGAGTGTGTGTATATGTGAACGTTTTGTTGTGGTGAAAACATGTGATATCATTATTTTGTATCTGACTATAATTTGTTCAGAAATAAAGACACCGGGCTAGATAATGGCACAGCCGAAACGTTAGGCACAGCAAATCCTAGCATGTTTGTTTGCTATTAGAATGAATGTGCGTTTCGTGTGTAGGTAGGTATGTGTATGTGCTTGTGTGTATGCATGTTTTCTGTATCATCAGTATGTGTGTGTATGTGTACAAGAGTGAGAGAGAGAGAGAGAGAGAGAGAGAGAGAGAGAGAGAGAGAGAGAGAGAGAGAGAGAGAGAGAGAGAGAGAGAGAGAGAGAGAGAGAGAGAGAGAGAGAGAGAGAGAGAGAGAGAGAGAGAGAGAGAGAGAGAGAGAGAGAGAGAGAGAGAGAGAGACAGAGAGAGAGAGAGACTGATAGAGATACAGACAGACAGATAATGTTTGTAATTTTGGGTATGTTTGGGTAGGCTTACGAATCACACTTTGTGTTCACGTCTTTGTGTGACTAAACAATCGAGTAGAGTTAGCCTCAGAAACTTTCAACGTATTTAATCCATTTGACATTAAAAAACCATTCTGTGTGAATGAAGCACATAGTACAATGATATTCTCATTTAATTGTTGCAACATCATTCGTTCATATATTAGAATAAAATTATCATAATAATCAAAATTTTACGAAAACTATATACACTTCAGTAAGGATTCTTTAAACACATTATCTCTAATCAAACACGTAATACATGATATGCCCATATCGTAAGAAAAAGCAATGACATTTCCAATGCTTTTCAATTTGGAACAACAACACACAGACAGCAATGCACATAGTGTTATGACAATGATTTGCAACAACTTATAAATTCGATCAGTGCAGGAAGTTTACTGAACCAAATTAAAACGTCCAACCATCTGATCTCATGCATTATATGCATTATTTTGTTGAATAAATCAGATTGAAAGCATATCACAATATATGCAATGTGTGTTTTCTGTCTAGATGCAAATTATTTATTTTGTTGAATAAATCAGATGGGCGGGTAAAAGCATTATCATGAACAATATTTCAGCAAAATGTGACGAATGCTTTTCTGTCATAGCAAAATGAGACTGAAATTTGCATTTCAAGATAATTTTACCCGCCCATGCGCTTTTTAGACTTTACAATAAAATTAACTTTAATGGCTTATGTTAAAAGCGCAGGTATGCCTCTGACCCGTATTGAAGATTGGCTTATATAATTATATGCATTCTTGTTGTGTGATTGCATATGCGCGTTTTGCTAATTAATTACATAGATGATTCATTTATTGTGTTGTTTATTCCTGTCTCTCATTTGTTTATTCGTTTTTTTCTTCTTTTCTTCGCTCTTTTGCTCACAAAGGCGCTGCTTTTTAATGTCTTACACCTCTTTGTTTCAATCATTGTTTGTTTTGATTTGTGTGTTTTGCATGGATTATTTATTATGTCGATGTCAATTTCTTCTTTGGTGACAATTGATCATACTGTATGGTGCAGGGGTACGTCATAAGCATCTGCTTGTTGTTACCCCCCCCCCCTCCCCCTCAACCTCATTATTGCTTAATTCCTTGTACTGTAGGGGGACTCCCCCCCCCCCCCGAATGGGCGGGTGCGCATCACGACCCTTCCAACGGAAGTGAAGCCATCTTAGTCAGATTTGTGTGTGAAACAGCATCGATCTGGCATTTTTCAAACAAAGTTACTGACTAAGATGGCGGTCTCCCATAATATGGCACGCTCCTTGTGGCCGGATATGACGACACGTGGGTACAAGCCACCCCGTCTTAAAGTTGTTTAAAACCAAAAGCATATAGGGGAAGACGGGTAAAAAGCGCATGGGCGGGTAAGAAGCCCACCCCAATTATCTCATGAAATAAAGAAAATTTCAGTCAAATTTGCCCATGAAGTTAATGACTAGACATTAACGCTCGTCTCATGGGCAAAATGAGACTGAAATTTGCTTCATTTCATGAGATAATTGGGGTGGGCTTCTTACCCGCCCATGCGCTTTTTACCCCGTCTTC
>CM065699.1:11850465-11875465 GCA_017654935.2 Phymorhynchus buccinoides
GTGTGTCTGAAACACGAAACGTTTCAAATTTGCTGTGAGCCCTAACGGGGCGATGGCAACGGCAACCGAGGCGCGGTTTGGCAAATGCGCGAAACGCGTAGCCGCCGGCCTCTCGGCGCCCGTATCTCCGGTATTTCTGGACCGATTGTCTTCGAATTTGGCAGGTAGATGACCGGGGACGGTGACTATCGGTGTGCCAAACCGGAAGCGAATCGATTTAGAAACGCGCGTGATATACGCCGCTTCACCTTTTCACAAATAACTCCGCCGTTTCTTATCCGAATCGCTTCAAATTTGCTGTCAGGCTTGCTGTGGCCAGGACAAAGCCTGGCAGCAATCAGGAGAGCGCGTCACTCTCAGAGCAGCGCCAACGGGAAACAGGGCCTTATAACTCCGCCGTTTCTTAACCGAATCGCTTCAAATTTGCTGTACTCAGCATTACCAGTACTTGGCGTTACCGTTACTAGGCATTACCGTTACTAGGGAGAGCGCGTCACTCTCAGAGCAGTGCCAACGGGAAACGGGGCCTTATAACTCCGCCGTTTCTTAACCGAATCGCTTCAAATATGCTGTACTCAGCGTTAGCAGTACTTGGCGTTACCGTTACTAGGCGTTACCGTTACTAGGCGTTACCGTTACTAGGCGTTACCGTTACTAGGCGTTACCGTTACCAGGCGTTACCGTTACCAGGCGTTACCGTTAGGCGCTACCGGTACTCGGCGTTGCGCTAGTAGTAAGATAAAACAAAACAAAAACAAACTGGGAGACTATCCAATCTAGCAGCTTATGCCAGGGCTGCTGTATGGGGTATACCCCAGGCAGGGGGGACAGAACTTGAAGGGGCAGTACAGGGGGAAAAGGTATGGTGGGCGGTGTTGTGGGCTTGATCATGGGAATCGGGGAGAAAACTGGAGGAGGAGAAAACGTTTAAACGGAAAACAATCGATCCCAGGGATCGGGTCTTTTTCGCCAGAAAAGCTCTGCCTCGCGGCGGCTCGCACAACAGGGCACAAAGAAGGGCGAACCGTCTCTCTCGCCAACTGTGATTCAAATGCGGCGCGCGCGAAATAGGATTGTACGCCCTCTGCAGTCTTTCGACCATGTGGGGCATTTTTAAATTCAAAGATGGTGGGAACAATACTGGAGGCAATGCCCGGAGGCAGTGCAACACCAGTAAAGTCCCGATTTGTTAACAATACAGATATGTGTAGCAGTAATCACGCTTCGGTTAAACCTCATCGGCTATGGTACCGCCACTAGTATCGATATGCGGCGCGTGCTGAGCGCCTCCCCTCTTTTATAGTCCGGCCGTGCCTTTAACAAACCACACGTTCCAGCATCATTTAGTGAAGATGAAGAACACGACAGCAGCCAGCACGGTGCAGACCAAGGCGTAGTAGAGCGGCGCCGCGGGGTCTCCTGTGGTGTGGATCAGTGGGCCGGTGACCGTGGACACCAACACGTAGGACAGGGGCATCATGGCCGTCACCAGGGCCATTGTGGACCCCACCTTGGCCCCCCTCCCCCTCCCCCTGCCTGGGCTGGGGGTCACCGCCTGGGAGACACACACATGTACTGATATAGACAGGCAGAGATACACACACACGCGCGCACACACACACACACACACATACACACACACACAGGTGTACTGATATAGACAGGCAGAAACACACACACACACACACAGATGTACTGATATAGACAGGCAGAGACACACACACACACACACAGGTGTACTGATATAGATAGGCACACACACACACACACACACACACACACACACACACACACACACACACACACACACACACGCACACACACACACACACACACACACACGCGCGTGCGCTCACGTGCGTACGCGCACACACGCATGTGTATGATGCACGTTCGCGTGCTCATTTCCGTCACAAGACACTCTTAGTCTTACAGTTCCTGCAAAGACTAAGAACGGATGGAGAAAAGGGATGAATAAGGGAATGCGTGCTACAATGTTCTGGTTGTACAGCACTGATTGCGAATGAAAGGATTTAAAATCAAGAATAAATAACAGACAGACAGAAAACCCTACAGACCTGTTGACATATGGTGTAACTGTTGGCGGGCATAAAGGACAGGGTGTACATGACGGATCGGAATAACCCGTACAGCACAGCACCAGTGTAGAACAGCACCAGAAAGACAGACAGACAGACAGACAGGCAGACAAACATCTAAATTCACACACATACATTACAGACCTGTTGGCATATGGTGTTGGCCAGCATAAAAGGGCAGAGTGTACAAGACAGAGCGGAATAAGCCGTACAGCACAGCACCAGTGTAAAAAGCACCAGACAGAGAGGCAGACAAACATATACATTCACACACATACATTACAAACCTGTTGACATACGGTGTTGGCCAGCATGAAGGGCAGAGTGTACATGAGCAGAATAAGTCGTAAAGCACACGTACAGCACCAGTGTATAAAAGCACCAGACAGACTGACAGACAGACAGGCAGACAAACATATATATATACATTCACACACATACATTACAGACCTGCTGACATATGGTGTTGGCCAGCATGAAGGGCAGTGTGTACATGACGGATCGGAATAACCCGTACAGCACAGCACCAGTGTTGAACAGCACCAGACAGACAGACAGACAAACATCCATACATTCACACACATACATTACAGACCTGGTGACATATGGTGTTGGCCAGCATGAAGGGCAGGGTGTACATGACGGATCGGAATAACCCGTACAGCACAGCACCAGTGTTGAACAGAACCAGACAGACAGACAGACAAACATCCATACATTCACACACATACATTACAGACCTGCTGACATATGGTGTTGGCCAGCATGAAGGGCAGGGTGTACATGACGGAGCGGAACAAGCCGTACAGCACAGCACCAGTGTAGAACAGCACCAGATGGTGCGTCAACTGCAGAGACAGCAGCACTGATGCCAGAGTGACACACACCACCAGGTGCTCCGCTTTGGGACCTGACACAGCAACACAAATTGGAAATCAAACAGAAGCCAGTGACTGCATGGTTAAGCAGAAACATTGCGTCATCATCATCATCCATTACCATTATTATCATTATCGTCATCATCGCCATCATCATCATCATCATCACCTTCATCATCATCATCATTATCATTGCAATCAATCATCACTTTCATCATCGTCATCATTATATTCATCATCATTATATTCATCATCATTATATTCATCATAGAGGGTAAGACGGGGTAAAAAGCCCATGGGCGGGTAAGAAGCCCATGCCAATTATCTCATGAAATGAAGCAAATTTCAGTCACATTTTGTCCTTGAGACGAGTGTTAATGTTTAGCGTTCGTGGGCAAAATTGGACTGAAATTTGCTTCATTTCATGAGATAATTAGCATGGGCTTCTTACCCGCCCATGGGCTTTTTACACCGTCTTCACCATAATCACCATCCTCGTCATCACCCTCATCATCAGCAGCAGCAGCTGCAGTGGTAGTATATTTTATTCATCATCGATCTTTCACAATGAGAGAACATTGTATGTATGTATGTATGTAGTAGGCCTTTGTATGCATACATGTCATTTCCAACTATGACTGCCAGATAGCAGAGGGGGTAGCTGCTATTCCGGCGGGCCAGGCAACAAATGTGTTTATAGTGGAGATGCCTTGCCCAGGGTACATCCCCACTCAATACCAAACCGATTAAGCCCTAGTATTATACTTGCCAACGAGAGCCAGAATCTTCTTCTGCAGCAAATTCACAGCGACGTAAGCCACGTTCAGCATGAGGATTCCTAGAGACCCCGTGCTGATGCCCTGTTGGTACGCCTCGTACGATTGGCTGCCGCTGGTTGCATCCGGGTCCCCTTCGAACACCACCTTGCCCAGGTAGTCCGTGGCGCAGATGTTGAACGACTGCCACGACCCCGCCATGAAAAACATGGCCGTGCACACGGGGATTAGCTTCAGCGTGCCCCTCCTCACGGAAAACAGCCCTGAAACGACAAGTTCACGGGTTTCATGTGTTTTCCCTCTTATAGCTGGTAAGTGTTTTGACCAGGTTTTACTTCCATACAAATGCCCCCAAATTGAAAGCGAACATCATTTTAAATAGCAGCCTCAATTTCAAGTTGAGGGCAATTGTACATGGGTCACGGCTACCCAGAAAAAAACCCAAATGGACTTAATCGTGGTGGGTCAGTGTATCTTAAAAAACACAACGTAGAAAATTGGTAAAGGTCAAGATACCATCGGGTTACATTTCTGTTGTGTTGTTCATTTGTGATTTAAAGTAGCCCAGCAATCATCTACGTTTCCCATACAAAAACCAGGCTCTGTTGTCACGAGTGTGTTTAAAACACTTCATCCGAGATGTACAACGTAAATTAGACTCAACTGTTAATCGGATTGTCATTTTGTCTAATTTACATTTTCAAAACTGTGCACGTGTTAACTGTTTAAGACGCATTCGTGACTATAGGCCATGAAGCAGTTGAAAATCGCAGGTTATGTTCAAGAAGATATTACATTTTGCTCGTGTGAAAGTCAGATGGTACTATCAGCATTTGTTTGAATTTCTTCTTCGATAGTGCCGTCTGATTTTCATCCGAATGGGACAGTACGTTCTGGTATAAATAACGTTCGTAATTGAGGTACATTTGAACGTTCTTCTCCTCTTAGAAGGCGGATCTGCAACAGAAAGAGGGCAAAAAGAAGTCGATTAAAGATCTATGCCTGTCTGAAACAATCAGACCATCAAATCGAACCATGCTGTTTGTATTCCTGCCTCCTGTTACAGTTCAGAACGTACTTTAGAAGATGACAGCTATTGTTAAAACAAATAATCGTTAACCCTTTCACCGCCAGCCATAGACAGCCAAAAGATACCATTAAACTTAACTGGGTAAAGAAAAACAATTCTGCAATATTGTGAATTCCTCTGTGACATGTATAACATTAGACCTATCCTTACCTCCCAAAATTAAGAACATAGCGTCTTCAGATAACAGGCCCTGATTTGATGCCTTTTAAAGACATGGGTGTGTGACGCAAGTGTCCCGCGCGACCCCTCTTTCTTATCTACACCCCCCCCCCCCTCTCCCCTTTTCATTTCTCGGGCTGGCCGCCACTTTAATTGCCATCCACCATCAAACAGACGCCGATTAAGGCATTTATCTCTTTGAAGCCCGGTTTACCTCCCCTGTCAGCATGTAACACCTACAGTGGTGATCTCCCTTTACCCCCCCCCCCCCCCCCCCCCCCCCCTTATCTCCGTTCCCCATCACGAGAAAGTGACATCAACAGTCGGTGCCCTTTGAAGACGATTTTCCTTTCCAATCACGAGAAGGATAGGAATGTCGGCATGTGATAATGATGTAACCGGCGTGTGATTGTTCGGTACTAGTATGCATAATATTATAGCGTCATCTTGTGATGTGTCGACTGCTGTAAACCAACCACAGGCTCACATTATTTGAAAATGGCAGGGAAAACTTTGAGTAGTGAGGAAAGTAGCCTACACCCACTCTCTCATAATACCTCCAAAACGTGGCTGGAGCAACATTGCAGACTCAACCTCTCTCCCAGCCAGTCATAATAGCCCAACTAGTGAGTATTATTGATGGCTGGTGATTGAGATTTGGTTTGTTTGATCCTATTTTTGATCTAGATCCTATGTTCAATGATGAATAAGGAGTAGATAGATATGTTATTGAAAAGAAGTGATAAACATTCTGTTCTATTTATGTGCACTGATTATTTGTGTGTGTGTTTTTGACTTTAACTATTTTGGTACCAGAACCGGATTTTATGCCTACTAACCCTTTTGTCTATTTTTAGTAGGAAACCTGTGGGTTGCAATCTTGCACTTTATGATACCATTCCTTTCCAGGTGTTGGATGGAGAGTGATGTTGGCTTGATCACCTTTTATGTTTTACTGATCTCAGTTTGTTAACTGAAATTCAGATTATGTGTTCTTAGTGCTATTGTACAAGGGCAGCCTTCTAGCTGGTTGGGATCCACTAATTCCCTGCCGACTGAAGCCCCTTGTCTCTAAGCCATAGAGAACTACATCCACCTTCTCCTGTGATTATCAGCAGGGCATCGTGGTCAGGATGCACAATCCCTGACTCACAAGGCAATAAGACGGGAACGCCGCCAAGACGCCCCGCGCCCAGAATCCGCGAGGAGACCACGCCTGAACCGTGCCATCCCGCGAAGCCGTAACCGGAACGACTGGGAGCTACTCTCACCTGACAAGCAAGCCCAGCCACCCCAGCACTCGCCGATCACTACGGAGGAACTGGACAATAGCTAAGTTTACAGAACCGCGCCAATCATTTGAACTTTCCCCCTGGCACTGAAGACACTTAGTGACCCTTCTCGCTTGGGGCTAACCTTCTAGAAAGACAAAAGTCTTGTAAATCCTTTCGGATTCCATTGTTTTTCATTCACATTTTGTTTTGGCGCCATTGAGCTGCTTTATTATTATTGCTGCATAATCTTATGCAGATTTTGTGAGTAAATAAAATACAAGTGTCAAATAATCCTGAACCCTTTGGTCAGACTGATGAGAGTGGGAGTCTTGTAATTTCATGTAAAACCCTACTTCTCTCTGTCTGCCATTAAGAGCAAATCAACCACTTGTATTTCTTACAATCATACGAGCCAGAACCCGGGCACAAATATAAATTTATTAGATGAAAAGGGGCCGGGAAAGTTGCTCACCTCCCATACCCTAGAGAAGTGGGCTAAAGGCAAATTTTCTACTTGAAAATTTAACACACTAAAAGTCTTCCCTAGGGACTTAGCCTTTTAACCCATTACCTCGTCACAGGGTGTTAAACCATTGTGGTGCAAAAATGCGACATTGGCGGTGAAAGGGTAAAGAACTTTAAACACATGCGGGTGTTTATGGGTAAAATGTTTGTAAAAGAATGAATTAATCTTTTAACGTCTTTTCACATCAATTGTGATATTAAACAAATATGTTTTTAACAATAGTGAAAGAGAGCCTTTTGAAGGAAAATAAAACATGACAACTATTTTGCATCACCTCGATATCATCACCATTTATGACATAAGATAAAAGATAGTTTACATCAAATAAAATGATATAGGATTGTATGTTTGCAGTCTTCAAAATAATCCAGGTACACTTCAATATTTATTGATATATTCAATATAGATATTCATAGGTATTCATATTTATATAGGTATATAGGAACAAATAAACTCACCACATTTAAGTGAGTCAGAATACTGACGGGTATCTGACTTGTTATAGTCAGATTTCCGTTGGTCCTGGAGACATTTGTCCCGTTCACAGCAGTTCTCCATGTCTCTGCAGTCACAGGCTGATCCAGCATCATCGCTCACTTCGTATTCTACAGACCCCGAGGATGGATCTTTAACTACCACCACCATGTTCAGTGCAGACTTCTGGGAATGGTGAATTTGGTGTGAGGTTGTGCTCTCTACAAAGGGAACAGTGTGAGAAGGTTTCAGAAAAGCTTCCTTTTCTACCTCTCTCTCATCATTCACCGACAAAGTCTCCGGTTCTGCAGGAATGGATGTAGAGCAATCTCTGTTGCTTTCTGTCAAATAATTTCCATCTGCTAATTTGAAAGGTGGAGTGTAGGCGTTTAAACCATTTCCGTTACCTTGCACCCTGCAGTGAACACCTTCAGCTATTGGGCTGGTGCTGTTGGGTAAGTTCTCACTGAATGGCGTTTGTGCATCACCAGATTTGATGAAACTGTCGTCTTCTGTTTTGTTACTAGGGGATGGAGATCTACTAAGATCACTGGATGATGATGACTTTCTCCTGTAAGGGAAGCGAGGGGCAGAGAGTAGGGTGAACATCATGCACACTAGAGTAAGGATGAGGAAAAAGGCCGCCTGCAGCAGCGTCTTGGTGGGAACCGCGTCCCTGAAACAACGGTAGTCAACCAAAACATTCGAGGGGTATATATGCTAGAAGGTACTACAGTAGACCCTCCCTTATAAGACCTCCCATTATAAGACTCCTTCCCACATAATACCTACTTCTCTGAGACATTGCCCTTCTTTGTAAGTATTAAAATTACCTCTAAGACCTCTTTTGGGGGAAAGGTCTTATTTGGGAGGTTCCACTGTATCACTAAAGAAATAAAGAAAGCTGATAGCACCCTTTGGCAAATACCCCTACTTGTAGCAGACAATATTGTATAATTTACTTCTGTTTGAGCGCCTTGTATCAGCTTTAAGCTTGTTGTGCTCGTTCCAATTTATGTTGCTGCTTTACTATGTGATATTTAATTTTTAAAAATTCGTTTAAACCAAATACCCCTCATAATAGGCCCAATATAAAATCATCAATCAAATACGCTTCAAACGAAATCAGATTTGTTAACACTATCAGTATCAGATAACTCGATCTTTTAATGCATGGATATATCCCAAATCCTAACAATTGGACTTAATACATTATTACCCGGCCAGAGGCCGAGGTATTGCGATCGGTTTGTGTGTCTGTGTGTGTGTGTCTGTCTGTGTGTGTGTCTGTCTGTGTATCGATTATCTTAAAAACTGCTGTTTGGATTTTTATTAAAATTGGCAGAGGAGTAGACAGCTTGAAAAGGAAGCTTCCTTTCGTTAATCAACACCGTGCTGACCTTGACCTTGAAGTTTGACTTTGAAAACCGAAATTTCCTTCTTTGGGCTATGTAATTTCCCCCCAGCTTTATTTCGTGAACTAGTGAACAGAATCGCTTCAAATTTTGTGTGGTCGTGCACCATGGTGCAAGGAAGTTTGTACAAAAGTTCAGCTGTATCTCGTGAACTACTGAACAGAATCGCTTCAAATTTTGGGCTATGTATTTTATGCGTTCTGTAAGGGTGGAAAGTGGTGTGTTTATTGGGGGGGGGGGGGGGGGGAGAGGACATCACTCGGTGCAAGGAAGGGTGTATAAAAGTTCAGCTGTATCTCGTGAACTACTGAACAGAATCGCTTCAAATTTTGGGCTATGTATTTTATGCGTTCTGTAAGGGTGGAAAGTGGTGTGTTTATTGGGGGGTGGGGGGGGGGGAACAGGACATAACTCTGGCCGGGTTTGCATTGTCACAATGCGTTGCTGCCGCTCGGAGATGCCCTTGTATTACTACATACTACAATAATATATGTATTGCTAAAAATTCGTGACTTTCCTGGTGTTGCACTGCCTCCGGGCATTGCCTCCAGGATCGTTCCCAACATCTTTATATCTACTAATGTCCCATATGTGTCTGTTTCAGGGCGGAGGACGTTAAACAGATTTTTCTTCTTCTAATACATTATATCTTTCCAATGTTTACGAGCAAACAAAACCCAGTAACAAACAGGGTTGAAAACGCTAGCACTGTTTTAAAACATTTGAATCTGCACCTTTGCTAAAAACGTCCTTTCATTCCATTTTGATGTCGACACTCGAGAGTCAGTGTGAAAAAGAAAAACACCGAATTGATGAGAAAGAAATGGACACCCCCTGAAGGTGCTGGCAGCAGTAATCCCACTCACCTATCATGGTCGTCCAGCACCATGGCGGCAATGTCAAGGACGCCCAAGATGGCGGCCACGCACCCGCCCAGCGCCGACATGAGCACGCCCACCACCAGCAGCCCGTTGTGCTGCCTGCGGGGGGTGCAGGTCAGCACGAAGCTCTTGAGGCACGAGTTGTTGAAGTCGTTGCCCATGTCCATGAAGACGAAGGCGATGATGCCCAGCAGCCCGCTCACCGGCATGCCCAGGCCCACATGATCAGCGGACACGTCTTCCTCATCCTCCGCTTCTGACGCAGTGGAACCGTTCTTTGTGGACGTTTCGAACATTTTTATCAATGACCTTGAAGATTCTGAATCTCCATCTTCAGCGGCTCTCATGCTACCTAATGCTGGAACTTTCGAGTTACGTGCACTGGTATTATCAGGAGAATGAGAAGCTAGTTTTGCATGTCCTGGTGATTCGGAATAATACTCAGGGAACATAGAAGAGTTGAAATTGTTTGGATGAATGGTAGAGCTAAGTAAGCTTTTAGAATGTTCATCATCATCAGTGTTCTCCATTTTCAGCACACAGCCAACGATGAGCAAAGAATAACCAGTGACGAAAAGCATGGCGGAGAGAACCACCGCGGGTTTCTTACGGCGGTGAGGGTTGCTGCCTCCGTCGCTGACCCACCCCATCAAGGGCAGACCCAGCAACGCCAGGGAGCCTGAGATGACCCCCGCCACAGTGACCAGGGGCAGGGGGACTCCCAGGGTCTGCAGACAAGGCACCATGGCCAGCTGAAGGAAGACGAGCCCCCCGTCACTGGCTAGGAGCCCCGCGCAGAGACACAGCTGCCGACACAGCCCCATAGCGGGAAGTTCATCACTGTCCACGTCTGTCTTCTCTTCACGGATGACTACTTCTGCATCGTCTGCTCTTTTCTCGTTCTCTTTGAAGCCTTTGTCATTCTGGGTGGTGGAGTGCTGAAGGTGTTCGTCCTCTGATGATGATGTCTTGGCGGGGTCCATGTCCGCGACAGTCACAGTTTAGGTTGGTCGTCTTGGCAGAATGAGCCGACGTTTGTGTCGAAGACTGAGTGACCGTGGATGGTTACATCTCTGAAACTAAAATGAGACATTTGCTGTTTAGATAACTGTTTTGTTCTTTCGACATTTTGGCTTAGATGCGTATTCTTAAATTTCAAATGTAATAAATCAAATAAATAAACAGCAGCAGATAGGCCCTCTCCCCGACCCCAATATAATAGCCTCTCTCTCTCTCTCTCTCTCTCTCTCTCTCTCTCTCTCTCTCTCTCTCTCTCTCTCTAATAATAATAATAATAATGAATAATATTTATATGGCGCAATATCCTGATAAATACAGCTCAAAGCGCCTTACAACAACACATTACAATCAATAGATAAACATTGTGATATATATACATGGCATGCAATCAACAATAAATAATACATCATAAATAAAAAATACTTGTACCACAGGGAAACAAAAGTTAATTGGACACACACACACTCTCCCCCACCTCCCTCCCTCCCCTCTACCTCTCCGCCACCCCACCCTCTATACTCGTCAAAACATACATAGACAATATATTTGAATCTATAATCAATTATCAAGAGTAATTATAAACACGAATACACAGTTTTCCTATTACAGACGAATGACAATGAATCATATAATAAAAAGGCAAGGGTGTGTGTGTGTGTGAAACACAAAACGGGCCTTATAACTCCGCTGTTTTTCGACCGAATCGCTTCAAATTTGCTATGAGCCCTAACGGGGCGATGGCAACGGCAACCGAGGCGGCCGTGTCATTTGCGCGGTTTGGCAAATGCGCGAAACGCGTATCCGCCGGCCTCCCGGCGCCTGTATCTCCGGTGTTTTTGGACGGATTGCCTTTGAATGCGGAAGGTAGATGACCGGGGACGGTGACTATCGATGTGCCAAACCGGAAGCCAATCGATTCATCAACGCGCGCGATATACGCCGCTTCACCTTTTCACAAATAACTCCGCCGTTTCTTAACCGAATCGCTTCATATTTGCTGTCAGGCTTGCTGTGGCCGGGGCAAAGCCTGGCAGCTAATGTGAAGAGAATCGGGAGAGCGCGTCACTCTCAGAGCAGCGCCAACGGGAAACGGGGCCTTATAACTCCGCCGTTTCTTAACCGAATCGCTTCAAATTTGCTGTACTCAGCTTTACCAGTACTTGGCGTTACCGTTACTAAGCGTTACCATTAATAGGCGTTACCGGTACTCGGTGTTGCGCTAGTACAATAATAATCTTTCAAGATTATGAACGGGGTGACGCGCAATGGGCATACATTAATTATATATTAAAGTGCAATTAGCTAAAAGAACCATACTAACTAATATAAAAAAATTTTTTATCAAGGTTGTTTACAAAATGCGACTGGTCACAATTTCACCATGTCAGATTGACATTTTCGGATAGGACAATTTAAATTGAACTAGCGCAACGCCTAGTACTGGTAACGCCATGTACTGGTAACGCTGAGAACTGGTTTCGCCGGGTCCGCGAAATATTATTATTACTTTTGTCTCTCTCCCTTCTTCCATCTTCTTCACTCATCCCGTTCTACTGAGTACAGCACATTTGAAGCGATTCGGTTAAGAAAAGGCGGAGTTATAAGGCCCTGTTTCCCGTTGGCGCTGCTCTGAGAGTGATGCGCTCTCCTTAGTAACGGTAACGCCTAGCAACGGTAACGCCTAGTAACGGTAACGCCTAGTAACGGTAACGCCAAGTACTAGTAACGCTGAGTACAGCAAATTTGAAGCGATTCGGTTAAGATACGGCAGAGTTATAAGGCCCCGTTTCCCGTTGGCGCTGCTCTGAGTGACGCGCTCTCCCGATTCTCTTCACATTTGCTGCCAGGCTTTGCCCGGGCCATAGCAAGCCTGACAGCAAATTAGAAGCGATTCGGTTAAGACACGGCGGAGTTATTCGAGAAAAGGTGAAGCGGCGTATAGCGCGCGCGTTTCTGAACCGATTCGCTGCCGGTTTGGCACACCGATAGTCACCATCCCCAGTCATCTACCTGCCAAATGTGAAGGCAATCGGTCTAGAAATGGCGGAGATACGGGCGCCGAGAGGCCGGCGGATGCGCGTTTCGCGCATTTGCGAAACCGCGCAAATGATACGGCCGCCTCACAGCAAATTTGAAGCGATTCGGTCGAAAAACGGCGGAGTTATAAGGCCTGTTTTGTGTTTCAGACAGACAGACAGACAGACAGTCACACACACACACACACGGACACTTGGTTTTTTACTATATGATGATGTCCTATTGGCATAATTTATGCATAGTACTACACACGCGCCTGTCGCGTACACTTACACACACACTCACGCGCGCGCGCGCACGCATTTGCACATACACAGGCCCACTCATACGCATACACCTCATATACAGAGTGTACGCGCGCACACGCAAACACAAGGGAAACAACAACCTGTAAAGTATGGGAACCCTCTATCCCTCCTCTCTCTCTTTCTATCTCTCTCTGTCTCATGACGAGAGAAATAAAAGAAACTGAATGAAAATAATAATAAAACATAATTAATTGCTCTCTCTCTCTCTCTCTCTCTCTCTCTCTCTCTCTCTCTCTCTCTCTCTCTCTCTCTCTCTCTCTTATAAGGTACATGACTTCGATAAGTACAACATAGAAGGTATTTGGATTGAAATTCGCTTAAAGGGCCACACACCAATTATTGTGGGATTTTTATATAGAAATCCCGATGAACGTGTGGAGTGGTTTAACCGATTTTCATCTATGATGGACAATGTTTCCTTATCCTATACCGACATCATATTGCTAGGTGATTTGAATATTGATCTTCTTAAAATCCATGATAACTGGAAACGTCTCTATGAATCTTATAATATGTCTCAATTACTTAATAACCCCACAAGAATAACACTACAGACCCAAACACTCATTGACCATATATACGTCACCAATCCTGGTCACATAGTTGAAACGTCTGTTCCTGTCTTCGGGTTAAGCGATCACTTCCCCATATGCTTAACGTGGTCAAAAAAAGGCATCAGAATCCCCAAATGTTCTCATAGATGTGTAGCATTTCGTAGCTATAAATCCTTTAACCCTGAGCAATTCTTATATGATTTATGTATGGCCGACTTTTCTATTGTTTTTCAGTACAATGACCCAAATAAAGCCCTTGAAAAGTGGTATAATACCTTCATCCCAATATACGATAAACATGCCCCTTTTATAACCAAACGTGTCAAGCCTGAAGGTAAACCCCCATGGTTAAACGATAATATAAATGCGGAAATAAAGACTCGTGAATGTTTAGTACAAACAACTGGTAAGGATGTAGCTTTTAAAAAGCAGCGAAACAAAATAACAAACATGAAGCGAGTTGCCAAAAAAAAGTACTTTGGCGATCTTATTCAATCTAAAAAAGACTCAAAATCTATCTGGAAAGCAATTAACCAATTATCCTGCAAATCTTCAACACACAGTACGCCCTTGTCAAACGATCTATCTGTTGAAGAACTCAACAATCATTTCTGTACCATAGCTGATAAAACGATACTAGCCGATCGAACTGGCTCTAACGATCTATTGTTACTGAAAGAGTACTGTGACTCCAAAAAATTAGGTCCTAAACTCAGTTTCCAGTTTATGGCTGTACATGAGGTATACCAAGAATTAATTCAACTCAAGCATTCTAAATGTTGCGGTTTAGATCATATTGATAACTATATATTAAAGCTATCTGCGCCTATTATCACTGACTGTCTTACCTATATTTATAACCTTTGTATTGAGAAATGCTGTTATCCCCAATTATTTAAAGATGCCAAGGTTATACCACTATATAAATCTGGTGACCCCCAAGATCCGTCAAACTACCGACCTATCTCTATCTTGTCTAACCTCTCCAAACCTCTAGAAAAGCATTTAAAACGTAACCTTCAAACATACTTTACCACACATGATCTTTTCCATTGTAACCAAAGTGGCTTTAGAGAAAACCATTCCTGCCAAACAGTACTCACTAATCTAATCGAACAGTGGCATTCCAATATTAACAATGACCTTCTCACCGGTGCCATTCTCGTCGACTTTGCTAAGGCCTTTGATGTTATTGATCATGGCCTTCTATTGAAAAAACTATCATTGTATGGTTTAACTCAAGATTCTATCGCCCTCGTTTCGTCCTTTCTATCTGACAGACGACAAACCGTCTCAAAAGACACTATTACATCTTCATTTCAATCAGTCAATTATGGAGTTCCCCAAGGCTCAGTCTTAGGACCTATACTCTTCACCGTTTATATAAATGACCTCCCCCTTCATCTTACTTCATCGTGTGAGCTTTTTGCAGACGACACCACAGTGTATAAAAATGGCAAAAATGCTGATTCAATCTGTTCTGGATTGCAGAGTGACATTAATAATCTAGTTGACTGGGCAGAGCAAAATCATATGGCCTTACACCCCAAAAAGTCTAAATTCATGTTAATCACAACAAGACAAAAGAGGCAAAACTTTAAAAATCAATTAAGAACACCGACTATCTATGAAAAGCCTCTAGAAGAAGTTACTTCACACAAATTACTCGGCGTATACATTGACAACAACTTATCCTGGTCAAAACACATGGACATTCTGTCCAAGAAAATTTCAAAAAAAGTATTTCAGCTCAATAGAATTAAACACTTTTTAGATCAACATACTCGTAGACTTTTTTTCCATGCCTATATCCAACCTGATATTGATTATGCATCAACATGTTGGGATTCAGCTAGTAAAAACACACTCAAACATGTTGAAAGACTATATAAACGCTCTCTTAAACTCATACTCCTTAAATCGTCATCCCTAGAAACCAATGACTATAAAGAACTTAACATTCTACCATTTGATTTGAAATGCCTACTAAATAAAGGTACCCTTATGTACAAGATCATAAATAAGCTAGCACCAAAATATCTTATTACTAAATTTAAAGTCCATACAATTCGAAGCAAAACCAAATTAACAATGCCCCGCCCCAGGACAGATCTATATAAATCATCCCTTACATTCTCTGGTGGTAAACTGTGGAACGACCTCCCTGATTATCTAAAAAATAGAACTAGCGTCTTTTCCTTTCGAAAATCTTATCACAAGCTCCTAATAGACAATCTTGTTTATTAGTAATGCTAATTAATGAGTTTTACTTCAAACGTTACTAATGCCATCAGCTATGTCTAGATTCTTATAAATCTCTCTCTCTCTCTCTCTCTCTCTCTCTCTCTCTCTCTCTCTCTCTCTCTCTCTCTCTCTGTCCCTCTCTCATATTCCCATGTTATCATATGTTTTTTGTGTGTTTTTTCTTCCTTAAAATTGGGTTTATTCTGAAAAATTGTCATTGTCTCAAAATGGTTTCCCTTTTTTCGTACTCAATTTAAACTACCAATTCAAGTTCACCATTGTTAAGTATTATCCATGTTTGCTTTAAATCCCATTTTTTATTTCTTTTTCAATTATTTCATGTGCCAATTTTTGTTCCATTTTCTTGACTTGATTGTTTTATGTCAAATTTTCTTTGCTTGATGCATGGTATGAATGTGTGAGTGAGAGGGCAAGGTGTAAAGAAGCTATTGTAGCTTATCCTTTTTACCCTCAATAAAACATTCGTATTCGTATTCGTATTCTCTCTCTCTCTCTCTCTCTCTCTCTCTCTCTCTCTCTCTCTCTCTCTCTCTCTCTCTCTCTCTTTCTCAATTTCTTGCTGACTGCACTGTCTGGCAAATGTATGGCCTAGTTTGCGTAAGTCGGGGTATGGTAAAAAGCTAGTATTTATTAGAGCTAGGTACCAGTACGGATTTCCATACCGGTATTTTTTCGACGTACCGGCATTATGCACCGGTAGGGGAAGACGAGGTAAAAAGCCCATGGGGTAAAAAGCCCATGGGCGGGTAAGAAGCCCATGCCAATTAACTCATGAAATAAAGAAACTTTCAGTCAAATTTGCCCATGAGACGAATGCTAAATGGGCAAAATGTGACTCTACTCTCTCTCTCTCTCTCTCTCTCTCTCTCTCTCTCTCTCTCTCTCTCTCTCTCTCTCTCTCTCTCTCTCTCTCTCTCTCTCTCTCACACACACACACACACACACATATACACACACACACACACACACACACACACACACACACACACACACACACACACACACACACACACACACACACACACACACACACACACACACACACACACACACACACACACACACACACACACACACACACACACACACACACACTGTCTGTCTCTCTCTTTTTCTCTCTCTATCCTTTTCTGTGTCTTTCTCTCAGTTCGTCTATTGTCTCTGCCTGGATTTTCTCTGTCTCTGTCTGTCTGCCTATCTTTCTGTCTCTGTTTCTGTCTCTCCCTCTCTCTCTCTTCTTCCTTTTCTGTGTCCTTGCCTCAGTTCGTCTCTTGTCTCTGCCTGGACTTTCTCTGTCTCTGTGTCTCAGTCTGTGTCACTGTCTGTCTGTCTCTCACACTCTCTCTTGATTGATTGATTGATTGGAAGAATAGGCTAAACCTCCCCAAAACAAACTTGCATAATAAAGCTTTCAAATCTCTCTCTCTCTCTCTCTCTCTCTCTCTCTCTCTCTCTCTCTCTCTCTCTCTCTCTTCTAAGTACTCATTTCTTAACAACGAAGTTTCATTCAAAAGATCTGGCAAAAGAGCAGAGGGAGGGAGGAGAGAGAGAGAGAGAGAGAGAGAGAGAGAGAGAGAGAGAGAGAGAGAGAGAGAGAGAGAGAGAGAGAGAGAGAGAGGCAGAGACAGAAAGACAGACAGACAGAATGAGAGAGAAAGACAGACTGACTGATCGACAGACAGGCAAACAGACAAACAAACAGAAACAGTCAGACTGAAACAGAGGAAGACACAGAGACAGACAGGCTGATGCACAAAGACAGATAGACAAACAGACAAAACAGAGAAAGAGAAACAACGAGAGAGAGACAAACAGACAAGCAGAGAGACATGGACAGATAGAGAGTGAGAGAGAGAGAGAGAGAGAGAGAGAGAGAGAGAGAGAGAGAGAGAGAGAGAGAGAGAGAGAGAGAGAGAGAGAGAGAGAGAGAGAGAGAGAGAGAGAGAGAGAGAGAGAGAGAGAGAGAGAGAGAGAGAGAGAGAGAGAGAGAGAGAGAGAGAGAGAGAGAGAGAGAGAGAGAGAGAGAGAGAGAGAGAGAGAGAGAGATCTACACAGAAACAGTCAGACAGAAACAGAGAAAGGCAGAGACAGACAGACATAAATAAATGGAGAGAAAGAAACAGTAAGTCGAACAGTCAACCAGTGTGTGTGTGTGTGTGTGTGTGTGTGTGTGTGTGTGTGTGTGTGTGTGTGTGTGTGTGTGTGTGTGTGTGTGTGTGTGTGTCAAGCATGCGTGCGTATGTATCTGTGTATGCGTGTGCGAGCGTGTGTGTGTGCATGTACGTGCTCTTGCGCACGCATGTGTATATGAGTACGTGTCTGTGTATGTGTGCGAGCATGTGCATGTGCGCGCTCTCGCGCACGCATTTGTATATGGGTACGTGCGTACGTGCGTGTATGGATGCATGAGTGTATGTATGTGTTTATGTATGTGTGTGTATATATATATGTATGAATGTATGTCACGTTGGTGTTTTTAAAGAAAATACGTATGGACATTTTGGGTTGCATCAGAACATTCCTGGTAGCTGTCCCCGGATACAAAGAAGTGAAAAGCAAATGATAGGGAGAGACCCCACATTTCACCCTCTGGGTCTGCACGACCCGAGTTTGAATCCCAGGGTTAGTGCACTGAAATACAGACATTGTATTGTGCTCCCATATTCTACTTTCATTCCTCGACACTTTTGTTATGTTTTGTTTTGTTTGTCTGTGTACATGTTGTTATTGCACCCGTCAAGATAGACACGTGTACTGTCAATTCTAATAAGCCCACTATAAGCTTTAAGCTTGTTGTTGCTCTTCTTGTGTTAATATATTGTTAAAAAATTGCCGTTGAATAAATTTGTGTAATAGACCAAATACAAACAAGGTGAATTAAAAAAGAAAAAGAAACAATGAAAGAATAAATAAATTGATTAATTATCCATATCCTCAAAAATACAAATGAACGATTGAATAAATAAATAAATAAATACATTAACAAATGAATAACACCTTGAATGAAATAACAGGAGAGAAAAAACAAAAGAAATGTAACGAATGCATCATACAGACCCTCGTTAAAGCAGAACACCGTGACATCTATGCACAACTTTGAAAGTGTAGAATATAGGTCTACTACTGTGCAAGCAGCGGAAAGATAGAACGATCTAAAGGGAAAAAAGAAGAAGAAAATAGAACAAGGGCGTCGCCGAGCGGCAGACATGTCCGTCACCAGCAATGCCACGCACTTGCGACACCCCGTAGAGTGTCACATCCTCACACAAAATTGGAAGGGATTCTGTCTTCTAGTTCACGAGATACAGCTTGAAGAAGAAACATATAGTGCAAAGAAGGAAATTTCGGTTTTCAAGGTCACACTTCAAGGTCAAGGTCAGCATGGTGATAATTTATGCTCGGATGTTTTCTTCTCTAGCGTATACAGTACCACACACAATCTGAAGCGCTTCTGTCAAGTACTAATGTGGAAAATATGGCTTAAAACCCAATGTGTAGACCCCTACCTCTTTCAAGGCCTACGGATCGCCCGGACCGTGACCTTGACCTTGATCGGTATGCCACCATCAGAACGGGCATAAGCCAAAGTACCTTCATGCCAAATTTGAAGACTCTAACACTAACGGTGTGGGAGTTATGGCCCCTGAAAGATTTTCGGTTTTCAAGGTCGTACGCCAAGGTCAAGGTCACGACGGCAATATGGTTTGCGCGGATGCCTTCCTCTCATGGTGACACACCAGCACACACAATTTGACGTGATTCTGTCAACCCGTTCGAAAGATATCCTTGGGACAGACAGAAGGAGAAAAAAATGACCCTCCGATTTTCAGGCTCCAGCGATCTTTTTGACCTTGACATTGACCTTGATCGGTATGCCATCATCAGAACGAGCATAAGCCAAACCACCTTCATACCAAGTTTCAACATCCTATGTTGATCGGTGCCCGAGATATGGCTAAAAATAGATTTTCGGTTTTCAAGGTCGTACGTCAAGGTCAAGGTCACGACGGCAAAATGTTTGCGCCGATCTCTTCCTATTAAGGAGGCACACCTTCACACAAAATTTGACGCGATTCGGTCAAGCGGTTCGGGAGATATCCTTGGGACAGACAGAAAACCCCCCGAAAAAAACAAAAAACAAACAAACAAACAAAAATACAAACCAGCCCATCGCAATAGTCCGTCTTGGTGACGGACTAAAAAGGGCGGAATTCTGCATATCACCTATCAGCAGAACATCGTGACATTAACGAGCACCTTTAGGCTAACAGAACAGAATGTAGGACTACATGTATAATGCATTAAGCTAACTTTAGAATAAAAGAACGGCGGAAAGAAAAACAAGTAGAACGCCGAGCGGCTGCAAAGTCCCCTCGCAGCATCAACGAGCCACTCCGAAATCGAGAGAGAGAGAGAGAGAGAGAGAGAGAGAGAGAGAGAGAGAGAGAGAGAGAGAGAGAGAGAGAGAGAGAGAGAGAGAGAGAGAGAGAGAGAGAGAGAGAGAGAGACAGAAAGACAGACAGACAGAATGAGAGAGAAAGACAGACTGACTGATCGACAGACAGGCAAACAGACAAACAAACAGAAACAGTCAGACTGAAACAGAGGAAGACACAGAGACAGACAAGTAGAACGCCGAGCGGCTGCAAAGTCCCCTCGCAGCATCGCCGAGCCACTCCGAAATCGAGAGAGAGAGAGAGAGAGAGAGAGAGAGAGAGAGAGAGAGAGAGAGAGAGAGAGAGAGAGAGAGAGAGAGAAGAGAGAGAGAGAATGAGAGAGAGAGAGAGAGAGAATGAGAGAGAGAGAGAGAGAGAGAGAGAGAGAGAGAGAGAGAGAGAGAGAGAGAGAGAGAGAGAGAGAGAGAGAGAGAGAGATCTACACACAGAAACAGTCAGACAGAAACAGAGAAAGGCAGAGACAGACAGACAGAAATAAATGGAGAGAAAGAAACAGTAAGTCGAACAGTCAATCAGTGTGTGTGTGTGTGTGTGTGTGTGTGTGTGTGTGTGTGTGTGTGTGTGTGTGTGTGTGTGTGTGTGTGTGTGTGTGTGTGTGTGTGTGTCAAGCATGCGTGCGTATGTATCTGTGTATGCTTGTGCGAGCGTGTGTGTGTGTATGTACGTGCTCTTGCGCACGCATGTGTATATGAGTACGTGTCTGTGTATGTGTGCGAGCATGTGCATGTGCGCGCTCTCGCGCACGCGTTTGTATATGGGTACGTGCGTACGTGCGTGTATGGATGTATGTGTGTATGTATGTGCTTATGTATGTGTGTGTATATATATATATGTATGAATGTATGTTGGTGTTTTTAAAGAAAATACGTATGGACATTTTGGGTTGTATCAGAACATTCCTGGTAGCTGTCCCCGGATACAAAGAAGTGAAAAGCACATGATAGGGGGAGACCCCACATTTCACCCTCTGGGTCAGCACGACCCGAGTTTGAATCCCAGGGTTAGTGCACTGAAATACAGACATTGTATTGTACTCCCATATTCTACTTTCATTCCTCGACACTTTTGTTATTGTCCGTCACCGAAGGTGAACGGACTTTGCGATGGGCTGGTTTGTCTGGGGGGTTTTTTGTCCGTCACCGAACATTGCGATGGGCTGGTTTGTATTTTTTTTTTTATTAGTCCGTCACCAAGACGGACTATTGCGATGGGCTGGTTTGTATTTTTTTTTTTCTCTGTCCCAAGGATATCTCCCGAACCGCTGGACCGAATCGCGTCAAATTTTGTGTGAAGGTGTGCCTCCTTAATAGGAAGTGATCGGCACAAACCATTTTGCCGTCGTGACCTTGACCTTGACGTACGACCTTGAAAACCGAAAATCTATTTTTAGCCATATCTCGGGCACCGATCAACATAGGATGTTGAAACTTGGTATGAAGGTGGTTTGGCTTATGCCCGTTCTGATGATGGCATACCGATCAAGGTCAAGGTCAAGGTCAAAAAGATCGCTGGAGCCTGAAAATCGGAGGGTCATTTTTTTCTCCTTCTGTCTGTCCCAAGGATATCTTTCGAACGGGTTGACAGAATCACGTCAAATTGTGTGTGCTGGTGTGTCACCATGAGAGGAAGGCATCCGCGCAAACCATTTTGCCGTGGTGACCTTGACCTTGGCGTACGACCTTTCAGGGGCCATAACTCCCACACCGTTAGTGTTAGAGTCTTCAAATTTGGCATGAAGGTACTTTGGCTTATGCCCGTTCTGATGGTGGCATACCAATCAAGGTCAATGTCACGGTCCGGGCGATCCGTAGGCCTTGAAAGTGGTAGGGGTCTACACATTGGGTTTTAAGCCATATTTTCCACATTGGTACTTGACAGAAGCGCTTCAGATTGTGTGTGGTACTGTATACCCTAGAGAAGAAAACATCCGAGCATAAATTATCACCATGCTGACATTGACCTTGAAGTGTGACCTTGAAAACCGAAATTTCCTTCTTTGCGCTATATGTTTCTTCTTCAAGCTGTATCTCGTGAACTACAAGACATAATCCCTTCCAATTTTGTGTCAGGATGTGACACTCTACGGGGTGTCGCA
Source organism: Phymorhynchus buccinoides (assembly GCA_017654935.2). NCBI lineage: Eukaryota > Metazoa > Mollusca > Gastropoda > Neogastropoda > Raphitomidae > Phymorhynchus > Phymorhynchus buccinoides. Next base: position 11,872,774 of record CM065699.1, read on the forward strand.
AGTGCGTAGCATTGCTGGTGACGGACATGTCTGCCGCTCAGCCACGCCCTTGTTTTTGTGTGTTTTTGGGGGGGGGTTCTGTCTGTCCCAAGGATAACTCCCGAACCGCTTGACCGAATCGCGTCCAATTTTGTGTGAAGGTGTGCCACCTTAATAGGAAGAGATCCGCGCAAACCATTTTGCCGTCGTGACCTTGACCTTGACGTACGACCTTGAAAACCGAAAATCTATTTTTAGCCATATCTCGGGCACCGATCGACATAGGATGTTGAAACTTGCTATGAAGGAGATTTGGCTTATGCCCGTTCTGATGAACTAGAAGACTGAATCCCTTCCAATTTTGTGTCAGGATGTGACACTCTACGGGGTGTCGCAAGTGCGTGGCATTGCTGGTGACGGACATGTCTGCCGCTCGCGACGCCCTTGTTTCAATTAATTTTTTTTTAGTTGTATCCATTAACGATAGTTTCATTTGTACTTTAAAATTTTATTGGCAATCTTGTACTTTAGACACCCCCCTCAATCTTTGTTGTTGTCCCACATGTTCCTGTTCGAGTGAGTCTTGAAGGTTTTGCCTCTTGTTTCCACTTGGTTTAAACAGCATTTTATTTCTCAAAGACACAAATAAAAATCAACAATGATCATTAGATTGGGCAACAAGAAAACTTATATAAAGCCCTATCTTAAAGAAAAAAGTGCACAGACAGGCCCCCTGGAAAAGTGATTTTGAAAAAGAAAAAGAAAAAAGGTTGCACACTGATTGGGTGTCAATATTGTCATGATATACATAATTTATTAAAGGTTTCAGTTTATCAGGACAAAATGTTAACAGAGTTATTTCTGTTTCTTTCTTTCAAGGAAGACGGGGTAAAAAGCGCATGGGCGGGTAAGAAGCCCACCCCAATTATCTCATGAAATAAAGAAAATTTCAGTCAAATTTGCCCATGAGACGAATGCTAGCCATTAACGCTCGTCTCATGGGCAAAATGAGACTGAAATTTTCTTTATTTCATGAGATAATTGGGGTGGGCTTCTTACCCGCCCATGCGCTTTTTACCCCGTCTTCCCCTAACTATGGGATCTGAACTCAGACCAGACCATCACACGCATATTATGGCATCCCTTTACGTCTCCCTAATATCTAAATAACCCTAGGGAAACGCAAAGAACACAAAACTCTGTAGAAAACTCTAGGGAAACGCAAAGAACAATAATAATTCTGGAGATCGCGCTTTATCCTATAGCCTACCTTACTCCTCCGAAATCGGAACGTGTGGGCTGTATGCAGCGGGGAGACCAGTGAAAACTGACTCCGGACACATAGACTACCTACCTTACCCCTTGGCCATATGGCCTGGGAATGCAGAAGAAGAATATCTTTAGAGCCAACCTACCACAACAAGCATGTTCTGTTCATAGCTACTACAGTAGGGCTAGCAACGCATGCATGTGACTTTTAGTTTTATCAGGTAAACCGGCCAGCGTGGTTCAAATCCCATTAACCCTTTCACCGCCAACGTCGCATTTTTTCACCACAATGATTTAACACCCATGTCACTAAAAGGCATCAAATCAGGGTCTGTTATCCAAAGACCCTATTCTCTTAATTTGGGAGGCAAGGATAGGCCTTACTTTAAATATGTCACAGAGGAATCCCCAATATTACAGACATATTTTTTGTCTCTACCCAGGTAAGTTTAACAGAATGTTTTTGCTGAAAAATGGCTGGCGGTGAAAGGGTTAATGTTAGACTTAGAGGTTATTTGTGTACTGTGTCTTCGGCACAACAAAAATGGACATGAACCTATTCTGACCTTGTTGAAAGGTCGTGACTCGTGAAAATGGTGGTGACTTTACCCGGGACCACTGTCGCTAAAAGGTTCAATTGACAGTAAGCTATCTGCAGCATCGACTCCAGCTACTTGCAATTTCATTGGATAACGGCAACGGCAAGCGGCCATTTTGTCTTGACTTTTTTCATTTCTAACCCTAACCCCAAACCCTAATCCTAACCCTATCCCGTCCCCGGGCGTTCTATCCTAACCCTATCCCTATCTAACCCTATCCCTACATGGAGAAAGGGATTGGAGTAGCAGTGAGTTCATAACTTGAAAAAAAATCATTGGCGTCGATACTGCTGATAGCTTTCTCTTTCAATTGTGCGACTGTGTGCCGATCAGTCGTTTCCGACCATGACTGCTAGATATCATAGCAGAGGGGTGCAGATGCTATTCCAGCGGGCTGGGATAGAATGGGTTTTTTTGTGTGGATATGCCTTGCCCATGATGCATCCCAACTCTCTCGACAAAAGGGATTTGAGGACGGCTGGCGTTGGGGAAGGTCCCCAAAGGCCAACCCATCCCTTTGGCTGCAGCACCAGAGCCAGTGGTAACCCCCCCCCCCCCCCCCTGGTAGAGCCATAGTCTTCCAAAAAGACGAATCTGTGCCATGACTTTCCATTACTGTAGTGTTATACGGCTCTCATGTTGCTGTTGGCCCCTACTACAGGCTAACACCAACCAATGATAAAAGTCATTTGAGCAAATAGGGTCAACTATCTAAAGACATTTTGGTGACAGTAACAAAAGGCCAAGAGTACAATGAAGGTAGGTGTACACGTTGACAATATTCACAAAATAGGGGAAGACGGGGTAAAAAGCGCATGGGCGGGTAAGAAGCCCACCCCAATTAT
>CM065699.1:11877965-11897965 GCA_017654935.2 Phymorhynchus buccinoides
CTATTAGATTTCATCGACGGTAAAGTAGCCTACAACTTTATCATTATTGTAAATCCCTTCAGTGTAACATTGGTAAAGTAGCCTACAACATTATGATTCTTGGAAATCCCTCAGTGTAACATAAACACATAGTCTAAGCATAACTGAAGGCTAAAAGTCACAAGTAAAGGGCATAACGAACTCGGAAAGTTTGACACTATTAGGTAGCCTAGTCTTGAATCTCAAGGCACTAAATATAAACACAAAAACTGGAGAAAATGGTACACATGTATTGACTTAACACGCACGGTGGTTGTTTTCAAAGTTGTGTGTTTATAACAAGCAACGTACACACTAGATCCTTTTTTCAATCACACGCACTCATTGATCATAGTTACTCCTCATAGCAGCTGCAAAATCCTGAAGAGAGAACTTGGAGGCCGTGAAAGGCGTCTAGTACAGGTAGCCTAGAAAGCGTCCTTGGTAGTAGGGCCTAAAAGATCACACGCTCAGCTACCGATTGACAAACACTAGGCCTTGAGCGAAATCGTCTGCCAAAACAACACCAAGCAAGTTACACGACAGGTCTGGAATCGGTGCTATGCTGCCAGAGGGCGTGCTCTTGTGCCACGAGCACAGTCAAGATGCTAGGCCTAGAATCAAAGAGGGTTAAAAATAGATTTGTAATACAATCTTTGCTAGAATGAGATCGATGCCCCCTCCCTCTCTCTCTCTCTCTCTCTCTGTTCAGGCCTTGCAATGCCCGAAAAATATCGACGCAGAGAACGAAAGAAAACTGCTGCGTGTGAGGTTTTTACCCTTTGCTAAATATTGACTGATATACAACTAATAATGAAAGAAACAACTTAGGCTACTACAGCTGACGAAACTGATAGCCTGCGTTGCCGCGCTGCGGCACCTGTATGTTGTGGTGTCGACGCTTGCCATGTAGGCTATAGGCTACTATGTCTGCGATTGTAGGTAGGCTTAGTGGGGGTGGATTGTCACTATCAATTTGCCCAGAAAGACGCAAGGTCAGCATCTCTCTCTCTCTCTCTCTCTCTCTCTCTCTCTCTCTCTCTCTCTCTCTCTCTCTCTCTCTCTCTCTCTCTAACTTGCATGATAATGACTCCCCCTACACGCTATCAAGGCACTGTTAATAACATGGAGTTGATTGGAAAAAAAGCGATAAATAAATAGTTGTCAGATACTAAAGACCCCCCATGTCACGTGTCACATTCCCTCTTATGCTAGGAAGATTTCTTAAGATTTCTTACCAGCTAGAGAGGGAAAACTCGTGAAAACCGTGATTTGACACGTGACGTGGTGGGTCTTTAAGTTGCATATCCCCCCTCACCACACGCCCACCCCTTTCTCAAGACACCGTTGTGAGCCGATTGAAATATACATGCAATAACGGATAGTCCGGGCAAACATCAACTCTCTCTCTCTCTCTCTCTCTCTCTCTCTCTCTCTCTCTCTCTCTCTCTCTCTCTCTCTCTCTCTCTCTCTCCTCCTGTCTTGTACATTCATATCAGGTGTTGTTTGCAACCTCTCCTCCCGCGGTCCCCCTTCCCTCGCACCCACTCTTATTAAAGACCCCCAACGTGTACGTGTCACATTCCCTCTTATGCTAGGAAGATTTCTTAAGATTTCTTACCAGCTATAAGAGGGAAAACACGTGAAAACCATTATTTTGACACGTGACGTGGTGGGTCTTTAAAGACTAAAGACCCACCAGGTCCGTGAGAGAAAATCACGGGTTTCACGTGTTTTCCTCTCTCGCTGGTAAGAAATATTATTTTGACCAACTGTGGCTCCCATACAATGTTCCTCATGCACAAAAACGAGACAGCAGCCTCGATCGTATATGAGGAAAGTCTGTATGTGGGCCACACCGACCCAGAAAAAAAGGGACTTAATCCAGCCGGGTCAGTGGGTCTTTAACCCTTTCGCCTCTTGTGAGTGTATCACATGTGTGATACTGATGGGCGTAAGTGTAACAGTGCTTCAGGAATGTGGGCCAAGGTGAACGGATTTTATATCAAGAGAGAGAGAGAGAGAGAGAGAGAGAGAGAGAGAGAGAGAGAGAGAGAGAGAGAGAGAGAGAGAGAGAGAGAGAGAGAGAGAGAATAAATGAATTTTATTTATAGAGGGTAATAGAGTAAGCAATACCATGCTTTTTTTTACATCCAGCCCTCTGGACAAAGTACATATATAAAAGTAGAAAATGGAAAACGAAATAAGCACAAAGTAATATAAAGCATGCAAAATACAACCCTATATTGTAACACATCAATAACAAAATCAAACCTATTATTATTATTGACTATACACATTTTTGACATTCAAAATTTGGGACGCAAGCGCATAGGGGAAGACGGGGTAAAAAAAGCGCATGGGCGGGTAAGAAGCCCACCCCAATTATCTCATGAAATAAAGAAAATTTCAGTCAAATTTGCCCATGAGACGAATGCTAGACATTAGGGGAAGACGGGGTAAAAAGCGCATGGGCGGGTAAGAAGCACACCCCAATTATCTCATGAAATAAAGAAAATTTCAGTCAAATTTGCCCATGAGACGAATGCTAGACATTAGGGGAAGACGGGGTAAAAAGCGCATGGGCGGGTAAGAAGCACACCCCAATTATCTCATGAAATAAAGAAAATTTCAGTCTCATTTTGCCCATGAGACGAGCGTTAATGTCTAGCATTCGTCTGATGGGCAAATTTTTTATTCATCATTAAAATGTACTTATTTGAACAGAAACACATGCACATAATAAAGTCAAACAGTATTACTTTACCTACTCATCTTAGCATGCACAATTTTAAATGTACATACATGTACCCACGGCAACGTGAAACCTATTCCTACATTACATTATTCATTTTTAACGTGCACAAATTAAGAGGTAAACGCACACACGTCACAAAAAGCAGACCTAGTCATATGTCACATACACATGACGAAATCAAGCCTAAACCTACTTTATATACTCATCACAGAGAGAGAGAGAGAGAGACAGAGAGAGAGAGAGCTTGAAAACTTAAATTTTATTTTCCAAGGATACATATTTTAGGCAACGCCTATTCTTCCAATCTGTCCTTGATACATATATACTTAACACACAAGACAAACATGGCAAGGCATACTATTAGTATTACACATACAGAGCTGAATACAAAGGTAGCAAAGCAGTTGATATTATGAAGCATAGACAGGCTGAAAAGAGAGAGAGAGAGAGAGAGAGAGAGAGAGAGAGAGAGAGAGAGAGAGAGAGAGAGAGAGAGAGAGAGAGAGAGAGAGAGAGAGAGAGAGAGAGAGAGAGAGAGACGGGTGGGTGGGTGTAAGGTCAATATGAATGTAGGGCAATAGGACAGAAATTCAGATTTTCAAGGAGGGAGAAGTAAGGGTCCGGTGGTGAGGTGGAGGGGTTACATTAAACATGAACACTGACACCTGTACGCGCACCTACAGAGAGAGAGAGAGAGAGAGAGAGAGAGAGAGAGAGAGAGAGAGAGAGAGAGAGAGACAGACAGACAGACAGACAGACAGACAGACACGGTGTGTAAAGAGACCCAAGGCCTCTTATGAAAGACAAATCGTCAAGGACAGAGAGATAGAATGGCAAAGGGGGAGAACTGAGGTGGGTGGGGAGAAGTGTGGGGAGGAGGGTGGTCAAGACATCCAGATTGAAGGGGAGAGGGGAGGGGGGGAGGGTGGAGGGGGGAAGCAAAGGTGAGAAAAGGTGAGAAGTTCACACTCGGCGCGTGCACACACACATACATACGCAGGCACACAGACAGACACTGAATAAACACACATTCGCACTCCAGCGCGCGCACCGGCGCACACACGGACACACACACACACACACACACACACACACACACACACACACACGCGCGCGTGCGCGCGCGCGCATGCATGCATCTACACGCACACACATACAGAGAGAGAGAGGGGGGGGGGAGGTGATATACTGTCATGAACCGTTGCCGTGGCAACAACATCGGAGCAGAAGTATTTTTTACCTAATGAGTATTAGCTTACATGCTCGAGTTAATTTGGTTTGATCAAGTGATTCATTATTAATAATACTAGACATAAATATCTTCACCAAAGACAAAATAACACTTCAATCATAGCAATTTACACATCCTTTTTTGTAATAAACAAATACATGTAGGGGAAGACGGGGTAAAAAGCGCATGGGCGGGTAAGAAGCCCACCCCAATTATTTCATGAAATAAAGAAAATTTCAGTCAAATTTGCCCATGAGACGAATGCTAGACATTAACGCTCGTCTCATGGGCAAAATGAGACTGAAATTTGCTTCATTTCATGAGATAATTGGGGTGGGCTTCTTACCCTCCCATGCGCTTTTTACCCCGTCTTCCCCTACATATTATACCAATCAGAACTGGTTGAGCAATGATAGCCTTTTATAGGAAGGTTTTATTATGTGTTTGTATTGTGTTGTCTGCGTTTGAATTGTCTGTTTGCCTGCCTGCCTGTCTGCCTGTCTGTCTGTCTGTCTCTGGAGATCTTCACTATTTGGGCGACATTATTGAAGCATTTTACTCAAGTTGGAATGTTGTTGTTGTTGTTGTTGTTGTTTTCGTTCCCCAGCTTAAGCGCTCTGGGGGCACACCCAGTGCCCTGTGAACATTTCCCATGGCCTTGGGTGGGAAGATTACGTGTATGGCTGCTTTTAAAGGGCCCCGCCACATGGGCGGCCATACTCCGACTTCAGGGTTGCAATGAATCTGGATTGTTATTCTATTACAAACATACTAACTTAACTTTTTACTTTTTAACTTTTAATAACATTTTGCAGAGAGTTGATAGGGGAAGACGGGGTAAAAAGCGCATGGGCGGGTAAGAAGCCCACCCCAGTTATCTCATGAAATAAAGAAAATTTCAGTCAAATTTGCCCATGAGACGAATGCTAGACATTAACGCTCGTCTCATGGGCAAAATGAGACTGAAATTTGCTTCATTTCATGAGATAATTGGGGTGGGCTTCTTACCCGCCCATGCGCTTTTTACCCCGTCTTCCCCTAGTGACGTAGGTCTACTTTTGTGGACAGTAAGCCGACTGATCGTTGGGTGAAAAATAATCGAACTGAGATTTGGGTGTTATGGTTTAAAACCCCCCCCCCCCCCCCCCCCCAACACCCCATGGGGATACCGGGGAGTCTTTCGTAAAAATAGTTCCCCCACCTTCTGGAAGTTCTGTGCCGTTGGAGCGCCCTGGCTGCCTCATGCGTCGCACAAAACTTTATGATCTGAACGCCTAAGTGTCTTTCTGAAGAAACGACAATACCGAGCTCCCTGTATTCAACGCACGTTAACCCTTTCACCGCCAACGTCGCATTTATGCACCACAATGGTTTAACACCCATGTCACTAAAAGGCATCAAATCAGGACCTGTTATCCGAAGACCCTATTTTCTTAATTTTGGGCGGTGAGGAAAGGCTTAATGTTATACATCTCACAGAGGAATTCTCAATATTGCAGATAAATGTTTTTTCTCCACCCAGTTAACTATAATGGGGGGGGGGGGTGGGGGGGGGTGGGGGGGGGGGGGGGGGCTGAAAAATAGCTGGCGGCGAAAGGGTTAAAGAACCGGGCTGCAGCAACAAAGGAGTTGTCAAAGGTCGAACTGTCTCCCCTTTTAGGGGTCCGCTACACTACATACGATGCGATCCGATTGTAACGATGTCTGTGAGACATGATTCACGTGAAACGCTTCCGTATGCAAATAATGTTCGCTGACTATACTTCAGCAGACCCCAATACACGAATCAAATAAAATGTCTGATACAAAAATACAGATATTTCATCAGATTCGTGTACGGGGGACTACAAATATGAGTGAACATAACTAGTAGGATTTCATCAGGTTCATTTAGACAGTAGAATTTCACGAGGATCATGCCTCACAAATGTCATAATCGGATCGCATTGGGATCGAATCGTATGCAGTGTGTCTACTCCTTTAGTCCCCTCCTTGATTAGACTCGCACATGAAATCAGCAAGAGAGGGGTGGGGTGGGGGGCTAATAGCTAATAGCATCACTACACAAAAGAGAGAGAGAGAGAGAGAGAGAGAGAGAGAGAGAGAGAGAGAGAGAGAGAGAGAGAGAAGAGAGAGAGAGAGAGAGAGAAAGAGAGAGAGGGGGGGAGAGAGAGAGAGAGAGAGAGAGAGAGAGAGAGAGAGAGAGAGAGAGAGAGAGAGAGGGGGGGGAGAGAGAGAGAGAGAGAGAGGAGAGGAGGAGAGAGAGAGAGAGAAGAGAGAGAGAGAGAGAGAGAGAGAGTGGGGAGAGAGAGAGAGAGAGAGAGAGAGAGAGAGAGAGAGAGAGAGAGGGGGGGGGGGGTATCAGCTAAAATTTGAAAATTGATTTAAAGCACTAATTCAATCTTGATTTTAAGAGTCTGCGGATGCTAAGATTTAGTGCTTATCTTCGTGATTATTATCAATGATACCAGTGGATCAGGTAGTAGTAGTCTTTTTCCCTCATCTTCGGCAATCTTCAGTGAAATGTTTGAAGAACTCACCTGTTACATGACTGGGAAAGGTCGTTCCGTTCAAATCTCTACCGAAGAGATAGCACTGTACATAGACCCATGAGAAATGATTTGAGCTGATTTGGCACAATGTATATTAGACTGTGACTGAGGGTCACTGAACCATTACTGCACCTCAAAAATGTGTAAAATTATGTTGAATAAAAAATATAAATTACTCCTAATATAACAACCAGCAAATCAAATACAGGCTATAATGTAGTTTATCTGAACATGTGATTTTCGTCGTATATCTCTATCATTCAGACACCCATCTGCTAATCGTGTAGGGAATGCATATAAAGTTGAGGATCACTGCCATTTCCTGAAGTCATAATGCGAGGAGGCTATAATCCAGGCAAACCTCCAGGCATAGGACCTACATAATATTATAATATGAAAATTAACCGCAACAAATATCATATGGTCACTTATCTTGTTTCGGATAGGCAATTAATCAATTTTGATACGTCGGTGTTTTATACCTTTAACTGTTCGTTCGTCCGTCCCAAGGGATGATGACGGTCGACCATGCTTCAACAGTTCGTCCTTGTGGAAATCTAGGATGCTGGATGATGAGTTCGCATGCTACGTTTCAGCGTCTTGTGTGAAAACTTTTTCTCACTACTCCAATTATGGCTAGTGAGGCCAATGCGAGCCAGGAAGGATCTCTGACAGTGAGGACAGGAGAAAGAGATGGCGGGATCTGTCGGGGTTGCAGAGTTGCAACTGTTTAGGCGGATCTTGCGTGCCTCAAAGGTATAATCTTATATATTATTTTCTAAATCTGTCATGTGTGCCGTCTGTCTGTCTGTCTGTCTGTCTGTCCCTTATGCACGGCCACAGTTCTCAACCGATCGACACCAAATTTGGTATCAAGCATCCTTGGCACCCTCCGAAGGTCATGCCGTCACGCAGCTCCACACGCACTTGCGGTTAGTAAATTCGAGCTGCAAAAAATCGGGTTTGTCACTTATCTTGTTTCGGATAGGCAATTTCAATTTTGTTTGTTTCATACCTTTAAATGTTCTGTCTGTCCCGAAGGATGATGACCCCGAAGTTCCGCTTGAAATCCGAATGGCGCTTCAAATTTTGTGTGGTGGTGTGTCCCCATGAGAGGAAGGCATCTGTGTAAAACTTTTTGCTGTCCTGACCTTGACGTTGGTGTATGACCTTGAAAACCGAAAATCGTTAAGGGGCCATAACTTCCACACCGCAGGTCCTAGAGTCTTGAAACTTGGCATGGATGTACTTTCGCTTATGGCCGTTCTGATGATGGCGTACCAATGAAGGTCAATGTCAAGGTCAGGGAGATCGCTATGCCTTGAAAGTGGTAGGGGTCTAATGATTGGGTTTTACTGTCCCACGCATATCTCCCGAAATGCTTTACCGAATCGTTTCCAGTTTTGTGTGGTGGCGTGTCACCATGAGAGAAGGCATCCACGCATAAAGTATCGCCGTCATGACCTTCACCTTGGCGTATGACCTTGAAAACCGAAAATCTATGACGTCCACACCGTTGGTCTTAGGGACTTCAAACTTGGCATGTAGGTACTTTGGCTTATGGTTGTTCTGATGATTGCATACCGATCAAGGTCAAGGTCAAGGTCATGGAGATCGGTAGGCCTTGAAAGTGGTAGGGGTCAAAAAATTGTATTTTCAGCCACAAAAGTAAAAATATAATATTTTGCGGACCCGGCGAAACCGGTACTCAGTGGTACCGGTACTTGGTGTTACCTGTACAAGGCGTTACCGGTACTAGGCGTTACCGGTACGGGGCGTTGCGCTAGTGCGATATATTTAGCATTGATTGTAGCAACGTTGTATTTTGACATCAAAATCAACACATGAAACTAAGCCCTTGTTACTCCATCCGTGGTGATACTGGCAAGTCTTTCGTACAAATAGTTCCCCCACCTTCTGGACGTTATGTGCTTGCAGCTTCCTCTTATCTGTCTTTCTTTTTGACTCTGCCTTTTCCCTTTGCTTACTGTCATCTACTATCTGTCTGCCTTTTTGGTCCATTCTCCTGCCTTTATGCAAAACCACTTACAAATATTTTCTCCAGCCGAAGACGGACATGCTGGCCCTAACTATTTTCCTAATTAGGCGTATAACGGCAGCATGACGCATCTGTATTCAAATGACAGGAAACGGAGCGATCAAAGAAGAAGAAGAAGGAGAAGCACTTGTTACTTTACCTGCGGAAAGTAGTCAAGAGCAGAGTGCTCAGCATTCATGGCAGATTGGTGACAGGCCACTTTCTGCAGCAAGATACAGTACAGAGAACAGGTTAAATTGACTAGTACAAAACCCCATACCAATCTGCAGGTAGATGAAATCCTGGGGGCGTTTCACAAGGGCTAACGTTACGTTGCGCTCGCTCAAATCGGCAAAAAAGGTCTAAGAAACACTCTTCGTTTGCCGATTGTTCGCGTGGCGTTTTGTTCTTGCCAAACACCGAGCAAGCGGCGAACTATCCGGAACTAGTAGGGGGTGAATACGTTTCTTGTTGTTGATTGGTCCATTAAAGTTTGTTTAAAATAATTTTAAAAAATTGACCAATCAGACAAGAGCTTGTAATATTCTTCCGCAAACGTTTTCTAAACGTTTCGTAGGCCCAGTTTGGCGTAAGCGTTATTCGCGCGGCGACCGTTATCTAGAGAAACTCGACCCTGGTGCTTGACCACTTACTGAGAAGGGAATGGACCCTGGTCATCTTCACAAAATGTCGCTGTGTCGAGTGCCTATAAAACATCACGAGCTGTTACGCTCTTTCATAAACTTAAAATGATTAAACTGAATTATAAGGATAATCATAAAATAATAACTTTGTGTATTCAATATGTGCAATTCGATTTTTTTGGGGGGGTAGAATTAACTGTCCTAAGCAAGTGTTACTGGATGTCAGTTATCGTCATAGCAGCCATCTTGGCATAGGCTAAATCTTAATATAGTTAACTAGTTGGATGCGACGCCATGTTTATCCCAAGCTGGCGGCTGGGTCCTATTGCTTGAAAAAGTGAAAATGGCAACAACTGATATCCAGTCATATAGGCCTAAAAAGAAAATGAACAAGGGCATCGCCGAGCGGCAGCAAGGCATTGTGACAATGCAAACCCGGCCAGGGTTATGTCCTCTCCCCCCCCCCCCCCCCAATAAACACACCACTTTCCACCCTTACAGAACGCATAACATACATAGCCCATAATTTGAAGCGATTCTGTTCAGTATTTCACGAGATACAGCTGCACTTTTACACAAACTTCCTTGCACCATGGTACACCACCACACAAAATTTGAAGCGATTCTGTTCACTAGTTCACGAAATAAAGCTGGGGGGAAATTACATAGCCCAAAGAAGGAAATTTCGGTTTTCAAGGTCAAACTTCAAGGTCAAGGTCAGCACGGTGTTGATTAACGAAAGAAAGCTTCCTTTTCAAGCTGTCTACCCCTCTGCCAATTTTAATCAAAGTCCAAACAGTAGTTTTTAAGATAATCAATACACAGACACACAGACACACAGACACGCACACAGACACACACACACACACACACACACACACACACACACACACACACACACACACACACAAACATCGCAAAACCCCGGCCTCTGGCTGGGTAAATATCGAGCAAAATGGTTTTCCAACATTAAACCATTATTGGCCTACATAATTATAGGCTACTAAATTTGACTGAATTATCTATTGTTTGAGATTGTTCAAGTGAATGTGTTACCTTTCACTTTTTGTGCGTTATAGTTTACAGACCAAATGAATGTAGGTCAAAGTTCATCAAAGTGTTGGGGCCAACTGAACTGATTAAGTTACAGCTGGGGCACTGACCTTCTAGATACCAATACCAGGACAAGATACGTTTGGTTTTAAAGGGGCACCCTGACGGGATGAGGTTTTGTAAGAAACACGTCCAGATCACCAAGAAAACACCCTTTACAGAGATTGCAATATTCACCCCGTAAGCCCCCCCCCCCCTCCCCCATGATAGGTGGAAGCCCGCGGGTGGGGGGGGGGGGGGGGGGGGGGGGGGTCGTGAATTGAAATTATCTCACTTAACAGTGAGTTTTTAAAAATGTCTGACAAACGAAAAGCAAATGGATTCCAATCATGCAGTAGTCCAGATTAAAAAATAAACTATTTTCTTAGTTCACCTCTTTAAAAAAAAACCCACCAAAACACCTTACCTCAAAGAAACAAAAATGGGTAAAAAAACCAAACAATTATTAAAGAATTAATCAACTGAAATATACTAAAATTTCATGTCATTAACTTTTTGCGTTTATGTTTTGACAAATTAATGTGTCTAGTGACCCTTACATTTTTGTGACTAGCTTATTTTGGAGATTCGTCCAAGCAGTTTCTGAACATGTTAGTAACTGGTGCGCCTCTAAGATTAATAGGTAACCCATTCCACGAGTTGGCAACTGGGGTACTGAACAATTTTCTTCTTATCTTAATATTAAACCTGTTGATAATAATCTAAAAACATTTTTTTCTATAAGTATTCCTGAATTGAGGAGAATTAATTCCAAGATGAGTCGACTTGACCATTGACCATTATTCCTTAATTCTTCCTTTGAGTGACAACAGGTTTAGATAATTGTGTAAGTCTACTGTAGTAATCCATATTTTACACCCATTGACCAGTTCAGTTCTCAAAGACTGCTTCTTTCAGATTGATGAAAATAATCCTAGGCTGATCCTAACCCTATCCCTTGTCCCAAAATGGCAGAATGTTGCTTCTCAGTGAACATTTTCACTCGATTTTTCTGCCCTCAGTGTATGCGAGTGTGAAAGAGAGAAAGAGGGGACGGGGGAGAGAGAGAGAGAGAGAGAGAGAGAGAGAGAGAGAGAGAGAGAGAGAGAGAGAGAGAGAGAGAGAGAGAGAGAGAGAGAGAGAGAGAGAGAGAGAGAGAGAGAGAGAGAGAGAGAGAGAGAGAGAGAGAGAGAGAGAGAGAGAGAGAGAGAGAGAGAGAGAGAGAGAGAAAGGAGGGAGAGAGAGAGAGAGAGAGAGAGAGAGAGAACGAACGAACGAACGAACGAACGAAAAAAATTTATTGAGGAAAAAAAAGTAAGCACACAATGGGCTTTTTTACATCTTGCCATCAAACAAACATGCAAGAAAATCAATATATTCAACACAAAAATAATGAAGAAGCATGCAAAAAGTAATCATCGAAGAATTATCCATGAAGAAGAAAAAATAGATACAACAAAACCATCTATCTATCCCCCCCTACCCCCCCCCCCCCTACCCCCTACCCCCTCTCACACACACACAAGGAGAGAGAGAGTGAGAGAGAGGGGGAGAGAGAGGGGGGGAGAGAGAGAGAGAGAGAGAGAGAGAGAGAGAGAGAGAGAGAAGAGAGAGAGAGGGAGAGAGAGAGAAACGCATGAAATAAGGTAAATACAAAACTTGTTAATAATTTAACAGACAGAGAGAGAGAGAGAGAGAGAGAGAGAGAGAGAGAGAGAGAGAGAGAGAGAGAGAGAGAGAGAGAGAGAGAGAGAGAGAGAGAGAGAGAGAGAGAGAGAGAGAGAGAGAGAGAGAGAGATAGGGGGGGGGGGTAATCACGCTTTGTATTCCATTTTACGTCTACTAATAAACATTTATTTATTTAATAATCGGCTATATTTGAAAGGTATGTAAGCTGGCGCAAGCACATGAAAGTGACAGATGCGAGCACACACAATAGGTCCCCAGTCAGTGTAAATTAACAGACAAAATAGACGCACGGGCGAACGTGAACAATAGTGGTTGCCATAGCTGTAACGCTACAAATAGGCTAGTGTATGCACAACGCGTCGGGATGAAGAACAGCTGCATGCTTGCACTTTAACTATAATCCCTTGTTGATGTGGGGACAATGCACCCCTCCCCCTGGCATGCGTCATAGGATGGCTAAGACAAATCTCACACCCTCGTTATTATGCCTGTCTGCTTTATTCTACCATTCACCCTCTATCTCTCACCCCCATCCCACCCGCACGCCATCCTCCCCCTTTTCACTGCCCCTGCACCCACTCGATCCTTCCCCTGCAACTACCTCCACCCCCCACGTCTCTCGTCATCATCCTTCCGTCCCCTCTCTGCGCTCTGTCTGCTCTCCCCAACCCCTACAGTCTTCCTCCTGCCCCCTCCCCTACCCCTGCTCCACTACATCCTTTCATCTTCTCTTTTCTCTTCCTCTCCTTTCGGTCAAAATACACGTTGCTATGTTTCATCCTTTCCGCCATTGCAACCCCGTGTTATATGATGATAATGATATTACTAGCGTATAACTGTTGACATGGGGAAAGAGTTGAAAATAACAACGTGCACTGTGACCACTGCTTACCATCCACTGACTCTCAGCTCCTCGCCTCATTACCTTCATTTCTTCCCCATTACCAATCCTTTTACTTTCTTTGCGCCATCTTGCGATGATAAAATATGCCTAATAGATGCATGTATTGTCATTTGAAGTATTTACAAGCAAATTGTGTTGTTCATACCGATCCCTGATACATTGAAGTGTGTGTGTGTGTGTGTGTGTGTGTGTGTGTGTGTGTGTGTGTGTGTGTGTGTGTGTGTGTGTGTGTGTGTGCGCGCGTGCGTGCGTGTGCGTGCGCGCGTGCGTGCGTGCGTGCGTGCGTGTGTGTGTGGCGCGTGTGCGCGTCGCGTGTGTGCGTCCGTGCGTCGCGTGTGTGTGTGTGTGCATGCGTGCGTGTGCGCGCAAACGCGCGCGGGTGTGTGTCTATGTGTGTGTGTGTGTGTGTGTGTGTGTTTCCATGTACTCGCGCACGTGCGTACATGTGTTTGTTTCTGGTTTATTTTGTTTTGTTGATTTAATTTTATCGATTGTTTTTGCTTTTCATGTAGGCTTACCTGCCAGTTCTGGAACTCATAATTATAATAACGTGAAAATAAAACTACAAGATATCAAACAATGCGGTCCGGAAAATCATAAGCCATCATCTCTCTTCTCTCTTGAGGCATAGTATAGGGCTATGACTCGAATCAGGTCATGTGTCGGCTCCTTTAGAGAGCGTTCCAGGTTCCAGAGTGTCTTCATGAAGTGCAGGATTTTTAAATTGCCAAGAGCCGGCGTCGACGAATTTTTAGAATTTGAGAAGCAACGATTTTCTTACACACACACACACACACTTGTAGTTGTACAATAAAAAGGGCCTATATAAGCATTTGCTATATATTCAAAGGAATGTTGCACTTGTACTAGTCTAGAGGGGTGAAAAAAGAGCAATAAATGTGTGTGCGCTGCCCCATCACTCCGCCGGGGTCGCCGCCTTGCAGGATTTTTGAAATTTCCCAGGAGCACCCATGCGTCTTTGCGGATCTACTTAGCAGCATAATTCGAATGTACAATTGTGTATCTCAACCATGATGAACAAGCACACCCCGACTTTGACATAACAGATCTCCATGAGAGATAACAGATCGTGACTGAAAGGACTTTTATTTCCTTCAACTCGGTCTTTTTATAAAGACAAAGGAAGAAGACAAAAATAAACTTTCCAGCTCGCCACCACGTCTTGCGTAGCGCGTGTACAGGAAAGATGGATAAAAAGCACATGTAGTAAATCACATGATCACAACAAAAGATCACATGACCAAGTGTTTTGTTTGGAATGTAGCCAATGAAAACAGCTTTTACAAATCAAGTGTGCTCCTGGTAAGATTGTCGCGAGGGGAACACAATATGGACGACACAGGACCGAATTTCGAGTAGGTCCTGCACAAAAACCAACGCACAGTGCATCGCGTTTTGTAATGACCAGTAATGAGACCAATGGTTAACGGGTAGACGACATGGCGACCTCTAGCGGTGTTGGAAATGGCAGCAGCGCGAGAGGCGGGCAGATGCAAAGTTTGCTGGGAGAGTTTCGACAGCTGTACGAAGGGAAGTTGAAACTTCTGGATGAAGCAGAAGGAACCGGCGAAGATGTCACAAGGGTATGTAGACTATTTGTTGCTTAATTAATAAGTTCCCTCTTAGCCTAATGGCATTCATACGCTCCTTCAACGCAGAGGAACCAGAACCCTCAAATTCCAATTTGCATAATATGCATTTTAATAGATTGTTTTATTAAAAAGGGGGGCAATGCCGCATTGAATTGAATGCGAATGTTGTGCTAGTGTGTGCGTGTCTACTATGTAGCCACAGTGTTCAGTGAAGTTTGTATGTGTGTGTGTGTGCATCACTGCATGAGTGTGCGCACACTTGCGTGTGTATGTACAGATGTGTGTGTGTGTTCATGTGTACATGCACTGATGCAGAGTGTGGTGTGTGTGCATGGCCATGTCGCAGTCAAAAGTGTAGCTCGTGCAAATCTGCCGCTCGCTACTATGAGAGTGTGTATTTGCGACAACCACAAATTTCACTCTTTCTTTACTTGAACCATTTACCTAACCCTAACCCTAACCCTAACCCTATCCCTAACCCTACAACAAAGTGAAATTTGTGGTTCATGCTCAATGTCGCAAATACACACTCTCATAGTAGCGAGCGGCAGATTTGCACGAGCTACACTTTTGACTGCGACAGGCCATGTGTATGTATGTCTGTGCATATGCATGCACATTGATGCATATAATTTTGTTAACATAGGTCTGAACACATGTTTTCCATCACTCTAATTTGAATAATTTTTCTTGTAATTTGCACAGGCACGTGTACGTTTGCTGCTGTCGTACGTAAAAGATCTGAGCGAACAGAACGATGTGCTCGTGATGACAGTGGAGGACTTGGAACATGAGGCTAACGATCATGCTCATGGCCTGGAGGACAAACTGCAGAAAGCCTCCCTCTCCACCAAGGTGTGTGGGTGTGTGTGTGGGGAGAGAGAGAGAGAGAGAGAGAGAGAGAGCACATGTGAGTGTCTACCATGTGTGTATACTGGCAGTTTGGTCTGGTTTGCATTTTGCTACCCGTGTTGGCTGGCTGGGTCGCACTCATGATTTCGGTACGCGCATGAATGTATTTTTCTGTGTGTTTGTGTGCTGTGCGTGTGCGCGCATGTGTGTGTGTGTGCGTGCATGTGCGTGTGCGCATGCGCACGTGTGAAGTATCAGATTTTTATTTAATATATATATTTCTGAATGTTTTGTGTTTATTACTATTGTTATTGTTGTTGTCTAAAGTTAATTTGTAAGTGCTCTGAGCTCTTTGGAGAAAGAGCGCAACAAATAGCCATTATTATTATTATTATTATTATACATGTGTGTGTGTGTGTGTGTGTGTGTGAGAGAGAGAGAGAGAGAGAGAGAGAGAGAGAGAGAGAGAGAGAGAGAGAGAGAGAGAGAGAGAGAGAGAGTGCACATGTGAGTGTCTACCGTGTGTGTGTGTGTGTGTGTGTGTGTGTGTGTGTGTGTGTGTGTGTGTGTGTGTGTGTGTGTGTGTGTGTGAGAGAGAGAGAGAGAGAGAGAGAGAGAGAGAGAGAGAGAGAGAGTGCACATGTATGTGAGTGTCTACCATGTGTGTGTGTGTGTGTGTGTGTTTGGGGGCATTGTGTGTGTCATGCATAGTGTGGGTATATGTAGTGAGTTTACCAACTTTGTGTGCGTTTGTTTTGTTTTGTTTTTTAAATACACTGAATACAGTATGTGTGTGAGTGTGTGTACATTTGTGTGCATGGCTTGGAAAAGTAAATGCAGAAAGCTTCCCTCTCCATTAACTGAGTAAAATGTGTACACATGTTTATGGAGGGAGAGGTGTGTGTGTGTGTGTGTCACTTTGTGTGTGTTGTCATTGTGTATGTGTAAAACTGTGTAACTGTATGTAACTATGACTTGTCATATGTGCACATGCATAATTTGTGTGTGTCTCTGTGCATGTGCATATGATACACTGTGTGCGTCTTTGTGTCTATGTCAGTATGGGTATTGCGTGTGTATATGTGTGTGTGTGTGTCACTCTGTATGTGTGTATATATCATTGCATGTGTGTCACAGTGTATGTCACGGTCTGTGTGTGTGTGGCATGATGTGTGTGTGTGTGTGTGTGTGTGTGAGACACATACATAATTATGATATGTGACCCAGCACCACTGGACATTAAGTGTCAAAATGACCATTCTGAGAGAATGGCCCAGTTAAAAACTTCAAATCATTCTCTTTCAAATGATATAAGAACCATTCTTCTAACTTTTTTTAATTTTAGAGTTATGAGCATTCAGTAACTATAATTAGCTTTTGGTTTATGAGATATGCCATGTTTCTTTTTATAAAAAAAAATTCATATTTTTTTTTTAAAAACAGTTTGCCAGTTTGGGCTGAAAATTAAGGAAGAGATTTCTGTCAGTAGACAAAGGATTTGTACTCTCTTATGTAGTGTATAGACATAGGCCTACTTGATTGCACAAGCAAAACATTCACAAGCATGCTCAGATTTCTTCACTTTGTTTGTTTGTTTTGTTATGTCATGGGATATGATTACATGGATTCAAATACCAGGATTCAAATTTAAAAGTCGATAAATAAGTGGTTGTATAATCTGATGAAGAGGATTACTCTCATTTACTGACATATGCCTCAGATTACACTGTGACAGCGATAAAAGGGTAAACAGTTCTGTCTTGTTATGGGTGTTTTGTTCAAAGGCTGTCAAAGACTTGTCGGGATTTGTTCTGAAGGTATGCTCTTCTTAATTGTTTGTACATTTATACGGACCCATATGGAAACATTACATGCCTTTGAATTGTGTCCTAGGAATATGATTCAGTGTATGGGACTCTGAGCTCCCAGGGCCCCCCATTTGGGGATCTTTGAAGTACTAAAATTCTAAAGGACCCATCAGTAGGAGGCTTAGGAGGTGGTGTCCTGAACAGGCTCCGCTGAACTCCACCGAAGTGACTCCGCAGCAGTGCAGTGTCTCCTCGGTTGGTTGCCTCCTGACGGCCTAACATAGATTCGCTCCCCTTGGACTGCTGATCTCGGATTCTGCGACTTGAACAAGCCGGGGTGTAGCTGCGAATTGGGATTCGGAATGAGTGGCGTGGGAGCGATGCCAATGTACGACCCAGAAGATGGGACAGCAAAAAAACCCACCAACAACTTCTAAAGGACCCTCTAAAAGAATGTGCAGGGATGCACTAGAAAAATTTGTTTTAGCATTCACAATGCACTGGGACCCTCTATCCCGCCTCTAGGACTCTATTCTGTAAGTGAAGGAGTCCCTGGGACCCCTTGTTTTGGGGGACGATTGGGAGCCCTGGGGACTTTTTGGAAGTTTTTTGTTGTAACTTTATGATGACAGTTTTGAAATGAGTAGTGCTACAGTAAGAATACACATTGGTTACTTTGTACAGTGCACTTTAAGTTACAAGTATATATGTGGTTAGTCTAACTCTAATAGATCTCTCTCTCTCTCTCTCTCTCTCTCTCTCTCTCTCTCTCTCTCTCTCTCTCTCTCTCTCTCTCTCTCTCTCTCTCTCTCTCTCTCTCTCTCTCTCTCACGTGGGTGCATGTGCTTGCTCTGTGGTACACACACGTTATGGACACACACAACAACACAAACATATTTATGCATGTGTGCACAGTACACACAAACACACAAACACACAAGTGCATACACCATGCAAACACACACACACACACACACACACACACACACACACACACACACACACACACACACACACACACTGACCAATACACATGCATGTGTACATGCATACATACAGTGACATATACATTCAAGAAGAAAAAAAAGCGTTTTTGTGTATGCGTCTGTGTTCAAAGTGCGTTCATGTATTTGTCTATGTATGTCCTGACATGTGTGTGTCTACTTTTTTTTTATGTGTTATAGAGTGAGAGAGATAGACACAGAGAGAGAAAGAGAAGGACAGAGACAGAGATAGACACAGAGAGAGAAAGAGAAGGACAGAGACCATTTGGGTAAATTAACTCTACTCACATTCACTGCCAATAATATCGCTCACAGTCACACCACATTTACCCTTATAAACACCAAAAGAAAAGGCGTATTTCATCAGATCATCATATCCCTATTGACCGTGAATGCTTCTTTGTAACCGCCGGGCTAGTGCTCGCCTCATTTCTTTACAGTAAACTCGGTTGTACAGGAATTGAAAAAAAAGGATCTTTACAATTAATATGTACTCAGTGGCAAGGGGTTATATTATCAGAAGCATAAAAAGTTCAGCGTTTGACCCAGCCCCCTACTCAAACGTGCCATAGTCTGTTGAAATAACTGCTCTGCACTCTCCTTTATATCACTTTGATGTTAGTTTGCAGACACACACGGTGTCTGTGAATGATGTGCTTCCTCTGTGAGTTTTGCCTGCGGATGGATTTTAGTTGTGGTTTACTGTAATAATATTGTCAAGTTGTTCTTTTTTTGTTTGTGGCTCAAGCCACAAACCTATAACTCACTTTGTCGGTCTGTCGGTCCAAAATTGTCGCACATGACAAAATGTTTTCACTTCAAATCGAGGCTACACTATATTCTGAATCCCGCTCTTTAAAATGATGTATTTTAAAAGCGTACAAAATAATAAACATATGTAATACAGACACTACAACAGACACGACGAGTATGCGGTGCTTCTTTTGATGACGTAAGTAGGATACATACCTTTCCAAAAGATATAAAAAGTTACGAAATGGTGCATTCTGGTTTACAGATTAAAATTATTGAAACATGAGGTAACTCATGATTGGAGTGGTAAAAATAGACCGCGTGCCACAAACTATTGCGATTTCGCGCTTGTTTTTTATACGTCTTTGGAGTCAGAATGTTTTTCGTTACTTTAAATTGGCCTCATTCTCACATAAATTTGTTTTACGTCATCCGACCTGCTTGGAGGCACACATGGGACATTAAAGTGATGTTCTCTTTCTCACTTGAAGTGTTCATTTTTTACAATAATAATATTAAAGAATTTCTGCTATTAAAGAAACAAATATACAGATAATACATGCAGAAAATGAAAGGTTTGATATTGAAGTGAAAACAGATTATAAACAAGAAAGACGGTGAATAAATGTAGTTTTTTCTCTCTTTTAAAGTAACAAATGATTATACCAAGCTTTCATCTTGATTCTTGTTTAGTTGGTTAAGATAATTTTGCATTTAATTTTGTATTCTTTTTCTATTACATTTTCTTAAACGCTATGGACACACACAACAACACAAACATATGCATGCACGTGTGCACAGTACACACAAACACACATGTGCATACACCCTTTTTAAAAATTATTATTCTACATGTCTGTATGTCCTCATTCCTGCTCTCTCTCTCTCTCTCTCAATCTCCTTTTCCCCTCTCTTCTTCTCTCTCTCTTCTTTCTCTCTCTCTCTCTCTCTCTCTCTCTCTCTCTCTCTCTCTCTCTCTCTCT
Source organism: Phymorhynchus buccinoides (assembly GCA_017654935.2). Taxonomy (NCBI): domain Eukaryota; kingdom Metazoa; phylum Mollusca; class Gastropoda; order Neogastropoda; family Raphitomidae; genus Phymorhynchus; species Phymorhynchus buccinoides. Next base: position 11,897,905 of record CM065699.1, read on the forward strand.
CTCTCTCTCTCTCTCTCTCTCCTCTCCCTCTCCCTCTCTCTCTCTCTCTCTATCTCTCCTC
>CM065699.1:11907965-12001583 GCA_017654935.2 Phymorhynchus buccinoides
TCATTAGTCCCTCTTTTACTCCCCCTCCCTCACCCTCTTCACCTTACCTGCCCATGTCATTAGTCCCTCTTTTACTCCCCCTCCCTCACCCTCTTCACCTTACCTGCCCATGTCATTAGTCCCTCTTTTACTCCCCCTCCCTCACCCTCTTCACCTTACCTGCCCATGTCATTAGTCCCTCTTTTACTCCCCCTCCCTCACCCTCTTCACCTTACCTGCCCATGTCATTAGTCCCTCTTTTACTCCCCCTCCCTCACCCTCTTCACCTTACCTGCCCATGTCATTAGTCCCTCTTTTACTCCCCCTCCCTCACCCTCTTCACCTTACCTGCCCATTTCATTAGTCCCTCTTTTACTCCCCCCCCCCCCCCTCACCCTCTTCACCTTACCTGCCCATGTCATTAGTCCCTCTTTTACTCCCCCCCCCTCACCCTCTTCACCTTACCTGCCCATGTCATTAGTCCCTCTTTTACTCCCCCTCCCTCACCCTCTTCACCTTACCTGCCCATTTCATTAGTCCCTCTTTTACTCCCCCCCCCCCTCACCCTCTTCACCTTACCTGCCCATTTCATTAGTCCCTCTTTTACTCCCCCCCCCCCCCTCACCCTCTTCACCTTACCTGCCCATGTCATTAGTCCCTCTTTTACTCCCCCCCCCTCACCCTCTTCACCTTACCTGCCCATTTCATTAGTCCCTCTTTTACTCCCCCCCCCCTCACCCTCTTCACCTTACCTGCCCATGTCATTAGTCCCTCTTTTACTCCCCCCCCCTCACCCTCTTCACCTTACCTGCCCATTTCATCTTAACCGTCGTCATTGTCTTTAAATTTAATTTTGGCCATGCATTATACTACAGGCAAATGTGTGGTGCGTTAGCATCGTAAGATCCAACGCTCTTCCTTAAGACCCACTGACCCACCACGATTAAGTCTCTTGTGGGTTTTTTTTGGGTAGCTGTGACCCACATACAAATTCCCCCAACTTAAATTGAGGCTGCTCTTTAAAATGATGTTTCGTTTTGAATTTGGGGGCATTTGTATGGGTGTCAAACCTGGTCAAAGCAAGATTTCTCACCAGCTATAAGAGGGAAAACCCGTGTGTATGTGTGTGTGTGTGTGTGTGTGTGTGTGTGTGTGTGTGTGTGTGTGTGTGTGTGTGTGTGTGCTTGTATTTAACATTTTTGACGTTCATTTGTTTCTATTGATGGTTTATTAATTTATTAATAACTTATTTATTATTGTAAGCGCTTAGGGCTTATTTAAGATTAAGCGCTAGAAATGCCCATTATTATTATTATTATTATTTTGACACGTGATCTGGTGGGTCTTTAAAACCTTTCAGAAACGTTCCTTCAATAGTGGTTCATACACGAAACGGGAACAAGACAGTACTAATAGTAAAGATCAGGGGATAGTTTCACAAGGGCTAACGTTACGTAGCGTGAGCGCAAATCGGCAAAAACGGTACTAAGAAACACCTCTTTCGCCGATGTTTGCCAAAAACGTTTTGTGACTACTCCGATACTGACTCGTGGCGAACTACCACGTGACTAGCATGGAGTGAATACATTTCTTGTTGTCGATTGGTCCATTACAGTTTATTTAAAATAATATCATATTTTGACCAATCAGACAAGAGCTTGTAATATTCTTCCGCAAACGCTTTCTAAAGTGTTTCTTAGGCCCCGTTTGGCGTAAGCGTTATTCGCTCGGCGACCGTTATCTAGAGAAACTCGCCCCAGTCTACTGCTCTTGCATGGCGTCTTCAGATTAAACAGTTTGTTGTCATGTTTTCGTTATTTGGATACGATTGCCATCCCCTCCCTCCCCTCCCCGGAGAAACAAAGTTCGTATGCTTAAATGGTCCAAAATTCGTGCCGAGACTTCAGTGTGGTTGATTTGTACTTACGCTGTTGAATACTCTGTTCTCTCAGTTCTCTATCTCTCTGACATATTTTTGGGTGATGAATGTGTTGCGTGTTACTGTTAGTGTAAGCCTCAGAGCCTGCGCGCGCACGCACAGACATGCGCACGCACGCATGCACATACCTTATTATTGTGCTGTGCTCTAATGGCTTATGATGTGCGCACGAGAGAAGGTGGGGGGGAAGAATGTGTATGTCGGGTGGGAAGAACACGAGAGAGAAAAGTTTGAAAGAAGTGTACCCAGTTAAAAATGTCCGTGAACAAGTTAGAAAACTCTCTCTCTCTCTCTCTCTCTCTCTCTCTCTCTCTCTCTCTCCCCCTCCCCTCTCACTCTCTCTGCCGCTAAGACAAGTTTATACGACTTGCTGTAGGCCTAACTTTATCCGGGGAAAAAGGCGGGACACATTTTGGACACGTGATCAAAATGGCTTGCGTTCAGCGAGGCCATGTAAATACCGATGTGATAAGTTTGACACCACCAGTGGGTTATTGGTTGGCTAATGGCCATTTGAACGGTTCACGTTCGTGCTCATTAGTGTCTGTATTTCGTCGGCTTTTTACGAATCTTGCCAGTTGCCTGCCACCCAGTGGAGCAGTCAGATATGTGCAGAGCAGGATCTAAAAGTGGTGATTTAGGTTGTGGACTAAAGTTTCTTCTTCTTCTCTTAAACAAAACAAAGCCAAACCATATAATTATTTTATTTTAGCTCTTTGGTGAATATTGAGCTTACAGCTCGCTCTCTCTCTCTCTCTCTCTCTCTCTCTCTCTCTCTCCCTCTCTCTCTCTCTCTCTCTCTCTCTCTCTCTCTCTCTCTCTCTCTCTCTCTCTCTCTCTCTCTCTCAGTCCCCATCTCTCTCTCTCTCCCCTCTCTCTCTCCCTCCCCCACACCCCACTCTCTCTCTCTCTCTCTCTCTCTCTCTCTTGCTCTCTCTCTCTCTCTCTCCTCTTTCTCTCTCTCTTCTCTCCTCTCTCTCTCTCTCTCTCTCTTCTCTCCTCTCTCTCTCTCTCTCTCTCTCTCTCTCTCTCTCGTCTCTCTCTCTCTCTCTCTCTCTCTCTCTCTCTCTCTCTCTCAAAAAGCTTACGCTTATCAATTAACCCAGTAAGCAATTCGTATTCATATTCTCTCTCTCTCTCTTCAGGCATGGGATTTTTCAGACTTTAGGCTGGTTTCAGCATTTGTGATGGCCTAAGACTAAGAGGACATTTTTAGATAAACATGAAACTGAATCGAATGAATGCTAAATGAAGTAAATATACCAGAACTTTCTATTCCTATTGCTGTTTTTAAAGCTTGGATTAAGAAATGAGCTTTAGCTTCAGCTTTTTAGGGGGTTACAATTCCATAATCTCATGCTCCCTCTCTCCTCCCCCACCCTTCATGAAAATGATGATGTGGAGAACCTAGAGTACTTGGGTGGAAGTCAGCTTTAACATTTTCCTACGCTTGCTTTATTTTTTCGTTGTCTCATCTTCGTGTGTGAGCGCGTGTGTGTATGTGCGCGCGCGCGGTGTTTGTAAAATTTTAACCAGCAGTCAACTAACAATAGTTCTATACAAGTGTGTCGCCGAGCGGCAGACTTGCCGTTTGCCAGTTACGCTCCCTACCTCACCTCACCCTACACGTTAGCCACCAGTCTATATACCTGCCAAATTTGAAGCCTGCAACTGCAAAAATATGAAAAATGTGGCTAAAATATTCAATGTGACATATCCAAGGCCTACGTCCTCGACCTTGACCTTGATTGGTCCTCAATATTCGGAGTTACCATAAGCCACTGCACCTATGTACCAAGTTTGAACATTGCAGCCGATAATAGATCGGGCAAACGGCAATAACGTGCTGCTCCTTGAATGACTGACTGAATGAAGCAGCATTGTGCACGAGCTCACAAGAACAATGTTGATGTCCTTAGTGCAACGACTTGAAAAGACAATCCACTGCAATTGAAAGGGTACAGAGGCGAGCAACTAAACTCATAAAATTAATTTTAAAAATTAGAATATGGGGAAAGACTTTGTAAGTTGATCTTACCATCCTTTCAAAAACAGAAGATTAAGGGGAGATTTGATAAATGTGTATAAAAAAATTTCATAACCCTGACAAAACTAACAAATGTTTGTTTCAATTATCTAATGATTTGAGAACCCGTAACAGCGAACTAAAAATACTAACCCAATACAGCAGAACTAACATAAGGAAAAACTTCTTTTCTAACAGTCACTCAGTACTGGAACAATCTCCCAGCACAAACTAAACTTGCTTCTAACCATTTCAAAAACCACCTGGATAGTGATCCCAAAATTGCTGTATTGAAATTCAATTATGATTGATGCACCAATGATTGCTCAAAAAGCGTCACAGTTATGCCAATCAAATTGCAAAACAAAATCATAAAACAAACAAAAGAAAGGGCACATCAAGAGGCCGCGAGGCCTGGCTGCCCTAAAAGCCTGACCTGACTGCCACTTTGACTTGAGTCCTCTTGCCACATTCGACAATCCAAGCAAGAGAAGAACTACGACCTTACAATTAGAAGCAGTGTGCCAGCATTTACACAATCCCTCTAATTTCTGTCAACGCCCGTCCTGCAAATGAAAATAGCAGTATACTTCTAGGTCATCGGGAACCTGTCATTTCAATTATACGGTTGGGTTTTGTTCGTGGGCTTTGTAGAAGTCGTTTTTCGTGTGAAGGCACGTTTTAGTGTTTGGTGACTGCCAGACGACGCTGCTTTGTTTGTATTCTTGAATTAAAGACTAAAAGTAAAACTCTTCGAAAGGAGAAAAGCTAACGCTGAGTAGATTGGCGTTAACATCCCAATAAAAAGAACAGGAACACAAACATCTGCATGTTTGGGGAATAACCCCTTCTCAAAGTTCTCTGCCCATTGAGCAAGATGTCTTTTAGTTTTACATGCTAATAAAAAAAAATAGCGGTTCACGCTTGTTGTACACACAGGGCACGGTACTGACTTCTTGTGTTGATTATAATTAATTTTTCAATCAGGGCCGGACCAAGTGATTTTGTAATTCCAGGGAGGTGCATAGGTTCCGGGTTAAGGGTCTGTGCCCTTTTAGGGGCCCTGGGGGCTAATCCCCCAGAAAATGTTGCAATTTAGTTATTATTAAACAAAAATCGAGCCATTTTCTTACTTTGCACCCTTGTATAAGATTAGATATGTGCTTGGGGAAGAGAGGGGGGGGGGGGTCTGGAAAACCATGACCCCCCCCCCCCCCCCCCCCCCCCCCCCCCCCCCCCCCCCTAGATCAGGCCCTGTGAATGGCTCTGAAAAAAGCCGTTACATTGCACACTAGAATGCTGGGCAAAACGTTGTATAAACTGAATAGAAAGGTTTTAAGTTTATCTCGCTTTTTTTTATAATGTAATTAATTAGTTATAAAACAGGAAAAAAAATGTTCGCTGCATCGAACTTCGGCTTACAGTTTGTGTTCCAGGAATTGAATACAAAGAAATGTTTGATAGTGAACTTGAATGAGTATGAGCAAAATGGATGGAGAACGAAGGGGTACTTATAGTGAGGTAAACGTTGGGTTTTAAACGAAGGGAAGGGTTAATTCGAGTACCCAAATAGATGCCACTGGGTGGGTTTAAAGGCCGATAATAAGGTGCAGCGGATCAAGCGGATAAAATGGTGGGCATGAAGATCCAATGGACAGATGATAATTGAAGCTTTGTAGTTGACCTTTTGCAGAACAGGGCGTTGTTTGTATTTACAAACATCGATGCACCGATTGCTTCTTCTTCTTCTTCTTCCAGTTAATCAGCCAACTTCATCAGGTTGAAGATATTTGCTGATATATTGAAGAGAAAAAAAAGGTCACCACGCAGCGCCGACACAGTAGAAAACAAATAATAGATAGATAAATAGAAGTAAATAAAGAAATAATAATTTATAACTATATATATTTTTTAAAGAAAAAAAAAAGGGGGCGGGGGTATGTTGTGTGTGTGTGTGTGGGGAGGGGGGATCAGCTTCACAAATATAATTCACAGGAGCTAGCTTGTATAGTAGCCATAGCCATTCTACAGTCATTGGCGAACGTTGAATTATTTTCATCATTTAAATGGACATGGAGGAGCAGAAATTGTGGGTTGTTAGAAAGCAGCTTGCATTCTTTAACTTGGAGCTTCCGTTGGTGTAAAAATGCCAGAGAAAAAAAATCGGTAATTCTCATCTCCCATGAATGTAATGTTTGTGTTTCGTTTTGCCTTTAAAGGTGGACCCTGACGGATGAGTTTTTGCAAGAAACACGTCGAGATCACCAGAAAGACAGCCTTTTCAAGGATCGGAACATTCACTATGCTCTGGTTTCCTAGAAATCAAACCGTCAAAACGGAGATTCCTCCTTGGCGGAGATGCTGGAGAGAGAAGCCATTTAGGATGGGATGGGTGGGAGACACTCATTGTGGTTGAAGCTTTTTATATTTTGTAGTGCAGTAAAAAACCCAAAAAAACTCAGGCGCCATTAGAAAAGAGAAGACACATGCCTTCTCTTTCACTGAAAGAATTTGACTTCCAGCACCTCCGCCAAGAAGGAATCGCCGATTTGACGGTTTGATTTGTAGGAAACCAGAGCAAAGTGAGTGTTGCGATCTCTGTAAAGGGTGTTTTCCTGGTGATCTTGACTTGTTTCTTACAAAAACTCGTCCGTCAGGGTGCCCCTTTAAAGAGCACAAGACAAGAAAACAAAGACGATCATTCTAAAACATCAACGTCAATAAGAACACAAACAAATAAACAAACAAAACGAGCAAACCAACAAAAACCATTTGAAAGCAGGTCAGTATTTCCCTTTCCCTGGCCTTGTCTGTCGAGGATATTCCTCAAGGAACAAACAGAACCCCTTTGCTTCACTTCAACCCGACAAGTCCTTTATGAGCGTTCAGCGCCCCCAGGCTCTTCAAAGGCTTCATACTAAATAAGTCTCTGGTATTGCGATCCGTCCGCCCACTGATCCCAGGCGTTAATCCCGCTAATCAGGCGCAATGAACACCTCTCATAAACCACGCTGCCGTGAGATCCTTCAGTTTCGGGTGGGGGGTGAGTGGGGGTGGAGAGGGGAGGGTAGCTTCTCGGGTCAACAGTGCGCAGCCAACCACCTGCTCTTGTACTTGTAGGGCTTATTATTATTTTTATTTTTTATTTTTTAACAGAAACCTGTTATAGCTTGCTGTTGCTTTTTTTTGTCTCTTCCTCGCAAGTGTGTGTGTGTGTGTGTGGTGTGTGTGTGTGTATGTATATGTGTGTGTGTGTGTGTATGTTCCATACACAAGGGTTTATTTTTGTTTGTGTATAGATGGAAGTGTATGTCACCATCGCCCTCTGTACTACAACTATACTACAGTCTAGACGGCCATAATGTGAACCCCACCCCGATATGTTTGCTCTCTCTCTCTCTCTCTCTCTCTCTGGGTCTCTCTCCTCTCCTAAATGATCTCTCTCTCTCTCTCTCTCTCTCTCTCTCTCTCTCTCTCAAGAAAAAAAGTTCTCTCTCTCTCTCTCTCTCTCTCTCTCTCTCCTTCTCTCTCTCTCTCTCTGAAGATCTCTCTCTGAGAAAGATCTCTGGACTCTCTCTTTCTCTCTCTCTCTCTCTCTCTCTCTCTCTCTCTCTCTCTATGTTAGAGTATGGAAATCTCTCTCTCTCTCTCTCTCTCTCTCTCTCTCTCTCTCTCTGCGGATCTCTCTCTCTCTCTCTCTGATATCTCTCTCTCTCTCTCTCTCTCTCTCTCTCTCTCTCTCTCTCTCTCTCTCTCTCTCTCTCTCTCTAGACAAGTTTTTCTCTATACAGATTTAAAGGAATAAAACACAGATCCTTCTCTCTCTCTCTCTCTCTCTCTAGTGTGGTGTGTGGTGGTGTGTGTGTGTGTGTGTGTTCCATACACAAGGGTTTATTTTTGTTTGTGTATAGATGGAAGTGTATGTCACCATCGCCCTCTGTACTACAACTATACTTCTCTCTCTCTCTCTCTCTTCTCTCCTCTCTCTCTCTCTCTCTCTCTCTCTCCTCTCTCTCTCTCTCTCTCTCTCTCTCTCTCACACAACTCACACTCACACTCTCTCTCTCTCTCTCTCTCTCTCTCACTCTCTCTCTCACTCTCTCTCATCTTGCATAATTTTTCTAATTTTTTAGTTCCCCATCGAAGCTTCAGAAAGTATTGTTTTTGTTTCATCCATGTCTGTGCGTGCGTCCGTCCATATGGCCGCGTTTTTCTTGAAAACCGTTCAGTCTATTTCAATCACTTTTAGTGTGCAAGTTTTAGAGGATATTACCTATCGACTGAATTGCTTTAGTTTTATTTCAAGGTCAAGGTCATGCTGATTAAGCGGTTCAAACCCCAAAACACTTAATTGCTAATATCTCGCGACGTTTTGCACATATTTCAATGCGTTTTTTTCACAATGTTTTCTGATAAAAGGGCTATAGCATTATAATAAATAATTTTGTCTGTGCGTTCGTGTGCATGTGCGCTTGCGTGCGAATCACAGGGTTCGAACCCCAAGGCTGTGTCTCAAGAACTGCTGCATGGAATCGCTTCAAATTAGTGCGGTGGTGCATCACGGTACACAAAAGGTCCCATACAACAATAATAACCATGCTGACTTTGACCTTGAAGTTTAACATTGAAACGTACATTTCTTGTGGCCATATCTTTCACATCGTTGGACTTACATTGTTCAAATTTGGTGTGCAGATGCATTGGCTTATGTTAATTCTGAATATTAAGTACAAGAAAGGTCAAGGTTACAAGGGTTACTTATAGTCTGCTGTAACCGGTCATTTACAACCACACCTTTTTGAGACATTTAGAAGCTTAATGGGGATTCAAAATGAGTATCCATCAAGGTCAAGGTCAGTAGCGAGGGAACTTTGCCACCACTCGGTGACACACTTGTTAATTCTACTTTTGTTTGCTAATGTTTTTGCTGTGGGCATAATTTAGAATACTGTGATGCACTTTTTTTTAAAACAATGTTTACAGTATAAAAACCACTTTGCATAGTAGTCAGTTGTGGCAAGCTGTATGTTGTAATTATTTTGAGTGTGTGTCTGTCGTTCAACCACAACGGAGCATGACAGAACTGTATGCTGATTTACTTTTAGCTTTTCAAGTTTTCCTCCTGTCAGTGAAAATTAAAAAACCCATTAAGTCTGTTTAAAACTCTCTCTCTCTCTCTCTCTCTCTCTCTCTCTCTCTCTCTCTCTCTCTCTCTCTCTCTCTCTCTCTCTCTCTCTCTCTCTCTCTCTCTCTCTCTCTCTCTCTCTCTCTCTCTCTCTCTCTCTCTCTCTCTCTCTCTCTCTCTCTCTCTCTCTCTCTCTCTCTCTCTCTCTCTCTCTCTCTCTCTCTCTCTCTCTCTCTCTCTCTCTCTCTCTCTCTTTCTTTAACTCTCTCCCTCTTTGTGTGTGTGTGTGTTTGTCTGAGAAAGGGAGAGAGAGAGAGAGTTGAAGAGTGCATATTATTTGTACGTTTACTCTCTGCGAGTTGTATGTCTTTATGTGCATACTCTGCCCCCCCCCCCCCCCCCATCCCCGTCTCTTCTCTCTCTCTCTCTCTCTCTCTCTCTCTCTCTCTCTCTCTCTCTCTCTCTCTCTCTCTCTCTCTCTCTCTCTCTCTCTCTCTATCACACACACACACACACACACACACACACACACACACACACACACACACACACACACACACACACACATACCGCACGCACACACGCACACGCACACGCACACACGCACACACACACACACACTCTTAGCTTGAACCATGTTTGAGGCAGTTATTGTAATGTAAGGACCAAGGTTAGCTGTCAAGATTGCTACCATATCAAGAGAGAGACACAGACAGACAGTGTATGCGAACAGTTTACTGTCTCTGAGTGTGGTTGTTGCTTATGCTTTGCTAGGCGAATTGGTGCCGAAAATAACTTTGGTGACTGAATGGAGTTAATGACAGAGAGCTACTTTCCCTTACTTCACTATTATTCTCTCTCCTTGACTCACTATTTCTATTTTAGTTTACTTAGACTTATATGGTCAGTCTAGCTGTTTCAAGTACTTATAGCTGGAACCATGCTAAGTTATGTAAGGACCTAATGTGTGTCGCTGGCAGAGAGGATAAAGTTCTATGAGAGCTGGTCAAGCGATAAAGGACTGTGTTGTGTACACTGTACATTTACTTAGACCTGGGTCACTGGAATGGGTCACAGCTCTCTGTCACTTTACAGTCTGTATGTGTGTCTGTGACACTCTATGTCTGCCTCTGTCACTTTACAGTCTGTATGTGTGTCTGTGACACTCTATGTCTGTCCGTCTGCCTCTGTCACTTTACAGTCTGTATGTGTGTCTGTGACACTCTATGTCTGCCTCTGTCACTTTACAGTCTGTATGTGTGTCTGTGACACTCTATGTCTGTCCGTCTGTCTCTGTCACTTTACAGTCTGTATGTGTGTCTGTGACACTCTATGTCTGTCCGTCTGCTCTCTGTCTGTAGGTGTGTCTGTGACACTCTACAGTCTGTATGTGTGTCTGTGACACTCTATGTCTGTCTGCCTCTGTCACTTTACAGTCTGTATGTGTGTCTGTGACACTCTATGTCTGCCTCTGTCACTTTACAGTCTGTATGTGTGTCTGTGACACTCTATGTCTGTACGTCTGTCTCTGTCACTCTGTCTGTATGTGTGTCTGTGACACTCTATGTCTGTCCGTCTGCCTCTGTCACTTTACAGTCTGTATGTGTGTCTGTGACACTCTATGTCTGTCTCTGTCACTCTGTCTGTATGTGTGTCAGTGACACTCTATGTCTGTATGTCTGTCTCTGTCACTCTGTCTGTATGTGTGTCAGTGACACTCTATGTCTGTATGTCTGTCTCTGTCACTCTGTCTGTATGTGTGTCAGTGACACTCTATGTCTGTACGTCTGTCTCTGTTACTCTGTCTGTACGTCTGTCTCTGTCACTCTCCGTTTCCATCTCTCTGACCCCGTTAATTAGCTTTATATATTTTCTATTCCCTGCGTATACGGAAACGTATGGATGAGTATTTGGAAGGTTAACCATGTTTCTAGTCTAGTGTTATTTTGAATTTTTGTTTACCTTGACCCTGTTTCTATGGGCCAATGGCCTAAAGGAATTAAAACTTTGTTCAATTCAATTCAATTCTCTAACTCTAATGTGTTTTGTGAACAAAATGTATGCTCAGTCTGAGCCAGTGACAGACCTGTTTACTCTACTCTTTTCGAGTAGCATTCTACTCAATTTGGACCTCTACTACTCTTCAAAATTGAAAATAATGCTGTTTACTACTCATTTTCAGTGAACATTGTTTGATGGTTTAATGAATAAAACTACACATTTTGCACCAAAACTACTCATTTCAGCTATCCAGACTACTCAAGACTTGTGTAGGGGGTAAACAGGTCTGCAGTGATGCACCGAAGATGGAGAAGTGATCGGGCAAATTGTCCTTAACCCTTTCACCGCCAAAGTCGCATTTTAGCACCACAGTGATTTAACACCTATGTCAATAAAAGGCATCAAATTGGGGTCTATTATCCAAAGACCCTTTTGTTTTAGTTTTGGGAAGTAAGGATATACCTTATTTTATATCTGTCACAGAAGAATCCCCAATACTGCAGATGGATTTTGTTCTCTACCCAGGTAAATTTAATGGAAATGTTTGGCTGAAATATGGCTGGCGGTGAAAGGGTTAAACGAGAATTTTACTAATTGTTACGGACTATAATTATAAGGTGATGCTTTTTTCCCCATACTGAGACCCATTGACCTTATAATATGATGAAACTGAAAGTGTAGTAACAATATCTGAATTTGGTGTAACATTTTGGGTGGGTTCCTTATAATAAGATGCACCTTATAGTGAAAACAAATATGGTAAATGGGCAAAATGGCCTGGTTCTTGCAGAATTTGGTACAGGTATTTGGTACTTTATAGTTACAGACGCGTCTGAAATTCGGGTTGCTCCCACTTGGAGAGCGTGTCACAGCCAGAGGCACGCCACCCATGTTTCAAATTTTATTTGCATCACGATTTTTGTGTGACTGATGAGGAGGGTGGGGAGGGGGTAAAGTTTGACCAAATGACAACTTTTTCGTTGCCACTGGGTTTAATGTGTGCTAAGTGCATGGACACATGGGATCTCAGTTTATCGTCCAATCCGAAAGACTCCATGTTCAGACCATAAGGCCTAGTGCAGAGTGAGAGGAAAAATCCCCTGTACCCAGGTTCGAACTCGGGTTTATTGTATACGAGGCGAATGCGTTACCTCTGTGTCACTCTACACTCTAAAGGGGCAGCCACACACACACGAATCGTATCTGAATGCGATGCGATTTTGATGATGTGAGTCATGAATCACATGAAATACTTCCGTCTAAAAATAATTCTGCCATTTTCGCTCACTATACTCAAGTAGACCCAATACATGAATTTCATGTGATTCATGACTCACATCGTCAAAATCGCATCTCATTCAGATACGATTCGTATGTGTGTGGCTGGCCCTCAATAGGACAAAGCCTGACTGTTCAGTTTTAATCGGACCACATCCTGACAGGGGGGAACACAACATGACATTTTCAGTGTTTTTAGGAGTACATGTATTATGTCCGATGACCAGGGCCTATATTCACGTTGAGATAGCATGAGACTTAGCATGATGCTAACTTAGAAGCTCTTCCAATGTCCTGTAGGATTTAATAGGACTTTTGGAAGAGCTTCTAAGTTAGCATCATGCTAAGTCTCATGCTATCTCAACGTGAATACAGGCCCAGGTCCTCTGAACCGGAACATCACTGCTCTCCATCTCTTTTCGTTTTATGTATTCATTCCCAAATTCCTAATGTACTATTTTTTCAAGTTAGAGAATACTGGGTGGTTTGTGTGTGTGTGTGTGTGTGTGGTGTGTGTGTGTGTGTGTGTGTGTGTGTGTGTGTGTGTGTGTGTGTGTGTGTGTGTGTGTGTGTGTGTGTGTGTGTGTGTGTGTGTGTGTGTGTGTGTAAAGAAAGGTGTAAAGGCAGTTGACAAATTATCTGTACTGGTATATGTATACCTTCAAAAATCAGCAAAAAAAGGTCTTACTAGGGTCGTAATACGGAGGTGGATCATGTCACACTCAGTAGTCCGGATATGAAGGGGACAAAATGTTGGGTCACATCTTAGAGGGAGTCTTAACAGGGAAGGTCTTTATACTGTTAGGGGGGTTCCACTGTATCTAGCACTTAGGTTGAACTCCACAGTGTATAAGAACCTAACAATAAAGATTGTGGAGACAAAAGTTGAAAAGGTGAGAGAGAGAGGGAGGAAGAGAGAGAGGGGGAGGAAGAGAGAGAGAGGGTGAGGAGGAAGAGAGAGAGAGAGGGAGAGAGAGAGAGAAGGAGGTGGGTGGGTGAGGAGGTTAAATTTATTGGAACTGGTCAAGCCATAAATAATGTTATGAACACTGTACATTTACACAGACCCTGGTAAGCGACATTGATAAATGGACTTATGTTTCATTGTGTGTGTGTGTGTGTGAGTGAGCGTGCGTGCGTGCACACACACCTGTCTATAATTCTCTGTGACTCTTTCTTTTTCCTTGCCTCTCTGTCTGCCATTCCCTAGTTCTCCCTCTCTTCCTCCTTGTTTCACTTTGTTCATTCTATGTCCATCTCGTCCGAACACTGTCTATCTATTTCTTTTTCTTCTTTTTGGTTTCTCCTCGAAAAGACAAATGACAAGTTGTTGATGTTTCAAAACTTAAACAACATTGAAACATGCTTGCTTTCTTCAAGACAGTAAATTGCCTCAATGAAATAGAAACGGAAAAAAGTAGATACTTGTACCAACTATCTTTAAAAGTAATCCTTTTTAAAAAGCAAAAAATAAAACAAAAACAGTATGTAAAACCGACTTTTGTTATCAGGTTTATTGCATTTATAGATGCTTTGTTTGATTTTGAAAATTTCAAATGTACTTTCTTTTCCCTTTGCTTCTTTTACTTTCTTTCTTTCTTTCTTTCTCTGATCATAATTCAGGTAAAATCATTCAATTTGCCTTGTGCGTTTATTTAATTCTTTCAGCTTATGGTTAAGAATGACAGTTTTTAGTTATCCCTTGCTTTCTTGTTTATTTCCCTTGATAATCTTGGCAACTGGTTTAATAGTACGTATTCAATTAATTCATGTAAAGCATGACAGTACTTATGTGTTGTATTTGCCAGCTGCCGTATCTACAGTACATGTACAATGGTAAAAGTAGGCACAATATAAACTTCTAGCTTGTTGATGCCATTATTCTTTCTTTGGATACAAATGTTATATGTGTTGTTGGTGAATGAAAAACTATTTAAACCAAAAAAGAAACGGAAAAAAATGAACACTAACAATCTTAAAAAGAAAGATCAAAGAATGCGTTATTACATAGCGATGTAAAGAAAGCGGTTGGTTCGTTACAAAAATGTAAAAAAAAATTGTCCTGTAGTTTAAAACCAATGGCAATATCCAAAATGGAATGGCTAGTTAGTTATTTTTGGGGTAAGTTTCAACCTTCCACAACATTTCAAGAAGCCTCTTCACACCTGTAAACGTAAGTGGTGACAAACATACCACACATATTTATTTCTCTTGTATTTTGCTATTTATTAACACACATACACACATGCTCGCACACATGCACGGATGTACATAAGCACAGAGAGTCACACACACACACACACACACACACACACACACACACACACACACACACACACACACACACACACAGGCATGAAACTGAACAAAGATGCCTGTGTGCATGCACTCATACACATATGCACATGCACAGGCATATGCACAAACGTCTGCATGTGTGCACACACACACACCACAGAGATAGACCCTTTTCTCTCTCTGTGCACACACACACACACACACACACACACACACACACGCACACACACACGCACACGCACACGCACACACGCACACACACACACATTTCCCCCTCCCACCCCATTCAACCACATTCTCAACACTTATGCAAGCACGCACATATGCTCATATGCACGCAAACACCTCTGGCATAGTTAAAAGTCAGAGTGGCACACACACACACACACACACACACACACACACACACACACACACACACACACACACACACACACACACACAGGCATTCTTGTTTGTACTTGCATTTCCATTCTCATATGCATTAGCGTGTATAGTGTTCAGATATATCATACTTCCACACGCATAACTGAACTTAACATGGAAAGAAAATCCCCGACTTTCTCAGATACGCACCGGTGCGTTCACTGACAATTGCGTTGATGCATACACTGACTTTATAATTAACACAGATTCAAGCAGAAGAACCCACGGTGAATGTGAATGGACAAAGATGGGAAAAAAAGAAGAAGAAGAAAAGGTGCAAGAGAAAAATGTTACAAGAGTGGGATTAAGGGATTTACTTTAGAGGTTTTGCTGAGTTGAAGTGGAAGGCGTACAGAATGAAACGCTCTTCAATGAGTTGAGAAGAAGCAGAACTGGGGGTGTGGGTGGTTAAGACGTTGGGATTGACTTTGAGGATGCAAGGGGGGTGAAGTGAGTTTCAATGGCTTGAACTGTATGAACTCCCCCCCCCCCCCCCCCCCCCACACACACACACACTCCCGACTCTCTCCCCTTTGTCCATCATTTGTTTTTGTATTTGTACTCCCAGTTTCTGTACGCTCGTTTTTGTCTGTCTTTAAAGGGAAAACAACCGATCCCAGGGATCGGGTATTTCTCGCCAGAAAAGCTCTGCCTCGCGGTGGCTCGCACAACAGGGAACAAAGAAGGGCGAACCGTCTCTCTCGCCAGCTGTGATTCAAATGCGGCGCGTGCTCAGCGCCTCCCCTCTTTTATAGTCCGGCCGTGCCTTTAAGCACTTTTACTTGCAAAAGTAGAAAAACATTTTACCAACATTTTCTAAATGATGAAAGTTTTGTCCAAGGAGTGTATCTGAATGTTCCACGGGGTTGGAAGATTTAACCCTTTCACCGCCAATGTCGCATTTATGCACCACAATGGTTTAACACCCATGTCACTGAAAGGCATCAAATCAGGGCCTGTTATCCGAAGACCCTATTTTCTTGATTTGGGGAGGTAAGGATAGGCCTAATGTTATACATGTCACAGAGGAATTCCCAAAGTTCTAGATCCATTTTTTTCTCTACCCAGTGTAGTGTCATGGTATTTTTTGGGCCGAAAAATGGCTGGCGTTGAAAGGGTTAAAACAAATATCAACACTGATTACCATATTTTTCAGACTATAAGGTGATACTTTTTTTTCCGAGACTGAGACCCCTGCACCTTATACAATGTGATGATATTAACATAGTATTGTGATCAATGCATGGAATATGAAATTGCGCAATACTATATATTATGCTTGTTGTGGCTAAAACAATGACAAATAGGATTTTGTAGTAGCAAGAGATGTCATGTATGTATGATTTACTGTAGTGTGCTGTTTCACTGATGTCACACCGCAGCAGAAATGCACCAACATGATGCTGTAAGCTTGTGTTTGTATGACAGCTATGCACCAGATATAATGTTTGTATATGTACGTGTGTTTGTGGGGGGAAAGGGAAAAAGTTTAATATAAAAAAAAGGGAAAAAAAAGTTTTTTAAAAAAAGTAAGAAAGTATAATAGCAAAGTCTGATTATTTTTTGGTTAATTTGGGGGGCGCGCCTTATAATCAGGTGTGCCTTATAGTCCGAAAAATATGGTAATAGGATTGTTTAAAAAAAAGAAAAGGTGGATAGCTAGGATATTGTGCATAATATTTTGTGAGTAAATTGAGATCGGTATCCAGGCTGAATAGCGATTCTCAAAACAGCGACTTACAGGATTACCTTAAAGTTAAACCGTAATAAAAGTACAGTGGAACCTCTCTTATAAGACCTCCCATTATGAGACTGCCTCCCACATAAGACCTACTTTGAGACATTGCCCTTCTTTGTAAGTATTAACATTACCTCCCTTACAAGACCTCATTTTGGATGAGTTTTGAAGGTCTTATAAGGGAGGTTCCACTGTATTTGTTATAATGTTGTGTATTTAGAAACAAATGTTTTGTGTTTGTTCCAGGACTACATGTCCAAGGCGCGTGAACTGGAGAGAGAACTCAGGAGTCTGACCATCGATAAAACAAGAGCACAGTCCTTGTTAGAGGTAGAGATCACTATTTCTCTTACTCTAAGTCTCTCTGATTTGTATCTCTCTGTCTCTGTCCCTAACTCATTCTCTCTGTGTTTCTTTGAGACTAATCTCCCTCTCTCTCCCTCCCTTTCTTTCTCTCATTTATCTTTATATTTTGCATATTTGGAGGTGAAAAAAACTGCTCAAAACCGCATGATCTGGTGCACTGACATAAAAAAGGCGATGTCCAATTTTGAAGCCAGGCGAATCGAGACAAAGGAAAGCAATGCCAGCAGTGTTTATTTGGAGCAGCCAGGGTCGAGTTTCTCTAGACGACGGTCGCCGCGCGCATAACTGTTACGCCAAAAGGGGTCTAAGAAACACTTTAGAAAAGGTTTGCAGAAAAATATTACAAGCTCTTGTCTGATTGGTAAAAAAAAGAGTTATTATTTTAGCCAAACTTTAATGGACCAATCAACAACAAGAAATGTGTTCACCTCATGCAAGTCACGTGATAGTTCGCCGGGAGATACTTTGGGAGTAGCCACAAAACGTTTGCGGCTATCATCGGCAAAAGAGGTGTTTCTTAGTACCGTTTTGGCCGATTTGCGATCGCGCTACGTAACGTTAGCCCTTGTGAAACGGCCCCCTGGTTCAGCTCTGATCCTACCCTGTCTCCATTGCCACAGGCAGTCCAAGGCGAGGAGGATCAGCCTCACCAGAATGTTCAAATCCACTCTACAACCAAGTGATGGGAGATTCATGGACCTACTCGCCGAGCGGCGGTTGAACATCATCATCATGTGCTTTGCAAACATGCACGCATACATGTGTATGCTCAGACCTTAAAGTTTATTTGTTTTCGATATAATGATTCGTAACTTTGGCCTATTTCAGGAATGTCAGTCACGGGTGAGCCGCCAGGACGAGGTCATAGGTCAGCTGAGGGGGGAGAACTCCAACCTGAACCACGACATCGACCAGCTGATCTCCCTTATCAGTGTTGCACGATCCACCGGACAATGGCAGGTCAGGAACGCCACTATTGCTCGAACCGCCAATGCCTTTCAGTTGTGTGTTGTAGATCATGTATTTTCAGCGTTAGTTGGTTTTTTTAAGAGATCTGCGAAAAGCGTTTATGAAAAAAAAGAAAGGGATTGAAAAGTGTATTGGTGAATACTTTAAGTTTTGATAAAAGGGAGAGGGCGGGGGGAGATAGACGATGACAATGAGAAAAAGGCCATCAGCCCCTACAGTATAAAAATACAATTCAGACAACAAAACACGTTTATTTTTAACAGATATTAAATGCAACACATTATCTGTGAGAGTGTGAGAGAGAGTGTGTGTGTGTGTGTGTGTGTGTGTGTGTGTGTGTGTGTGTGTGTGTGTGTGTGAGTGTGTGTGTGTGTGTGTGTGTGTGTGTGTGCGTGCGTGCGTACACGAAAGATAGAGACCTGAAATTTAATGAATAATGAATACTGACCATGTTATTTGACCACAGTTTACCATTTGTGTTATTCCTGTGTGTTTCAGACGGATACTGTTCGCTTTCGGGAGATCAAAGCAGAGCAGGTGTTTGGGAATTTGCAGGACACCTACTCCAAACTGTGAGCATCATCGCATTGGCAATATCGTTCTTTAGCCACCCCCTCATGTTTACGACCCTCAATCTCAAAGTCTGCTTCTTTCAGTTTTTTGTAAATAATCCTAGGCTGATCCTAACCCTATCCCTTTCCCAAAAATGGCTTAATGTTGTTTCTCAGTGAAAATGAATTTGAGGGGGTGACTAAAGTACACGATAGCCGTTGTGTGTAACAGCTCTATGCTGCATGTTGATAAAGCTGTGTGGCTATCAGTTCTGACTATCAGATAGCAGAGGAAACAGCTATTCATGAAACCTTGGCTGGAATTTGTTTATGGATGATGAGTACCTTGCTCAAGATGCAAATCCACGAGATTTTGCTGAGTTGTACAAAATTAGAATGTTTTTCACATGTTGGAAATGCTCTAAACAGGCTTGTAAAAGACATTAACTGACACGCATTGTATAAGAGACATTCTCAATCTGTCTATAGAACTCTTAATACATATCTGTATTGTTAAAGATTTGGGACTTTACTGGTGTTGCACTGCCTCCAGGCATTGCCTCCAGGATCGTTCCCACCATCTTTATATCTACTAATGTCCCATATGTGTCTGTTCCAGACCGGAGGACGTTAAGCAGATTTTCACCATCATCTGTAGAACTCTTTCCCCCTGTCTCTCCAGATAATAATGTCTGTAGTCTCTGTTCTCTCAGTTACTGTCTCTCTCTGCTTGTTTCTTTCACCCTGTCGCATATCTCTCTCTCTCTCTCTCTCTCTCTCTCTCTCTCTCTCTCTCTCTCTCTCTCTCTCTCTCTCTCTCTCTCTTAAGTTTTTTCTCTCTCTCTCTCTCTCTCTCTCTCTCTCTCTCTCTCTCTCTCTCTCTCTCTCTCTCTCTCTCTCTCTCTCACTCTTTCTTTCTCCATATTCTCTCCCTCATCTACTCTCTCAATCTGTCTCTCTCTCTTTCTCGTTCCCTTTCTCCCTGCCTCTCTTTTCTCCTTCTTTCTTAGCTCCCCTCTTTTTGTCTGTCTGTCTGTCTCTCTTTCTCTCGTTCCTTTTCTCCATTCATCACTCTCTCTTTCCTCCCTCTTCCTTTCTAACGTCATCTCTCTCTCTCCCTCTCTCTCTCTCTCTCTCTCTCTCTCTCTCTCTCTCTCTCTCTCTCTTTCTCTCTCTCTCTCCCTCTCTCTCTCTCCCTTTCTCTCTTCTCTCTCTCTTCTCCCTCCCTCTCTCTCCTCTCTCTTCTCTCTCTCTCTCTCTCTCTCTCTCTCTCTCTCTCTCTCTCTCTCTCTCTCTCTCTCTCTCTCTCTCTCTCTAAAAATTCACCACTACCTTTCCATCTCACAGACGCCCAACGGCCACAGAATCGTCACAGCTGCAGGAACTGCGCAGTCAGCTGCGCCGCCGTGATGACAGGATAGAGAGCCTGCAGCAGGAGATAGAAACACTGAGGACCTCCACCCCTTCCTTCCAGGTAGGCAGACACCTTTTGAACACCATTTATGACAGGATAGAGAGCCTGCAGCAGGAGATTGAAACACTGAGAACCTCCACCCCTTCCTTCCAGGTAGGCAGACACCTTTTGAACACCATTTATGACAGGATAGAGAGCCTGCAGCAGGAGATTGAAACACTGAGAACCTCCACCCCTTCCTTCCAGGTAGGCAGACACCTTTTGAACACCATTGATGACAGGATAGAGAGCCTGCAGCAGGAGATAGAAACACTGAGAACATCCACCCCTTCCTTCCAGGTAGACAGACACCTTTTGAACACCATTGATGACAGGATAGAGAGCCTGCAGCAGGAGATAGAAACACTGAGGACATCCACCCCTTCCTTCCAGGTAGGCAGACACCTTTTGAACACCATTTATGACAGGATAGAGAGCCTGCAGCAGGAGATAGAAACACTGAGGACATCCACCCCTTCCTTCCAGGTAGGCAGACACCTTTTGAACATTATTTATGACAGGATGGAGAGCCTGCAGCAGGAGATAGAAACACAGGACATCCACCCCTTCCTTCCAGGTAGGCAGACACCTTTTGAACATTATTTATGACAGGATGGAGAGCCTGCAGCAGGAGATAGAAACACAGGACATCCACCCCTTCCTTCCAGGTAGGCAGACACCTTTTGAACATCATTTATGGAATGGTTTACTACCCAGGCATCAGAACTGTCAGAGGATTCAGAAGATTTCAGAGGATTAACTCATTCAAGTCGTTCTGGAATTAATAGATAGTTGTCAATTTTATGCATTTGCTTCAAGGGAAGTAAATCTGTGTGCACACAATACCTTGGTCACTTCTAAACTTGCGTCACTCCCTTAGACCACAATTTTGCCCCTGACTTTACTTTTGTAGTGGTCCGTTGTGGGGGAACCAATCGGTGTAGAGTTTTTCTATGTAAAAAAGTCTGATCTACCACTTCCCTATGTCTAAACCTGAAGTAAAAAGCCGTAATCTTCTTTCATTTCCCCTTTTGTCTTTGTATGTTTTGTTTGTGTGCATGGCTGGAGTGATTTGTGATTTTTTTAAAATAATTCAAAATCGTTGCGATGCGAATGAGTTGAGAATTTTTGAGGATTAGCTTCTCTTGTCAGAGGTTTTGGCTTTTGATTCAGTGCTATCTTTTCTGTTAAAGACCCACCATGTCACTTGTCAAAATCACGTTTTTCACGTGTGTTCCCTCTTATAGCTGGTAAGAAATCTTCCTAGCATAAGAGGGAATGTGACACGCGACGTGGGGGTGGCTTTAAATAGCATTTTAAAGTAATTTCTAACTTAATTAAGCTTTTTTGGTGAAGTTGGGAACTCCATGCAAGCACACGCATGCACACGCATGCACACGCACACACACACACACACACACACACACACACACACACACACACACATACAAACACACACTTTGCATGCATGCACATTCGCATGACATTTAAGATAATACTTTTGAGACTCCTGGGATTGATAGTTGTGGTAGTTTAATACTGAGCATGATATGGTGAACTACCCTGACTAAGTCCTTCTCTGTGTTTCTCCACTCCAGGGATTGATAGTTGTGGTAGTTTAATACTGAACATGATATGTGAACTACCCTGACTAAGTCCTCTGTGTTTCTCCACTCCTGGGATTGACAGTTGTGGTAGTTTAATACTGAGCATGATATGTGAACTACCCTGACTAAGTCCTTCTCTGTGTTTCTCCACTCCAGGGATTGATAGTTGTGGTAGTTTAATACTGAACATGATATGTGAACTACCCTGACTAAGTCCTCTGTGTTTCTCCACTCCAGGGATTGATAGTTGTGGTACAGTTTAATACTGAGCATGATATGTGAACTACCCTGACTAAGTCCTTCTCTGTGTTTCTCCACTCCAGGGATTGATAGTTGTGGTACAGTTTAATACTGAGCGTGATATGGTGAACTACCCTGACTAAGTCCTTCTCTGTGTTTCTCCACTCCAGGGATTGATAGTTGTGGTACAGTTTAATACTGAACATGATATGTGAACTACCCTGACTAAGTCCTCTGTGTTTCTCCACTCCTGGGATTGATAGTTGTGGTACAGTTTAATACTGAACATGATATGTGAACTACCCTGACTAAGTCCTCTGTGTTTCTCCACTCCAGGGATTGATAGTTGTGGTACAGTTTAATACTGAGCATGATATGTGAACTACCCTGACTAAGTCCTTCTCTGTGTTTCTCCACTCCAGGGATTGATAGTTGTGGTACAGTTTAATACTGAACATGATATGTGAACTACCCTGACTAAGTCCTTCTCTGTGTTTCTCCACTCCAGGGATTGATAGTTGTGGTACAGTTTAATACTGAGCGTGATATGGTGAACTACCCTGACTAAGTCCTTCTCTGTGTTTCTCCACTCCAGGGATTGATAGTTGTGGTACAGTTTAATACTGAACATGATATGTGAACTACCCTGACTAAGTCCTCTGTGTTTCTCCACTCCAGGGATTGATAGTTGTGGTACAGTTTAATACTGAGCATGATATGTGAACTACCCTGACTAAGTCCTCTGTGTTTCTCCACTCCAGGGATTGATAGTTGTGGTACAGTTTAATACTGAGCGTGATATGTGAACTACCCTGACTAAGTCCTTCTCTGTGTTTCTCCACTCCAGGGATTGATAGTTGTGGTACAGTTTAATACTGAACATGATATGTGAACTACCCTGACTAAGTCCTCTGTGTTTCTCCACTCCTGGGATTGATAGTTGTGGTACAGTTTAATACTGAACATGATATGTGAACTACCCTGACTAAGTCCTCTGTGTTTCTCCACTCCAGGGATTGATAGTTGTGGTACAGTTTAATACTGAGCATGATATGTGAACTACCCTGACTAAGTCCTTCTCTGTGTTTCTCCACTCCAGGGATTGATAGTTGTGGTACAGTTTAATACTGAACATGATATGTGAACTACCCTGACTAAGTCCTTCTCTGTGTTTCTCCACTCCAGGGATTGATAGTTGTGGTAGTTTAATACTGAACATGATATGGTGAACTACCCTGACTAAGTCCTCTGTGTTTCTCCACTCCTGGGATTGATAGTTGTGGTACAGTTTAATACTGAGCATGATATGTGAGGCCAGGGGGACTCTGGGGACTTTTCCATTGGCCGACTGAAGGCTGATCTGCATAAACTGGAAAAACGAACAGAGGACCTGCAGTATGAGGTAATAGAAGAGAGAACGAATAAAATAAAAATACACAGGGAGGGGGTAGAAAGAGATTAATAATGGTTAAGTCTGAAGATGCAAACGTATGTATTCTAGTGGGTGACGTTAAAGTCACACATGCACGTATGCACGCACACGTGCACACACACACACACACACACACACACACACACACACACACACACACACACACACACACACACACATATTCAAGATAGCACATATCAGATTCAAACGATGGAAAGGAGGATCAGTTCTCTGCATACTCAGCTAGGTGAACTGAAGAAAGATGTGGCTGTGAAAGAGGCAGTCTTGCAGAGAACACCAACCATCATGCCAACAACATAGCTTTATATACAGAATGAAAATCTGTTTAACGTACTCCGGTCTGGAACAAACACATGGGACATTAGTAGATATAAAGATGGTGGGACCGATCCTGGAGGCAATTCCCGGAGGCAGTGCAACAGCAGTAAAGTCCCAAATTTTTAACAATACAGATAAGTAAGATAAATTTATATACAGACTTGATTTATTTCATTTTATATCGTTTTCAGATTCAGGCGAGGGAGAGAAAGATCAGTTCTCTGCAGACTCAGCTGGGTGACCTGAAGAAAGAGGTGGCGGTGAAAGAGGCAGAGAACACCAACCATCTGCAGACCATCAGAATGCTGCAGGACAAGGGTGCTGCCAACACTGCTCAGGTGATTTGGGGCAGTGGGGGGGCATTGTTGTGGGCATGTACGGTGGAACCCCGCTTAACCCTTTCGCCGCCAGACATTTTGGGGGCCAACATTTTCCATTAACCCTCTCTAGGACACAGACGCCAAATTCGACCAAATTTTGTCAACTCATGCAGCCCGTATGCGCCGATTGCGCCCGCTGAACGCCAGGTCTAGTACGTTCACTTTCACTTTCTCCATACCCACAATGCAATATACTAAGTTAGTTCTTCCTTTACCTCAGTCTCGATGGTCCGTTTTTGGTTCTTACAGCAAGGGAAAGCACCCACTAGTCTTTTTGAACGGATTTTTCGAAGTGACCCCAAATTATTTTTCCACGTGACGTGCGCAGTATTGACTCGGCGCGATGCTCGGAGTGCCATTACGGATTTTTTATTCCAATTCATGGTTTGTTGTGTGACAGTGTGTTAGCTTTGGAATAATAATATCATCATTGCTATTCAATATGCATCTTTCAGAAATGAAATGTGAGTTAAACTTTATTCTGGGTGATTTTTTTAATGAAAAGATTTGGTGTGACGTTCAGAGTTAATTCCCATCTCTCGGGAACTGGGATCGATTCCCGGTTCGAATGGTTGGGAGTCATTGGGTTAAACTTATATGGGTAGAGAATAGATTTTGCTTGCAATAGTGGGGATTCCCCTGTGACATGTTTAAAGTAAGGTCTATCATTATCTCCCCAAATTAAGGACACAGGATCATTGGCTAACACCCTGATTATAAGGCTTTTAATGACATGGGTGTTAAATCACTGTGGTGCAGAAATGCGACATTGGCTGTGAAAGGGTTAACGGGCACCTCGGTATCGCGGACGCCTCAGCAATCCGGACAGTTGAACTCTTCTAGCGTCATGTGGTTTTTGACATTCCTGGTTGTCCGTTGCATGTCAACCGACAAGAGAGGAGTAACTATTTTTTGGACTGTGCATGCATTGCTTTAATGGAAGAAACAGACATAAAATCTGAAAATAGACATGACACATGACAGGGTGCTTGGCAGTGAATGTCTTTGCATTTGGTGGGAGTGTAGAGTTATGTCTTGGGCGAACGTATTTGGTGCTAGAAGAGTTAACTCGGTCTCTTCTCGTCTTATTCATTACCAAAAGAGCACCTCGGACAGTTTTGGCCAGTCTGTAGGTAGGGTGGTCTGGTCGCAATACTGAGGTTCCACTGTGTTATGTTTCTGATCTTGTTGAAATTCCTCGGTGCGTTTCTGTCACAGACTCATACCGTGTGCCGCCAGGCTTGCCTGGGTAGGGCCAAAATCTTATGTGTGATCTGTGAAGTGCTGGCCATTTTTTAGTGCGTGATTGTTTTTTGTTTGTTTTTTCTCTGTCAACTTCCATTCATTGCTTTGCCTGTTTCTTCTTCTTCTTCCCAGGCCATATGGCCATAATGGGTAAGGTATGTATGTATGTCCGGTTTTCAGTGTTCACTGGTCTCCCTGCTGCATTCAGCCGACACATTCCGATTTCGGAGGAGCTCAAAGCAGAAAATTATTTGGAAGAGTTTTGGAAATAGGCAGGAGAATGGGCCAATAATTCAGAAAAATAGATGATAAGTAAGAAAGGGAAAAAGCAGAGTCAAAGAGAGTGATGATAGATCAGAGGAAGCTGCTAGCACATATCTTCCAGAAGTTCGTACTGAAAGACCCCCTCCCATCCCACGGTATCCCCCAAGGGGAGAGACTTGTGGAAGAGGCGGGGTCGTCCAGCTCCCTGTGTGGAGGCACGAGGCATCCATCCACTGCCCCGTGCCTGTTTGAATTTGGAATATTCACCATCAACAATGTATTGTTGCTTCTGGGAGGTGGTAGAATTGTCAAGAGAATGGCTGTGATTTTTGGCTCTATGAGTGAGTGAGTCAGTGGTATGATTGTTGTTTGGTTATGTGTATGTGTGTTTAACTTTGGCATTTTCTCTGGAAATAGAAGGCGTACATTGTTCAAACTGTGCACGCATATAGATGTCTATGCAAGCTTTCAAACAATAATTTTTTGCTCACTCTATGAGTCACTCTGTGAGTCTATAGTATGATAGTTGTTCGGTTGTGTGTCTGTCTGTGTGTGTATGTGTGTGTGTGTTACGTCCGTGGTCTAATCTCCAACTTTAACATTGGCATTTTCTCGGGAAATAGAAGGCATACATTGTTCACTTTGCACTGATATAGATGTCTATGCACGCTTTCAAACAATAATTATTTGATTAATTAAATACTCAAAACAACACTATAAACAGATAACAAACAGGTAACATTTTAGATTAGTGGGTTAGAGAGTATTCAACAGGCAACATGAGTTAAGAAACTCATCAACACTGAAAGCCTCGGTAGCTCATTGGTAGAGTGTGTCTGTCATGCCAATGGTTCCGGGTACGATTCCCGGCACGGGCACTTTTTTAAAATTTATTTTTAGTTGTATCCATTAACGATAGTTTCATTTGTACTTTAAAATTGTATTGCCAATCTTGTACTTTAGACACGCCCCTCAATCTTTGTTGTTGTCCCACATGTTCCTGTTCGAGTGAGCCTTGAAGGCTTTGCCTCTTGTTGTATTTTGAGAAAGAGAGACGGAGAGAGGGTTCTAAACATTTAACATATTCCTTGTTACAGTGGAGAAGGGTGCCCTCTTATGAGGACTATGCGGTGAGGAGGGTGTTTTTGTTTTGTTTGCAGTGGTGGATCTTGATTTTTATTGCATTCTATTAACACAAGTTGCAGGAATCTTTGAAATATAGATTAATCGGTTGAATTTGCAAGATGGCATTTGTCTGTCTGTCTGCCTGTTTCTCACTCACTCTTTCTCACTCTCTCCCCCCACCCTCTTCTCTCTCTCTCTCTCTCTCTCTCTCTCTCTCTCTCTCTCTCTCTCTCTCTCTCTCTCTCTCTCTCTCTCTCTCTCTCTCTCTCTTATTTTGCTTATTCTATTATTCTCGGAAATTAACAATTATTTATTTATTCATTCATTCTCTCTTTTACACACTTTCTCTTTCTGTGTGTGTGTGTGTGTGTGTGTCCATTAAAGATATTTGATTTACTTTGAATGTGTTTTAATTCCATAAAGTAATGAACTAAACTGAAATTTGTGTTTAATGTTTTCACTCATACTAACTTGTTAATGGACATGTTTTGAAGTCCTGTGGAGTGAGGACAAAGGATGTCAAGTGACAGTCTTCTTCTTCTGCGTTCCCAGGCCATATGGCCATAGTGGATAAGGTACATATGTGTCCAGTTTTCACTGGTCTCCCTGTTGCATGCAGCCGACTTTCAGATTCAGGGCTCCCAGGGACCCCCATTTGGGGGTCTATGAAGCACTAACATTCTCAAGGACCCTCTAAAAGAATGTGCAGGGGGTCCCAGGGATGCACTAGAAAAATTCTTTTTGGCATTCACAATGCCACTGGGACCCTCTGTCCTGCCTCTGGGACCCTCTATTCTGTAAGTGAAGGAGTCCCTGTGACCCTTTGTTTTGCGGGACGATTGGGAGCCCTGAGATTTCTGATGAGCTCAAAGGAGAAAATATCAGGAAGATTTTTTTTTAAAGATGGGAGAATGGGCCACTAAGTCAGAAAGATAGTAGATGACAGAAAGCAAAGGGGAAAAGGCAGAGTCAAAGAGAGTGGCAGATTAGAGGAAGCTACAAGCACAGAACTTCCAGAAGATTGGGGAACTATTTGTATGAAAGACCCCCACCAGTATGCCCACAGGGAGAGACTCGTGGAGGGGGCGGTGTCCCCAAATGACAGTCAAATTATGGTTGCATTTTTGTGTGTGTGTTGCTGGTTTTTGCCTCTGGTTTTTGCCTACAAACTAATAAAAGAAACCTTGGGTTGTGCTTTTCTTCACAGTTGATCATCAATGCAATTTATGTGGCTTTTCACTTCATTGTTGACTTTTGAAAAAAATGATGTGTGAAGCTTGTGAGACTTGTGTCGCCCAAAACAGTACCGTATTTTAGGACTATAAGGCGATAGTTTTTTTTCGCAGGCTGAGACCCCTGCGCCTTATAATGTGACTAATACCGTATTTTTCG
Organism: Phymorhynchus buccinoides; assembly: GCA_017654935.2. Classification (NCBI taxonomy): domain Eukaryota; kingdom Metazoa; phylum Mollusca; class Gastropoda; order Neogastropoda; family Raphitomidae; genus Phymorhynchus; species Phymorhynchus buccinoides. Next base: position 11,936,139 of record CM065699.1, read on the forward strand.
GACTGTAAGGCGCACCTTTGTATAAGGCGCACCCCCAAAGTTTTAACCAAATTTCAGATTTTGTTACTATTTTATTAGTCACATTATAAGGCGCAGGGGTCTCAGTCTTGGGGAAAAAAAGTATCGCCTTATAGTCTGTAAAATATGGTAATATAGTAAGAAAATAGAGAAGCAAAATCTGAATGTTGTGTTAAATTTGGGGGGTGCGCCTTATAATCAGGTGCGCCTTATATTCCATAAAATACGGTAATCCTAGATGCACCACTGTTAATTGTTAATAATCAGTTCTCATAATTACAACTCTGTTGGTATGCTTGATATATTACATTTATTTTTTGTTATAACTATATAATATTTTTTAAACCTCTGTTTAGGCCATTATCTGATTTTTGTCGTTCAAGAAGAAATGAACAAATTACGGAAGCCGATATATTTTGAGGTTAACCTGGGTTGTCAAGCAGTGGTGGGGTGGGGACTTAAAGCTAGTCCGACCCGTGCGCTTTACTCACGTAATAATCCCACGGCAGTTGAAAGTCGGTAAGAGCAGGGAGAAATCCCGCTGCCTGGTATGGCCAAATTGATAGATAGGTTTTCCAAGTGTGCCCACCCCCCCTCCTTACCCTGTGCCCCCCCCCCCCCAATTTTAAAAAAAAATCTGTAGGCGCTGCGCTTGCGGTGACGCTCTCTCCAAGGGAGAGCAGCCCGAATTTCACAGAGATACGTTTCTGTGGGTAGGATATACCAAATAACAAAAATACCCTAAAAAATCATTCATGCAAGCTAGAGATTGCTCTTGTTCTTGTTTTGTAATCACCATTTCCTTTTCTGAAAGCAAGATCAATGCGAAAATTCTACAAGATAGAGCAGTTAGTAATGAAAAGACTGAGCAGTGATCCTTGGTGAAGGTTTAGCAGGTTTCCTACTGTTTTCTTGCTTCTAATGTGTTGTTGGAGCTGTCACAAACGGTTGAACTGTCATATTGTCTCTCTTTCTGCAGGCCAGCAAGTCAGAAGAGACAATCCGACAGCTGAGGGCGGAGCTAGCGTCAATCAAGGACCAGCAGTCTCACTCCGCCCATGATGTGAGTGCCTCCTGTGTCCTGAGGGTCACTAATAATAATAATAACGACCATTTTTATAGCGCTTATAAGCGCTTCACAAAGAAGTTAAAAATCTGAGCAAAAATAACAAATAACACTAATCATAAAGAATAACACGAAACGAAATCACGATAACTACATTTATGTCAAATCTCCTCCCCCCTCACACTCCACCAGAATATCAACCATCACAAAAGGTTTTCTTTACGCAAGAGGCATTTTCTCACACATCCCCCCCCCCCCCCCGCATTCACCACCCCTCTTCATTAGTTCATAGACCTCAAGCTGACCTACTTTTCATAGATCTCAGCGCGCACGCACACATGTTTGCATGCACACACACACGCGCACAGTGGGACAAATCCCCGTACACACACACACATACACGCACGCACGCAGCTCGTCCAGGATAAACATACTAAATGGAGTGTTTCCAGCATATATAACGACAGGATACAAGACAGTGTGTGGTCTGTGTTTCTTTGAGGCGCTCTTTGTGCCACGCATTTCTCTGTCTTAAATAACGCAAGTTCATCATGATGTAAATTTAAAATGCAAAATATTTGCTTGTGGAATTGCTTGTGCTGCCAGTCCATTTAGCATACTTTTAATCGAACAGTTATTTATATCCCCAAAGATGTGTGGGTTTTTTTTTTTTGGGGGGGGGGGGGGTGTTGGGGGGGGGGGGGGGGGTGTCTTTGCTTTTTTATGTTTCCCGGTCATACTTAAATGTTATTTACATCACCTAATAATGTTTTGTGTCATGATCATCTTTTTTATTGAACTTGTCTGTTGTTTGTTACCCGGCCAGAGGCCGAGGTATTGCGATAGGTTTGTGTGTCTGTGTGTGTGTCTGTCTGTCTGTGTATCGATTATCTTAAAAACTACTGTTTGGATTTTGATTAAAATTGGCAGAGGGGTAGACAGCTTGAAAAGGAAGCTTCCTTTCGTTAATCAACACCGTGCTGACCTTGAAGTTTGACCTTGAAAACCGAAATTTCCCCTTTGGGCTATGTAATTTCCCCCCAGCTTTATTTCGTGAACTAGTGAACAGAATCGCTTCAAATTTTGTGTGGTGGTGTACCATGGTGCAAGGAAGTTTGCATAAAAGTTCAGCTGTATCTCATGAACTACTGAACAGAATCGCTTCAAATTTTGGGCTATGTATTTTATGCGTTCTGTAAGGGTGGAAAGTGGTGTGTTTATTGGGGGGTGGGGGTGGGGGGACAGGACATAACTCTGGCCGGGTTTGCATTGTCACAATGCGTTGCTGGCGCCCGGCAATGGCCTTGTATTGTGTTGCTGACAGCAGCCAAATTTCCTTTCATGCATTGTTTTTAAAAGGACAATAATATGATTTGATTGATTTGATTTGATTTGGGATTAAATAATGAAGTGTTCTCAGAAACATATTTTTTTTGTATTAAGAAACCTCCGGATTTGTTCTTATTCTCTTCATGTGACCTATGCAAACAACAGAAGAATATGTTGATAAAGCTTCTTAGTCTTATCATTTCGAATAATTCATAAATGTTGTAAACTTTAAAAACCAGTATCCTTAATGTTATGCCAATATGTTTTGCGTGTTTTGCAAATATGTGAAGCATATACAAAATCCAACATTTAACATTGAAGATGACATATGTATTGTTAGAATATGATTTTGTTGAAAGAAGAATCCATGAGAACGAGCAGCTCACAAACAGAAGATGACGGCGACCATGTGCGTTGTTTCAGCTGTCACACTATGAAAGGCGGATCAGCACCTTGGAGTCAGAACTGAGGGAGTCAAAGGACCAGCGCAGAAAGGCCACGGAGGAGGTAATGAAATCATTGTCATCATCATCATCATCATTATCATCATTATTATAATGTCTACAAAGCGTCTGTCGCATTATGAAAGGCGGATCAGCACCTTGGAGTCTGAACTGAGGGAGTCGAAGGACCAGCGCAGAAAGGCCACGGAGGAGGTAATGAAATCATTATCATCATCATCATCATCATCACCATCATTATAGTGTCTACAAAGCATCTGTCGCACTATGAAAGGCGAATCAGCACCTTGGAGTCTGAACTGAGGGAGTCGAAGGACCAGCGCAGAAAGGCCACGGAGGAGGTAATGAAATCATTGTCATCATCATCATCATCATTATCATCATTATTATAATGTCTACAAAGCATCTGTCGCATTATGAAAGGCGAATCAGCACCTTGGAGTCTGAACTGAGGGAGTCGAAGGACCAGCGCAGAAAGGCCACAGAGGAGGTAATGAAATCATTATCATCATCACCATCATTATAATGTCTACAAAGCATCTGTCGCATTATGAAAGGCGGATCAGTACCTTGGAGTCTGAACTGAGGGAGTCGAAGGACCAGCGCAGAAAGGCCACGGAGGAGGTAATAAAATCATTATCATCACCATCATCACCATCATTGTAATCAGACCTGCTAACCTTTCCGCTTTGAGCAGAAGTTCTTCCGCTCAGACTACATTTCTTCCGCCCTTCCGCTCAAGTCCATAAAATTCCGTTTTAAAAACTTAATAAAAAAAGCTTTTTTGAACACACAAAATCATCGTCTTATATACAGAGGAGCACAGCTGCTGTGCATATAACCGACTTTCTAGTTTCTGTTTGCGCACTTCCGTCAAGATGGTGATTGACACATCGATGTGTGTGAGACTCTGGGGAGAAAAGAAAGAATAGACCAATATTTCTGCCAAGATTACATGGAAAAGTATCTGTGCATTCAGAGATCAAGAAAGTGTGCATCATGCTAGATGTATGATGTGCTCACTACACTTAAAATTCTCCTATGGAGGGTGTCAAAACATCAAATGCCACATTGCTTCTCATCGTCTTATCGGAACTGCAAACTCCCAGACTTCGTCTTCCACCGTTACCGACGGAAAGGAGAACAAAGACAACTTCAACTGATTCATTATTTTCCTTCCAAGTCTTATTATTTAAGTCATCTATGGCACCAACCGTCTTGGTCTGCCCAAATAAAAAGGACAGAGGAACAAACCAAAAGCTTCTATTGTGTTAGGAATAGTTGTAACACTTCCAGACAAGACTAGTTTTAAACCTTCCCAGCTGGCTGCCGCTTGGCAGTGGCTGCGCCGAGTGCCGGCTAGTTCGTTCAACCTCACAACTGTTGGCGACGGCACGATTTTAGCACTTTTGCGATTTTTTTTTACGGTACTTTTGCCATAGTTAAGTTCTTATTGCTATACATCATTGGAAAGAGCAAAACTTCAACTTTACTCTCGTATAATTTTCAAAGATATTATGATTACTACTTCGCCACAATTCTACTTCAAATGACTTATCCGAAACACGCAAAAAAATAGCTTTGTGTGTGCATGTGTGTGTGAGAGAGAGTGAGTATGTGTGTGTGTGTGTGTGTGTGTGTGTGTGTGTGTGTGTGTGTGTGTGTGTGTGAGAGAGAGAGAGAGAGAGAGAAAGAAATAGAAAGAGAGAGAGAGAAAAAAAAGAGACAGAGAGAGAGGGCATCGTCCCACTCTACTTCATTAGTAAAACTTTGTGTAGGCTGTAGCGGAACGCGTGTGTGTGTGTGTGTGTGTGTGTGTGAGAGAGAGCGAGAGAGAGAGAGAGAGAGAACGCACTCTGCTACATCACATGTGTGTAGTGTGGAAGATTCCAGACACTGCTTTCGCGCCACAATAGAAACCGGGATTTTTAAAAAATTAGATGGTGAAGGTCAGGTCAAGACAAACCAAATAGCCTCCTATCCTAGATAAGGCTCCCTATTTGCTAGTAGTGCAGTTTTTTTCCACTATGCCGCAATAGGGAGAAGGAGAGATTTTTTTAAAATAGCTCCAGCCTCATGGGGCTGGTCCGTCTACAGATAAGAGCTGAAGCTCCCACTACTTGAGGCGGTGCGTCGTTAACTGCCACTTTCGCTTCCAGCCGAAAGTGGCTGGTGCGGCGCGAAAAAGTTAAACAAGACAAGTTCACAAGGATGAAAATTGCTTGCTTCAAATTATGTTTAAGTCCGAAAGGTAAGATGCCGCGTCAAAATTCCTCTTAGCTCCCAAAAATTCCTATTTCCTGCTACAAATATTCCTCTTTTGGTCTGTTAGGGGGTTGGCAGGTCTGTGTAATGTCTACAAAGCATCACAAAGGAGGTACAAGTAGTTTTGTGGGAAAGATTATTATAATGTGGATGATACGGAAAACTCCAAACTTCTTATTTGTTATTTTCTCCTGTGTGTGTGTGTGTTTTATTTTTACTTTATTGATTGACCATGTTTGGGGACTATAAGGACACATTATTATAAGGAGGATCTCCCAAATTTACACAAATTTCATATTTTGTTCTTATATTTTCTTGATTTTATGTTGGGTTTGTTTTCAAATGTATTTTTTAAATAATATTTAAGTGTTGTTTTAATTATCTTCTCATTCATCGTTTCTGTGTTGAAGAACAAAGAGCTCAAATTTTTATTGTGAGGTGTTGCACTTAGAAGAAGAATTTCATCATTATTATATTATTATTTTCTTAATACATTGTTAGTCATATTATGCATTCTGCTTTAACATCCTATATTATATTAACCAATCTACAGATTGTTGCCCTATAGGAGAGGGGTCTGGATAGTCAGCTCTCCACTCATGACTATCCTCCTCAAATCAAGATTATTCTGTCTGACTAAGAATTAGAATAGGCATTATGTAATTTGTGTCTATAACATGCATTATGCAGATTGGGGCCCTACAGGAGAGGGTTCGGGACAGTCAGCTCTCCACTCACGACCATCATGAGATCTTGAAATCGGAGCTAAGGAGACGCGACGAAACCATCCAGACCCTGCGCCTGGACGTCCTCAATCTGCAGGAAAAGAGAGACGCCGCTGTGGCCGAGGTGTGTGTTCTGTCACATTCCGCTTTTCCTCCCATGTTAGACCAGAGATGTTGGATAAGTTACGTCTGTGAGGCAAAAGTAGATATATGGTCCAGGCTCGTAATAGACGATTTTCTGGAAAAAACTAGGGGAGAGTACTTTGTGAAAATTAGAGTTGTTTACCTTACTTGCTCAGTCAAATACCATAGCGAAAAAGAAAAAAATGGCGTTGATGAGTGAAGCGAAGCGAGTGAATGATTTGCAAACATTTTGAATAGAAAGAGGGGTTACAAACTGATCTAACTTGCAAAACATCGAGGACTTGCAAAGAAATAAACATTGAGATTGACCCAGATAGCTTGATGGTGAGAAACACAAACTGAGTGTCTAAATCTAGATCTAAATCACATGTTAACGGACAGAAAGTTACCACTTTCAGATTGCTATCATGCATTTTGGGAAAGGGGTGACTACAAATGTCAAAAAATATACATGATAGCAATTGCCCCGACAGATGGTAATCATTCCTATTTTTGGGATCTACCTGATGGTAGAGTAACTTCCTCTGACCAATTGAATTAGGCAAGATCACTCCAATACACCTTTACATTACTCTCCTTAATTATTTCCGAACAATTCCTATTATCAATAATAGTCAAAGTTTTCCAAAGCGGTAGAATTGTCATTCAGGATTTACAAAGTGTACTGTATTTTTTTTATCTATGACGCACACCTTATAAGGTGCACCCCCCAAATTTGACACAAAATTGGGATTTTGTTACTCTATTTTCTTACTATTTTAGTCATATATGGCGCAGGAGTCTTTGTCTGGAAAAAAGTATTGCCTTATACTCCAAAAAATATAGCAATAGCTGCTAGTTAATCTTCACACTTCAAAGAGTTGGATTTTAAGATTTTTTACTTGCGTACACATTCTACTTATACTGGTACCCAGTTCTTGCTTGTATTTTTTTGCACGTGCTAGAGAAAAAAGTTCTTTGTGTGTCTGTGTGTTGCGCTTGTTGTAATAGAATCACTGTTGTTGTCACCACTTAGATTAGATCCTTGTTATTTTGCGTGTTGTTGCCAGTTAGATTAGATCCTTGTTATTTTGCGTGTTGTTGCCAGTTACATTAGATCCTTGCTATTTTGCGTGTTGTTGCCAGTTAGATTAGATCCTTGTTTTGCGTGTTGTTGCCAGTTAGATTAGATCCTTGTTATTTTGTGTGTTGTCACCACTTAGATTAGATCCTTGTTATTTTGCGTGTTGTTGCCAGTTAGATTAGATCCTTGCTGCCAGTTAGATTAGATCCCTGTTATTTTTGCGTGTTGTTGCCAGTTAGATCAGATCATTGTTATTTTGCGTGTTGTTGCCAGTTAGATCAGATCAGTGTTGTTTTGCGTGTTGTTGCCAGTTAGATCAGATCAGTGTTATTTTGCGTGTTGTTGCCAGTTAGATCAGATCAGTGTTATTTTGCGTGTTGTTGCCAGTTAGATTAGATCAGTGTTGTTGTTGTCACCAAATTAGATTAGATCAGTGTTGTTGTAAACAGATTAGATCAATGTTTTTGTTGTAAACAGATTAGATTAGATCAGTGTTACTGGTTCAGATTAGCTTAGTGTAGTTGCTAGTGGATTAGATTAGATCAGTGTAGTTGCTAGTGGATTAGGTTAGATCAGTGTTGTGGTGATTGTTGCCGCCAGTCGGATCGACAGATGCAGAAAGCGGGTTTGGCAGAAGACCAACTGAGACGCTATCAGGAGGAGGTAATGCTTGCACCAGCAATAAATTATGGCGTGGATTGACTTTCCCTTTTCTTCACACAATGACACTTGCTGCACTTTGCACTTGGTGTGATAATAATTATTGTGAATTCTCTTTCTCACCCTCTTCCGCTTAGTGTGAAATATTAGGGTTTTAAAAGTGACTAAATGAGGTAGCATTTATTCAAAGATGAATAGACGGGTAGAACAATTTTTCTTTTTAACAAGTTCATGAAAAAAGTGAAAAGACTGCTGGATTAAAATAAAGCACATGAAACAAATGGTTGAAGAGAATGTGGGAGGAATTTCATAGAAGAAAACAAATATGGCACAGAACATTTTGCATCATTTTCTTGTAATTAGTTAGTAATTTTTTTTAATGTATCACATGATCAAGAGCAAGAATACTTTAATGAAAATTTATCTTTAACATGATGTCAATTTTTACGAAAAATATTTAGATATTAAGATATGTAAATCTTACCTACTAAAAAGCAACACTGCCAGAGTTAATAGAAATGTCATTTCATTTTTAAAATGTAAGTTTGTTACCATTTTTATTGAAAAACTTCAACTTCAAATACTTTATTTTACAAGGGTAAGAATTTAGGCTGGGCCTAGTCTTCCATTCTGTCCTTGGTTCTAATCATGCAATTCGTAACTACTACTATAAATGAACATTGAGACACAGGAACATCACCAACAGAGACAACAACAGTAATATAGCAATGACATGGTAGGCAGAGCATCAACATCAGCAATAAAAACAAGTAAAACAGAAAACCAACCGACCAAATAAACTAGCAAAAAAATAAATAAATAAAAAACTCTTCTTCCACCACAATTTACTTCTTCTACTACAATTCAAGATCTTTTTGAAACACCCTTTGCTGGAAATTGCTTCCGGAGACATAAAACAGAGAGTAAAAGCAAATATGTCTTCCATGTATTCACATGTCTCTAATTTACCCAAAGAGGCTGCATGGCTGCAGAAACTGAGCTCAGATTGGAAAGGGTTAAAGGAGGAGGATTATTATGCAGGGAGATAAAGGATGAACACCCAAGAAAGAGGGGGTGTCCCATGGGATGAATATGTTGAGGAGGTGGGGGTGGAAGCGTTGTTTAAAGGATTGTTGCACTGTAACTACGGTCATTATATTTCGCTGTGCACTCTGTTTTATTTTAAGGTTTCATGTTGCTGTGTGGTTTCCCACTTTCACCCTCACTGTTCCTTGGTGTTTGTTTTTTCTTCTTACGGAATCTGTCGTAGAAACTTGGTTGCTGATGCAATTTGGAAGTTGGAATTTGTTCTGTGTGTGTGTGCGTGTGTGTGCGTGTGCGCGTGCATGCATGTGCATGTGTGGTACATGCCTGTGTGTAAAATTAATGCTGTTTGAATTTTGTTTTTGTGTTTTACCCCCAGTTGTGTTGTTTGCTACTGTTTTGACTACCATATTTTTCGGACCATTAGCCCTTGTGTGTGTACGGCGAATAGGGCAATTTTCAAGACAAATCTGAAAAAAAATTAAAGAAAAATGCGCCCTCGTTTATAAGGTGATGCGCACTTCGCAAAAGAAAGTCAAACTTTGAAGCCCGTACGCGTCCGGTTAATGCTTGCCGACCGCCATTACTGCTGTCATAAACGAGAGTTGGCTCCCCTTTCAAATAATCAAACTTTCGTTTGTGCTACTTCCGTTGTGTTTGGAATTTTGTTGGCGAAAACTGATAAAATTATGCCATTTCAAGCTCTACAACCAATGAAGGGTTTTTTTTGCATCCAGTGAAGGTTTATGGCATCCGTTGGACTGTATATCGGACGATAATAGGGATTTTGTAGCATTTTGACGTGAGTATTCGTTGTATTTGCGACTCGTTACCACTTTCGATGTTTAGACTCACAGTAGACTGTACTGAGCACGGCAATCATTGCCTCTCTTCTCATGATATTGTTAATTAATAAGGCGCCCTCATTTATTAGGTGCATAGGTCAGAATTGGAGAAAAAATATCGCCTTATAACCCGAAAATTACGGTATATAATCGATTGATTCTTGCACCTCAGTAACAGGGTTGTGCACTATCTCCTTGTTTTACTGATTCCACAAGATGTTTTTCCCCACCTCATCTTCTGAACTCCACATTCTTTATTTGTTTAATTAACAAAAAATCTGTGTGTGTTTGTGTGTGTGCATGCATTCGTGCTTGCATGTTTGTTTTATTCTTTGGAACTTGCTTTTTGCACATCTATGTATTAATGTATGATTTTGCGTCTGTAAAATTTCTTTACTTTTGTTTTTTTCTTTATCTTTTAGTCGGGAATTTTGTTGTTGTATTTTGGCTTGGTAAATTTTGTAAGGGCTTTTTTTTCTCTTTTTTTCAGGGGGTAGTAGTGATGCTATTTGTTTTCTGTCATACATTCACTGCCTTCTTATATACATGGGTGCAACTTTTCCTGGTATACAAGGATTTCCTGTTTTTGAATTTTACCAGAAAAGGAATTTCCTTTTTTTCATATTTGTTAAACAAGATCTTTGTGTGTCTACTGTCTTTTTCAAACACTTTAAAATAACCATTTGCATAAATTGTGGAAAAAGCACACTAAAATACCTTCAAAAATCTTTTTTTTTCTTCAGCTGCAGGGGAACATTACCCCTGGACCCTTCATTTTGTGTTGTTGCACCCATGTTATATGCAGTGTGTTGATGGCTAATGTTTTTATTGTGCAAAATGTCACTCACATTTATGAGTTTTAAGCATAATTTTGTCATTGAAATTGTACGTCAGAGGTTCCAAAATATTTTTGTCCAAAAGAAGGGTTAGGCAGACATTAAAGCATGCAATAACTTGAATTTTTTTTTATTTTTTTTATTTTTAATGGTGAGTGGGTGTTTGGTGATTTTTGAGTTTAGGTGTAACTAAGACGAGGATTTTGAGACAAAGGAATAATAAAGTGAGTTTGTGGTGTGTGGTGAATTTTACCATCATGTGCCCTGCTCTGCTGTTCTAGACATTCTTACACTGACTTACATGTGTTCTTTTCATAATGATAATTGAAATGTTCCAAAAGGCAATGCCATTTGGTCGCATTGAATCATTTATCATCGACTTCATTCAACAAATGTTATTTTCTCCAACACTGTTTCACGATGTTTCACGAAACAACAAAGCTTTCACAATCAATCAATAAAAGCCACTTTAATCAAACAGCCCTTTTTTTAACAACCAATTGATTTTTCAGTTGAAACGGTTCACTGAATTGTAGCAACAGGATTATACGGATCATGTAGCTTGTGTTGTAACAGGCGCAGAGACAGGAGACCCGACTGAAAGGCCAGGAGGTGGAGATAAGTCGCCTGAGAGCTGCAGCCTTTAATACGGATCATGTGACTTGTTGTGTTGTAACAGGCGCAGAGACAGGAGACCCGGCTGAAAGGCCAGGAGGTGGAGATAAGTCGCCTGAGAGCTGCAGCCTTTAATACGGATCATGTAACTTGTGTTGTAACAGGCGCAGAGACAGGAGACCCGGCTGAAAGGCCAGGAGGTGGAGATAAGTCGCCTGAGAGCTGCAGCCTTTAATACGGATCATGTAACTTGTTGTGTTGTAACAGGCGCAGAGACAGGAGACCCGACTGAAAGGCCAGGAGGTGGAGATAAGTCGCCTGAGAGCTGCAGCCTTTAATACGGATCATGTAACTTGTTGTGTTGTAACAGGCCCAGAGACAGGAGACCCGACTGAAAGGCCAGGAGGAGGAGATCAGTCGCCTGAGAGCTGCAGCCTTTAATACGGATCATGTAACTTGTTGTGTTGTAACAGGCGCAGAGACAGGAGACCCGACTGAAAGGCCAGGAGGAGGAGATCAGTCGCCTGAGAGCTGCAGCCTTTAATACGGATCATGTAACTTGTTGTGTTGTAACAGGCCCAGAGACAGGAGACCCGACTGAAAGGCCAGGAGGAGGAGATCAGTCGCCTGAGAGCTGCAGCCTTTAATACGGATCATGTAACTTGTTGTGTTGTAACAGGCCCAGAGACAGGAGACCCGGCTGAAAGGCCAGGAGGAGGAGATCAGTCGCCTGAGAGCTGCAGCCTTTAATACGGATCATGTAACTTGTTGTGTTGTAACAGGCCCAGAGACAGGAGACCCGACTGAAAGGCCAGGAGGAGGAGATCAGTCGCCTGAGAGCTGCAGCCTTTAATACGGATCATGTAACTTGTTGTGTTGTAACAGGCCCAGAGACAGGAGACCCGACTGAAAGGCCAGGAGGAGGAGATCAGTCGCCTGAGAGCTGCAGCCTTTAATACGGATCATGTAACTTGTTGTGTTGTAACAGGCGCAGAGACAGGAGACCCGACTGAAAGGCCAGGAGGAGGAGATCAGTCGCCTGAGAGCTGCAGCCTTTAATACGGATCATGTAACTTGTTGTGTTGTAACAGGCCCAGAGACAGGAGACCCGGCTGAAAGGCCAGGAGGTGGAGATAAGTCGCCTGAGAGCTGCAGCCTTTAATACGGATCATGTAACTTGTTGTGTTGTAACAGGCGCAGAGACAGGAGACCCGACTGAAAGGCCAGGAGGAGGAGATCAGTTGCCTGAGAGCTGCAGCCTTTAATACGGATCATGTAACTTGTTGTGTTGTAACAGGCGCAGAGACAGGAGACCCGACTGAAAGGCCAGGAGGAGGAGATCAGTCGCCTGAGAGCTGCAGCCTTTAATACGGATCATGTAACTTGTTGTGTTGTAACAGGCCCAGAGACAGGAGACCCGACTGAAAGGCCAGGAGGAGGAGATCAGTCACCTGAGAGCACAGCTAGGGGAAGCTGACAGCGAGGTAAGAGGTGCAACGATGTTCTTTGTTATTGGTGATGGATAAATGAAATAAAGACATGAAGGATTTCATAGAGGATTTGTGAAAGACGTGACTTTTTTGGTTATATCTGCAAAAGGCTTGTACAAACATACTTCTTGTTTCACTTTTGTGGACTGAGGACAAAAAGAAAACAACCAGTGACAGCTAAGTTGATTTGTCTTAAATTTTCAAGCACAGAACAGTGCCGTTAACTCATTCAAGTAGTTCCACCCATATATGGTCAGAATTGATATCAAGCTGTCAATCTGATGAATTTGTTTCAAAGGAAGTAAATCTGTGTGCACACCACACTTTGGTCACTTCTAAACTCGCTTCTCTCCCTTAGACCACACTTTTGTCTCTTACTTTGCGTTTGTAGTGGCTTGAAATAGGGAAACTAATTGCTGTAGGGAGTTTTTCTATATAAAGTCTATATATAAAAAAAGTCTGATCTACCATTTCCCTATGTCTAAACCTGAAGTAAAAACCCGTAATCTTCTTTCATTTCTCCTTTTGTTTATGTCTGTTTTGTTTGTGTGTATGGCTGGAGTGATTTGTGAGTTTTTTAATAATTCAAAATCATTGTGATGCGAGTGAGTTAAGGAGATGTGTCTGGAAGCAGGCGAACGACTCTAATGTTGGGGATAGAAACCAAAAAGGTGACTACCCAGACTGGTGTGTTGCTTTTTCCTGTTTTTCAGTTTCAGGTACATAATTGTTGCTGTAAGTTAATGAATATTGGGTAAAGGTAAAGATGTGCCACCCCCCATGCATTTCTCGGTTAATTTGTATTTTTCCGTTTTTGCCTTTCTTATCATACATAAAGCTGTATTTTAGGAACATTTTTAGGTAATAACCTTTTTGGAATACTAACCCTAGCCCTAAACCTAACCCTACCCCCCACTATGTACTGCAGTACACCGCGATTTGTCACAGTTCTGGTTCGTTGCGTTTTTCCGTCTTATAGGGCTAGGGTTAGTATTCCAAAAAGGTTATTAGCTAAAAATGTTCCTAAAATACAGCTTTATGTATGGTCAGAAAGGCAATAACGGAAAAATAGAATTAACCGAGATAGGTAGGGGGGGTGGCACATCTTGACCTTTACCGAATATTGCATAAAACAAAAACAACTGTCCTTGAACTGACAGCAATGTTGAGTTTTCCTGTTTGCCAGGTACGGAATAGTTACAGTAAGATGGTGCGCCAGGAAACAAGCACCATATTTTACTATAAGGAGATCCTTTTTTTCCTAGACTGAGACCCCTGCGCCTTATAATGTGACTGATAATATAGTAAGGAAATAAAGTAACAAAGTCTGAATTTTGAGTCAAATTTGGGGGATGCGCCTTATAATGTGACTGATAATATAGTAAGGAAATAAAGTAACAAAGTCTGAATTTTGAGTCAAATTTGGGGGATGCGCCTTATAATGTGACTGATAATATAGTAAGGAAATAAAGTAACAAAGTCTGAATTTTGAGTCAAATTTGGGGGATGCGCCTTATAATGTGACTGATAATATAGTAAGGAAATAGAGTAACAAAATCTGAATTTTGAGTCAAATTTGGGGGATGCGCCTTATAATGTGACTGATAATATAGTAAGGAAATAGAGTAACAAAATCTGAATTTTGAGTCAAATTTGGGGGATGCGCCTTATAATCAGGTGCGCCTTGTAGTCCGTAAAATACGGTACCGTAATCAACTTGATGAAACTCGATTGTTTGGAGTAAAAGGAAAATGTATGACAGTGGTGACAGCAGTGTTGGTTTTTCTTATCTTTCAGGTGCAGAACAGTCGGGGCAAGGTGGTGCGCCTGGACGCTGAGCTGCAGACTCTGCGCTCACAGCATTCTGAAGTGCAGGCACAGGTAGGGGAAGTACAGCTCACGACGTTACTGTCACTGATGCTGTAGTGTTACAGACAGGAGAGTTTTCAGGAAATTATAAAGCCAGCAGCCTTGATATAAGTGTAAATCCATTTAAAAAATGGGGAGGGGGGGGGGGGGGGGGGTAGACTGGGAGTCACTGTGATCTCCAGATTTGTTAAGAGAAATTTGTTAAGAGAATTTATTGAAAAGGGCCAAAATCGGGTGTCCTGAAGGAATTTCTACTCCTTGACTGCAGTGTCCTGAGGGAATACGGAGCAGCGAGGGGTTGTGTTGTGTTGAAAGTGTTAAGGCTGCAACATTATTTATCATCAAAAGAAAGCGTTTAGGCTAAGAAGATTCATGTGATCGGTGGATATGACGAATTGAGGTTCACAAAGAAGGCGAGTTGCAAACATTATATAACTATATAGTATTTATAAAGCTCATATCTTGCTACGCAACCCAATGCTCTTGCGCCCACCATTCATACTAATTCATTACATACCTAGCATTCATAATATGGGCTTATGTTGGTGAAGTCTGACACACAAGAAGTGCAGTTTGTAGTGTAAGGATTTAGCTGTGGATCCTGAAGTCTAAGGGGTGGGTGTGTTTCAGTGTGGCTAGCGTAGGGCTGTGGTAATGAGCACTTCAGCTCGGGCTAGAATGCACTGGTTGAAATTTTAAAAACAGTTATAGTCTGGTCTTGCTTCCTTGTTCATATGTGATTTAAGCTGAAAAGGGAAACTTTAAAGTACATTATTAATCATTGAATTCCACACTTTCTTGTATGACAAGTTATTGAAATTGACTATCCAGTGGATGTACAATTGAACCTCCATTTTAAGACCTTGACAAATCAACAAAAATAAGGTCTTAACTGGGAGGGAGTTGTAATAGGGATGTAATTTTAATACTTACAAATAGGGCAATGTCTCAGAGAAGTAGGCCTTAAGGGTGGGGGAGTCTTATAAGGAGGGGTCTTTAAGGGAGGTTCCACTGTAATAAAAAGGGGAATTGTTTGTGGAAAGGATTGATTTTATCAGTTATGTTCTGATATATTGACGGTTGAAATAGTTCACAAGCAGTCGCTTAGATTGAAAAATATATACTTATGTGTAATAAGTTTTTATTGATTAGTTTATTGAGATTATAAAGACAGGTCATATTTATTAGTGTGATGAAATAATGGCTTTACTTTTACCAGAAATATTGACACTTTGTATTAATTTTTCTGCATAAAAATGGATTTGATTGAAATGGTGAAATGTTTATTTTGTACAGTTTCTACAATATGTATAACAGGATATAATTAATGTTTTTTTCTTTAGGGCAATATGTCTTCATTTCACAAGCAGGTGATCTTTTTAATGTTAGAAATTTGGCAGGGTTGTTTGGTTTTTGTTTGTTTGTTTGAAATGAAATTAAAGAAAGTGATATGCATTTGATGAAAATCTACTGGCTTCTTTTTCATCTAATAGTGTTTTTTGCTTTTACTGAATTTATTTGTGCTTACATGGTTTTGTTGTTGAAGCAGTTATACATTTACAGAGATAATACACACTCATACTCACTCGCATAGATACACACTTTTACTCAAACACTCGCCCATATTACTTACTCATGTGTAGAAAGTGCTATCTTTATTACACTGACAGAGAAATCTTAAAACTCGGACATACTCTTCTTCTGTCTTGTATTTTTTAACTGCATTCTAATTTCATTTGCTTGTTCTTTTTTATGTTTGGGTTTCGGAATGCCTTATTTTTCGCAGAGTGTGTAGATTTTAAAATCAAATAGATGTATTTTATTGCTTTGTTTTGGTTTGGGATTTCTTTTAAAGTTTCATATTTGTTTTTTGTTGTAAACATGGTCTTTGGAAGTACATTATTTTATTTTCGCTCATAAGTTGAAGATTTGGTTCAGTTTTTCTTTTCTGTTTTTTTTGTTTGGCTTTGTTGCTATTTTGGTGTGGGGCCATTTTGTTTGCTTCAGTTGGGATTCATGGTGTCATTGTTTTCTCTCTTGGATCTAACAGAAAACTCAGGCGGTAAGAGATAAAAAATGTGTTAATTAACTTCCGTTAATCCATCAAATCAGTCTGCCGTTTGTGATTTCGTTGCACTAAGATTTAATTGATGCTAGATGATTGAGTCAATTGATGGTAATTCTGATCTTTCCTAAAAAATTGTTTTCAATTTTCTTAACGTGTGAATCGCTAATGATTGTTCTCATAATAATAATAATAAAGAAATTTATAGAGCGCACATTCTAGACAACTATTCATGGCACTTAACAAACTAAAATCTCTCCACATGCAAGATTACATCATACATATGAAACATGCTCACATGCGCTCGCATTCTCACCATCACCCCCACGCAAACACATGCTCATAGGTATGCAAACATGCACACGCACATATGCACAAACGCATCCTTCCCTCTCCACACACAAACACAATCACATCAACGCACACAAACAGACACACACACACACACATGTACACACACACATATGCGCATGTGCACAAACACACACACACACACACAGACTCATAATCAGCAGATTGAAAGACTCGAGGAGTCTCAATCATGTGGTCATGAGTTTGTGTATAGATTTTCATCTTTTTTTTTCTTCAGTTTTTTTTTTGTGGTCTTTGTGTGTTCAGTTTAACGTGTTTTGAGTTTGTTACTGTTTCACCAATTTCTCTAAGGATAGTGTGAAAGCGTATGGAATGGAATTGTTTGAAGTGTTTGCTAGATGCTCATGCTGTTTGCTGTGACAGTGGTTTGCTTTTACATTTTTAGGCATTAACATTTAAGTTTGCCTTTATTTACTTTCATCAGAACTTAAATGTTGTGGGGTTGGGGTTTTTTTACATGCATAACTAAACTTAATAACTTACATTAATCTCACTGTTAAATCAGAAAATAGTATGAAATATTTTCCACTTGAAAGACAATGGCAGCTAACTATTGACGTACTGTTTGGTGTATTCTTACCTTCTAACAAACCACTTGCATCTGTTTTTGTATTTTCCCGTCCCTTTTGTTTACACTACCCGTTTCTTCTTTTCTAGTCCTGCTCCTCTTTATTCGCATTTAATGCTTTGATCATTGGCTCCCCTGACAATGCATTCATAACCCATCGACTGCCTTAGATTCTTGCAACAGTAAGACCGTGTACACACATAAGCGGATATTCCATGCGGAAACCCGTGCGCAATCCATAAATAAGTGAAACAAAGAAGGGAAAAGATTTGCGCACGTGTCCGAATTTCCCCTATATGCGTAAACTTTTATCCTTCTTTCTTCCACTTATTTAGGGTTTTCCGTACGGAACTTACGCGTCTAATGTGAACCCGGCCTTAGTCTACGTTTTCCTCAGCTAGTATGCACACAAACACAGACATTCACCAGCACTCTTTACCAAGGCATGGTTCGGTCATCGTACCAGCCTTACTACTCATCATCACCCCCCTCTCTCCGTCCCGTTGTGTCAGGTGACCAAATTGACCAATAGTCTGCAGCGACTACAGCTGGCCTCCAAAGACACTCGCGACCTGCTCAGCTCGGAGGTAGGTGCATTCTGGGAAGACGAGGGACTCGCACGCGCATTAACGTAAGAATTTCATTTGGTGCGGGTGAAGCAGAAGGGAATAAGGGTGGGGAAGAGATGCGGGGAAAGCGTGGGTGAATAATTTGTGGACTTGAAATAACTGGGAATCTTGGCGGTATCGCATTTATTCCCTTAGGGAGAGATAATGCAAAGACAGGAAAAGCTTGTTCAGCTTCTCTCCATCTCTCAAGTATGTTCTTCTATTATGGGTATAAATTTCGACATTGTCAAACCTTTTTTTTTTCTTGTTGATTACAAAATAATTATCTGTTTGTATAACTGTTAATTTGGATGTTGTTGGCTAGAGCTTGCAAAAAAAACCCACAATCAACGACAACAAAAAGTTTGTTTTTTAATTAAAAGAGTGTTACCTTTAGCAAATAATTTTTTTTCCATTTTTCTGTTTGTTAATAAAAAGTACTTGTTGCAGATTTTAGTCAAATTTTATAACAGAAGAAAAAAATAGATTATCACCTGAAGGACTTAGATATTGTAATAATTTGTATTAATTGCTCTTTGGATTAAATAAGCATTCTTATTTGGTTTTATTAATGATCCTGCTTTGCAAGATCATTGTAAAGTAAACATTAACATTGATTTTACTAGTTTGTCTGTTTTGAGAAAGGTGCACTTTCAGTTTAAGGGAAAAACAGCATTTAACCCTTTCACCGCCAATGTCGCATTTTTGCACCACAATGGTTTAGCACCCATGTCACTAAAAGGCATCAAATCAGGGACTCTTATCCAAAGACTCTTATCCAATTTTGGGAGGTAAGGATAGACCTAATGTTATATAATATGTCACAGAGGAATTCGCAATATTGCAGATATTTTATTTTCTCTACCCAGTTAAGTTCGGTATTTTTGGGCTGAAAAATGGGTGGCGGCGAAAGGGTTAAAATTTGTTTCTAATATGTATCTTAGGCTAGATGCAGGAGTTGTTTGATTTTATGATGCTTCTGTTTCTCGGTGATGTAAATCCTTCATAAAAATGGGGTTTAATTTTAAGTCCGCTGCAAGCAGCATATAAGAGACGAAACCATCAACGAACCAGCCACCACTTCCATTGAAAGACTTTCTATAAGAAGAAAATCTGATTAACGTCCTCCGGTCTGAAACAGACACATATGGGACATTAGTAGATATAAAGATGGTGGGAACGATCCTGGAGGCAGTGCAACATCAGGAAAGTCCCGAATTAGTAACTATGCAGATGTATAAATTAAAGTTAAGACTTTCTATAACCATGATTTAATTTAATATATTGTCATGCAAAGTGCTGAAATTGCAGGGTGTCTCCTTGTCAATGGTTTTCCCTGAGATAATATGATGCTTTCCCTTTCTCTCTCTGTCTCTCTCTCTCTCTCTCTCTCTCTCTCTCTCTCTCTCTCTCTCTCTCTCTCTCTCTCTCTCTCTCTCTCTCTCTCTCTCTCTGTCGCTATCCTAACTTGTTGCCTCCCCTTTCCCTTGTAAAATATAAATAAATATTCAGTTTTGGTTGAAAAGGTGACTGCCAGGTCTTGAAGCAATGCAGAGGGGAAAAATGAAGAGGTACATCTGACCTCATGGAGTAGCAGGCATGGTAATCTTAAGAGAATTCGCTGAATTCAGAGAAAAATGAAAGCAGAAAAACAAATGTTAGAAGGGGTTTTAAACTTGAGGAGATGCCCTTTCCCTAATCTTGAAAAGTTTTATGTGTTCATCTTCTAGGCCAATTTCCCCCTGATCACCATGAAGAGCTGCAATCCATTGGTTACACCAAGAGACAACATCTCCTCAAACCCTAAATTGTTTTCAGAGAAAAAAATGCTTTTCCTCCATTATCATGCCTGAGTAGACATTGGAAGCTTTTGAACTATGTTCTTCTTCAGCAGGTGACGGGTAGAAAAAGGTAAACAAAGTTCAAAAGCTTCCAATGTCTATTCTATCAGAATTTATTTTTCATTTATTTCCTCTGCAACATATTCAGTGTCTTCTCTTTCTCTCTTTCTTTGGTTGAATGGTTTTGGGGAAAAAGAAGAAGATGAACTTGAGTTGTCTCTTTTGGCAAAGGTGAGCACTGTGTAAGTACTTTTTAGTAGACTTGGTGATCATTTGACGGTGTTCAAGGTAGGGAAAGGTGTTCTACATTAGAAAGGAAGGTTGGTACGTGTTAAGAAAACAAACCGCCTGATGGTTTGTCCTTCCTTTGGTAACCAAGCTCAACTGGAAAAACACACCAAATCAGTGACACATGTATTCGCTTTTTTTTTCATTTGTGTATAGAATACATATTGAGAACAACTGTTTTTTGCTGGTCCATGTGTGTGTATGCTCTTGTGTGTGTGTGTGTGTTCAGAACAAATGAATTGGTCTAAATGCCGTATCTTTCGGACTATGAGGCGTACCTGATTATAATGTGCACCCCCCAAATGTTACACGAAAATCAGATTTTGCTCTAATACTTTCTTACTAAATTACTAGTCATATTATAAGGCGCAGGGGCCTCTGTCTTGAAAAAAACTCGCCTTATAGTCCGTAAAATATGGTAAATATGATTTTTCAAATAATATTTCTCCCCCATGGGGTCTTTTGTATAAATAGTTCCCCCACCTTCTCGAAGTTCTGTGCTTGTAACTTCCTCTAATCTGTCACTCTCTTTGACTCTGTCTTTTCCATTTTCTTACTGTCATCTATCTTTCTGCCTTACTGGTCCATTCTCCTGCCTTTTTTCACAAAACACTTTCAAAAACATTTCCTCCGGCCGAAGTCGGACTTGCTGGGCCTAACTATTTCTTAGTTAGGCACGTAACGGCAGCATGACGCATCTGCGCTCATAATTGACAGGAAACTGTCTGAGCGATCGAAGAAGAAGAAGAATATTTCTGATTTAGAGAATGTTTAAAAGATCGTGGAAAATATATTTAAAACATACTTATATTAAAATCACTCTATTGATTCTTTTGTCGTTAAAATCTTGGGGCAATGTTACTTGAGGTACATTTTCTAAAGAGTTATGAACATACAGTTTTAAAGTTCATTTTGCTGTCGTCGTCATTGTTTTTGATAAAACATTTGTTCTCTTAAGGTTCATAAGTTCATTGCTCAAGTGTAAATGAAGAAGCTGTGATTTTTGGCTCACTCATGTTAACGAAGTTAACACAAAGTGAGTCTATAGTAGAGTCTATGCTATGGTATGACAGTTGTTCGGTTGTTGTGTGTGTTGCGTCCGTGGTCTAATCTCCAAACTTTAATATTAGCATTTTCTCAGGAAATAGAAGGCATACATTGTTCAAACTTTGCACACATATAGATGTTTATAAGTCATAAGTCATAAAGTCATCAGTTTCTTTATTGTCCATTGGCATTGTACAACGCACATGGAAACTTGTTTTCCACTGTGTAAAATAAAAATATTAAAAGTATGAAACATAAATTTACATTAACAAATAGACTATGTAACTCTCACACCACACCCAATCATTCATTCACTCTCCGCTATCTTGCTCACTCATCATGCAACCCACCACCACTTCCGCCTTCATTTTATGCAAGCTTTCAAACAATAATGATTTGAATAATTAAATACTTAAAACAACACTGTAAACAGATAACAAACAGATAACATTTTATATTAGTGGGTTAGAGAGTATTCAACAGGCAACATGAGTTAAAAAACCTCATCAACACTGAAAGCCTCGATAGCTCATTGGTAGTGTCTGTCTGTCCTGCCAATGGTTCCGGGTCCGATTCTCGGCATGGGCACTTTTTTTTTGTATCCATTAACAATAGTTTCATTTGTATTTTTAAATTTTAATGGCAATCTTGAACTTTAGACACCCCCCTCAATCTTTGTTTGTTATTGTCCCACATGTTCCTGTTCGAGTGAGCCTTGAAGGCTTTTCCTCTTGTTTAAAGGTGGCGGAACGTACGGATGCCTTGCTGCGTCTGCGCACGGATTCGCGTGACGCCGAGGAGAAGCTGAGGGAAGCCACAGCCAATGCACAGCACCAGACAGAGCTGGTCAAACAGCTCAAAGACGAGATCAAACAGGCCAAGGTCAAGGTCAGTCTGAGGTCAAACAGGCCAAGGTCAGTGCGAAGGTGAAATAGATCTAGGTCAGTGTAAGGTCAAATGGACCAAATTCAGTGTTGTTAGGTCTAACAGGCGATGGTCAGTGTGAAGGTGAAACAAGTCAAGGTCAGTGTGAATTCAAACAGGCCAAGGTCATTGTCATGAGTCAAACAGTATGAGGGTGAAGAAGGTCAAGGTCAGTGTTAGGTTTAAAAAAAAAGAAGCCAAAATCAGTGTCGTGAGGTCAAAAAGGCCAAGGTCAGTGTGAGGTAAAACAGGTCAAAGCCAAGGTCAGTGTGTTAGGTTATACAGGCCAAGGTCAAACAGGCCAAGACCCAGATCATTGTCAGGTCAGACAGGCTAAGGTGAAGAAGGTTAGTCTGAGGTCTCTGATGGTCAGAGAGAGATGGGAAAAGGGAAAGTTTTGTTCTTATTAGCGATGCAAATAAAACTTTCAAACAAAGGGTCTGTTTTGAGGTGTCAGTGTATACTCAGTATTAATTTTGACGCACACATGTGTGTCTATGACGCTCAAAGCTGCCATCTGACGCACTGGGTTTCTGACCAATGCATCACTAAGCATAGCAAATTTTCACCTGACCAGACCTGTTTTCCCTACGGATTTGTCCGTAGTTATTACGTTTTGAGACCTCCGATTACGCTATTACGGTCAGCAACAAAAAAATCTACATTTCCGCTGAACGAATGCGGAAAAAAAAAGAGAAGAAATCAAAAGAAGGCATGGTGTTTGAACCATACACCCGCTACTGTGTCATCTGCTATCAAAGGTATCACTTCGAGTTATGTCCCTTGAATGAATACTTCCGGATTATTTGTCCATGTCGCCATTTTTCTAGGTACGAAGTGCAAACTTTCGGCAGTAGCAAAATTACGGACAGATGCCTGAAATTACTGTTTTCAGAGCTTGGGATTACTGACAGTGACAGTGAGCCACAAGACTGGATAAATCGCAATAATTTAAAAGTCCCATTTTAATAATCCTTATGTTTAAAAGTCTTTATTTCAAAATACTGACTATCTCAAAATAAAATTTCAGTCCCTTCAATTTTGAGTTAAGCAATTTTCACTGTATACCTGAAAAATGGTTACATTTACTGCATCAAAGATATGTGTGGTTTTCAGGTTTGTCTTATGAGCATGGGTGGCCTGTGTAGAACAAGTTGTTTCTAAGTTCAGATTGTGATGCGTTCACTTGTATGACTGGCCTTATTTTATGAGTAATCTAGTATGCTCATGGTACTGTTTACAGATACAAGAAACTCAGCTCAAACTGGAAGAGGCAGAAAAGGAGAAACAGCAAATCAACTCCCGTTATTCCTCACAGGCAAGAGAGGTAATGTCTCGTTGAAATCCAGAAAATGAAAGAAAATTTGCATGGAAATTTATCTCAATTTAATTTACACAATTTGGAAAGATGGCTAACTTGTTCTGGACGAATGAGCTTGACTGGGCTCATGGCCTGTTCCACCAGTTAAGACGAATGAGATTGACGAGGATCATGGTAGTTTTTGAGAGGTTTTGATATCTGGCCTGTAACCAGCTTTCAGAGTGACGTCTTTATCTGATGTTTTTTCTGACCTTTCCCCTCTTGAAAGCAACCAATCATTGCAGACTTTACTTGTGCTTCATTGTATAGTGTGACTTGAAAGATCGAAATGTTGCCAATTCCTTCATTCTATGTGTAAAGTGTTCCTGTCGATAGGAGATAAACTATGAAGGTATGGAATCTGACATTTAATGATCGATTAGTGCATGTCAGCTGAATGCAGCGGGGACACCCAGTGAAAACTAAATCATGGACACATACGTATCTTACCCATTATGGCCATATGGCCTGGGAAGACTTGTGTGTAGCGCGTTATTCTGGTCCTTTTTCAGTTGGACCGGCTGCAGACAGACTTGCAGGAGCATGAACTGACAGGCACCCAGCAGGAGACCCTGTAGTGATCAGGCCTGGCCGATTACTAAATTAATTTCCCTGCTTTGAGATAAAATAAAGTATACTTGACTTGTGTGCAACGCGTTATCATTCTGTCCCTTGTTCAGTTTGATTGACTGCAGACGGACCTGCAGAAACATGAACTGACAGGCACCCAGCAGGAGACCCTGTAGTGATCAGGCCTGGCCGACCGCTACATTAATTTCCCTGCTTTGAGATAAAATAAAGTATACTTGACCTGTGTGTAACGCGTTATCATTCTGTCCCTTTTTCAGTTTGACCGGCTGCAGACGGACCTGCAGGAGCGTGACCTGACGACCTCCCAGCAGGAGACGCTGTACCGGTCAGACCTGGCCGACCGTGAGGAGGAGATCTCCAGGCTGAAGGCCGACGTCAACGTGCTGCATGAGAAGATGGTGCAGAACGAGGGCCAGGTAACTGGAAATTAAGTCAGTTTTTATTGGATTGGTAATTTACCCCTTTCACCGCCAAAGTCGTGCTTTAGCACCACAGTGATTTAACACCTATGTTACTAAAAGGCATCAAATAGGGCATTTGCCACGCGCCGGTGACCTTGAATTTCACTGAGTTGAATTAGAGAGGTCAGCGCAACTCATGCAGAACGAGCTCGGGCAAATTAGTAGTCTAACATAGAGAACGAACACTCGTGGCGAATGCCCTTGGGATCTATTATCCCAAGACCCTATTGTCTTAGTTTTGGGAAGTAAGGATAGACCTTATTTTATATATGTCACAGAAGAATCCACAATACTGCAGATGGATTTTGTTCTCTACCCAGGTAAATTTAATGGAAATGTTTGGCTGAAATATGGCTGGCAGTGAAAGGGTTAAAGTAAAGGAGAGATGAGGTTAAGGTCAGGTAGGACAGCTAGGCCTCGCGGCATCTCATGTGTCCTTTCTGCAATTTTATTTATTTTGTGTTCCGTTGGCACAGCTGTGATGGTTTTTGATGACTCAGTCATGTTGATATTTTAATTCAATTAACCCTTTCACTGCCAACGTCGCATTTTTGCACCACAATGATTTAACACCCATGTCACTAAAAGGCATCAAATCAGGGTCTGTTATTCAAAGACCCTGTTCACTTCATTTTGTCCAGGTGGTTTTCAAACTGGTTAATATTAGGTGCAAGTTTTATTTGTGCAGAGAGGGTATTCCAGTATTTAGTAGTTCTGTTGCTGAATATTTTTTTTCTGATGTTAGTTCTTCTATATTGTGTTATAATTTTTAATTCACAGTTTCTAGCTTTTGAATAATTTGAGAGCTGGAACAAAGTTTTGTTAGTAGAGTGAGGATTGGAAAAAGTTATTCATCCCTGGACTGTTGGGGAAAATTTGAGGGGGAAAAAAGATGACAGTTGTAAAAAGGAAAGAGAACTGTTAAAGAGTCAGAATGGCAAAGTGATCTGGAGATACAGCCATCTTCACTGTTGAAAAGCGGGGGGGAAATCCTGCATTCCAGAGTTATTCCCCTTCATATTATGACTAGAGTTGAGAACCGGTTAAAAAAACCGAACCAGTTTTTAAACCGGTTTCCCCTCTTCGAACCGGTTTTGCTGAACCGGTTTTTTTAACCAGTACTCGCATCACTAGTTTGACCTATGCAAACATATTTATTTGTCAGAATATTCGCACGCGCATACATACTTACACACAATAAAGAAACTTATGACTTATGACACTCAACTCAATACTCAGTCAGTCAAAGCCATACACCACCACAAACCAGAAACAGCTACTCTTGGTTTACAAACTCCCAATCTGCGCTGAGAATCAGTGTTGTTCTTCGAAAAGAATGCGTTATTCTAAGAAAAAAAATTACTTTCAGTTTGCAGTTAAAAAAACGGTTCACAGCAACTCGAACCGGTTTTTCGAACCGCGAAAGTTTAGCACCGGTTTTTCGGTTTAAACCGGGTTTTTTCCCCATCTCTAATTATGACATTATCAGTGATGCTAGTGTAGTGTTGTGGTGTTGTGGCCGAGGTGCTTGCAGTCATTCAAACATTCATTCTGGCCCTGACACAGGACGACCAAGTGTTCGAGTCGACTCCTATTTTATTCTCTGCTTCTCTTCTCACATCTCTTCTCACAACTCATCACCACTCCCGCGCTCGTCACAAGTCTCGCACAATCTCCCTCTTTCTCAGCCCTTCACGCACGGGCTTCTCGTGCAATTCACTCTCTCACACTAGCAAGCACGTACATGATTCATTATGTGGCAGTCGAGCGGTTAAGGGCTGCATGTAGCCGTGCGTGAACCTGAAAATATTTGCTATGCGTGCTGCCTGGACACTAACACTTTCAACACAACCCCTCTCGCTGCTCCCTGAGTGAAATTCTGCTTAGCGTCCTCTGGTCTGGAACAGACACATATGGAACATTAGTAGATACAAAGGTGGTGGGAACGATCCTGGAGGCAGTGCAACACCAGGAAAGTCCAGAATTTGTAACAATACAGATGTACTGCTCACTGTGCTCTCAGGACATAGCAGTCAAAGAGTAGAAATTGTTTCAGGACACCCGATTTTGACCCTTTTCAATAGATTTTCTTTCTTTTTTTATTTGGAGATCAGTTACTTTATTTTTGTATAGTGGTTTAGATTTGTCTTTCATTTTTTTTTATTAAATAAAATTTGAAAACCAACTCATTATTGTATGTTTAACTCGGTCACAGGGGTATTTGGTGTGGTTTTTTTTTGGTATTTGGTACTTTATAGTCACAGAGGCGTCTGTGAAATTTGGGTTGCTCCCACCTGGAGAGCACCACCCCCTATTTTTTTGCATGCGACTTTTGGGTGACTGATGAGGAAGGAAAGGGGGGGGAGGGGGTACTTTTTGACCAAATGACAACTTTTTCGTTGCCACTGGGTTTAGCGTGTGCTAAGTGCATGGGCATACAGGACCTCGGTTTATCGTCTCATAGTGCAGAGTGTACCCAGGCTCAAACTCGGGTTTATTGCGCAC
This sequence comes from Phymorhynchus buccinoides, assembly GCA_017654935.2. Taxonomy (NCBI): domain Eukaryota; kingdom Metazoa; phylum Mollusca; class Gastropoda; order Neogastropoda; family Raphitomidae; genus Phymorhynchus; species Phymorhynchus buccinoides. The sequence continues at coordinate 11,963,199 of CM065699.1, forward strand.
GAGGCGAACGCGTTACCTCTGTGCCACTGCCTGTTGCTAGCACACTAGCAGTGTTTTTGGCAACAGTGAACTTAGGCGTTGCTAGTATTCTAGTGGTGTGATGCGAAAAAGTTAAAGAGCAAACATTTTCATCACGAAACTATTCTGGATGCTTGTTGTAATTGTGCTTAACTGCATGTCTCTACAGCTGTGCTCTCAAGAGGAGACAATCGGCAGGCAGCAGAGGCAGCTGCGCGACCTTCAGGAGGAGATCACTCACAGAGAGACGGAGCTGCGAAAGATGGAGATGGACTTCATCACCATCGACGAGGAACGCAAACGAACCGAAGATCAGGTCAGGCTGAAGTTTGTGTTGATGGGGGGGGGGGTGGGGGGGTGTTGTTAGAGAAGAAGGAGGATGACATAATTCACGGAGAGACAGTAATGCACAAGATGGAGACAGACTTCATCACCTGTTTGAGCGCCTTGTATAAGCTTTATGCTTGTTGTGATCGTTCTCATTTGTTTATATTGCTGCTTTACTATGTGTTACTCAATACAAATGTGTTTAAACCACTTCATCACCATCGATGAGGAACGCAAACAAACCAAAGATCAGGTCAGGCTGATTGTGTTTTCTCAGGAAAAAAAAAACACAGGGGAAGGGGGGCGATGAATAGGGAAGAAGGATAAAATGATTGAGGGGACACATAAAACACAACACAGAAAATAATATTTTTTTTAAACAAACAAAAAACAAAGAAAACCACAACACAGTCTGGTAGTACTTGGCCCTTTCATTGAGCCTGAATGTTCAGACATTTTGTGCGATATGTGAAGTGAAGTCAAACACTAACTGACAGCTTGCAAGTAGCAAGAGAACAAAAATAGAAAGAGAAGACTGAGTTGAAATTAAGATTAAGATGAAAATGAATGAAATAAATAAACAGGATGTCAACTCTTATGAAAAAAGGGAGTAATATGAATGACAAAGTTGAGAGAGATACTGAGTAGGTGTCAACTCTGGGGGGGAAAGGGGGTAATATGAATGACAAAGTTGAGAGAGAGTATACTGAGAGAGTAGAGTGTCAACTCTGGGGGGGAAAGGGGGTAATATGAATGACAAAGTTGAGAGAGATACAGTAACTCTGGGGAAAAAAGGGGGTAATATGAATGACAAAGTTGAGAGAGATACTGAGTAGGTGTCAACTCTGGGGGGGAAAGGGGGTAATATGAATGACAAAGTTGAGAGAGATACTGAGTAGGTGTCAACTCTGGGGAAAAAAGGGGGTAATATGAATGACAAAGTTGAGAGAGATACTGAGTAGGTGTCAACTCTGGGGGGGAAAGGGGGTAATATGAATGACAAAGTTGAGAGAGATACTGAGTAGGTGTCAACTCTGGGGGGGAAAGGGGGTAATAGGAATGACAAAGTTGAGAGAGATACTGAGTAGGTGTCAACTCTGGGGGGGAAAGGGGGTAATATGAATGACAAAGTTGAGAGAGATACTGAGTAGGTGTCAACTCTGGGGGGGAAAGGGGGTAATATGAATGACAAAGTTGAGAGAGATACTGAGTAAGTGTTAAGGGGGGGGTGTAATATGAATGACATAGTTGAGAGAGATACTGAGTAGGTGTTAACTCTGGGGGGAAAAGGGGATAATATGAACAACAAAGTTGAGAGAAATACTGAGTAGGTGTGAACTCTGCTTATTAAAAAAACATTGATCATGCGTACAAAAGGTTACAAAATGTGTGTGGGGCTTCATTGACCCTTCATAGAGTTAAGGCCAAAAAGAAGAAAGAACAAAAACAAATGAACTAAAAGCAGCTGGCTTCATGAACTAAATGTTTCAGAGTTGATGATGGTTTACATATATCTTCTTCTTCTTCGTCGATCGCTCAGACAGTTTCCTGTCAATTATGAGCGCTGATGCGTCATGCTGCCGTTATGCGCCTTACTAAGAAATAGTTAGGCCCAGCAAGTCCGACTTCGGCTGGAGGAAATCTTTTTGAAGGTGTTTCATGAAAAAAGGCAGGAGAATGGACCGGCAGGGCAGAAAGATAGTAGATGACAGTAAGCAAAGGGAAAACGCAGAGTCAAAGAGAGTGACAGATTAGAGGAAGTTACAAGCACAGAACTTCCAGAAGGTGGAACTATTTATACCAAAAAAAAAACGGTATCCCCATGGGGACTTTACATACATGGCAACACTAGCTTAGCACTTTTCTTTGTTACGGATCAACAAGATAAACACCGACGTTTGCTGTACGTGTTGCAGTTGTCTCGCCGCGAGATCACCTTGCAGCAGCTGCAGCATGACCTGACCTTGACCCGGGATCAGTACAAGGACGCCGTGGAGGAAAATGGCCGCCTGGAGGCCAGGATACAGGCTTTTACCATCAACGCTCAGAGCGAGCAGGAATGTCTGAATAGCGAGGTAATGTACCATTTCGTTTTCTGTTTGATTTATGAGAGCTGTATGATGATTTATTTTCCACAGTTATGGAAAAAATCATTGTACAGTGGAACCTCCCTTATAAGACCTTCAAAAATCATCCAAAATGAGGTCTTATAAGGGAGGGGTCTTGTAAGAGAGGTAATTTTAATACTTAAAATGTTGGGCAATATCTCTGAGAACAGGACTTATGTGGAGGGAGTCTTATAATGGGAGGTCTGATAAGGGAGGTTCCACTGTACAATATAGTCTGTTGTGAATGAGTGTCGGGCTTTTGCACTGGATACATTTGTGTATGAAATTTTTTTTAAATCCTAAATCAATCTAGACTGCATGCGTGCCTAATTTGAAATCTTTACTACGAACTTAATCTGTCTTTCTGTTAATTTTTTTTAGTATGTGTAACAATTTAATTGCATTAAACAGTTCCTGATAACAAGAGTCCGAGATATGCATGGGTGCAAATTTTCCTGGTATACAAGGATTTCCTGTTTTTGAATTTTACCAGAAAAGGAATTTCCTGGGTTTTTTAGATTTGTCTAACAAGATCTATGTGTGTCTATTGTATTTGTCAAACAAGCATTTGTATAAATTGTGGAAAAAGCAAACTAAAATACCTTCATAAATCGGGGGTTTTCTTCAGCTGCAGGGGGACATTACCCCTGGACCCCGGCCTTTCATTTTTTCATTTTGTGTAGTTGCACCCATGGATGCATGTTTATACCTATGGGATGTTTTATGCAAGCTTTCTTTTTGATACAATTTCTGTCATTATAAATTATATCTTTCAAGGCCTAAATTAGGTATATTTGTATAGGGTTCACCTACATTAGATGCTCAGTGCTGTCTTTACTTTTGATTGAAAAATCACTGATGTTTTGTGTTGTTTTTGTTTGTTTCTTAGGTGAAGCGTCGCGAGGAAGCCATCAAGAGGTTGAAGCTAGATCAGGTCAGCATGCAGGAGACTGCCAGCAGAAATGAAGAGAAGGTGTGTGTGTGTGACTGTGTATTTGGTGTTTAGTGTGTGTGTGTTGTTTGTGTGTGTGTTTGTATGTATGACTTGTGTGTGTGTGTTTGTATGACTGTGTATTTGGTGTTGTGTGTGTGTTTGTTGTTTGTGTGTGTGTTTGTATGACTGTGTGTTTGTTGTTTGTGTGTGTGTGTGTTTGTATGACTGTGTGTTGTTTGTGTGTGTGTGTGTTTGTATGACTGTGTATTTGGTGTTTAGTATTTTCTAGTGTGTGTGTGTGTGCGCGTGCATACTTGTTTGTTTGTGAGGTTGGGATGCACATGTGTGTGTTTTTGTGTTTGTGCACCCATGCATGCATGCATTTTTGTGCGAGGGTATGTGTGTGCATAGCTGGGATGGAGACAAGTCCTTATGTCAAAGAGATCTTTATCTGCCTCAGCACAAAGGGAGAAAGGTGGCAGATTGGTTAAGACGTTCGCCTGCCAAATGTAATGCGTGACTGCAGCGTGAGTGACCCGGGTTCGAATCCCGGCCTCACCCTTTCTTTCTAGTTTGACAGGAAAATCGAACTGAACGTCCAGTCCTTCGGATGGGGACTTAAAGCTAGTCTGACCCGTGCGCTTTACGCACGTAAAAATCCCACAGTAGTTGAAAGTCGGTAAGAGCAGGGAGAAATCCAGCTGCCTGGTATGGCCAAATTGATAGCTAGGGTTTCCAAGTGTGCCCACACACCCTCCTCAACCTGTGCAAGCAAAATATATACAAATTTGGTTAGGCGCTGCACTTGCGGTGACGCGCTCTCCAGGGGAAGGCAGCCTGAATTTGACAGAGATAAGTCTGTGACTAGAATATACCAAATACCAAAGAAATCCTAAAGTTTCTTTGGTTTATTCTGCTGCTGTACTCTTGCCCCTGTAGGCAAGCATGTCTTTGTTGAATACATTAAAAGAAAGCCCTTCCAATGGTGTACATTAATATCCCCTAATCTCCTACAGCACAGTCTGCAGGTGAGATGAAATAGTTTGCAAATGTTCATGTGAAGCATAATGACAATGTGATATGTGTGTGTGTGTGTTTTCATTTTCAGAACACGCAGCTACAGAGAGAAGTAGAGCAGCTGAAGGGACAACTCAGAACGGCACAGAATGAGGTCAGTTTGCAGTTGGATTTGAGTTACTTTTTTTGTCCACTCTCTTTCTCTCTCTCTATTTCTCTCTCTATATATCTCTCTCTCTCTCTCTCTCTCTCTCTCTCTCTCTCTCTCTCTCTCTCTCTCTCTCTCTCTCTCTCTCTGCAGTTATAGAAAACTTCCTGGCACACCCATGGGGCACTTTCACTTCACACAAGGACTCATCTGCATCTTATTGGATGGTCATCTATTCAAAGCAGCTATTTTCTCGTGCTTGCTTAATAGTGGACTGTTTGGGTGTTTGTTTCTCAAACTCTCCTCACCTTTACCCCCTTCACAGGTAGAATCCAAGAAGCAGGCCATGAAGAACCTGGAGGTCAGCCTGGAGCAGGGTCAAGGTCAACTGGAGGTCATGCAGGAGGAGCGGCGACAGACGGAGGACAAGATGAGACAACTCAGCGTGGACCTGGCCGCACAGCAAGCTGAAGTGGGGAAACAGCACAACGACGTGAGTTATTACCTCCCTTAGGTCATTCTTCTACTCTCTATTCCGTAAGTACCATATTTTACGCACTATAAGATGCTTCATATTATAAGAGGCGACAGTTTGAGGTCAAGATGAGACAACTCGGTGTAGACCTGGCCGCACAGCAAGCCAAAGTGGGGAAACTGCACAACGACATGAGTTATTACCTCCCTTAGGTCATTCTTTGTACTCCCTGTTGTATTTGATTAACAAAGCGCATTGAGTTGCTTTGCAAGATTATGAGCTATATAAGCATTATTAATTACTATTATCCCTGGGTCTCCCTGCACATTCTTTTAGAGGGTCCTGTAGAATTTTAGTGCTTCATAGACCCCCAAATGGGGGTCCCTGGGAGCCCTGAACTTTATCATTTTTGTGATTTGACAGTTGAGGAACAAAGATGAGCTGATCCAGCAGTTGAAGGGAGATCTGGAGTGTCTCCATCGCCAACAGAAAGAGACCACTGCCAAGGTGACCTTCTGTCTGTGTGTGTCTGTGTTCTTCAGTTTAACGTCCTTCCACTAAAAGTGATTCAGACAAAATTATATTGCGGTGTGTTTTTGATGTGGTTGAGTTGTGAGTAGATGTGTCTGTAGGTGAGAATATGTAAGAATATAATAAGTAATAAGTTAGTGATGTAATCATGACACCCATCCAAGAATGTAGGAGGGAATCGAGAATGAGTTTATGATGTCAGTGCCGCCATGTTGGGTTCTCACACTGTGATTGTCACCAATGAAAACACTCTTCAAAATCGAATATGTGGTGTTGCTGCTTTGTCACTCCTCAGAAATCGGAATGTGTCGGCTGTATGCAGCGGGGGACCAGTGAAACCTGAAAACCGGACACATACATACCTTACCCATTATGGCCATATGGCCTGGAAATGCAGAAGAAGAAGAAGAAGAAGAATTGCTTTGTCCTTTTTTCCGATAGCCGCCATGTTGGGTGCCTACGAACTGTTGTCACCAAAGAATCTCTACATCATTTCTCGTTCCTGATTCGGATGGGGGTAGGAGCAAATCTAATTGATTGGGAAAAAGACATTTGGAGAGAAAATGACAATGAGAAAGAAATGGGTAGGGAAAAGGAAGAGCTGTGTTGAGGAAAGAGTCATCAAAAGCCTAAAGATATCCCTGTACATTTAGCTACATGTTTTTAGCTTGTGGTACAGTCACACAAAAATTGCATGCAAAAAAAGAAAGAAAAAAAAAGGTGGCGCGCCTCTGGCTGTGACGCGCTCTCCAGGTGGGAGCAACCCGAATTTCACAGAGACGCCTCTGTGACTATAAAGTACCTAATACCTAATGCCTAATATTACCGTCAGTTTTTACAAAATCAAATTTTAAGTTCTTCGTTTAGCATTGGTGCTGTTTTCGTGCAATTATTTGTTCTCTAAGTGTTTACTGCAATTGTTAGTTCTTCACTTTTTATTTGGTGATGTTATGTATGCTAGGTGATGGTGCGTGACGACAACATCCAGAAGTTGAACTCAGACATGGGGAGGCTGAGGGCCATGCACCAGGAGAAGGTCCATGAGGTGAGGGAACGCTGTTAACGTTGTAAAGTTGCATAGTCAAAAAGGGGAAATATTTAGGGAAAGAAAAATGGACTAGGCTGTTTGCCTGACTAACATCGAGATGCCTTATAGATGTGAAACACACACACACACACGCACGAATGCACACACACACACACATACACACCAAAAATACTTCTTTTTTTTTAAGCAACTTAATGCTTTTTTGTTGTTGCTTAGTGCTTACATGATTTCTTAATGCTTTTAGATTCAAATCTTTGTAATAGATTGTGAGCATAGATGAAAGAAGAAACCCCCCAGATCTAATGAAGCTACGCACACACACACAAAAGACTAATAATAATTTTAAAAATAGAGCAAGCTTCTTGTATTCCAATGTTTCGTGCCAGTCAGCACTTTGTCAAGGATGGCAATGACATCAAATGAAACTTTGAAACTTTATAAATTATCCAATAATGCTTTCCGTTGAAAGTTACGTAGTAAAAAACAAATGGCATTCAAACTTTTATGTTTATTTCTTTTAACCCTTTCACCGCCAGCCATATTTCAGCAAAACTTTCCATTAAATTTACCTGGGTAGAGAACAAAATCCATCTGCAGTATTGGGGATTCTTCTGTGACATATATAAAATAAGGTCTATCCTTACGTCCCAAAACTAAGACAATAGGGTCTTTGGATAATAGACCCCAATTTGATGCCTTTTAGTGACATAGGTGTTAAATCACTGTGGTGCTAAAATGCGACGTTGGCAGTGAAAGGGTTAAAGTAAAATGCTTAACGTTTTATTTTAATTCACAGTTTCTTCAGTTTGGTTAGACTTTTTCTGTATGTTTTGTCTTACATGTAAATAGTGCACAAGTTTCATATTTCAGTGTACATTCTTATTATTCTTATTCTAGTATGAGTTGTTTGCATTTGTGCTGCTTTCAGCTGTATCGCTGCTCCACGGAGGTATGGTGATGTTGATTGCAGTGTGTAGTAGTAGCTAGAGGCAGGTGTAACTAGTTGGGTGTTGATGACACCCATTTCAGTTAGATATATTCAGTGTCATTGGCATGCAAAGATCCTGAAAGCTGTTATGGCGTTTTAGAGGTATGGAGATGTTGATTGCAGTGCGTAGTTGGAGCTAGAAGCAGGTGTAACTAGTTGGGTGTTGGTTGATAACGTCCATTTCAGTTAGATATATTCAGTGTCATTGGCATGCAAAGATCCTAAAAGCTGTTATGGTGTTTTAGCATTGGTTCATATCACACACATGTGCAGGTGTCACGCGCACACTCTCTCTCTCTCTCTCTCTCTCTCTCTCTCTCTCTCTCTCTCTCTCTCTCTCTCTCTCTCTCTCTCTTATTGTTTTTATGTGAATTCTGTTTAGGGTTTAACAGATTTTTTTAAAAGTGTGTGTAATGGGGTGACTGTGTGCATGTATATATCCATGTGTGTGTTGTTATATATGTGTGCATATTTACACTCATGTTTGCTTTGTGTAGATACATACTTATTACTGGAGTTTGTATATTCAAGCGCTTTTTATTATTGACAATAGTGTTATCTTCTTGGGGAAAAAAACCCTGTTCTCCTTAATAGCAGGAAAACATCTTTGTAGACAGCGTTTTGTTACTGTCTTGTCTCATACGTTTTTGTTACTCTCTCTCTCTCTCTCTCTCTCTCTCTCTCTCTCTCTCTCTCTCTCTCTCTCTCTCTCTCTCTCTCTCTCTCTCTCTGTCTCTCTCTATCTCTCTCTCTTAAAGGTGTATATGCCTTAAATGTCATTAAACCATGAAAGTGTCAAGTGTGTGTGTGTGCTTCTCTCTGTCTGTCTTGTCTGTCTCTGTAACGAGAGGGGGGGGGAGGGCTCTCTCTCTCTCTCTCTCTCTCTCTCTCTCTCTCTCTCTCTCTCTCTCTCTCTCTCTCTCTCTCTCTCTCTCTCTTTTAAAGGTGTATATGCCTAATGTCATGAAACCATCAAAGTGTCAAGCGTGTGTGTGTCTCTCTGCTTCTCTGTCTGTCTGTCTGTCTCTGTAACGGTAGGGGAGGGGAGGGGGGGGGGGGGGGTTCTCTCTCTCTCTCTCCTCTCTCTCTCTCTACTAAAGGTGTATTTGCCTAATGTCATTAAACCATCAAAGTGTCAAGTGTGTGTGTGTCTCTCTCTCTGCTTCTCTGTCTGTCTGTCTCTGTAAGGGTAGGGGAGGGGGTGGGGATTTCTCTCTCTCTCTCTCTCTCTCTCTCTCTCTCTCTCTCTCTCTCTCTCTCTCTCTCTCTCTCTCTCTCTCTCTCTCTCTCTCTCTCTCTCTCTCTCTTTCTGAAACAGGAGGCTGATAATAAAGAGGATGAGCAATTGTTGATGAATGTAATAACAATGCTGACAATGATAATGGTGATTGTTTGTTTGTTTTCGTACCCTGGCTAAGAAGCTCCAGGGATCATCCCAACAGCCGAAGCACTTGAACACTATGGTACAAATGCACCAGCTAGGGATGAGAACATTACGTGTGTGACCGTTGTAATGGCGGTAATAAGAACGACAATGCTGGTGCTGGTTTCAGATCGGCAAACAGTCAGATCTGATCAAGAAGCTCCAGGACACCCTGACAGAATGCCACTACGATCTGGACCTCACCAGGAGGCGCGCTGATGATGATGTTAGTGCCATGGTTTTGTTTTATTGTATTTTGCAGACTGTAAGGCGATACGTTTTTTCCCCAGACTGAGACCTCTGTGCTTTATAGTGCGAATAAATGTAATTTTAAAAAAATAAAAAAATAACAAGCTTTGTTGATGAGATGGACATTTTCGGCTTTTATTAAACAGAGCCTTTGTCAAACATGGCACTATTTATTCACCTGGGCCTGTATTCACGTTGAGATAGCATGAGACTTAGCATCATGCTAACTTAGAAGCTCTTCCAAAAGTCCTATTAAATCCTATAGGACATTGGAAGAGCTTCTAAGTTAGCATCATGCTAAGTCTCATGCTATCTCAACGTGAATACAGGCCCTGACCAATATATGACTAACAATAATAGTTAGAAAATATAATAACAAAATCTGAAATTTGTGTCAAATGTCAAATGTACGCCTTATAATAATGTTGCTGTTAATGAATGAATTGCATTCATTTATTTGTTTATTGCATAAAGAGAAAGGAGAGGTATGACAAAAGGGGAAGGGAGGAGAGGGGGGGGGGGGCAAAAAAAGTACAAGACTTAATGAGGGGGGGTGGGGAAGGTAAAAAAAACAACTACCAATCAGAAACCCACAATGGAATGTTTTGCCCAAATTGAAATTTTTCCATCATAAGATACAGCTGTGTGATAGAATTTCAGTATCTTATTTGTATAATCTTATAGAATATCAGTATCTTTCGTAGTTTTTATTTTATTTTAGTCATTTGAAGTTTGACTTGCAAGAAACATCTTTTCTGCAGAAAATTGGTATGAAAGAGATTTTCTAGTTACGTAAATTTAAAAATTCTATGATGATAAATGATAAAAACAAAAGAAAATCAAGAGAGAGTTCAGGTTTTCTGTTTCTTATGAAATTGGCTTAGAAAAAGCTACCAAGCCGTCAATATGCCTGTTTACCAGTTGAATCCCATGTTTTTACTTTTGTATGTGTGTGTGTATGTGTACGTGTGTACATGCGGCGTGCATGTGTGCATGCGTGTGTATGTGTGCGTGCGTGTGTGTGCACGCACATGTATGCGTGCATGCGCGTGTGTGTGTGCATGTGTGTGTGTGTGTCTCAGGTAATGAAGAGAGATGAGGGCATCAAACAGCTGCAGGAGGACCTGATGGAATCCCAGACACAGTACTCTGCCTGCTACAATGAGGTCAGGAAAACAAACAGCATATTTTACCCACTGTACAGTGATACCTTTCTTTCCAGACTGAGACCCTTGCACCTTGTAACATGTATCACTCATGTTGTTTGTTGTTGTTCCCTGGCTTAAAGACTCCAGGGATCATCCCGACCACCGAAGCAATTGAGGCACAAATACACCAACTAGGGATGAGAACATTGCGTGTGTGACCGTTTTTTTATTACCCCGCCACGTGGGCAGCCACACTCCGACTTCGGAGGAGTTTCATTTATATTTTGAAATGAAAACGAAACACCCGAAGGTGTTCTTGCTCTCTTTGGACTTGGTTTAGGGATCTGCATGTTGACCCTCCAGACTGTGGCTCTGAAATGGGACTAGGAATGATCAGGAATGACTAGGGATGATCAGTACCATGGTAGGAATAATTCTAATGGATAAGCCAGAAAATAAGGACTAGGAGAAAAATGAAGGAAATAAGAAAAAAAGCTACAAATTTGGCTTGTTTCTTTTTTTTTAACTTGTTCCTCTCTCTCTCTCTCTCTCTCTCTCTCTCTCTCTCTCTCTCTCTCTCTCTCTCTCTCTCTCTCTCTCTCTCTCTCTCTCTCTCTCTCTCTCTCTCTCTCTCTCTCTCTCTCTCTCTCTCTCTCTCTCTCTCTCTCTCTCTCTCTCTCTCTCTCTCTCTCTCTCTCTCTCTCTCTCTCTCTCTCTGGAGGGGGGGGAGGGGGGTACATGTGTGTGGGTGCGTGAGTATGTTTGCGTGTGTGTCCATGTATGCGTGTGTGTGTATTGTGTGTATGCGTGGTGTAGTGCCTGTGCTTGAGCGTGAGTGTGTGTTTGTGTGTGGGGGGTGTGTGTGTGTGTGTGTGCGTTTTTGTGTGCTTGAGTGCGTGTGTGTACGAGAAAGAGAGAGAGAGAGAGTGTGTTTGTGTGTGTGTGTGTGTGTATGCATGTGTGCGTTTATGTGTGCGCGTGCGTGCCTGGGTGTGGGAATGTGTGTGTGCACGTTTGAATGCGTGAGTGTGCACTCGTGCGTAAGCATGTGTTTGTGGGGGGGATGAAAACATTGATGTATGTCTTTGTGCTATTGTCATGATAGGGACTGTTGGCCTAGATCCCGAGTGTCTCTCTCTCTCTCTCTCTCTCTCTTCTCTCTCTCTCTCTCTCTCTCTCTCTCTCTCTCTCTCTCCTCTCTCTCTCTCTCTCTCTCTCTCTCTCTCTCTCTCTCTCTCTCTCTTTCTCTCTCTCTGTCTGTCTGTATCAAGTTGGTAGCCACCACAGAAGAAGATGCCTTGCTAAAAAGATGAACAAGAGAAAAAAACACCATATAGCAAAGCATATAACATATGTGGCACAGTAGGCTTTGCAGGCATTTAGCCTGCTGTTACGTTATCATTTTATGTCTGTACATTTGTGTTGTTGTGGTCTCAGGTGTTGCGGCTAGAAGAGGAGCTGGAGAAGGTGAAGGGCGAGAACGCCCACCTGGCGGAGGTGGGGACCCGGGCCACCCAGACAGGCAGCCAGCTGCAGGAACAGATGACCCAGCTGGAGCTAGACCTCACCATATCGCAGGAGAAACACCGCACCTGCCAGAAAGAGGTGGGTAGAGTTCATCATCATCATCACCATCATCATCATCATCATCACAGATGACCCAGCTGGAGTTGGACTTCACCATATCGCAGGAGAAACACTGCACCTGCCAGAAAGAGGTGGGTAGAGTTCATCATCATCATCATCATCATCATCACAGATGACCCAGCTGGAGTTGGACTTCACCATATCGCAGGAGAAACACTGCACCTGCCAGAAAGAGGTGGGTAGAGTTCATCATCATCATCATCATCATCATCACAGATGACCCAGCTGGAGTTGGACTTCACCATATCGCAGGAGAAACACTGCACCTGCCAGAAAGAGGTGGGTAGAGTTCATCATCATCATCATCATCATCATCACAGATGACCCAGCTGGAGTTGGACTTCACCATATCGCAGGAGAAACACTGCACCTGCCAGAAAGAGGTGGGTAGAGTTCATCATCATCATCATCATCATCATCACAGATGACCCAGCTGGAGTTGGACTTCACCATATCGCAGGAGAAACACTGCACCTGCCAGAAAGAGGTGGGTAGAGTTCATCATCATCATCATCATCATCATCACAGATGACCCAGCTGGAGTTGGACTTCACCATATCGCAGGAGAAACACTGCACCTGCCAGAAAGAGGTGGGTAGAGTTCATCATCATCATCATCATCATCATCACAGATGACCCAGCTGGAGTTGGACCTCACCATATCGCAGGAGAAACACTGCACCTGCCAGAAAGAGGTGGGTAGAGTTCATCATCATCATCATCATCATCATCATCACCATCATCATCATCATCATCATCATCACAGATGACACAGCTGGAGCTGGACCTCACCATATCGCAGGAGAAACACCGCACCTGCCAGAAAGAGGTGGGTAGAGTTCATCATCATCATCATCATCATCATCACCATCATCATCATCATCATCATAGATGACCCAGCTGGAGCTGGACCTCACCATATCGCAGGAGAAACACCGCACCTGCCAGAAAGAGGTGGGTAGAGTTCATCATCATCATCATCATCATCACCATCATCATCATCATCATCATCATCACAGATGACACAGCTGGAGCTGGACCTCACCATATCGCAGGAGAAACACCGCACCTGCCAGAAAGAGGTGGGTAGAGTTCATCATCATCATCATCATCATCATCATCATCATCATCATCATCATAGATGACCCAACTGGAGCTGGACCTCACCATATCGCAGGAGAAACACCGCACCTGCCAGAAAGAGGTGGGTAGAGTTCATCATCATCATCATCATCATCATCACCATCATCATCATCATCATAGATGACCCAACTGGAGCTGGACCTCACCATATCGCAGGAGAAACACCGCACCTGCCAGAAAGAGGTGGGTAGAGTTCATCATCATCATCATCATCATCACCATCATCATCATCATCATCATAGATGACCCAACTGGAGCTGGACCTCACCATATCGCAGGAGAAACACCGCACCTGCCAGAAAGAGGTGGGTAGAGTTTATTGCTGCTGGCATTTTTGTTGTCATCATCATCATCATCATCATCATCACAGACGCAATACTGTTGGAGCTAGATGTAGTAAGTAAGTGTCATTGTCATCAAATAGTTGATGGAGGATGCTATGTGCAAGAAGAAGACCTCACCATATCGCAGGAAAAACACCGCACCTGCCAGAAAGAGGTGGGTGGAATTTATTGCTGCTGCAAGCCTGTTTACCTTTACGATTTTGCCATAATTTGTACAAAACAAATTATGATAATTACGGCGATGAAAAACAACCACCAAAAACACACGCAACTGTAGTGGTTTGCAGGTCTGCAGGATCAGTTACGTATTGCAAATGGTGGCTGCCGAGCATGATTTCACTCAAATGCTCAATGATTTATGATTTCAATGAGGTTAACGGAGCCGGGCAAAGCAAGGAGGAGTTACTTTGGTTGCAGCTGTGATTGGGAAGACAAATGATCGATTTTCTTATGAAATTTAAAAAAGACCTGTTAGATTCAATCTGAGAAAATGGTCTAGAGATATGTCTTTCCTGACTTGTCTGAGCCAAAAACCATCATCCCAGGGCTATGACATCAAAAGTTATGACATCATCAGTGACATCACATGTCCAGTAGTAGACTCATACATGACCAGCAGTGAAGAGGTTATCTCACTCAAGTCGTTCCGGCCATATATGTCCGGAATTAATAGATAGCTGTCAGTTTGATGCATTTGCTTCAAGGGAAGTAAATATGTGTGCACACCACACCTTGGTCACTTCTAAACTTGCTTCACTCCCTAAGACCACAGTTTTGCCCTTGACTTTGCTTTTGTAGTGGTTCGTTGTGGGGGAACCAATCGGTGTAGAGAGGTTTTTTTATATAAAGTCTATATATATAAAAAAAAGTCTGATATTTACTTCCCTATGTCTAAACCTGAAGTAAAAAGCTGTAATCTTCTTTCATTTCTCCTTTTGTTTATGTATGTTTTGTTTTGTGCATGGCTGGAGTGATTTGTGAGTTTTTTTAATCATTCAAAATCGTTGCGATGCGAATGAGTTAGGTATTAGGTACTTTATAGTCACAGAGGCGACTCTGAAATTTGGGTTGCTCCCACCTGGAGAGCACGTCGCAGCCAGAGGCGCGCCACCCAATTATTTTTTTGCATGCAATTATTGGGTGACTAATGAGGAAGGAAAGGAGGGGGGAGGGGGTAAATTTTGACCATATAACAACTTTTTCGTTGTCACTGGGATTAACGTGTGCTAAGTGCATGGGGCACACGGGACCTCGGTTTATTGTCTCATTCAAAAGACTCCACGTTCAGACCATAAGGCCTAGTGCAAAGTGATTAGGCGAGAGCTAGCGATGACCAATGTGCTGTGGTTGTGTGTTGTCCAGGTGACCAATCGTGACCAAGTGATTCTGCGACTGCAGACCGACTTGGACGCCGCCCATCAGAAATACACAGGCTGTTCTGAGGAGGTAGAGAAACGCATCTAAATACGTTCATCTTTTCTTGGTCATTGTGATCATCAACATCTCTGCTGCTTACTGTGAAGATGCATCTTTTCAGAAAATATCTGTTAATTTCTGTCTGTCCATCCACTGTCAGTCAACCTTATAAATAATTTGTGTTGTATGTAGGTATTTTAAATGTGAGTTGTGTGAGTGCGATAAAGGGATATTTTGTTCTAACTAATTTTAAGTACATGTATTTTGAGTATATTTTGTGTGCGTGGGGTAAGCTTCACGTCTTTTGTCTTTTTTTCATGTAAAGCGCTGCGAGTCCTGCTATGTCATGAGAATAGTGCTATAGAAGATTTATTTATTATTATTATTACCACTTAAAACAAAGTTTGCCTTTATTTTTCATCCCCTCTTCTGTGTCTGCCTATCTATCAGTCATCTCTCTCTCTCTCTCTCTCTCTCTCTCTCTCTCTCTCTCTCTCTCTCTCTCTCTCTCTCTCTCTCTCTCTCTCTCTCTCTCTCTCTCTCTCTCTCTCTCTCTCTCTCTCTCTCTCTCTCTCTCTCTCTCTCTCTCTTTTCCTTCGTGTCTGATGTTTTTGGCCAAGGAGTTTCCACCAATGGCAAGGGTAGAAATTACCAATGCGATGGATGGGAAAAGAAAAAGAGAAAAAATTACCAACTACATTTTCAGCAGATTTAAAAACACTCCCAGTCTCCCCCTCAAATCCTTGATATGGATTGAATTGATTTAAGTTTGCTGCCTTTCTTTGAATTGAAGTAAATGATCTTAAACAAAATCTCAACTTCCGATCTTTTATCAAATGGATTTTTGAAATTGTTGCGAAACGTTATCATTTTTCAGTTATTTAAAAATGCAAAATTGTGTTTAGGATTTTCATTGTTGTTTTCTGAGCTACCCTGTCAAATGATGACACAAGACATTTTGTTATTAATTGAATGATAACTGTTTTCAAGTATGCCTCTTATTTAATGACAGACTTTTTTTCCAGGCTATTCGATTTTTATGCTTGTTTTCTATAATCACTCCTTGGTTCAAAGTTTGTTAATTTCGGTCTGTTCAGTTAAACGCCAAAGAGAAGGAGATTCAGCGGCTGAACAGCAAAGTCAGGGAGATGCAGCAAGAAATCAGAACACAGCTGCAACTGCTAGAACAACGAGACACCAAGGTGCGTGTGTGTGTGTGTGTTGTGCAATAGGGCATTTGCCACGGCGGTCGTACTGTAGACTAGGCTAGTGTCTGACTACATTCTTGCTCGCATGATGGGTACTACTCTTTCAGTTTTACACTGATTTCAGTATTTTTAATTTGACCAGAAACTGAATTCAGTTTTTGTTTAATTTATAAAACAAAAAATATATAAAATTAAGAAAACGACCACAGGCAATTTGGGGCATTTTGAACTTGGTTGTTCTATCTTGGAAGTTTACAAAGGCAATGTAATAATTTTACAAGGCTTTCATAAGTGTGTGTGTGTGTATGTGTGTGTCTGCTTATGCGCGCGTGTGTGTCGTGTGTGTTTGATATAATGTGTGTGTGTGTGTGGGGGGGTGAGCGTTTTTTCTCTGTCCATTATCTCCTCTTCTTCCTTCCCCAACCCCCCCCCCCCTCTCTTTTCTTGTTTCCCTTTTCCTCTCCCCTCCTCTCTACTTTTCCCTCCCTTGAACATTGTTTTTTCTTGCTAGAGGCGTGCAAATGTGTGTATGTGATTTTGAGAGGTGAGTGGTTTTAAAGAAAATTTCAACGGTAATGCATAAACCCATTTTTTGCTTGTCAGTCCATGGTTTGTACTCGTAAAAGAAAATAAATTAGAAATATTGTACGGTCGTAGATGCGGGCGTTGGGGTGTTTTGTTTATAATTTTACAAGGCTTATCGCACTCAAACTGTCTCTGTCTATCATTTTAACTGTCTGTCTGTCTCGTTATTTCTCTCTCTTAACTTGCCCCCCTGAATCGTCCGACAGGGCTCTGCCCCTGTACCCTGCCGGGTCCCTGGACCCCTGCCTTTCAGTTTTTTTCATTTGGGGAAGTTGAACCCCTGCACATGTTTTGCCCGTAGTTGCATGACCTCTCTTATTCAAAGCCTTTAATTGAAATTGAAGGTCGCTCGTCTCTGGCAAATGGTCCATTGCTTGCTCGTTTTGTTTAACTTGTTGAAGTACGCATCTGTATAAGAACTTTTTAAGCATCTTTTCCTGGTTTTCGATTTCCTTTGTCTTCCTTTCGGTCAGGTTTTGTTGGTTGTTTTTTTTACTCTTTTCTTCACTTCTGTAATGAGAATCTATGTGCAGTGTATATTTTCATCATGGGAAACTTTTATGCAGTTTTTCTTCTTCCGTGTTCCCGGGCCATAAGGCCACAATGGGCACGTATGTGTCCGTTTTCCAGGGGGTTTTCCCCCGCTGCATTCAGCCGTCATGTTCCGATTTTGGAGGAGCTCATTCCGATTTCGGAGGAGCTCAAAGGAGAAAACTATATTGAAGATTTTTTGGGGAAAAAAGGCAGGAGAATGGGCCAAAAGTGAGAAAGATAGTAGATGACATGAAGCAAGGGTAAAGGCAGAGTCAAAGAGAGGGGCAGATTAGAGGAAGTTACAAGCACAGAACTTCCAGAAGATGGAACTATTTGTACAGAAGACACCCTCCCCCCCCCCCCCCCCTGGTATCCCCACAGTTTTTTGTATGCAGTATACAAATGGAGTGATTACCTCATGCTTTCAGAGCGCGCAGGATGACAAACAGCTACAAAGACTGCAGCATGAGTTGGAGACTACCATCATAGAGGTGAGCTGGTACTCTCCCTTTTTTGTCTTTTTTTGTTTTGTACATCTATTTGTAAAAGAACAGAAGTAGATTGCAATAGGAATTGTTCGGAAATAATTAAGGGGAGTAATTTCATGGTGTGTGGGAGTTATCTTGCCTAATTCAAACGGGGGAAGTTACTCTATCGTCAGGTAGATCCCCAGCTCTCGCCTCGTGTGTTTGAGTAAACACACAGCACTTAGAACACCGTGTGTCATTCTAAAATTGATGTCATTTATACTTTACGTCACATTTTGCAAGTTCTATCAGTTTGTGGCCACCCCTGATTTTTCTTTAAAAAAAATTTGCAAGTCGCTGACTCGCATCCTGCGGTTTCAAGCTTCAACACCATGGTTGCTATGGCTTGTCCGCCTTGGTCAAGGTAAAGAACTCTTATTTTCACGAAATGCTCTCCCCTCGTATTTTCCGAACATTGTCTATTTGAGCGTGACCCTGTGTGTTTCTTTGTTGGTATGTTTGACAGGAACGTGTGCCAACTTGTACGTAGAGTCTCAGCTGCTGTAACAATGTTAGTAAAAATGTGGCAGAATTGTTCTCAATATTGCGACGACGAACAATCTTAGTACAAATGTGGCAGAATTGTTCTCAATATTGCGATGACGATTGCACATTATGTCTAAAGACCCACTGACTAACTTAGGAAGAAGAAAAAATGTCCTATTTCTTTTTACATTATGTCTAAAGACCCACTGACTAACTTAAGATGAAGAAAAAAATGTCCTCTTTCTTTTTCTCTTTCTCTTCCCGCTTTAAAAAAATGGGAGTATGTTATTTTGCTTTCTGTCTGAAGTCCAGAATTCAATCTATGCTTTCACTCGATTCTTGGAAGTTCTCAACTTCATGTGTCAATGGGCTGTTGAGGTGGAGTTGTTGTTCTTAGTCCTTGTGTCAATGGGCTGTTGAGGTGGAGTTGTCGTTCTTAGCCCTTGTGTCAATGGGCTGTTGAGGTGGAGTTGTCGTTCTTAGTCCTTGTGTCAATGGGCTGTTGAGGTGGAGTTGTCGTTCTTAGCCCTTGTGTCAATGGGCTGTTGAGGTGGAGTTGTCGTTCTTAGCCCTTGTGTCAATGGGCTGTTGAGGTGGAGTTGTCGTTCTTAGTCCTTGTGTCAATGGGCTGTTGAGGTGGAGTTGTTGTTCTTAGTCCTTGTGTCAATGGGCTGTTGAGGTGGAGTTGTCGTTCTTAGCCCTTGTGTCAATGGGCTGTTGAGGTGGAGTTGTCGTTCTTAGCCCTTGTGTCAATGGGCTGTTGAGGTGGAGTTGTCGTTCTTAGTCCTTGTGTCAATGGGCTGTTGAGGTGGAGTTGTCGTTCTTAGCCCTTGTGTCAATGGGCTGTTGAGGTGGAGTTGTCGTTCTTAGCCCTTGTGTCAATGGGCTGTTGAGGTGGAGTTGTCGTTCTTAGCCCTTGTGTCAATGGGCTGTTGAGGTGGAGTTGTCGTTCTTAGTCCTTGTGTCAATGGGCTGTTGAGGTGGAGTTGTCGTTCTTAGCCCTTGTGTCAATGGGCTGTTGAGGTGGAGTTGTCGTTCTTAGCCCTTGTGTCAATGGGCTGTTGAGGTGGAGTTGTCGTTCTTAGTCCTTGTGTCAATGGGCTGTTGAGGTGGAGTTGTCGTTCTTAGCCCTTGTGTCAATGGGCTGTTGAGGTGGAGTTGTCGTTCTTAGCCCTTGTGTCAATGGGCTGTTGAGGTGGAGTTGTCGTTCTTAGTCCTTGTGTCAATGGGCTGTTGAGGTGGAGTTGTTGTTCTTAGTCCTTGTGTCAATGGGCTGTTGAGGTGGAGTTGTCGTTCTTAGCCCTTGTGTCAATGGGCTGTTGAGGTGGAGTTGTCGTTCTTAGCCCTTGTGTCAATGGGCTGTTGAGGTGGAGTTGTCGTTCTTAGTCCTTGTGTCAATGGGCTGTTGAGGTGGAGTTGTCGTTCTTAGCCCTTGTGTCAATGGGCTGTTGAGGTGGAGTTGTTGTTCTTAGTCCTTGTGTCAATGGGCTGTTGAGGTGGAGTTGTCGTTCTTAGCCCTTGTGTCAATGGGCTGTTGAGGTGGAGTTGTCGTTCTTAGCCCTTGTGTCAATGGGCTGTTGAGGTGGAGTTGTCGTTCTTAGCCCTTGTGTCAATGGGCTGTTGAGGTGGAGTTGTCGTTCTTAGCCCTTGTGTCAATGGGCTGTTGAGGTGGAGTTGTCGTTCTTAGCCCTTGTGTCAATGGGCTGTTGAGGTGGAGTTGTCGTTCTTAGCCCTTGTGTCAATGGGCTGTTGAGGTGGAGTTGTCGTTCTTTGTCCTTGTGTCAATGGGCTGTTGAGGTGGAGTTATCGTTCTTAGCCCTTGAAACCAGGTGGCGTTCTATCAAGAGGCAGTTTCTTAGCCACAGAAAACTCTTTCTCTCTGACTCGCTCGCCCGCATGCGGCAAAAAACTCTTTTATTTGACAAAGGGAAGTAATGTAAGATGGGAGAGTGATCTCCATTTGGGGACCAGAAGCGCTTATTATTATTATGCGTGTTTTATGATTTTTGTCACAAGTGTTCTTAAGACGCTAGGATGGTTTTTGTAACTGTGGCCACTGATTTTTCCCCATTTCTACAACTTCCATATCAATGTATTTGTTCAAGTCATTTTTAAGTCCTTCACCAGAAGAAGATCATGTGTTTAACGTCCTCCGACCTGGAACAGGTACATGTGAGACATTTATGAATATACAGAAAGTGGGTTGATCCTGGAGGTACTGCAATACCAGGAAAGACCCAGGATAATAAGTCTTTAACATTTCTGTGCAATTTATAATAGTTAACAGAGTATAAAGAAAATATTGTTTATTTTCATTTTCTTATACACTTTTTACTTTTTGTTTTCTTTCCAAATATGCAAAATATAGAGTACTGAGGGGGGTTGCATACCCCTTAAGGCATTGGATGACTCGATCATGACGTTATTTCTTTACAATTTCAAGTGGGGGTTACGCACAGACCCAACCGACGCGCAGACCTGTTAGTACTCTAGACCATATTATTTTACATGTCATTTTGTTATTCTGAA
Source organism: Phymorhynchus buccinoides (assembly GCA_017654935.2). Classification (NCBI taxonomy): domain Eukaryota; kingdom Metazoa; phylum Mollusca; class Gastropoda; order Neogastropoda; family Raphitomidae; genus Phymorhynchus; species Phymorhynchus buccinoides. The sequence goes on from CM065699.1 coordinate 11,984,032, forward strand.
AATAAAGTTTGGGGCAAACTCTTTACAAGTGTAAATGTTGATCTACCTGTTGTGTACTTTTTTTTAGCCAGCGAGGGAGGGCACACGCGCACACACAGCTGATCCGTAGTCTCTCTCATTATGGTTTTTTCTCTTTAAAATGCACTGTTGCTAGAGACAATAGGAATTGAATTCCAAAGACTCAAGTGCAATTAGTGTTGATTCGACACCAGAAATGTGGCCTTTAGACAACGTGTGCATGGGTGTTTTGTGATTTGAAGTAAATATGGAACATATTGTTAAAATGTACAAGTGCCTGTACAAATTCTTGAATCATCTCGGACTGCAAGAACTGTTCATTAATTTAAGCTGGAAAATGTTTGCACCCCCTACCCCTTTGCTCCCTATCCAAACTCCCCCCCCCCCCCCCCCCCCCCCCCACCTCCCTCTTTTTCACAAACAGGAGAAAATGTTTCATGATCATATTGTAACTGTAGCTCATTAACAATGATAAAATAATAAGTATTATAATAAATTGCTCTTGTTGCCAAATGAATGTTTCGTTTGAAATCCACAGAGCAATAAAAGTTTATAAACTTGCAGTATCGGTCTTGGAAGAGTTTTTATTTTAACATCTTTCTCTCTCTCTCTCTCTCTCTCTCTCTCTCTCTCTCTCTCTCTCTCTCTCTCATTTTCTCTCTCTCTCTCTCTCTCTCTCTCTCTCTCTCTCTCTCTCTCTCTCTCTCTCTCTCTCTCTCTCACACACACACACACACACAGTCATTCTCTTTCTCTATTTTTTTCTCCTTCTCTCTGTCATTCTCTCTCTCTCTCTCTCTCTCTCTCTCTCTCTCTCTCTCTCTCTCTCTCTCTCTCTCTCTCTCTCTCTCTCTCTCTCTCTCTCTCTCTCTCTCTCTCTCTCTCTTGCTCATGCATCTTTCACTTCCCACCTGTTTCACGCACTTTTATTTCCCCCATATTGGTCAGACAGATTTTTAATGTCAATATTCAAAAGTTGATTTTGCAAGCAAATCAACAAGTTGCATGCAACAGTGCAAAGGCAGCAAGCCTGCGTGTACACATTTGTACACACACATACGCACACACGGACATACGCATATATCTGCTTGAGCTGTTGCTCAAATGTACAATCCAATACTCAATCAACAGGTTCAAATATTTTCTGAAAATGCTTCAGAATAGGTTTCTTTTTCATGCTGACCTCATACAATATTGATTCTTATTCTCATAACCTATTCTATTCTGTAGTTTGGAATCCTATAGTCAATTAAAAACAAGCAGACAAAAATAAAACCAAAACACAAAAGTTCCATACTCACTCAGGACTTTTCTTTTGTTCCCATGTTTATCCCTTCTTCAAACTGCAAACTCTCACTAATAGAAACTAGAAGAGAGAGACAGGTGGCTGGCTGTGTGTGTTAGACATTTTCAGGTAACATTTTTTCAACTTTCTGGTATGAATTTCTACTTCAAGCTCGTTGCCCTTATTCCTCAGATCCTCTGTGTGTAGTGTTGTGGTATGGACTTGGCAATTCAATCATTGTGATTCTTAGTCTTTGTGGTGCTTATGTGCATGATATTTTCCCTACTGGCTGCATATCTATTTCAGGTGACACACTGCATGTTTTGGGGGCAATTTATGTTCACTTTTGTTTCTCAGGAACTAATAAAAAATATCTACATGAAATTTTGCACACTGATGCAAAACATGACCCTGACCATATATGCCAAATTTGAAGACTGTGTGAAGGCACTATGAAAGTAGTCCACCTAAAAACAAATCACACAAAATCTTAGCCCATGGACAGCACTGGATTCAAGTACTGCATGGTGATGCTGATAATTTGTCGACTTTCCGAAAACATCAAAGAGTGCAATGGTCATAAAATTAGCATGTCTGAGTTGTTAACTCGCATTCTTTGTCTCATCAAACAATAGTTAGGATCCCGCTTGAGATAAAGATTGTGTTCATAGTGCCTTCACACAGAGTCTTCAAATTTGGCATATATGGTCAGGGTCATGTTTTGCATCAGTGTGCAAAATTTCATGTAAATATCTTTATTAGTTCCCGGGAAACAAAAATGAACATAAATTGCCCCCAAAACATGCAGTGCGTCACCTTCAATCGACTTTGTTTGTCGCATGGGGACATAATGTAATAGGTCTGTATTATTCTGTCACTCTAGAGTTCCTATATCAGCACCTTGTCAAGTGGTTATAATAAATTTGTGGTATTTAAATCTTCAGGGTTTGTGTGTGTGTGTTTTTCTTGTGCATTTTGAGTTTGGTTTTGTGGCATTTGAATCTCCAGGTTTTTTTTAATGTTTTGAGCTTGTGCCCTTGATGTTTCTTGTTGGTGAAATGTCTCATTAGTGCATGTGAAAGCGTTCACTTCTTCTTTCACAGACGGGAGAATCTGCTTTCAGATTTTAGATACCCACATCACTGGATTGATTGTTGTGCTTTTAAGCATTTGGACGTTTATTTTTCATGATCACAATTTTTGAAGCTATTTATGAAAGATTTCATTCATGTTTTAAAAGCGTAACTTCTTTTTGTTCTGTTTTGTTGTTTTTTCTTTCTGTGGGTATGATTATTGGACCTCCCCTCCCCCTTTTTTTTTTTAATAGTTTTCTTCCCTTTTCAGTTATCTGCTGTTGCATGTCTTGCTGGATGCGTTGGTGTCACTTTGTGAAGATGCGTGCAAAGAACACTTTGGCGATTTGATGTGTTTCTATTCCATATTGTGTCAGTACATCTGTTATGTGTCAACAGTTGTGCAGTATTATTATTATTGCGTATTAGGTACTTTATAGTCACAGAGGCATCTCTGTGAAATTCGGGTTGCTCCCACCTGGAGAGTGCGTCGCAGCCAGAGGCGCGCCACCCATTTTATAAAAAAAAATTGCATGCGATTTTTGTGATTGATGAGGAAGGAAGGGGGGGGGGGGGGGGGTTAAATTTTGACCAAATGACAACTTTTTTGTTGCCACTGGGTTTAACGTGTGCTAAGTGCATAGGCGCGCCACCCATTTTATTTAAAAAATTGCGTGTAATTTTGTGATTGATGAGGAAGGAAAGGGGGGGGGGGGGGTTAAATTTTGACCAAATGACAACTTTTTCGTTGCCACTGGGTTTAACGTGTGCTAAGTGCATGGGCACACGGGACCTCGGGACCATGTACATACATGAAGGGTTGTGGCAGGGCATGGATAGGCATGCTTCCTTTTCTTTTTTCAATTGTCTGTTTTGCCTTTTGTTTCATGAAGTGTTTTATTTTCGTCCATCACAGTTGTTGTTGTGCTAAAGAAAAGTATATTATTTCCAAATGTTTCAGTTTTTGTTTTTTGTTGTTGTTTTTTCAAGTGATATTTTGAAAATATTCTTTTGTTGTCGTTTTCCCTTCTATTTGTGTTCAAAGTACAACATTTCTGAGTCATTTTTATCTTTATGTAATTGTGAAAAGACCTTTTATATGTGGCAATCATCTAGAAAAGGAGAATGAAAAGGCGAATGATGCACTGGGTATGTTCACAGCATGGTGTGGATCAACTTTGTCTGCTGTTCAGCTGTAGGATCCTGAATTGCTGCATGTTTTCAGTGTTACGAGTATGATATGATGTTGTAGTTGTTTTTTTGTTTTGTTTTCCTTTGTTCTGATTAGAGCACATTGATGTAGCCTTGAATTATGATTAGTTTCTAAGAATAAATGTGAGATAAAGAGATTAGCATAACGGAGTGAAATTGAAACTTGTGTTAAAATCTGAATAAATTATCCTCTTGCCAGACATGAATGAAAAAAACAATAAATAAAAATAAAACTGAAAGAAAGAAAGTCACATCCAGATTGTTTACAAGTAAGTAAAGAAGTATTTGTGCGGACAAGGCTTGCATATTCAAACTTAATTATCTATATGTGAAATAAAACATTTGGGGGGAAAATTCATGTTTGAACCTAGTAAGCAGAACTTGAATGTTGATGGATTCTGTAATGTTTTGCGTATATGATGTTATTGGCTTACCCTGGCTAAAAGACTCTAGGGATTATCCCAACAGAGAAAGCACTTGAACACTATGGTACAAGCGCATCAGCCACGGATGAGAACAATGTGACTGGTTTTTTATTACCCTGCCACATGGGCAGCCACACTGTCTTCGAGGGATTTTGGAGACTGATAATGCTATGCTAGGAATTTGTGATGGCTAAAGACAATCCCCGCATATCTATGCATAGCATAACATTTTGTTGATTCGATGTAGCCTTGGTGTTCTAGCCTGTGTTAATTGGTCTGACACAGCCAAGGCGGTTGCATAAATAAATTTGCTTCTTAATACTAAAAAATACAATAACAAAAAAAGTGTTTTGTTAAAATTTTAAAAAAGAGATGACATGAACGAGAATCACCATGAAAGAATAAAAATAAAAAGAAGGTTAGAAAGAGGTTACCTTCATTAAGTGAAATAATATTGCTGAAGTTAAAGCATAAAAATGTTTGCTTAGAGAAGAGATAACCTGAAATTTGATAACAGACATTGAAACAAAAGATGAACTAGCATTGGAAGGAAACGAGGAAAGATGAAAAGTGAAGATAAGGCTGAGAGAATTTACAATGTTAAATAAAAAAAGTAATATGTATTAAGCATGTCGTTCAAGCTATGAAAAAAAAAATCATGTTCATGTGCAGGGTTATGCATATAAGAAGCATGTGCTTGTGTGTATAGGGGGAGGGAGGAAGGTCTGTGAATGCCTTTTTTTGTATAAATTGAGGACATGTTAACAAGTATATGATTATTTTACATAATTGTGAAATGTTTTGGGGTATTTGTGTGTGTGCTGGTCTCCCATACATGCTTTAATCATAAAAAAGACAATTTTGGGATGTTAAAAATTTTAGAAGAGTGAAATGAATCGTAACACAAAATGGAAGAAGGTGGGGTAAAAAAGAAATTTTCTTCATCACTTGAATCAGAATGCTGATTCTGCAAATGCACTATTGTTTTGACATGCATTCTCTTTATATTTTTTTCTGAACTATCATCTATAAATGTATCACTGTATTTAGCTTGAGATTCATTATCAAAAGCATTATTGAAGTAACGAAAGCTATGCAAATGCTATAACATTTCTTGTTCACGATTATTATTTGCTGGTAGCTAAACATGCAGATTATTTTCACAGAGTATTATAACAATAGTATTAAAAAAATATGGATGATGGTCTATTAATGGAACAAACTGTAGCATTAAAACGAGAGTTGCTAATGTCAACGCAGCAAAGCTACTGTATGGATTGTACAGTGTTTCAAGTTATACGGTGTACCCCCAATATTTTCCACAACTCTAGCCATATTATAAGGCACAGTTGTCGTGGTCGCAAAAAAATATCTCCTGATAGTCGTAAATATCCCGGATTTGTGTTTTCAAGCTTTCCAGAATTAGTCTATTCATTTTAGTATTGATCTCAACATTTATTTTCTTCTTTGTTTTTGCATACTGAAATGCGGTTGGAAATAAAGCAGGGAACTATTCAAAACATTAACTGTGAAATCATTGTCAAATATAATAGTACGTACAAGACAAACATGCATCGTAAACAGCCGCTTAAATAAACCACCACTCCAACTCTTTCAGGTGAAGAACCTGCAACGCTCCAACGACCAGCTCAAGACAGACCTGGCCCAGAACAAAGCCGCTCACGACCAGGAAGCCAAGCAGCTGCGTGGTGACCTTGACCTGGTGCGTGACGACCTCCAGATGACCCAGGCGGAGCTGGGCGACGCCCACCGACGATTGGCAGACGCCAAGGGCAACATTACGAGTTTGAACAGCGACTTGGAGAGATATAAGAACCTGCAGGAAGAAAACGCTTCAGAGGTGAATGGTGGTGGTTTTGTCTGCATTTAGTCTTCTTCTTCTTGATTACTTAATTTGGGCCAAAAGCTGCAAAAAGAGGGTTAACTCTTCTAGAGACATGTATTTTTTAGACGTTCTTGGTTGTCTGTTGCATCTCCAGGGGTGCATGTGGCTATGCCTGAAGCCTGAATTTAGGCAGTTTGATGCAGGTTCAGGCAGTGGTCTGGCTGAAGACAAAGCTCTTCTAAAAGGACCCATGCTCTTGAAAAGACTGTTATATCAAGGGCTGTGATAGAAAGTTCAGGCAAAAGCTTTGGTGACTGCTTGCACCCATGCATCTCAACCGACAAGAGAATAACAACTATTTTTTCGAGTGCACATAGCCACATGCACCCCTGGAGTGCACATGTGTTGCTTTATAATGGAAAAAATCGCTGGCATAAGTTCTAAAGGGCCAGCCACATGTCCACTAAAATCGCACGACTGTACGATATGATTCGATCACGTGATCTCGATGCGCCAATCCCATTTGTTCTTGGAGATCCTTCTTCTTTCTTTCCCTCTTCTCTTTGGGGCCCACGATCATTAAATTGATCATTCTGGCACCCTTAGGAGAAAAAAAAAAGACTGAAAAAAGGGGGGGGCGGTTCCATCTAATACTGGGCCTAAGGAGGGGTTCGGGTTTAGTGACCCAGCCAGCTCGCGCCCGCTGCTCGGGTCTGAGCGTGATGCTGCGTCCTGGAAACAGGGTGTGGAGGGGTTGAGTGAGCGGGGGGGGGGGGGGGGGGGGGCTGATAGGCTTATTGGTGATCCCCTTGCACCGCTGACCCACTGGGGATAGCAGCAGTGTAGGAGCAGAGGTCGTCCTGCCGCAGATCATTCCACTCCCTGATAGTCCTTGGGAGGAATGTATTTGATCGATACTTAGTGCGGCATACATGATTGAATCGTATTGTACAATCATGCGATTTTAGTGGACGTGTGGCTGGCCCTTAAAAATAGCCCAACACACTTACTTGGCTGTGAGTGTCTTTGCATTTGGTTAGAGTGTAGAGTGATGTACTGGGTGAATCAGTCCTGTTTACTCTACTCTTTTCAAGTAGTATTCTACTCAATTTGGACCTCTACTACTCTTAAAGATTGAAAAGAATGCTCTAATTACTCATTTTCAGTGAACATTTTTTGATGGTTTAATGAATAAAAGTACACATTTTGCACCCAAACTACTCATTTCAGCTATCCAGACTACTCAAGACTTGTGTTGGTGGTAAACAGGTCTGGTGATTGTAGTCAATCGCCATGGTGCTAGAAGACTTAAATAAAATAGGGGCCTAGAGAATGTAAAACTTTGCAGGAAGGAAACACTTCAGTGTTGATTGGTTGTTTGTTTGTTTGTCTTGATTGGTCACTTATTTGGTCATGTGGTCAGTCCGTGCAACTGCTATGGCTTACTGAATGAAAGATGAATAGTGAGTCGGTGTCGATAAGTGTGTGTGTGTGTGTGTGAGAGAGAGAGAGAGAGAGTTGCTTTGTATATGCGTTGTTGCTGGTTTGTGTCATTCTTAAACACTATTTTTGTTATCTACTTGTTGATGAATATTCGATTGTAAAGCGCTTTGGGCTCATTTGAGGTAAAGCGCTATATAAATGTATTATTATTATTATTATTATTATTATTATTTTGGGCCCAGAGTAATGCAGCAACTAAAGCTCCTCACTACCTATCCGCATGCAAAATCTGAGGGTCATAGGTCCCTCGGTTCAAACACCATCATGGTAACATAGTCAGCCAGGAACAGACAGCGGAGCAAACATTCAGCACCTTTTGCTTCACAGCTGCTTAACTCTCATTCAAGTCGTTCCGGCCATATATGTCCGGAATTAATAGGTAACTGTCAGCTGGCTGTTTTGACCGCCAGGTGGCATAACGCTCGAGTGGGGCTAATCCTCTCTGTATTCTTAGTTGGGGATAAAGAGAGAGGGAGGGACTCCTCTCTCTCTCTTTCTCTACCCCCAACTAAAGATATCACGACATAAGCCCCTATTGAGTTGGTTGCCACCTGGTGGTCAAATTGGTGAGCTAGGTTGACCATTTGATGCATTTGCTTCAGCAGAGGAAGTAAATCTGTGTGCACACCATACCTTGGTCACTTCTAAACTCGCTTCGCTCCCTTAGACCACAATTTTGCCTCTAACTTTGCTTTTGTAGTTGTTTGTTGTGGGGTAACCAATCGGTGTGGAGAGTTTTCTATATAAAGTCTATAAACGATCAAAAGGTGAAGAAGAAAAAACAAACACACCATTAAACTTTCCTCTTATGTATATATATAATTTGCTTTGATAAAACTTTTTTTGGTATCCAATGTATGTTTTGTGAACCTAAGAAACAAACTCAATTACTTTAACTTTAACTTTACGATTTGTTCTGTGTTCTGAAAAGAAGAAAAGAAAATAATGTGCTGATTTACTTTTTCTCCCAATGGGGGAGATAGACAATGCCTATGCAAAGACAGCTGTTTCGTCTTGATAAAGACTCTTCAGTCTGCATATCAGCCGGCAAAGAATGTCCGACGAAAATGGAGTTTTACGTCTTCTTAGTCTGAATCAGACACATATGGGACATTTGTAAATACAAATATGGTGGGAACAATACTGGAGGCAATGCCCGGAGGCAGTACGAAACCAATAAAGTCCCGATTTTTTTATTGATACAGATAGGTGTAGCGGTGACCACGCCTCAGAGTAACAAAGAATGTCCACAGTGAACATTCAAGCTGAGCTAGAAGACTTTCTCCAAGAGAAAGGTTGTCCTCTTTGCACCAGATTGAAAGTCCACAATAAAAGCAAACCAGCACTTAATTCAAAAGAAATGGTAACAGTCTTATGTAAAGTAGCAAAAATAATAATGTTCTAAAATTGCAATCCCTCGAAGAGAGTAAAAGAGATGGAATGACATGTTGGTGGATCCAGTGAAGGATTCAAAAGGGGAAGTCATAGAAATCGTAGTAAACACCAACAGACACCCGGTGAGGAGGAATGTAGAGAGTCTATATATAAAAAAAATGTCTGATCTACCACTTCCCTATGTCTTAACCTGAAGTAAAAACCCGTAATCTTCTTTCAGTTCTCCTTTTGTTTATACATGTTGTGTTTGTGTGTATGGCTGGAGTGATTTGTGAGGTGTTTTTTAATAATTCAGTCATTGCGATGCGAATGAGTTAACAATGCATACAATACATAGCAATCACACAGCAATCGCAAGTTTTTAAATACAGAATTTTAACCCCCCAAAATCCAGTGTGACATCACTAACTGACAATATTCTCCACAAACACACACACAGATCAGCCGACAGCAGCAAGCGCTGAAAGACCAGGAGGCCCAACTGTCATCGGCACGGCAACACGGCGCTGAGCTGGAGAACCAGGTGGAGGCGGGGAGGGATGAGGCGGAGAGGCTTCAGGCCAACGTCAGCGTGTGGAGACACAAGTACCAGGAGAGCAGCGAAACGGTGCAGAAGATGGAGGCTTCGCTCAACAGTCTGCAGGACAAACTGCAGGAGAGCAGGGCTAAGGTGTGGTAAACTGTTGGTCTGTCTGTCTGTCTGTCTGTCTGTCTCTTTCTCTCAGTGTGTGGAAACACAAGTTCCATGAGAACAGTGAAACTGTGCAGAAATTGGAGGCTTCACTCAACAGTCTGCAGGACAAACTGCAGGAGAGCAGGGCTAAGGTGTGGTAAACTGTTGGTCTGTCTGTCTGTGTCTCTCTTTCTCTCAGTGTGTGGAGACACAAGTTCCATGATAACAGTGAAACTGCAGAAATTGCAGGCTTCACTCAACAGTCTGCAGGACAAACTGCAGGAGAGCAGGGCTAAGGTGAGGTAAACTGTTGGTCTGTCTGTCTGTGTCTCTCTTTCTGTCAGCGTGTGGAGACACAAGTTCCAGGATAGCAGGGAAACTGTGCAGAAGATGAAGGCTTCGCTCAACAGTCTGCAGGACAAACTGCTGGAGAGCAGGGCTAAGGTGAGGAAAACTGTTGGTCTGTCTGTCTGTCTCTTTGTCAGCGTGTGGAGACACAAGTTCGAGTAGAGCAGCAAAACAGTGCAGAAGATGGAGGCTTCGCTCAACAGTCTGCAGGACAAACTGCAGGAGAGCAGGGCTAAGGTGTGGAAAACTGTTGGTCTGTCTGTCTGTCTGTCTGTGTCTCTCTTTCTGTCAGTGTGTGGAGACACAAGTTCCATGAGAACAGGGAAACTGTGCAGAAATTGCAGGCTTCACTGAACAGTCTGCAGGACAAACTGCAGGAGAGCAGGGCTAAGGTGAGGAAAACTGTTGGTCTGTCTGTCTGTCTCTTTGTCTGTCTGTCTCTTTGTCAGCGTGTGGAGGCACAAGTTCCAGGAGAGCAGTGAAACTGCTGAAATTGGAGGCTTCACTTAACAGTCTGCAGGACAAACTGCAGGAAAGCAGGGCTAAGATGTGGAAAAGAAATCTCTGTCTCTCTATTTCTGTCAGCGTGTGGAGACACAGTCTGCAGGACAAACTGCAGGAGAGCAGGGCTAAGTAAAGGAAGCTAAGGTGTAGCTGGTGTCTGTGTCTGTATGTGTGTATGTATGTGAGCATGTAGAGACATGCTCCAGGAGAGCATGGGCCATACAAAGATGGAAGCAATAGTGAATAGTTTGCAGGAAAGATAACAAAAGAGCAGAGCTAAAGTGAGAGAGAGAGGGAAAGATCAGTTCAGATTAAGATTAAATTTATAGCCCCATTGACAATTAAGGCCATATGTCAGGGCTGTCACCACGTTAAATCTTACCATGTAATGAGTGAGATGTAGGGAGGGGGGTGGAATTGCCAAAATTCTGAAAAGGAAGTCGTCTGTGAACAGTTTTTAGGATAAACTGCAGACTGGCTGAGGTAAGAGAGAGAGAGAGAGAGTAGAGTAAAATCTTACACCCAAAAATGGATTCAGTTGGCAGTTATTCATACAGAAGAACCTTCCTTTTAACGCCTTGAAAAATCGTTGAAAATAAGGTCTTAAGTGGGAGGGAGTTGTATAATGGATGTGATTTTAATACTTACAAGGGCAATGTCTGAGAGAAGTAGGTCTTACGTGGGAGGGAGTCTTATAAGGGATGAGGTGGAGAGGCTTCAGGCCAACGTTAGTGTGTGGAGGCTCCTTTATACCTCTATATGAACCTCCCTTATACCTCTTATAAGGGAGGTTCCACTGTATTAAAATTTACTCGTTTTATAAACCGTTGGCACAGGAGCTGGACAAAGAGCAGGAAATCGAGCGCCTTCACAAAGAGCTGGAGAGCCTGGACTTGGCCTACCACGACTCGCACACGCAGGTGGGCAAGTGCGAGGACATCATCGGTCAGCTGACCAGGGAGCTGACCAAGACCCAGGGCGACCTGTCCTCCTCCAACGCTCGTGTGACTGACTGCGAAAAGGACATTGTCAGTTTGAAGCACAAACTGCAAGATTCCCAGCAAGAGGTAAATACAGGAGTTAAGCTTGGAGTTGGGATTGTGTAGGAGGCTTACCTTATTCCGCCCTGCGCCCGGCATTTTGTCGTGCGCCCTTGCATTTTGTCGTGCGCCCAGGCACAATACAGCATGATTTGTGTGTGGGTTTAATGCTTGTTTTGAGATATTGTACCTGTAATGAATAAGGTATGTGACAGTCTGTGAAAGGACATTGCCAACTTGAAACAGAAACTTCAGGATTCCCAGCTGGAGTATGAGTTGGTTTGGAAATGGAGTAGGTTTTGTTTTTTAAGGCCTTCACCTCCTTCCATGGAAGAAGGGTATTGCGATTATCTGTGTCTGTTTGTTTGTCTATATCTGTGCAATATTTAGTAAATTGTTGCAAGAAATCACCTCAAGGTTTTTACGGTGGTATATTGCCTAGAGCTAATGATTATGTCCAGATGAATAACTACTGTGATGGTCTACTTACTGCGGTACTCAGCGCTTTGTTTTGTTTTATATTTGTGCCAAGGCTCATTTAGTAAAGGGGTATATGATGACAATTTTTTGGGGTCCTTATTTTTCGTTTCCGTTGTGCTTATTCTTTTTTTCACCTTAAACTTTTTTTGTGCAGCATTATATTGTGCCAAAAAGCCTGTATATACAAAGAGCTCGCACTCTGCAGCTGACTGAAGCCGTTTATTTTTACTCCCGCCCTTTCACCTACACTACAGCTGGGGATCATTGTGAACTCACTCACTGCCTACAACAACACTAACACTTCCCACCTTCCACCTTTTCACCTTTCCAGGTGGGAAGTGAGAAAGTTGGCTTAATTCTTTGCAAGGTTTGTAGGCTGCGAAGTTATCACTCCTTGTACCATTTAGGCTTTTTGATTGCACTCATATTAGAAAGACTCTACCCTGGATAAAAGCACTTGAACACTATGGTACAAATGCACCAGCTAGGGATGAGAACGTTACGTGTGTAACCGTTTTTGATTACCCCGCCATATGGGCAGCCACACTCCAACTTCAGAGGAGTTCTCATATTATAAATGAGAACAAAATCACTTGTGACTCTTGGAAAACTATGAGACTTTTTGTTCTTTCTTTGTTTACAGGTCTTGCAGGGTGACAAGAGAGCTCGTGACCTTGACACTCAACTTCTGACCTACAAGAACAATCACTCTCACACCAACCAAGAGGTCAGTTTTAGGTGCTGCGTGTTGATTGTAGACAGTAGTAATAAGGATTTTGTTAGGCACTTGTCATTAACATGGTGGCAGAACTCCCGCTTTTATTTGAATGATTATGTGTGTGTGTGTAGTTAAATTAGCATGCAGTTGTCTACATACATGTGATGTGCATATGTGTGTTTTAACCCTTTCATTGCCAATGTCGCATTTATGAACCACAATGGTTTAACACCCATGGTTTCACTAAACTAGGCATCAAGTCAGGATATCCCGTTGTTATCTGAAGACCCTATTTTTGAGGGGGGGGGGAAAGCGCATTTATAGGGATGGTAAGGATTGTAGGCCTAATGTTATACTTCTCACAGACATATTCCCAATATTGCAGATAACTTTTTGTCTCTACCCAGTTAAGTTTCATTATATTTTTTGGTTGAAAAATGGCTGGCGGCGAAAGGTTTAAGTCTTTTTCATTGAAAAGTTTTAATCAGGCATGAAAACAGCTCCGCCGAAAATTTATCGTAATTGAAGGAATCTGCGCCGAAAAATAATTTTCTCCGCCGATAATGCGAACGCGATGTTATTCTCAAACGGCGTGGTTCGTAATTGGTCGATTGCGCGCTTGCGATCGCTAGCAAAAATGGCAGACGGAGCGTCCCGAATGGTGTGTTTGATTGTTTGGAGGCAAGGCAGTCCGCGAAATGCCGTAAAATGAACACATCAAGATGCCTTATAGAAGTAAAGCAAGCACACACATACACACACATATACACACACAAATATTTTGTACAAAAATACACACAAAATCTCTTCATTTCATGTTCTTTTTCATTTAGTTTCAAACCAACGAAGACTGCATCAGCCGTTTGGAGTATGACCTTGAACGAAGCCAGGGTGACCTTGAAGGCAAAATTCAGCAGGTGTCGCAGCTAGAGTGTGCGCTGAGAGACGTTCGTAAAGAACTGGATCACACCAAGGAACAGAGAACTGCTGCCGTGGAGGAGGTAAGGGGTTAACTTTTAAAGGGGCACCCTGACGGATGAGGTTTTGCAAGAAACACGTCAAGATCACCAGAAAGACAGCCTTTTCAAGGATCGGAACAGTCACTTTGCTCTGGTTTCCTAGAAATCAAACCGTCAAAACGGCGATTCCTCCTTGGTGGAGTTGCCGGAGAGAGAAGCCATTTTGGATGGGGTGGGTGGAGGCCACTGAGAGTGGTTGAAGCTTTTTCTTCTGTATCGTGCAGTAAAAAAAATTGAGCTATTTCCTTTGTTGTGAGCGAAACTCCTTTTGGTAAACTGTATAAAAACTGTATAAAAAAAGACTTGTATTGTGGACATTTCGTGCAAACGATTTGGTCTAACTCAAGCGGCCATTAGAAAAGAGAAGGCACATCCCTTCTCTTTCACTGAAAGAATATGACTTCCAGCACCTCCCCCAAGGAGGAATCGCCGATTTGACGGCTTGATTTCTAGAAAACCAGAGCAAAGTGAGTGTTGCGATCTCTGTAAACGGTATTGTCCTGGTGATCTCAACGTGTTTCTTGCAAAAACTCATCCGTCAGGGTGCCCCTTTAAGGGCTTTACAATTATACTCATGGCTGAGAGAGGGGGGGAAACGAGAGTGGGTAGAGAGTGAAAGAGAGAGAGAGAGCAAAGAAAAATAGAAAGGGAGGGAAAGTGACCATGAAAGCAAGACCAAGTGGGGGTGGGGGGGGGGGGGCGTGTCAGAGCGAGCGAGAAGAAAAGAGACATGGTGGGGGAAAAAGGAGGGCTGGGGGCAGTCTTTCCTTTACATTTTATCTGTTATTGTACTACTTTACCCCCTTTTTCCTTTATTCATCTTCATAGTTTCCGTGTGTGTGAAAAGTCGAGTCAAAATGATCTGTATTGGGAATCTAGAAATAAGCTTTTACAGCTTTTTATAACTTTTGTCCTCTATGTATGTGTGCATATGTACTTGTATGTGTGACTCATGCATTTACTGTTTGTTTCCATTCATCCATTGTGTAAAGGCTGCAGCAGAGCGGCTTCCAGCAGTTCCCAAACAGCCAGACATCGGCCCACCAGCAGCCTAAAGCCAGTCATAGAAAATAATATGGTTTCAGGAGAAGCAACACAGAAAGATACCTAACACGCTAAAAGTTAAATGATGTCCCCCAAATTCGAAGGTGCCCTATTAGTGAACAAAATCGTGAGAAGAGAGGCGATTGCCGTACTCGGTACAGTCTACTGTGAGTTACAACATCGAAAGTGGTCACGAGTCGCCGATATGACGAATACTCACGTTCAAATGCTTCAAAATCCCTATTATCATCCGAGATACCGTCCAACAGATGCCATAACCCTTCATTGGATGTAAAAAGCATCGTTGTAGAGCTTAAAATGCCATAATTCTACCTGTGTTCGTGAAGAAAAGTCCAAACACAACAACCAGAGGTCACAAAAACAGAAGTTCAATTATTTGAGAAGGGAGCCAACTCTCGTTTATGACAGCAGTAATGGCGGGCGGTAAGCGTTTACAGGACGTGTATGGGTTTCAAACTTGGACGTTCTTTTGCGAGGTGTGTATCGCCTTATAAACGAGGGGGCCTTTTACTTGGATTTTGTCAGATTTTTCTTGAAAATTGCCCTATTCGCCTTATGCACAACAGCGCCTAATGATCCGAAAAATACGGTAGTATTTTTGATAATTTTCAATCTTTCGCAGCTAAAAAGGTTGGAGCAAAATGCCCAACAGCTGCAGGTCAACCTGACATCGGCACAAGGCGGTCTGCAACCACAGAACACTACACTTCATTGTACTACACTACCATGGATGCTCCTTCTTTCAGGGTGTCCTGAATTGCAGGATTTTTAAATTGCCTAGAGCCGGCATCGCCAGATTATGAGAAGTTGAGAAACAACGATTTTCTTACACACACACAAACTTGTACAATAAAAAGGGCCTATATAAGCATTTGCTATATTCAAAGGAATGTAGCACTTGTACTAGTCTAGAGGGGTGAAAAAAGAGCAGTAAGTGTGTGTGTGTGCGCTGCCCCTGCACTCTGTCGGGGCTGCCCCCTTGCAGGATTTTTGGAATTTTCCAGGAGCACCTATGCACTACTCAACTGTATGCTGGCACAAGGCGGACTGCGACCAAGCTTACAACACTACACTGCACTATATTACACCACCATGTAAGGTACTATTTATGATCATTGTCAATCTCTCGCAGCTGAAAAGGCTGGAGCAGAACGCCCAACAGCTGCAGGTCAACCTGACGTCGGCCCACCAGCGGCACAAGGCGGACTGCGACCAGTATGAGGCCCAGGCATCCGCCTTAAAGCAGGACCTGGCGGAGGCTGACCACCGGTCACAGCGCCTTGGGCAGGAGGTGGACAGCAAGGAGGAGCTGCTGAAGAGGAAGGAGGCGGAGCTGGCCGCATGTCGGGAGGACCTGCGTGACAAGGATAACGAGGTCAGTTAATTACTGGTTGGTTTGTGTGAATTGAATAAGAAAGTTGTCGTGTATCACGATCGGATCAAGCCAAAACATAAGTGTGCAGATTGTTGTTGTTGTTGTTGACGCACCCTGGCTAAAAATCATCCCAACAGCCGAAGCACTTGAACACTATGGTACAAATGCATCAGCTAGGGATGAGAACATTACGTTGTGTGACCGTTTTTGATTACCCCACCACGTGGGCAGCCACACTCCGTCTTCGGTATGGAGAAAATTGTTGTATTGTATGAAAATAGAAAATTGAAAATCAACATGAAAATAGAAAATTGTACAAAGATCAGGTTTTTTAAAATGATGCTTTAGTCACTTTAGTTAACCCCTTCCCTGGCTGGCTCCGTGTCTACTTCATGGTGTGTGATGTCATTGATGACGTCATAACTTTTGATGTCATAGCCCTGGAATGATGTTTTTTTGTTTTAGACAAGTCAGGAAATATATATCTCTAGACCATTTTTCTCAGATTGAGTCTAACAGGTCTTTTTTAAATTTTATAATAATTAAGAAGATAGATTCTCAAATTGTCTCCGGAAGTGAAAGGGTTAACAACAAAAATGTTAAACACACCCATCCCCCCCCCCCAAAAAAAAAAACCCAGCCTAACATCCAAAACCTTTTAAAACACCAAGATATCTGAAAATAAAGTTCAGTCTTGTCAGTTTGACTTGGTAGAGTTGATGTAATTGCTTTGTCTTGCAAGCAACAGTACCCAGCTTTGCTGCCCATGGCAGCGGTTTTCTACCCAACCTCCACAAGATCTTATTATGGTGTAATCCTGACTTTAGTGTGTGCTCACGCACTTCACACACATTAAAGAACGCTGTGGCGACAAAGGAGTTACTGGTAACAATTTCTTGTCTCTCTCACTCCCCATTTAGTCGCGCACATACAAATATGTCGTGCAAAATATTAGGTAGCGCACATTAGCGGTGACTTGGTTTCCTGTTAAGGTTGACTAGAATTTCGCGGGAATGTCCCCCCCCCCCCTCCCTGTGGGGATACGGGGTGGGGGGGGGTCTTTTGTACAAATAGTCCACCACCTTTTGGAAGTTTTTTTGGAAGTTCTGTGCTTGTAACTTCCTCTAATCTGTCACTTTCTTTGACTGCCTTTCCCCTTTGCTTACTGTAAAAAAGAGTGTCATCCACTATCTTTCTGCCTTACTGGTCTGTTCTCCCGCAATTTGTTCTAGAAATGCTTAACAAAGATTTTATCCCGCCGAAGACGGAACATGCTGGGCCTTAGTTAGGCACATAACGGCAGCATGATGCACCGCGCTCATATGACAGGAAACGGTCTGAAAAGTACATTATGTTAAAAGTACCCTTCTTCTTTCACTACACAACCCCCATCATCATTTTGATGGTTCTGTTGGTACAAAACATGCGGACTTCGGTTAGGCACAAACTGTAGATAAAATCATAGCCGCCCGGATGATCAGCATTGATATGGAAGAGAATTTAGGGGGGAAGCAGGGAATGGGGGCAGTGGGAGAAGTTGATGGGGCACAGGATGGGTGGGAGTGTGGAGGGA
>CM065699.1:12002083-12088624 GCA_017654935.2 Phymorhynchus buccinoides
AGGAAGGGAGGTCTTACCACAATATCTGTGCATTTGTTATTGTGTAGGTATTTAGCGTAGGATCCTGAAGTCAAGGGGTGTGTGTGTTTCTGGCTAGCGTAAGGCTGTGTAATGATCACTTCCCTCGGCTAAATATCACTGATTGAAATTTTAAAAAAGTTATAGGTCTGTCTTTCTTCCTTGTTCATATGGATTTAGCTGAAAGGGAAACGTTTAAAAGTACGTTAGTCACATTGAATCTCACACTTTCTTGTATTACAGTTGTGAATTGACTATCCAGTGGATGTACAATTGAACCCTCCATTTTAAGACCTTGACAATCAACAAAAATAGGTCTTACTGGGAGGGGGTTGAGTTTTTATATGGATGTTAGATTTTAAATACTTACAATAGTCAGTGTCTCAGAGAAGTAGCTTAAGGGTGGGGAGTCTTATAAGAGGGGTCATTTAAGGGAGGTTCCACTGTAAATAAAAATGGGTACTAAGTTGTTTGTGGAAAGGATTGGATTTTTATCAGGTATATGTTCTGATATATAGTGGGACGGTCTAAGAGAGTGAGTTCACAAAGCGCGACTCGCTCTTAGATATGAAAAATATATCCTTATGTGTAGGTAAGTTTTTATTGTTTAGTTTATGAAAAATTA
The DNA here is from genome assembly GCA_017654935.2 of Phymorhynchus buccinoides. Lineage (NCBI taxonomy): Eukaryota > Metazoa > Mollusca > Gastropoda > Neogastropoda > Raphitomidae > Phymorhynchus > Phymorhynchus buccinoides. The sequence continues at coordinate 12,002,727 of CM065699.1, forward strand.
TAGACAGTCATATTATATTGTGTGATGAATAATGGCTTACTTTTACCAGAAAATATTTTGCCCATTGTGTATTATTTTCTGCATAAAAATGGATATTTATTGCAGTGGATGACATGTTTATTTTTGTACTTTCTACAATTGTAATATACAGGCTATAAGTAATGTTTTTTTCTCTTTAAGCAATCTGTCCTTCATTTTCACAAGCATGTGATCTTTTTAATGTTAGAAATTTGCTGTGTTTGGTTTTTGTTTGCTTGTTTGAAATGAATTAAGAAAGTGGATATGCATTTGATGAAAGTGTCTACATAGGCTTCTTATTATCATCTAATAGTGGTTTTTTGCTTTTTCTCTGAATTTATTTATTAGCTTACAATGGTTTGTGTTGTTGAAGCAGTTATACGATTTACAGAGATAATCAGCAACACATTCATTACTCACTCCGCATATATACACACTTTTTACTCAAACACTGCGCCCATATACTTACTCATGTGTATAAAGTATCGTACTTTATTCACTGACAGAGGAATCTTAAAACCCTCGGACATACTCTTCTTCTGTCTTGTATTTTTTAACTGCATTCTAATTGCGATTGTGCTTATTCTATATTTTACTGTTATTGTTTGGGTTTCGGAATGCCCTTATATCTTCCGCAGAGTGTGTAGATTTTAATATCAATAGATGTATTTTATTGCTTTGAGGTTTGGTTTGGGACGTTCTTTAAATTTTAGCCATATGTTGTTTTTTGTTGTAACTGGTACTTTGAAAGTACGATTATTTTTATTTCCGCTCATAAGTATTGAAGATGTTGGTTCAGTATTTTTCGGTTCTTACACTATTTTTATTTTGTTGGCTTTGTTGTGCTAGTTGTGTTGGTGGGGGCCATTATGTTTGCTTCAGTTTGGGATTCATGGTGTCATTGTTTTGCTCTATTGGATCTAACAGAAAATTCAAGGGCGGTATGAGATAAAAATGGTGTTAATGTGAACTTCTTTCAATCCATCAAATCATCTGCTGGGCCCGTTTGTGATGAGTTCAGTTCCACTAAGATTAATTGATGCTAGATGAATGGAGATCAATTGATGGTATTTCTGATCTTTCCTAAAAAATTGGTTTCAATTTTCAATTAAAAGTTGTAATCGCTAATGATTGGTCTCATAATAATAATAATAAAGACATTTTAGAGCGCTGGAACATTCATAGACACTATATTCATGGCACTTAACCACATAACTCTCTCACATGCAAGATTACATCATCCATATGAAAGCCTGGCTCCCATGCGCATCAGCATTCTCTACCATCAACCCCACGCAAACAATCTCATATGTCAAAACAACACATGCACCCACACATATGCACAACGCATCTTCCCTCTCCACACAAAACACAAATCACATCAACGCACACAACAGTCACACACACACACTGTATCCCACACACATAAGCGCATGTGCACAAACACACACACACCACACCAGACTGCATAATCAGCATATTGAAATACTCGAGGAGTCTCATCATGTGGTCCCTGAGTTTTGTGTATAGATTAATTCATCTTTTTTTTCTTCAGTTTTTTTTTGTGGTCTTTGTGTGTTTCAAGTTTACGGGTTGTGAGTTTAGTGTAGATTGTTTCCACAATATATACTCTGATGGGCGGTAGTGTTGGACACGCGTATGGAATGGAATTGTTGTTGAAGTGTATTGCTAGATGCTCATAGCTGTTTGCTGTGACAGAAATAGTTTGCTTTGTAACTTTTGAAGCATAGTTAACATTTACAGTTTGGCTTATTTACTTTCATCAGAACTTAAATGTTGGTTGGGTTGGAGTTGTTTACATGCATAGGATACTAACTATACTTACAGTAATCTCACGTGTTTAAATCAGAAAATAGTATGAATATTTTCCAGCTTGAAAAGACCTGGCATGCTAACTATTGCCGTACTGTTTGTGTATTCGTACCTTCTACCAAACACAACTTGCATCTGTTTTTGGCATGTTTCCCCGTCCCTTTTGTATTACACTACCCCTAATTCTTCTTTTCTATCTGCTTCCTCTTTAATTCGCTTAGCTATTGAGTCATTGGCTCCCCGAGAAAAACAAACAAAAAAAAACAAAAAAAAAAAAAAAAAAAAAAAAAAACAATGTACCTATCATAACCCATCGCTGCCTTAGATTCTTGCAACAGTAGACCGTTACACCAAAGCGGAGATTCACATGCGAACCCGTGCGCAATCATAAATACTGAAACCCAGAAGGAAACAATTTGGCGCCTTGTTCCCGATTTCCCCTATAAAGCCGTAAAACTTTATCCTTCTTTTTTCCACTTAATTTGGTTTTTCCGTACCGGAATTTTATGCAAATGTGAATCTCGGCGTACGTCTACCTAACGTTTATCCCTCAGCTAGTATGCACACAAACCAGACATTCACGCAGCACTCTAGTATACCAGGCATGGTTCGATCCATCGTACCAGGCTATACTACTCTCACTCACCCACCCTCTCCCGTCCCTTTTGTCAGGTGACCAAATTGTTACCAATAGGTCTGCAGTCGCCTACAGCTGCCTCCAAGACAACGTCGGTCGGACCTGCTCAGCTCGAGGTAGGTGCAGGGTTCTGTGAAGACGAGGGGAACTCGCAACGGTGCGCATTAACTGTAATAATATATCGATTTGTGCGGTGTAGCGAGGGAATAGGGTGGGGAAAGAGATCGGGGAAAGCGTAGGTGACACATAATTTGTGGCTTGAAATGAAACTGTGAATCTTGGCGGTATCTCATTTATTCCCTTAGGGAGAGATAATGCAAAAGGACAGAAAGCTTGAGTTTTCGCTTCTCTCCATGGGGCTCGTGCAATATTTCTGTCTATTAGGTATAAATTCGACATTGTGCAAACCTTTTTTTTTTCTTGTTTGATCACAAAATAATGTACGTGCTGTTTGTATACGGTTATTTGGGTGTTGTTTGCTAGAGCTGTTCAAAAAAAAAACCCAACAAAATCAACGACAACAAAAAGTTGTTTGTTTAATTAAAAGTGTGTTACCTTTAGCAAATAGATTTTTTTCCATTTTCTGTTTGTATAAAGTACTTGTTGCAGATTGTTAGATCAATTTTTATAACAGAAGAAAAAAAATATTAGATGATCCCCTGAACCGATCTAGATATTGTATAAACGGTATTAATTTGCGCTTTGGATTACAGATAAACCTTCTTTTATTTGGTTTTATTAATGATCCTGCTTTTGCAAGAGCATTGTAAAAGATAACATTAACATTGATTTTACTAGTGTTTGTCTGTTTGAGAAAGTGCACTTATCAGTTTAAGGGAAACTGCCTTAACCCTTTCACTGCCATGTCGCATTTTGCACCACAATGGTTGTAGCACCCTAGTCACTAAAAGGCATCAAAGTGCAGGGACTCTTACCAAAGACCTTATCCAATTTTGGGAGGTAGGTAACCTATAGTTTATGATAGTTCGAGGAATTCGCATATTCAGATAATTTTATTGTTTCTGCTACCCAAGTTAGTTCAATGGTATTTGTGTAGTTTTTGCTGCAAAATGGTTGGCGGGCGAATAGGGTTAAAATTTGTTTACTAATATGTATCTAGAAGCGAGATGCAGGATGTGTTTGATTTTATGAACTGCTTCGTTATCTTCGTTGATGTAACATCCTCTAAAAATGGGGTTTCGGATTGTTAAAAGGTGCCGCTGCCAAGCAGCGATATAAGAGACGAAACCATTCGTCGCGAACAACGGGAGCCACCAACTTCCATTGAAAGACTTTCTGCTAAGACAAGAAGAAATCTGATTAACGTGTGCGCTACCTGTCGTTAAACAGACAACATATGGGAACATTAGTATATAAAATGGTGGGAACGATACCTGGAGGCAGTGCAACATCCGGAAAGTCCCGTAATTAGTAAACTATGGCAATGGTATAAATTAAAGTTAGACGTTCTATACCATGATTTAATATTAATATATTGTCATGCAAAGTGCTGAATTGCAGGGTGTCATCCTTGTCATGTTGTTTCCCTAGATAATCTGCTGCTTTTTCACCTTTCTCTCTCGTGTCTCTCTGTCTCTCTCTCTTCTCTCTCTCTCTCCGATCTCTCTCGGGGCTCGCTCTCAGATCGTACGTAAACCTCACATCTCCCTCTCTCTCTCTCTCTGCCTCTGTCGCTATTCCTAACTTATTAGCCTCCCCTTTCCCAGTGTAAAATATAAATAACTATTCAGGTTTTTGGTTGAAAAAGTGACTGCCCAGGTCTTGAACAATGCATCGGGGGAAAATGAAGAGGTACATCTGCCTGCAATGGAGTAGCTAGCGCATGTAAAGTCTTAGAGAATTCGCTGACTCAGGAAAAAATGAAAGCAAAAAACAAATGTAGAAGGTTTTAAACTTATGGTGATGACACTTTCCCTAATCTTGAATAAAGTTTTCATTTTATATCATCTTCTAGACCAATTTCCCCCTGATCCCATGAAGGGGTGGGTAAGCCTTTTGCCCAATCCATTGGTTTACACCAAGAACAACATCTCCTGCAAACCCTGTAGAATTTTTTACAGGAGAAACTAAAATGGCTATGTATCCTCCTTATCTGCCTAGTAACTTTGGAACTATTTGAAATATGTCTTCTTCAGCAGGGACGGGTAGAAAAATGTAAACAGTTCAAAAGCTTCCAATGTTTTTTATTTTCTATTCTATCAGAATTGATTTTTACGAGTTTTTTCCTCTGCAAGAATATCAGTATGTCCTCAGGGGGATCATTTTTTGGTGGAATGTTTTGGGAAAAAAGAAGAAGAGGAATCTTGATTTGTCTCTTTAGGCAAAGGTGAGCACTGTTTAAGATACTTTTTGTAGACTTGTGATCATTTTGTGACGGTGGTTCAAGGTGGTAAGAGGTGTCTAAGCATATTCGAAGGAAGGTTGGGTACGTGTTAAAAAAAACAAAACCGCCTGATGGTTGTCCTCCTTTGGTACCAAGCTCAAACTGAAAAAACACACCAAATCAGTGCCACATGTATTCGCTTTTTGTTTTTCATTTGTGTATAGGAGTACAGGTATTGGAGACACAACTAGTTGTTGCTGATTCCGTGTGTGAGTGGTATGCTCTTGTGTTGTGTGGTGTGTTCAGAGACAAATGACATTGGTCCTAAATTCCTTATCTGTTCGGACTAGGAGCGTCTGATAAATGTGCACCCCCCAAATGTACAAAAGGGAACGTGAAATCAGATTTGCTCTATACGTTCGTTACTAAATTATTAGGTCCATATGGTAGGAAAGGCCAGGAGGCCTCTGTCTTGAAAAAACTCGCCTTAAGTCCGTAAAATATGGTAATATGATTTTTCAAATATAGTTTAGTCCCTCCCCATGGGGTCCTTTGGAGTATAAATAGTTCCCCCAGGCCGTACTCAATCTAAAGGTCTGATGCTTTATAACTTCCTCTAATCTGTCACTCTCTTGATCTGTCTTTTCCATTTTCTTATGTCATCTATCTTTCTGCCTTACTGAGGTCCATTCTCACTGCCGCTTTTTTCACAAAACAACTTTTCAAAAACATTTCCTCCGGCCGGATCAACTTGCTGGCACTAACATTTTCTTAAGTTAGGCACGTCACGGCAGCATGACGCATCTGGCGCATCATAATTGACATGAAACTAGTCTGGAGGCGATCGAAGAAGAGAAGAATAGTTTGGCCTGATTTAGAAGAATGTTTAAAGACGTGTGAAATATAAGATTTAAACATGACTTAGTATTTAAAAAATCACGTTCTATTAGATTCTTTGGTCGTTAAAAAAATCTATGGGGCAATGTTACTATGAGACATACATTTTTCTCAGAAGTTATGAACTACAGGTTTTAGAAGTTCATTTTGCTGTCGTCGTCATTGTTTTTTTGATAAAAAATTCTGTTCTCTTAAGGTTCATAAGTTCATTGCTGCAGTGTAAATGAATGAAGCTGTGATTTTTGGGCTCACTCATGTTTACGAGTTACCAGAAGTGAGTCTATAGTAAAGTCTATGCTCATGGTATGACGAGTGTTCGGTTAGTTTGGGTGAATGTGTTTCGTGCCGGTGTCCTAATCTCGCAAAGTTAATATTAGCATTTTCTCAGGAAATAGAAGGCATGCATGTGTTCAAAAACTTTGCACACATATAGATGTGTGTATAATCATAAAAGTCATAAGAAATCATCAGTTGCTTTATTGTCCATGGGTGACATTGTACAACGCACATGGAACTTGTTTTCCACTGTTTAAAAAATAAATATTAAAAGTATAAACATAAATTTACATTACCAAAATAGAATATGTAACTCTCACAGGGGGACCCCACACCCAATCATCCATTCAAACTCTGTCCGCTATCTTGCTCAAAAAGTCATCATGCGGGAGACCCACCGACGCACTATCCGCCTTCATTTTATGCAAGCTTTCAAGTAACAATATGAGTTTGAAATAATTAAATACTTAAACTCAGACACTGTAAACAGATAACAAAACACATAGACATAGTTTATGATTAGTGGGGTTAGGGGCATGATATTCAACAGCAACATGATTAAAAACCTCAATCAACAGCTGAAAGCGCGACTAGCTCATTGGTAGTGTTCCTGGTCTAATTCCTGCCGAAATGGTTCCGGGTCCGATTTCTCGCATGGGGCACTTTTTAATTTTTGTATCCATAACAATGGTTCAGTTTGTGTTTTTAAATTTAAATAGATGGCAATCTTACTTTAGACACCACCCCTCAATCGTTGTGTTTGTTATTTGTGGAAGGAGGAAAACCCCATGTTACGCATGTTCTATTGAGCCTGGAAAGGCTTTTGCCTCTTGTTTAAAGGTGGCGAACTTGACGGATGCCTTGCTGCGTCTGCGCACGATTCGCGTGACGCCGAGGAGAACTGAGGAAGCCCACAGCCAATGCACAGCACCAGACAGAGCTGTCAAACGCATATCAAGACGAGATCAAACAGGCCAGGTCAAAGTTCAAGTCTGAGGTCAAACAGGCCCCGGTTCAGTGCGAAGTTGAAATAGATCTAGTCAGGTGTATGTCAAATGACCGAAAAATTCGTGTTGTTTAAGGTCTAACAGGCGATGGTCAGTGTGAAGGTGAACACAATCCAATGCAGTGTAATTCAAAATCAGGCCAAGTCATTGTCTGAAATCCAACAGTATGAGGTGTGAATCAAGGTCAAGTACGTGTTAGTTTTTAAAAAAAAGAGCCAGGGGAAAAAATCAGTGTCGTGGGTGCCAAAGTGCCAAGGTCATGTGAGGTAAAACAAGTCAAAGCCAAGTCAGTTCACGTTTAGTTCTACAGGGCCAAGCGTTCACACAGCAGACCCAGATCCCTTGTGTCAGTCAAAAGACAGGCTATAGGTGAAGAAGGTAGTCTGGGTCTCTGATGTCAGAGAGAGATGGGAGAAAGGAAGGAAGTTTTGGTTCTTTATTAGCGATGCAAATAAACTTCAACAAAGGTCTGTTTTGAGGTGTCAGGTGTATACCCTCAGTATAATTTTGACGCACCACATGTGTGTCTATGACGCTCAAAGCTAGCCATCTGACCGCACTGGGTTTCTGAGTCAAAAATGCATCACTAAAGCATAGCAACTTTTTCAAACACTGAACCAGGACCCTGGGTTTTCCCTAACGTATTTTCCGTAGTTTATTACGTTTTGGACCTCACGATTTACTCTATTAACGGTCAGCAACAAAAAAATCTAGCATTTCCGCATGAACGAAATGGACGTAAGAAAAAAAGGAGATCGAAAATCAAAAAAGGCATGTGTTTATTTGAACCATACACCCCTACTGTGTCCATCCTGCTATCAAGGTATCACTTCAGAGTTATTTTCCCTTGAATTAATACTTTCCGGGATTATTTGTTCCGAGTCGCCATTTTCTCTAGGTACCAGTGCAGGAAACTTCGGGCAGTAGCCGAAAATTATATTACGGACAGGATCACTAAATACAAATTACTGTTTTCAAGCTTGGGATTACTAGAAAGTGCAGTGAGCCACACGACTGGCATAAATCGCAGATAAGTTAAAGTCCCATTTTAATAATCCTTATGTTTAAAGTCATTTTATTTCAAATACTGACTACTCAAAATAAAATTTCATTCCCTTTACAGTTTGATTCAATTTTCACTGTATCCTGAAAAATGGTTACAATTACTGCTCAAAGATATTGTATAGTGTTTTCAGTTTTCTATGAGCATGGTGGAACTGGGTAGAACAAGTTGTTTCTGAAGTTCAGATTGTGATGCGTTCACAGTTGGGTATGCGCTGTGGCCTTATTTTATGAGTAATGCTGTATGTCTCTTGTACTAGTTTTCCGATACAGAAACTCAGCTCAACTGGAAGAAGCAGAAAAGGAAAACGCAAATCAACTCCCGTTATTACCTCACAGGTGCAAGAAGAGAGGTAATGTCCTCTTGGAAATCCCAGAAGGGATTAAAGAAAATTTTTGCATGGAAATTTATCATCAATTGGTAATATTAAACGTGGCAATTTGGAAAGATGCTAACTTGTTCGGAAGCGAATGAGCTTGTCAGGTGGAGCGTCATGCCTTTCCAAGCCAGTTGTAAGAACGAATGAGATTGACGGGATCATGGTAGTTTTTGATAGGTTTTGATATCTGCCATGTAACCACTTTCCAGAGGTGACGCTTTTCTGATTTATTTTCTGCCTTTGCCCCTACTTGGAGGAGCAAACAATCATTGCAGACTTTACTTGTAGCTTCATTCCAATAGTGTGACTTGACAGATCGAAATGTTGCCAATTCCGTTCATTACTATTTAAAGTGTTCCTTATACGATAGGAGATAAACTATGAAGTATGGAATCTGAACAGTTAGATGATCGATTAGTTCATGTCAGCTGAATGCATCGGGGACCCCATGAACTAAATCATGGACACATACGTATCTTACCCAATATGGCCATATGCCTGGGAGACTTGTGTGTAGCGCGTTAATTCTGGTCCTTTTTCAGTGACCGGCTGCAGACAGCCTGGCCGGAGCATGACTGACAGGTCACTCCAGCAGGAGACCCTGTAGTGGATGCAGAGCCTGAAGCCCGATTACGAACTTAATTTCCCTGCTTTGAGTATAAAATAAAGTATGCTGGCTTGTATGCAACGCGTTTTCATTCTGTCCCATTTTCATTTGATTGACTGCAGACGGAGGGAGGGACCTGGGAAGCAGAAACATGAACTACAGGCACCCAGCAGGAGACCCTGTTATTGATCAGGCCTGGCGCGAAACCGCTACATTAATTTCCCTGCTTTGAGATTAAAAATAAAGATACTTGAACCTGTGTTAACGCGTTAATCAGTCTGTCCCTATTTTCAGTTTTGACACGCTGCAGACGGACTGTCAGGAGCCGTGACCTGACCGACCTCCAGCACGACCTGTACCGGTCAGGACTCTGGCCTCCGTGAGGAAGGAGATCTGGCCATGCTTGAAGGCCGACGCAGGCGTCAACGTGCTGCACTGAGAAATTGTGCAATGAACGAGTGCTCAGTAAACTGGAAATTACAGTCAGTTTTTTATTGGATTGTGATTTACCCTTCACACCGCCAATTCGTTGCTTTAACACCAGCTGATTAACACCTGATGTTACTAAAGGCCTCAAATAGGCATTGTGCCACGCGCCGTTGACCTTGAATTTCACTAGTGTGGAATTAGAGAAGGGTGATCTGCGAACTCATGCAGAACGATCTCCCGGGCAATGAGTAGTCTAACTAATAAGAACGAACACGTCGGTGGCGAATGCCCTAAAAATAGATCTTATTAATCCTCCAGACCCTATTTGTCTTAGTAAATTTGGGAAAGTAGGATAGACCTTATTTGATATATGTCACAGAAGAAATCCACAATACTGCAGATTATTTTGTTCTCTACCCAGGGGTGTAATTTAATGTGAAATGTTTGGCTGAATATGGCGTGGAGTTGAAAGGGGTTAAAGTAAAGTAGGATGATGTTAAGGTCAGGTAGACAAGCTAGGCCATAACGCGGCATCATCATGTGTCCTTTCTGCAATTTTATTTATTTGGTGTGTTTCCGTTGGCACAGCGGTGATATATTTTTGATGACTCAGTGCCAAAATGTTGATATTTTAATTCATTATAACCGCTTTCACTTGCACGTCGCTTTTTGGCACCACAATGATTTAAAACCCCCATGTCCAACATAAAGGCCGGTCACATCAGGGTCTGTATTCGACATAACGCCTGTTGACACTTCATCTTGTCCATGGTGGTTTTCAACCTGGTTATAAGTGTATTAGGGTGGCTAGAGTTTTATTTGTGCGAGAAGTAGGGTATGCCAGTATTAGTAGTTTTCTGTTGCTGGGAATCTTTTTTTCTGATGTTTTCTTCTATATTGTGTTAGAATTTTTAATTCACAGTTTCTAGCTTTTGAATATTTTGAGAGCTGGACAACGTATTGGTTAGTAGAGGTGGATGGAAAATTTATTCGTCCCTGGCTGTTGGGGAAAAGTTGAAGGGGAAAAAAGATGAATTATAAAAGGAAAGAGTGAAAACTGTTAAAGAGATCAGAATGCAAAGTGAATCTGCGGAGATGCAGCAGCTTCACTGTTGAAAAGCGGGGGGGGAAGATCACTAAAAGCATTCCAGAGTTATTCCCCTGCAAATATTATGACTAGAGTTTGAAACCGGTTAAAAAACCGAACATTTTTTAAACCGGTTTCCCCCTCTGAGGGCTTCGGAACCGGTTTTGCTGACGGGTTTTTTTAACCAATACAACAAGCATCACTAGTTTTGACCTATGGCAAACTATTTATTGTCAGAATATGCGCACGGAATAATCATCATACTACTTTACACACACATAGAAACTTATGACTTATATACACTGCAAACTCAATACCTCAGTAGTCAAACCATACACCACCACAAACCAGAAACAGCTACATCTTAATTTACAAACTCACAATCTGCGCTGAGAATCAAGTGTTTGTTCTTAACAGAAAAGACTGCTTTATTCAAAAGAAAAAAACATTACTTTCAGTTTGCATTAAAAAAAAAAACGTTTCACAGCAACTCCAACGCGGGTTTGTTTTCGATCCGCGAAAGTTTTAGCACCCCATAGAAGGGTTTTTTGCGTTAAACCGGGGTGTTTTTTCCCCATCTCTAATTATGCCATTCTCAGTGATAAGCTAGTGAGTGTTGTGTGTTGTTGTGGCAGATGTGCTTGCATCATGTCACACATTCATCTTGCCTGACACAGACGACCAAGTGTTCGGTTCGACTCCTATTTTTTCTCTCCTACCTCTTCTCACATCTCTTCTCACAACTCAAATGCAAAAAAAAACCACGTTCCCGCGATCGTGCACCGAGTCTCGCACAATACATCCTTCCTCTTCACAGCCCTTCACGCACTGGCTTTCTCGTGCAATTCACTCTTCTCACACTAGCCAAGCACGTACATGATTCATTTGTTGCGGTCGGGGAGCGGTTAGACTGCATGAGTCGTGGCTTTACCTATAAAATATTTGCTTATGCGGCTGCGTGGTGACCCTAGACACTTTCAACACAACCCCTAGCTCGCTGCTCCCGTGAGTGGAATTACTTGTCTTAGCGTACCTCGGGGTCTGGCGCGGACCGACACAATGGGACCTGTAGTAGATGCAAAGTGGTGGAACGACTCCTGTTGAGGCAGTGCAACAACAGTGAAATTCCCCAGATTTGTAACACTACAGATGTACTGCTCACTGTGCTCTCAGGGACATACGCCGTCAAAGAAGTATAAAATTAGTTTCAAGGACACCCGATTTTGACCCTTTTCAATAGATTTTATTTCTTTTGTTATTTAGAGATCAGTTTACTTTATTTTTGTTGTATAGTGGTTATAGATGTTGTGTTTCTTTTTGTTTTTTTATTAATAAATTGTGAAAACCAACTCATATTGTATGATTGTAAACTCGGGTCACAAGGGGTATTTGGTGTGGATTTTTTTTTTGGTTTTATGGTACTTTATAGTCACAGCAGGCGTCTGGGAAATTTGGGTTTGCGTCCCGACCATGGAGGGAGGCACCACCCCGTAGATTTTTTTTTAATTGTCATGCGCTTTTGGTGACTGATGAGAGAAGGAAACTGAAGGGGGGAGGGGTACTTTTTTGACCAAATGGCAACTTTTTTCGTTGCCACGGGTTTAGCGAGTATGTGCTAAGTGCATGGGCCATACAGGACCTCGTTTAGTCGGTCTCATAATGTCAGAGTGTAACCCAGGCTCACACCGGTTTATTGCGCACAGAGAGCGAACGCGTTTACCATCATGTGCCACATGCTGTTTGTCAGGCCACTAGCATGTTTTTGGCAACATTGAACTGTAGGCATGCTAGTTTCTATTCTAGTGGTGTGATGCGAAAAGTTAAAGAGCAAACATTTTCATCACGAACTATTCTGGATGCTTGTTGTAATGTGTGCTTAACTGCATGTCTCTACAGCTGTGCTGCTCAAAAGGAGACATCGCAGGCACAGAGCAGCTGCGCGCCCGATGCAAGGAGGAGATCGGGACATAACACGGGGAAGAGCACGACGGAGCTGCAGAAAGATGAGATGGACTTCAAATCCCATGCTGGCGAGGAACGCAAGACTGAAAGCCGGAAAGACGTCGGGGGGTCCAAGCCTGAAGTTTGTGTTGCGATGGGGGTGGGGTGGGGTGGTAAAGTGTTGTTAGAGAAGCGAAGGAGGATGAACACTAAATTCACGGAGAGACATTGAATGGCCAATAATGGAGCAGACTTCATCACCTTTTGTGAGCGCCTTGTATCAAAGCTTTAATGGCTATGTTTGTGATCGTTCTCAATTTAGTTTATAATTGGGCTGACTTTACTGTGTGTTACAACTCAATAAAAGAATGTAGTTTTAAACCACTTCATCACATCGATGAGAACGCAAGCAACCAACAGATCAGGTCAGCTGTTGTTTTTCTTCAGGAAAAAAAAAGAAACCACAGGGGAAGGGGGGGCGATGAATAGGGAATAAGAGATAAAATGATTGGAGGTGACACTAACACAACAACACAGAACAATAGATGATTTTTTTTAAACACCACAAAAAAACAAAGAAACCACAACACGGTCGTGGTATGACTTGGACCCTTTCATTGAGCCGGGAATGTTCGAGAACACATTTTTGCGATATGTGAAGTGAAGTTCAAACACTAACTGACAGCTTGCAAAGTAGCAAGGGACAAAATAGGAAAGAGAAACTGATTGAACTTAAGCATTAGATGAAAATGGATATGAAATAATAAACAGGTATGTCAACTCTGGAAACAAGAGGGGTAATATGAATACAAAGTTGAGAGAGAGTACTGATAGGTGTCGCCTCGGGAGGTAGTAAAGGGGGCAATATGATTCGAAAGTTAAGAAGAGATACTTGAGTAGGTGTGCGCTACCTCTTCGCTGGGGGAAGAAGGGTATAGGGAATGACAAAGTTGAGAGTAATACTGAGTAGGTGTCAAATCTGGGGGGGAAAGGGGGTTAAGGGAATGACCAAAGTTATAGAGATACTGAGTAGGTGTCAACTCTGGGGGGGGAAAGGGGGTATAGGAAGACAAAGTTGAGACGTGATATCTGAGTAGGGTAGTCAACATCTGGGGGGGAAAGGTGTAATAACTGAAATGACAAAGGAGAAGAGATACTGATTAGGTTTTAACGGGGGGGTGAATATTCATGACATAGTTGTAAGAGAGATACTGAGTAGATGTGTTAACTCTTGGGGGAAAAGGGGATAATATTAACACAACAGTTTGAGAGAAAATACTGAGTAGGTTTAACTCTGCTTATTAAAACCATTGATCATAAGAGCTTACAAAAGGTTACAAAATGTGATGTATCGTTCGGGGGGCAGTTCATTGACCCTTCATGAAGTTAGATGCCAAACAGAAGAAGAAACAAAAACAAAATGAACTAAAATACAGCTGGCTTCAGGAACTAAAATGTTTTCCAGATAATTATGATGGTTACATTATATCTTTCTTTTCTTCGTCGATCGCAATCAGACAGTTTTTGCCTGTCAATTATGAGCGCTGAATGCGTCATGCTGCCGTTATGGCGCCTTACTAATAGAAATGTTATGCACCAGCAAGTCCGACTATCGGCTGGAGGAAAATCTTTTGAAGGTGTAATAAAATCCAATGAAAAAGGCGAGGAGAATGGGCCGGTCAGAGGCAGAAAAGATAGTATATGACAGTGAGCCAAAGGGAAACGCAGACAGTCCAAAGAGAGTGACGAGATAGAGAAAGTTACATCACAGAACTTCCAGAGAAGGTTGGAACTATGGTTATATCCAATAAAAAAAAACGGTACCCTAGGGACTTTACATCACATGCACGCTAGCGTATAGCAACTTTTCTTTTTACGGATCAACAACTAACGCCGGGACTTGCTGGTGGACTGTTGCAGTAAATGTCTCGCCGCGGATATACCTTTCAGCAGCTCGCGTGGGACCTGACCCTTGACCGTGATCAGTACAAAAAGGACGCCGTGGAGGATGGCCGCCTGGATGCCGAGGATACCGGCTTTTACCATCAACGCTCAGAGCGAGCAGGAATGTCTGAATAGGCGATGGTGAATGTAACATTTCTTTTGCTGTTGTGATTTAGGGTGATAGCTGGTATGATTATTTATTGTCCACAGTTATGGAAAAAATCATTAGTACAGATGTAACCAAGGGTCCCTTATAGAGGACCTTCAAGATACATCGACAAAAGATGAGGTCTATAAGGTAGGGTCTTGTAAGAAGTAATTTTAATACTTAGAAATGTTGCATATCTCTGAGAGTACGAGACTTATTGGAGAGTCTTATAATGGGAGGTCTGATAAAGGGAGGTTCCAACTGTCACTTAGTCTGTTGTGAATATGAGTGTACGGGCATTATGCACTGGATACATTTGAAGATGAAATTTTTTTTAAATCCTGAAATCATCTGACTGCAAATGCGTGCCTAATTTGAAATCTTTACTACGAACTTATCTGTCTTTGCTGTTAATTTTTTAGTATTATACAAAATTAATTGCATTAAACAGATTCCCTATAACAAGATTCCGAGATATGCATGGGTGCGCAAATTTTCCTGGTAGACAATGATTGTCCTGTTTTTTGAAATTTTACAGAAAAGGACTTTCTGGGTTTTTAGGATTGTTGATCTACAGATCTATGTGTGTCTATTGTATTTGTCAACAAGACATTTTGTATAAAAAGTTTGTGGAAAGCCACACTAAAATACCTTCATAATCGGGAGTTTTTCTTCTTCAGCTGCAGGGGGACATTACCCCTGGACCCCGCCTATTCATTTTTTTCATTTTGTGTAGTGTGTTGCCCCCTGGATGCATGTTTATACTATGGAATTTTATGCAAGCTTTCTTTTGATACAATTTTCCTGTACATTATACGAATTATACATCATTTGCAAGGCCTAAAATTAGAGTATATTTGTATGAGGGTTCGACCTACATTAGAATGCTCAGTGCTGTCTTTACTTTGATTGAACACAATCACTGAATTTTTTGGTGTTGTTTTTTTGTTTGTTTCTTAGGTGAAGCGTCGCGAGAGCCATCAAGAGGTTGAAGCTAGATCAGTCGCAATGCATGAGACTGCCATCAGGAAATGAAACGAAGGTGTGTGTGTGGTGACTTTGTATTTGGTGTTTAGATGTGTGTGTGTTTGTTGGTGTTTGGTGTTTTGTAAATGTATGACTTGTGTTGTGTGTTTTTGGTATGACTGTGTATGTATTGCGGGGTTGTGTGTGGGTGTTTGTTGTTTGTGTGATGATGTTTGTATGACTAGTGTGTTGTTGTTGTTGTGTGTGTGTGTGTTTGTATGAATGTGTAGTGGTTGTGATGTGTGTGTTTTTTGTATTGTGTGTAGTTGGTGTGTTAGTATTTTCTAGATGTGTGTGGTGTGTGCGCGTGCATACATGTTGTTGTGGGGGACGGGTTGGGATGCAACATGTGTGATAGGTGTTTGGTATTTTGTGCACCCATAGCATCCATGCATTTTTGTGCGAGGGTATTTGTGTGCATAGCTGAACTGGAGACAAAGTCTTAATGTCAAGAGATCTTTATCTCCTCAGCCAAAGGGAAAAGGTTGGCAGATTGTTAAGAGCGTTTCGCACTGCCAAATGTAATGCGTTCTGCAGCGGAGTGACCCTTGGTTCGAATCCCGCCCTCACCCTTTCTTTCTAGTTTGACATGAAAATCGACTGAACGTCCTGTCCTTCGGATGGGACTTAAAGCTAATCGGACCTACGCTTTACGGCACGTAAAACCCACATCATGTTGAAATCGGTAATAGCAGGGATAAATCCAGGCTGGTATGGCCAAATTGATAGCTTAGGTTTATTCCAAGTGTGCCCACTACACCCTCCTCAACCTGTGCAAGCAGAATATATACAAATTTTTGTTAGGCCATGCACTTTGCTGTGACGCGCTCTCCAGGGGAAGGCACCTGTTTGACAAGTAAGTTCTGTGACTAGAATATACCAAATACCAAAGAAAATCCTAAAGTTTCTTGGGTTTATTCTGCTGCTGTACTCTTGCCCCTGTATGCAAGCATGCTTTGTTGAAATACATTAAAAGAAGCCCTTCCATTGGTTTACATTAATATCCCCTATATCTCCTACAGCACAGTCTGCAAGTGAGAAGATGAAATAGGTTTGGCAAATGTTTCATGTGAAGCAATAAGACAATGTGATGTGTGTGTGTGTGTGTTTTCATTTTCAGAACAACGCATCTACAGAGAGAATAGAGCAGCTGAAGGGACAACGTCAGAACGCACAGAATGAATAGTCATTTTTGCAGTTGGATTTGGTTAACTTTTTTTGTCCACTCTCTTCTCTCTCCTCTATTTCTCTCTCTATATACTCTCTCTCCTCTCTCTCTCTCTCTCTCATCATCTCCTCCTCTCTTCTCGACTCTCTCTCTCTCTCTCTCTCTCTCTCTCTTCTGCAGTTATAGAAAACTTCCTGGCACACCCATGGGGCACTTTCACTTCACACAAGGACTCATCTGCATCTTATTGGATGGTCATCTATTCAAAGCAGCTATTTTCTCGTGCTTGCTTAATAGTGGACTGTTTGGGTGTTTGTTTCTCAAACTCTCCTCACCTTTACCCCCTTCACAGGTAGAATCCAAGAAGCAGGCCATGAAGAACCTGGAGGTCAGCCTGGAGCAGGGTCAAGGTCAACTGGAGGTCATGCAGGAGGAGCGGCGACAGACGGAGGACAAGATGAGACAACTCAGCGTGGACCTGGCCGCACAGCAAGCTGAAGTGGGGAAACAGCACAACGACGTGAGTTATTACCTCCCTTAGGTCATTCTTCTACTCTCTATTCCGTAAGTACCATATTTTACGCACTATAAGATGCTTCATATTATAAGAGGCGACAGTTTGAGGTCAAGATGAGACAACTCGGTGTAGACCTGGCCGCACAGCAAGCCAAAGTGGGGAAACTGCACAACGACATGAGTTTATTACCTCCCTTAGGTCATTCTTTGTACTCCCTGTTGTATTTGATTAACAAAGCGCATTGAGTTGCTTTGCAAGATTTTGCGCTATATAATCATTATTAATTATTATTATCCCATGGGACTCCCTGCACATTCGTTTAAAGGGTCCTGTAGCAATTTTTGGGCTTCATAGACCCCCAAATGGGGGGCCCTGTGAGCCCTGTGACTTTATCACATTTTGTGATTTTGACAGGTGAGGACAAAGATGAGGCTGATCCAGCAAGTTGCAGGGAGATCTGAGTGTCTCCATCGCCACCAGAAAGTAGTACCACTGCCAAGTTGAACTTCTGTCTTGTGTGTGTCTGTGTTATTCCATTTAACGTCCTTCCAATAAAAGTGATTCAGACAAAATTATATTTTGCGGTGTGTTTTTGGTGTGGTTGAGTTGTTAGTAGATGTGTCTGTAGGTGAGAATATGTAAGAATATGTAAAGTAAACCAGTTATGTGATGTAATCATGACACCCATCCAAGAATGTAGGAGGGAATCGAGAATGAGTTTATGATGTCAGTGCCGCCATGTTGGGTTCTCACACTGTGATTGTCACCAATGAAAACACTCTTCAAAATCGAATATGTGGTGTGTGCTTGCTTTGTCACTCCTCGGAAATCGGAATGTGTCGGCTGTATGCAGCGGGGAGACCAGTGAAACCTGAAAACCGGACACATACATAACTTACCCATTATGGCCGTATGGCCTGGAAATGCAGAAGAAGAAGAGAAAGAAGAATTGCTTCGGTGTCCTTTTTTCCGGGGGGGATAGCCGCCATGTTGGGTGCCTACGAACTGTTGTCACCAAAGAATCTCTACATCATTTCTCGTTCCTGATTCGGATGGGGGTAGGAGCAAATCTAATTGATTGGGAAAAAGACATTTGGAGAGAAAATGACAATGAGAAAGAAATGGGTAGGGAAAAGGAAGAGCTGTGTTGAGGAAAGAGTCATCAAAAGCCTAAAGATATCCCTGTACATTTAGCTACATGTTTTTAGCTTGTGGTACAGTCACACAAAAATTGCATCAAAAAAAAGAAAGAAAAAAAAGGTGGCGCCGCCTCTGGCTGTGACGCGCTCTCCAGGGCTGGGAGCAACCCGAATTTTCACAGGAGACGCCTCATGTGACTATAAAGTAACCTAATACCTAATACCTAATATGACCGTCAGTTTTTATCAAAATCAAATTTTAAGTTCTTCGTTTAGCATTGGTGCTGTTTTCGTGCAATTATTTGTTCTCTAAGTGTTTACTGCAATTGTTAGTTCTTCACTTTTTATTTGGTGATGTTATGTATGCTAGGTGATGGTGCGTGACGACAACATCCAGAAGTTGAACTCAGACATGGGGAGGCTGAGGGCCATGCACCAGGAGAAGGTCCATGAGGTGAGGGAACGCTGTTAACGTTGTAAAGTTGCATAGTCAAAAAGGGGAAATATTTAGGGAAAGAAAAATGGACTAGGCTGTTTGCCTGACTAACATCGAGATGCCTTATAGATGTGAAACACACACACACACACGCACGAATGCACACACACACAATCACACATACACACAAGAAATACTTCTTTTTTTTTAAGCAACTTAATGCTTTTTTGTTGTTGCTTAGTGCTTACATGATTTCTTAATGCTTTTTAGATTCAAATCTTTGTAATAGATTGTGAGCATAGATGAAAGAAGAAACCCCCCAGATCTAATGAACGCTACGACACACACACACAAAAGACTAATAATAATTTTAAAAATAGAGCAAGCTTCTTGTATTCCAATGTTTCGTGCCAGTCAGCACTTTGTCAAGGATGGCAATGACATCAAATGAAACTTTGAAACTTTATAAATTATCCAATAATGCTTTCCGTTGAAAGTTACGTAGTAAAAAACAAATGGCATTATAAACTTGTTAGTGTTTTTTTTGTTTAACCCTTTCACCGTCACCCACATTTCTGCCAAAAATTGTCATTACATTTAGATTTACCTGGGTAGAGAACAAAATCCATCTGCAGTGTTGGGGAATGTTCTGTGACATAATATAAAATAAGGTCTAACTAAATCCTTACGTCCCAAAGCTAAGACAATAGGGTTTTTGGATAATAGGCCCTGAATTTGATGTCTTTTAGTGACACATAGGTGTTAAATCACTGTGGTGCTAAAGATGCGACTTTGGCGGTGAACGGGTTAAAGTAAAAGGCTTAATGTGTTATGTTTAATTTTACTTCACAGTATTCTTCAGTTTGGTTAGGACCTTTTTCTGTACACGTGGCGGGTTGTTTCTTACCAGTGTAAATATTGCACAATATTTCATATGTGTCCGTGTAACATAAAATCTTATTATATCTTATTCTAGTATGTGAGTTGTTTGCATGTTGGTGCTGGCTATTCAGCTGTAATCGCATGCGTCCACTGAATGTAGTAAAGGTGATGGGGGTGATTGCAGTGGGGTGATAAGTGAGGTAGGCTGAGAAGCAAGAAGTTTCAACTAGTTGGGTGTATTGATGTGATAAAGCGGTACCATTTCAGTTAGATATATTCAGCTGTCATTGGCATGCAAAGATACTAAGAAAGCTAGTTATGGGGGCGTATTTATAGGTAGTGGAGCATGTGTGTACATTGCAGTGCGTAGTGTGGAGCTATGAAGCAAGTGTACAAACTAGTTGGGTGTTTGGTTTAACAATAGGCGTCCCATGTTCAGTTAGAATATATTCAGTGTCATTGGCATGCAAGAGATCCTAAAAAGCTGTTATTGAATATGTTTTTTAGGGCATTGTTCATATCGCAACACACTGGAACACATGTGGCACGCGCAACACTCTCTGTCTGTCTGTCCTGTCTTCTGTCTTCTCTCTCTCTCTCTCATCTCTCTCTCTCGTCGTCTTTCTCTCTTTAGGTTCTCTCACTCTCTCTCTCCTCTTCAAATCTCAATGGGGATCTGTTCATTCTCTCATCTCTCTCCGTTCGCCAGTCTCTCTCTCTCTCTCTTGTAGGTGCGCGTACAGGTGTCAGTGTTCATGTTTAATGTAACCCCTCCACCTCACCACCGGACCCTTACTTCTCCCTCCTTGAAAATCTGAATTTCTGTCCTATTGCCCTACATTCATATTGACCTTACACCCACCCACCCGTCTCTCTCTCTCTCTCTCTCTCTCTCTCTCAAAAACTCTCTCTTCTCTCTCTCTCTCAGTTCTCTCTCTCCTCTCTCTCTCTCTCTCTCTCTCTCTCTATCTCTCTCTCTCTCTCTCTTATTGTTTTATGTTGAATTCTGTTGAGGGTTTTAAAAGAATTTTTTTTAATAAGTGTGTGTAATGCCTAAATGAGGTGACTGTGTGCATGTATATATCCATGTGTGTGTTGTTATATATGTGTGCATATTTACACTCATGTTTGCTTTGTGTAGATACATACTTATTACTGGAGTTTGTATATTCAAGCGCTTTTTATTATTGACAATAGTGTTATCTTCTTGGGGAAAAAAACCCTGTTCTCCTTAATAGCAGGAAAACATCTTTGTAGACAGCGTTTTGTTACTGTCTTGTCTCATAGCTGATGTAGACAGCTTTGCTTTACACTTTTTTCTCTTAGCTTGTGCTGTGATAATCTTCAATATCTTAAAAAGAAATCCATTAATTGCTTTCTTCAGAAACCTTGTCTCTCTCTACCCCTCTCATTTCTTTTCTTTTCTCTCTGTCTTTCTGTCTCTCTCTCTCTCTCTCTCTCTCTCTCTCTCTCTCTCTCTCTCTCTCAGTCTCTCTCTCTCTACTGTCTCTCTCTGTCTCTCTCTCTCTCCTCTCTCTCTCTCTCCTCTCTCTCTCTCTCTCTCTCTCTCTCTCTCTCTCTCTCTCTCTCTCTCTCTCTCTTAAAGGTGTATATGCCTAATGTCATGAAACCATCATAGTGTCAAGTGTGTGTGTGTCTCTCTCTCTCTCTGCTTCTCTGTCTGTCTGTCTCTGTAACGGGAGGGGAGGGGGTGGGGATGGCTTTCTCTCTCTCTCTCTCTCTCTCTCTCTCTCTCTCCCTCTCTCTCTCCCTCTCTCTCTCCTCTCTCTCTCTCTCTCTCTCTCTCTCTCTCTCTCTCTCTCTCTCTCTCTCTCTCTCTCTCTCTCTCTCTCTCTCTTAAAGGTGTATATGCCTAATGTCATGAAACCATCATAGTGTCAAGTGTGTGTGTGTCTCTCTCTCTCTCTGCTTTGTCTGTCTGTCTCTGTAACGGGAGGGGGTGGGGATGGCTTTCTCTCTCTCTCTCTCTCTCTCTCTCTCTCTCTCTCTCTCTCTCTCTCTCTCTCTCTCTCTCTCTCTCTCTCTCTCCCTCTCTCTCTCTCTCTCTCTCTCTCTCTCTCTCTCTCTCTCTCTCTCTCTCTCTCTCTCTCTCTCTCTCTCTCTCTCTCTCTCTCTCTCTCTCTTAAAGGTGTATATGCCTAATGTCATGAAACCATCATAGTGTCAAGTGTGTGTGTGTGTCTCTGTCTCTCTGCTTCTCTGTCTGTCTGTCTCTGTAACGGGAGGGGAGGGGGTGGGGATGGCTTTCTCTCTCTCTCTCTCTCTCTCTCTCTCTCTCTCTCTCTCTCTCTCTCTCTCTCTCTCTCTCTCTCTCTCTCTCTCTCTCTCTCTCTCTCTCTCTCTCTCTCTCTCTCTCTGAAACAGGAAGCTGATAATAAAGAGGATGAGCAATTGTTGATGAATGTAATAACAATGATGACAATGATAATGGTGATTGTTTGTTTGTTTTCGTACCCTGGCTAAGAGGCTCCAGGGATCATCCCAACAGCCAAAACACTTGAACACTATGGTACAAATGCACCAGCTAGGGATGAGAACATTACGTGTGTGACCGTTGTAATGGCGGTAATAAGAACGACAATGCTGGTGCTGGTTTCAGATCGGCAAACAGTCAGATCTGATCAAGAAGCTCCAGGACACCCTGACAGAATGTCACTACGATCTGGACCTCACCAGGAGGCGTGCTGACGATGATGTTAGTGCCATGGTTTTGTTTTATTGTATTTTGCAGACTGTAAGGCGATACGTTTTTTCCCCAGACTGAGACCTCTGCGCTTTATAGTACGACTAAATGTAATTTAAAACAACACACAAAACAACAAGCTTTGTTGATGAGATGGAAATTTTCGGCTTTTATTAAACAGAGCCTTTGTCAAACATGGCACTATTTATTCACCTGGGCCTGTATTCACGTTGAGATAGCATGAGACTTAGCATCATGCTATCTTAGAAGCTCTTCCAAAAGTCCTGTTAAATCCTATAGGACATTGGAAGAGCTTCTAAGTTAGCATCATGCTAAGTCTCATGCTATCTCAACGTGAATACAGGCCCTGACCAATATATGACTAACAATAATAGTTAGAAAATATAATAACAAAATCTGAAATTTGTGTCAAATGTCAAATGTACGCCTTATGTGTGTGCATGTTGCTGTTAATGAATGAATTGCATTCGTTATTTGTTATATTGCATAAAGAGAAAGGAGAGGTATGGCAAAAGGGGAAGGGAGGAGGGGGGGGGAAGTACAAGACTTAATGAGGGGGGTGGGGGGGGGAAGGTAAAAAAAACAACTACCAATCAGAAACCCACAATGGAATGTTTTGCCCAAATTGAAATTTTTCCATCATAAGATACAGCTGTGTGATAGAATTTCAGTATCTTATTTGTATAATCTTATAGAATTTCAGTATCTTATTTGTATAATCTTATAGAATTTCAGTATCTTTCATAGTTTTTATTTTATTTTAGTCATTTGAAGTTTGACTTGCAAGAAACATCTTTTCTGCAGAAAATTGATATGAAAGAGATTTTCTAGTTATGTAAATTAAAAAATTCTATGATGATAAATGATCAAAACAAAAGAAAATCAAGAGAGAGTTTAGGTTTTTTGTTTCTTATGAAATTGGCTTAGAAAAATCTACCAAGCCGTCAATATGCCTTTTTACCAGTTGAATCCCATGTTTTGCGTGTGTGTGTGTGTGTGTAGGTGATGAAGAGAGATGAGGGCATCAAACAGCTGCAGGAGGACCTGATGGAATCCCAGACACAGTACTCTGCCTGCTACAATGAGGTCAGGAAAACAAACAGCGTAGTTTACCCACTGTACAGTGATACCTTTCTTTCCAGACTGAGACCCTTGCACCTTGTAACATGTATCACTCATGTTGTTTGTTGTTGTTGTTCCCTGGCTTAAAGACTCCAGGGATCATCCCGACCACCGAAGCAATTGAGGCACAAATACACCAACTAGGGATGAGAACATTGCGTGTGTGACCGTTTTTTTATTACCCCGCCACGTGGGCAGCCACACTCCGACTTCGGAGGAGTTTCATTTATATTTTGAAATGAAAACGAAACACCCGAAGGTGTTCTTGCTCTCTTTGGACTTGGTTTAGGGATCTGCATGTTGACCGTCCAGACTGTGGCTCTGAAATGGGACTAGGAATGATCAGGAATGACTAGGGATGATCAGTACCATGGTAGGAATAATTCTAATGGATAAGCCAGAAAATAAGGACTAGGAGAAAAATGAAGGAAATAAGAAAAAAAGCTACAAATTTGGCTTGTTTCTTTTTTTTTAACTTGTTCCTCTCTCTCTCTCTCTCTCTCTCTCTCTCTCTCTCTCTCTCTCTCTCTCTCTCTCTCTCTCTCTCTCTCTCTCTCATCTCTCTCTCTCTCTCTCTCTCTCTCTCTCTCTCTCTCTCTCTCTCTCTCTCTCTCCTCTCTCTCTCTCTCTCTCTCTCTCTCTCTCTCTCTCTCTCTCTCTGGAGGGAGGGAGGGAGGGGGGGAGGGGGGTACATGTGTGTGGGTGCGTGTGAGTATGTTTGCGTGTGTGTCCATGCGTCCATGTATGTGCGTGTGTGTGTATTGTGTGTATGCGTGGTGTAGTGCCTGTGCTTGAGCGTGAGTGTGTGTTTATGTGTGTGTATGTTTGTGTGTGTGGGGGGGTGGGGGGGTGGGGGTGTGTGAGTGAGTTTGTGTGCTTGAGTGCGTGTGTGTACGAGAAAGAGAGAGAGAGAGAGTGTGTTTGTGTGTGTGTGTGTGTGTGTATGCATGTGTGCGTTTATGTGTGCGCGTGCGTGCCTGGGTGTGGGAATGTGCGTGTGCACGTTTGAATGCATGCGTGTGCGCTCGTGCGTAAGCATGTGTTTGTGGGGGGGATGAAAACATTGATGTATGTCTTTGTGCTATTGTTATGATAGGGGCTGTTGGCCTAGATCATTAAACATTCCGAGTCCGAGTCTCTCTCTCTCTCTCTCTGTCTGTCTGTACCAAGTTGGTCGCCACCATAGAAGAAGAAGATGCCTTGCTAAAAAGATGAACAAGAAAAAAAATTATTAAGAAAATATATTTTTTTAAAGGGGGTAAAGTTGTTGTTTTTTAAATATAGCAAAGCATATAACATATGTGGCACAGTAGGCTTTGCAGGCATTTAGCCTGCTGTTACGTTATCATTTTATGTCTGTACATTTGTGTTGTTGTGGTCTCAGGTGTTGCGGCTAGAAGAGGAGCTGGAGAAGGTGAAGGGCGAGAACGCCCACCTGGCGGAGGTGGGGACCCGGGCCACCCAGACAGGCAGCCAGCTGCAGGAACAGATGACACAGCTGGAGTTGGACCTCACCATATCGCAGGAGAAACACCGCACCTGCCAGAAAGAGGTGGGTAGAGTTCATCATCATCATCATCACCATCATCATCATCATCATCACAGATGACCCAGCTGGAGTTGGACCTCACCATATCGCAGGAGAAACACCGCACCTGCCTGCCAGAAAGAGGTAAGTAGAGTTCATCATCATCATCATCATCATCATCTTCATCATCATCACAGATGACCCAGCAGGAACTAGACCTCACCATATCGCAGGAGAAACACTGCACCTGTCAGAAAGAGGTGGGTAGAATTTATTGCTGCTGGCATTTTTGTTGTCATTGTCATCATCATCATCATCATCATCATCATCACAGACGCAATACTGCTGGAGCTAGACGTAGTAAGTAAGTGTCATGATCATCAAATTGTTGATGGAGGATGCTATGTGCAAGAAGAAGACCTCACTATAACGCACCTGCCAGAAAGAGGTGGGTAGAATTTATTGCTGCTGCAGACCTGTTTACCTTTACGATTTTGCTGTAATTTTTTACGAAACAAAAGTCAAATTATGATAATTACGGCGACGAAAAACAACAGCAAAAACCGCAACTGTAGTGGTTTGCAGGTCTGCAGTTACAGTTTAGTATTGCAAATGGCGGCTGCCGAGCATGATTTCACTCAAATGCTCAATGATTTATGATTTCAACGAGGTTGACGGAGCCGGGCAAAGCAAGGAGGAGTTACTTTGGTTGCAGTTGTGATTGGGAAAACAAATGATCAATTTTCTTATAAAATTTAAAAGAGACCTGTTAGATTCAATCTGAGAAAATGGTCTAGAGATATCTTTCCTGACTTGTCTGAGCCAAAAACCATCATCCCAGGGCTATGACATCAAAAGTTATGACATCATCAGTGACATCACATGTCCAGTAGTAGACTCATACATGACCAGCAGTGAAGAGGTTATCTCACTCAAGTCGTTCCGGCCATATATGTCCGAAATTAATAGATAGCTGTCAGTTTGATGCATTTGCTTCAAGGGAAGTAAATCTGTGTGCACACCACACCTTGGTCACTTCTAAACTCGCTTCACTCCCTAAGACCACAGTTTTGACTTTGCTTTTGTAGTGGTTCGTTGTGGGGGAACCAATCGGTGTAGTTTTTTTTATATAAAGTCTATATATTTACCACTTCCCTATGTCTAAACCTGAAGTAAAAACGTGTAATCTTCTTTCATTTCTCCTTTTGTTTATGTCTGTTTTGTTTTGTGCATGGCTGGAGGGATTTGTGAGTTTTTTTAATCATTCAAAATCGTTGCGATGCGAATGAGTTAATGATGTAGATTATTATTATTAGGTATTAGGTACTTTATAGTCACAGAGGCGACTCTGAAATTTGGGTTGCTCCCACCTGGAGTGCGCGTCGCAGCCAGAGGCACACCACCCAATTTTTTTTGGGCATGCAATTATTGGGTGACTAATGAGGAAGGGGGGAGGGGGTAAATTTTGACCAAATAACAACTTTTTCGTTGTCACTGGGATTAACGTGTGCTAAGTGCATGGGGCACACAGGACCTCGGTTTATTGTCTCATTCAAAAGACTCCACGTTCAGACCGTAAGGCCTAGTGCAAAGTGATTAGGCGAGAGCTAGCGATGACCAATGTGCTGTGGTTGTGTGTTGTCCAGGTGACCAATCGTGACCAAGTGATTCTACGACTGCAGACAGACTTGGACGCCGCCCATCAGAAATACACAGGCTGTTCTGAGGAGGTAGAGAAACGCATCTAAATGCGTTCATCTTTTCTTGGGTCATTGTGATCATCAACATCTCTGCTGCTTACTGTGAAGACGCATCTTTTCAGAAAATATCTCTGTTAATTTCTGTCTGTCCATCCACTGTCGGTCAACCTTCTAAATAATTTGTGTTGTATGTAGGTATTTTAAATGTGAGTTGTGTGAGTGCGATAAAGTGATATTTTGTTCTAACTAATTTTAAGTACATGTATTTTGAATATATTTTGTGTGCGTGGGGTAAGCTTCACGTCTTTTTTTCATTTTTTCATGTAAAGCGCGGCGAGTCCTGCTATGTCATGAGAGAATAGTGCTATAGAAGATTTATTTATTATTATTATTACCACTTAAAACAAAGTTTGCCTTTATTTTTCATGCTCTCTTCTGTGTCTGCCTATCTATCAGTCATCTCTCTCTCTCTCTCTCTCTCTCTTTTCCTTCATGTCTGATGTTTTTGGCCAAGGAGTTTCCACCAATGGCAAGGGTAGAAATTACCAATGCGATGGATGGGAAAAGAAAAAGAGAAAAAATTACCAACTACATTTTCAGCAGATTTAAAAACACTCCCAGTCTCCCCCTCAAATCCTTGATATGGATTGAATTGATTTCTGTTTGCTGCCTTTCTTTGAATTGAAGTAAATGATCTTAAACAAAATCTCAACTTCCGATCTTTTATCAAATGGATTTTTGAAATTGTTGCGAAACGTTATCATTTTTCAGTTATTTAAAAATGCAAAATTGTGTTTAGGATTTTCATCTGTTTTTTTCATTTCTGAGCTACCCTGTCAAATGATGACACTAGACATTTTGTTATTAATTGAATGATAACTGTTTTCAAGTATGCCTCTTATTTAATTACAGACTTTTTTTTCAGGCTATTCGATTTTTATGCTTGTTTTCTATAATCACTCCTTGGTTCAAAGGATGTTAATTTCGGTCTGTTCAGTTGAACGCCAAAGAGAAGGAGATTCAGCGGCTGAACAGCAAAGTCAGGGAGATGCAGCAGGAAATCAGAACACAGCTGCAACTGCTAGAACAACGAGACACCAAGGTGCGTTGTTGTTGTTCTTTAATTTAACGTCTTTTCACTTAGAAGTGATATTAGACATACCAAGGTGCGTGTGTGTGTGTGCGTGCAATAGGGCATTTGCCACGGAGGTCGTACTGTAGACTAGACTAGTGTCTGACTACATTCTTGCTCGCATGCATGGGTGCTACTCTTTCAGTTTTACACTGATTTCAGTATTTTTAATTTGACCAGAAACTGAACTTCAGTTTTTGTTAAATTCATAAGACAAAAATATATAAAATTAAGAAAACGACCACAAGCGATTTGGGGCATTTTGAACTTGGTTGCTCTATCTTGGAAGTTTACAAAGGCAATGTAATAATTTTACAAGGCTTATCGCACTCAAACTGTCTCTGGTCTATCATTTTAACTGTCTGTCTCGTTATCTCTCTCTCTTAGTTGCCCCCCAGAATCGTCTGATGGGGCTCTGCCCCTGTACCCTGCCAGGGCCATGGGTCCCTGGACCCCTGCCTTTCATTTTTTTTCATTTGGGGAAGTTGAACCCCTGCACATGTTTTGCCCGTAGTTGCATGACCTCTCTTATTCAAAGCCTTTAAATTGAAGGTCGCTCGTCCATAGCAAATGGTCCATTGCTTGCTCGTTTTGTTTACCTTGTTGAAGTACGCATCTGTATAAGAACTTTTTAAGCATTTTTTCCTGGTTTTCAATTTCCTTTGTCTTTATTAACATACTCTTCCTTTCGGTCAGGTTTTGTTGTTGTTGGTTTTTTTACTCTTTTCTTCACTTATGTAATGAGAATCTATGTGCGGTGTATATTTTCATCATATTAAACTTTTATGCAGTTCTTTTTCTTCAGTGTTCCCGGGCCATAAGGCCACAATGGGTACGTATGTGTCCGTTTTCCAGGGGTTTTTTCCCCTGTTGCATTCAGCAATTCCGATTTTGGAGGAACTCAAAGGAGAAAACTACATAGAAGATTTTTTTGGGGAAAAAGGCAGGAGAATGGGCCAAAAGTGAGAAAGATAGTAGATGACATGAAGCAAGGGTAAAGGCAGAGTCAAAGAGAGGGACAGATTAGAGGAAGTTACAAGCACAGAACTTCCAGAAGGTGGAACTATTTGTACAGAAGACACCCTCCCCCCCCCCCCCCCTGGTATCCCCACAGTTTTTTGTATGCAGTATACAAATGGAGTGATTACCTCATGCTTTCAGAGCGCGCAGGATGACAAACAGCTACAAAGACTGCAGCATGAGTTGGAGACTACCATCATAGAGGTGAGCTGGTACTCTCCCTTTTTTGTCTTTTTTTGTTTTGTACATCTATTTGTAAAAGAACAGAAGTAAATAGCAATAGGAATTGTTCGGAAATAATTAAGGGGAGTAATTTCATGGTGTGTGGGAGTTATCTTGCCTTACTTCAAACGGGGGAAGTTACTCTATTGTCAGGTAGATCCCCAGCTCTCGCCTCGTGTGTTTGAGTAGACACACAGCACTTAGAACACCGTGTGTCATTCTAAAATTGATGTCATTTATACTGTACGTCACATTTTGCAAGTTCTATCAGTTTGTGGCCACCCTTGATTTTTCTATACAAAAATGTTTGCAAGTCGCTGACTCGCATCCTGCGGTTTCAAGCTTCAACACCATGGTTGCTATGGCTTGTCCGCCTTGGTCAAGGTAAACAACTCTTATCACGAAATGCTCTCCCCTCGTATTTTCCGAACATTGTCTATTTGAGCGTGACCCTGTGTGTTTCTTTGTTGGTATGTTTGACAGGAACATGTGCCAACTTGTACAATGTTAGTAAAAATGTGGCAGAATTGTTCTCAATATTGCGACGACGATTGCACATTATGTCTAAAGACCCACTGACTAACTTAAGATGAAGAAAAAAATGTCCTCTTTCTTTTTCTCTTTCTCTTCCCGCTTTAAAAAAATGGGAGTATGTTATTTTGCTTTCTGTCTGAAGTCCAGAATTCAATCTATGCTTTCACTCGATTCTTGGAAGTTCTCAACTTCATGTGTCAATGGGCTGTTGAGGTGGAGTTGTCGTTCTTAGTCCTTGTGTCAATGGGCTGTTGAGGTGGAGTTGTCGTTCTTAGCCCTTGTGTCAATGGGCTGTTGAGGTGGAGTTGTTGTTCTTAGTCCTTGTGTCAATGGGCTGTTGAGGTGGAGTTGTTGTTCTTAGCCCTTGTGTCAATGGGCTGTTGAGGTGGAGTTGTTGTTCTTAGCCCTTGTGTCAATGGGCTGTTGAGGTGGAGTTGTCGTTCTTAGCCCTTGTGTCAATGGGCTGTTGAGGTGGAGTTGTCGTTCTTAGCCCTTATGTCAATGGGCTGTTGAGGTGGAGTTGTCGTTCTTAGCCCTTGTGTCAATGGGCTGTTGAGGTGGAGTTGTCGTTCTTAGCCCTTGTGTCAATGGGCTGTTGAGGTGGAGTTGTCGTTCTTAGCCCTTGAAGCCAGGTGGCGTCCTATCGAGAGGCAGTTTCTTAGCCACAGAAAACTCTTTCTCTCTGACTCGCTCGCCCGCATGCGGCAAAAAACTCTTTTATTTGACAAAGGGAAGTAATGTAAGATGGGAGAGTGATCTCCATTTGGGGACCAGAAGCGCTTATTATTATTATGCATGTTTTATGATTTTTGTCACAAGTGTTCTTAAGACGCTAGGATGGTTTTTGTAACTGTGGCCACTGATTTTTCCCCATTTCTACAACTTTCATATCAATGTATTTGTTCAAGTCATTTTTAAGTCCTTCACCAGAAGAAGATAATGTGTTTAACGTCCTCCCACCTGGAACAGGTACATGTGAGACATTTATGAATATACAGAAAGTGGGTTGATCCTGGAGGTACCGCAATACCAGGAAAGACCCAGGATAAGTCTTTACCATTCCTGTGCAGTCTATAATAGTTAACAGAGTATAAAGAAAATATTGTTTAACATTTTCATTTTCTTATACACGTTTTACTTTTTGTTTTCTTTCCAAATATGCAAAATATAGAGTACTGATGGGGGTTGCGTACCCCTTAAGGCATTGGAAAAAATGACTCAATCATGATGTTATTTCTTTACGATTTCAAGGGGGGGGGGGGGGGGGGGGGGGGGGGGGGGGGGGGGGTTTTCTTTCCAAATATGGGGGGGGGGGGGGGGGGGGGGGGGGGGGGGGTACGCACAGACCCAACCGACGCGCAGACCTGTTAGTACTCTAGACCATATTATTTTACATGTCATTTTGTTATTCCGAAAATAAAGTTTGGGGCAAACTCTTTACAAGTGTAAATGTTGATCTACCTGTTGTGTACTTTTTTTTTAGCCAGCGAGGGAGGACACACACACACGCACAGCTGATCCGTAGTCTCTCTCATTATGTTTTTTGTCCCTTTACAATGCACTGTTGCTAGAGACAATAGGAATTGAATTCCAAAGACTCAAAAAAGTGCAATTAGTGTTGATTCGACACCAGAAATGTGGCCTTTAGACAACGTGTGCATGGGTGTTTTGTGATTTGAAGTAAATATGGAACATAATGTTAAAACGTACAAGTGCCTGTACAAATTCTTCAATCATCTCGGACTGCAAGAACTGTACATTAATTTAAGCTGGAAAATGTTTGCTCCCTATCCAAACTCCCCCCCCCCCCCCCCCCCACCCCCCCCCCTCTTTTTTTTTTTCACAAACAGGAGAAAATGTTTCATGATCATATTGTAACTGTAGCTCATTAACAATGATAAAATAATAAGTATTATAATAAATTGCTCTTGTTGCCAAATGAATGTTTCGTTTGAAATCCACAGAGCAATAAAAGTTTATAAACTTGCAGTATCGGTCTTGGAAGAGTTTTTATTTAACACACCTCTCTCTCTCTCTCTCTCTCTCTCTCTCTCTCTCTCTCTCTCTCTCTCTCTCTCTCTCTCTCTCTCTCTCTCTCTCTCTCTCTCTCTCTCTCTCTCATCTCTCTCTCTCTCTCTCTCTCTCTCTCTCTCTCTCTCTCTCTCTCTCTCTCTCTCTCTCTCTCTCTCTCTCTCTCTCACACACACACACACAATCATTCTCTTTCTCTATTTTTTTCTCTCTTCTCTCTCTCTCTCCCTCTCTCTCTCTCTCTCTCTCTCTCTCTCTCTCTCTCTTGCTCATGCATCTTTCACTTCCCGCCTGTTCCACGCACTTTTATTTCCCCCATATTGGTCAGACATATTTTTAATGTCAGTATTCAAAAGTTGATTTTGCAAGCAAATCAACAAGTTGCATGCAACAATGCAAAGGCAGCAAGCCTGCATGTACACATTTGTACACACACATACGCACACACGGACGTACGCATATATCTGCTTGAGCTGTTGCTCAAATGTACAATCCAATACTCAATCAACAGGTTCAAATATTTTCTGAAAATGCTTCAGAATAGGTTTCTTTTTCATGCTGACCTCATACAATATTGATTCTTATTCTCATAACCTATTCTATTCTGTAGTTTGGAATCCTAAAGTCAATTAAAAACAAGCAGACAAAAATAAAACCAAAACACAAAAGTTCCATACTCACTCAGGACTTTTCTTTTGTTCCTTCCCATGTTTATCCCTTCTTCAAACTGAAAACTCTCACTAATAGAAACTAGAAGAGAGAGACAGGTGGCTGGCTGTGTGTGTCAGACATTTTCAGGTAAAATTTTTTCAACTTTCTGGTATGAATTTCTTCTTCAAGCTCGTTGCCCTTATTCCTCAGATCCTCTGTGTGTAGTGTTGTGGTATGGACTTGGCAATTCAATCATTGTGATTCTTAGTCTTTGTGGTGCTTATATGCATGATATTTTCCCTACTGGCTGCATATCTATTTCAGGTGACGCACTGCATGTTTTGGGGGCAATTTATGTTCACTTTTGTTTCTCAGGAACTAATAAAAAATATCTACATGAAATTTTGCACACTGATGCAAAACATGACCTTGACCATATATGCCAAATTTGAAGACTGTGTGAAGGCACTATGAAAGTATGGAGTCCACCTAAAAAAAAAAAAAAAAATCTTGGCCCCTCGACAGCACTGGATCCAAGTACTGCATAGTGATGCTGATAATTTGTCCACTTTCCTAAGACATCAAAGAGGCAATGGTCATAAAATTAGCATGTCTGAGTTGTTAACTCGCATTCTTTGTCTCATCAAACAATAGTAAAAATATTCATAGGATCTCGCTTGAGATAAAGATTGTGTTCATAGTGCCTTCACACAGAGTCTTCAAATTTGGCATATATGGTCAGGGTCAAGTTTTGCATCAGTGTGCAAAATTTCATGTAGATATCTTTATTAGTTCCCGGGAAACAAAAATGAACATAAATTGCCCCCAAAACATGCAGTGCGTCACCTGAAATCGACTTTGTTTGTCGCATGGGGACATAATGTAATAGATCTGTATTATTCTGTCACTCTAGAGTTCCTATATCAGCACCTTGCCAAGTGGTTATAATAAATTTGTGGTATTTAAATCTTCAGGGTTTGTGTGTGTGTGTTTTTCTTGTGCATTTTGAGTTTGGTTTTGTGGCATTTGAATCTCCAGCTTTTCTCCATGTTTTGAGCTTGTACCCTTGATGTTTCATGTTGGTGAAATTTCTCTCATCAGTGCATGTGAAAGCGTTCACTTCTTCTTTCACAGACGGGAGAATCTGCTTTCAGATTTTAGACACCCAGATCACTGGATTGATTGTTGTGCTTTTAAGTGTGTGGACATTAAATTTTATTTTCTTTCATCACAATGGGGTTTTTTAAAAACTATTTATAAAAGAGATTTTATTTGCGTTTTAAAAGCGCAACTTCTTTTTGTTTTGTTGTTTTTTCTTTCTGTGGTTATGAGTATTGGACCTTTTATTTTTTTCCCTTTTTTTGTTAAGGTTTCTACCCTGCTGTTGCATGTCTCGCTGGTTGTGTTGGTGTCACTTTGTGAAGATGCGTGCAAAGAACACTTTGGCGACTTGATGTGTTTCTAGTCCATATTGTGTCAGTCCGTCTGTTTGTGTCAACAGTTATGCATCTACGTGCAAGAAGGGTTGTGGCAGGGCGTGGATAGGCATGCTTCCTTTCTTTTCTTTTTTCAACTTTTCTGTCTATTTTGCCTTTTGTTTCATGAAGTGTTTTATTTTCTTCCATCACAGTTGTTGTGGTGCTGAAGAAAAGTATATTATTTCCAAATGTTTCAGTTTTTGTTTGTTGTTGGGGGGTTTTCAAGTGATATTTTCAAAATATTCTTTTGTTGTCGTTTTCCCTTCTATTTGTGTTCAAAGTACAACATTTCTTAGTCATTTTTATCTTTATGTAATTGTGAAAAGACCTTTTATATGTGGCAATCATCTAGAAAAGGAGAATGAAAAGGCGAATGATGCACTGGGTATGTTCACAGCATGGTGTGGATCAACTTTGTCTGCTGTTGAGCTGTAGGATCCTGAATTGCTGCATGTTTTCAGTGTTACGAGTATGATATGATGTTGTGGTTTGTTTGTTAGGTGTTTTTTTTTCCTTTGTTCAGATTAGAGCACATTGATGTAGCCTTGAATTGTGATTAGCTTCTAAGAATAAATGTGAGATAAAGATATTAGCATAACGGAGTGAAATTGAAACTTGTGTTAAAATCTGAATAAATTATCCTCTTGCCAGACATGAATAAAAAAAAAAACAATAAATAAGAATAAAACTGAAAGAAAGAAAATCACATCCAGATTGTTTACAAGTAAGTAAAGAAGTATTTGTGCGGACAAGGCTTGCATATTCAAACTTAATTATCTATATGTGAAATAAAACATTTGGGGGGAAAATTCATGTTTAAACCTAGTAAGCAGAACTTGAATGTTGATGGATTCTGTAATGTTTTGCGTAAATGATGTTGGCTTACCCTGGCTAAAAGACTCTAGGGATTATCCCAACAGAGAAAGCACTTGAACACTATGGTACAAGCGCATCAGCTACGGATGAGAACAATGTGACTGGGTTTTTTATTACCCCGCCACATGGGCAGCCACACTATCTTCGAGGGATTTTGGAGACTGATGATGCTATGCTAGGAATTTGTGATGGCTAAAGACAATCCCCGCATATCTATGCATAGCATAACATTTTGTTGATTCGATGTAGCCTTGGTGTTCTAGCCTGTGTTAATTGGTCTGACACAGCCAAGGCGGTTGCATAAATAAATTTGCTTCTTAATACTAAAAAATACAATAACAAAAAAAGTGTTTTGTTAAAAATTTTAAAAAAGAGATGACATGAACGAGAATCACCATGAAAGAATAAAAATAAAAAGAAGGTTAGAAAGAGGTTACCTTCATTAAGTGAAATAATATTGCTGAAGTTAAAGCATAAAAATGTTTGCTTAGAGAAGAGATAACCTGAAATTCGATAACAGACATTGAAACAAAAGATGAGCTAGCATTGGAAGGAAACGAGGAAAGATGAAAAGTGAAGATAAGGCTGAGAGAATTTACAATGTTAAATAAATAAAAAAGTAATATGTATTAAGCATGTCGTTCAAGCTATGAAAAAAAAATCATGTTCATGTGCAGGGTTATGCATATAAGAAGCATGTGCTTGTGTGTATAGGGGGAGGGAGGAATGTCTGTGAATGCCTTTTTTTGTATAAATTGAGGACATGTTAACAAGTATATGATTATTTTACATAATTGTGAAATGTTTTGGGGTATTTGTGTGTGTGCTGGTCTCCCATACATGCTTTAATCATAAAAAAGACAATTTTGGGATGTTAAAAATTTTAGAAGAGTGAAATGAATCGTAACACAAAATGGAAGAAGGTGGGGTAAAAAATAAATTTTCTTCCTCACTTGAATCAGAATGCTGATTCTGCAAATGCACTATTGTTTTGACATGCATTCTCTTTATATTTTTTTCTGAACTATCATCTATAAATGTATCACTATTTAGCTTGAGATTCATTATCAAAAGCATTATTGAAGTAACGAAAGCTATGCAAATGCTATAACATTTCTTGTTCACGATTATTAGCTAAACATGCAGATTATTTGTGCAGATTATTTTCACAGAGTAAAAAAAAAAAAATATGGATGATGGTCTATTAATGGAACAAACTGTAAGATTAAAACAAGAGTTGCTAATGTCAACGCAGCAAAGCTACCAAATTTGTATGGATTGTACAGTGTTTCAAGTTATACGGTGTACCCCCAATATTTTCCACAACTCTAGCCATATTATAAGGCACAGTTGTCGTGGTCGCAAAAAAATATCTCCTGATAGTCGTAAATATCCCGGATTTGTGTTTTCAAGCTTTCCAGAATTAGTCTATTCATTTTAGTATTGATCTCAACATTTATTTTCTTCTTTGTTTTTGCATACTGAAATGCGGTTGGAAATAAAGCAGGGAACTATTCAAAACATTAACTGTGAAATCATTGTCAAATATAATAGTACGTACAAGACAAACATGCATCGTAAACAGCCGTTTAAATAAACCACCGCTCCAACTCTTTCAGGTGAAGAACCTACAACGCTCCAACGACCAGCTCAAGACAGACCTGGCCCAGAACAAAGCCGCTCACGACCAGGAAGCCAAGCAGCTGCGTGGTGACCTTGACCTAGTGCGTGACGACCTCCAGATGACCCAGGCGGAGCTAGGCGACGCCCACCGACGATTGGCAGACGCCAAGGGCAACATTACGAGTTTGAACAGCGACTTGGAGAGATATAAGAACCTGCAGGAAGAAAACGCTTCAGAG
This sequence comes from Phymorhynchus buccinoides, assembly GCA_017654935.2. Lineage (NCBI taxonomy): Eukaryota > Metazoa > Mollusca > Gastropoda > Neogastropoda > Raphitomidae > Phymorhynchus > Phymorhynchus buccinoides. The sequence goes on from CM065699.1 coordinate 12,039,386, forward strand.
GTGAATGGTGGTGGTTTTGTCTGCATTTAATCTTCTTCTTGATTACTTAATTTGGGCCAAAAGCTGCAAAAAGAGGGTTAACTCTTCTAGAGACATGTATTTTTTAGACGTTCTTGGTTGTCTGTTGCATCTCCAGGGGTGCATGTGGCTATGCCTGAAGCCTGAATTCAGGCAGTTTGATGCAGGTTCAGGCAGTGGTCTGCCTGAAGATGAGGCTCTTCTATAAGGACCCAAGCTCTTGAAATGACCGTTATATCAAGGGCTGTGATAGAAAGTTCAGGCAAAAGCTTTGGTCACCGCATGCACCCATGCATCTCAACCGACAAGAGAATAATAACTATTTTTTCAAGTGCACATGTGTTGCTTTATAATGGAAAAAGTCACTGGCATAAGCTCTAAAGGGCCAGCCACACGTCCACTAAAATCGCACGACTGTACGATACGATTCGATCACGTGATCTCGATGCGCCAATCCCATTTGTTCTTGGAGATCCTTCTTCTTTCTTTCCTTCTTCTCTTTGGGGCCCACGATCATTAAATTGATCATGCTGGCACCCTTAGGAGAAAAAAAAAGACTGAAAAAGGGGGGGTCGGTTCCATCTAATACTGGGCCCAAGCTGCTGCATTGACATAGGGGGGTTCGGGTTTAGTGACCCAGCCAGCTCGCGCCCGCTGCTCGGGTCTGAGCGTGATGCTGCGTCCTGGAAACAGGGTGTGGAGGGGTTGAGTGAGTGGGGGGGGGGGGGGGGGGGGGGGGGGGGGGCTGATAGGCTTATTGGTGATCCCCTTGCACCGCTGACCCACTGGGGGTAGTAGCAGTGTAGGAGCAGAGGTCGTCCTGCCGCAGATCATTCCACTCCCTGATGGTCCTTGGGAGGAATGCATTTGATCGATACTTAGTGCGGCATACATGATTGAATCGTATTGTACAGTCATGCGATTTTAGTGGATGTGTGGCTGGCCCTTAAAAATAGCCCAACACACAGTAGGGTACTTGGCTGTGAGTGTCTTTGCATTTGGTTAGAGTGTAGAGTGATGTACTGGGTGAATCAGACCTGTTTACTCTACTCTTTTCGAGTAGTATTCTACTCAATTTGGACCTCTACTACTCTTCAAAATTGAAAAGAATGCTCTAATTACTCATTTTCAGTGAACATTTTTTGATGGTTTAATGAATAAAAGTACACATTTTGCACCCAAACTACTCATTTCAGCTATCCAAACTACTCAAGACTTGTGTTGGTGGTAAACAGGTCTGCACTGATTGTAGTCAATCGCCATGGTGCTAGAAGACTTAAATTAAATATGGGCCTAGAGAATGTAAAACTTTGCAGGAAGGAAACACTTCAGTGTTGATTGGTTGTTTGTTTGTTTGTCTTGATTGGTCACTTATTTGGTCATGTGGTCAGTCCGTGCAACTGCTATGGCTTACTGAATGAAAGATGAATAATGAGTCGGTGTCGATAAGTGTGTGTGTGTGTGTGTGCGAGAGAGAGAGAGAGAGAGAGAGTTGCTTTGTATATGCGTTGTTGCTGGTTTGTCATTCTTAAACACTATTTTTGTTATCTACTTGTTGATGAATAATTGATTGTAAAGCGCTTTAGGCTCATTTGAGGTAAAGTGCTATATAAATGTATTATTATTATTATTATTTTATTATTATTAATTATTATTATTATTATTATTAGGTATTATTATTATTCATTAGGAACAGACAGCGGAGCATTATTATTATTATGCTTCATTATTTTGGGCCCAGAGTAATGCAGCAACTAAAGCTCCTCACTACCTATCCGCATGCAAAATCTGAGGGTCCTATATCCCTCCGTTCAAACGCCTATCATGGTAGCATAGTCAGCCAGGAACAGACAGCGGAGCAAACATTCAGCACCTTTTGCTTCACAGCTGCTTAACTCATTCAACTCGTTCCGGCCATATATGTCCGGAATTAATAGGTAACTGTCAGTGAGTGGCTTAGCTGGCTGTTTTGACCGCCAGGTGGCATAACGCTCGAGTGGGGCTAATCCTCTCTATATTCTTAGTTGGGGATAAAGAGAGAGGGAGAGGGGGAGTAGACCCTCACCCTCTCTCTCTCTTGATAAAGACTCTTCAGTCTGCATATCCCCCAACTAAAGATATCACGACATAAGCACCTATTGAGTTGGTTGCCAGGGGAAGTAAATCTGTGTGCACACCATACCTTGGTCACTTCTAAATTCGCTTCGCTCCCTTAGACCACAATTTTGCCTCTAACTTTGCTTTTGTAGTTGTTTGTTGTGGGGATAACCAATCAGTGTGGAGAGTTTTATCTGTATAAAGTCTCTCTCTGAGGTTCAAAAATAAAGACATTGGACACAGAAAAGTTTTATCAAAGCAAACTAAAGTAGAGATATATATTAAAAAAAAGTCTGATCTACCACTTCCCTATGTCTAAACCTGAAGTGAAAGCCTGTAATCTTCTTTCATTTCTCCTTTTGTTTATGTATGTTTTGTTTGTGTGTATGGCTGGAGTGATTTGTGAGGTTTTTTTAATAATTCAAAATCGTTGCGATGCGAATGAGTTAACAATGCATACATAGCTATTACACAGCAATCACAAATTTTTTAATACAGAATTTTAACCCCCCAAAATCCAGTGTGACATCACTAACTGACAATATTCTCCACAAACACACACACAGATCAGCCGACAGCAGCAAGCGCTGAAAGACCAGGAGGCCCAACTGTCATCGGCACGGCAACATGCCGCTGAGCTGGAGAACCAGGTGGAGGCGGGGAGGGATGAGGCGGAGAGGCTTCAGGCCAACGTCAGCGTGTGGAGACACAAATACCAGGAGAGCAGCGAAACGGTGCAGAAGATGGAGGCTTCGCTCAACAGTCTGCAGGACAAACTGCAGGAGAGCAGGGCTAAGGTGTGGTAAACTGTTGGTCTGTCTGTCTGTCTGTCTGTCTGTCTCTTTCTCTCAGTGTGTGGAAACACAAGTTCCATGAGAACAGTGAAACTGTGCAGAAATTGGAGGCTTCACTCAACAGTCTGCAGGACAAACTGCAGGAGAGCAGGGCTAAGGTGTGGTAAACTGTTGGTCTGTCTGTCTGTGTCTCTCTTTCTCTCAGTGTGTGGAGACACAAGTTCCATGAGAACAGTGAAACTGTGCAGAAATTGCAGGCTTCACTCAACAGTCTGCAGGACAAACTGCAGGAGAGCAGGGCTAAGGTGAGGTAAACTGTTGGTCTGTCTGTCTGTGTCTCTCTTTCTGTCAGCGTGTGGAGACACAAGTTCCAGGATAGCAGGGAAACTGTGCAGAAGATGAAGGCTTCGCTCAACAGTCTGCAGGACAAACTGCTGGAGAGCAGGGCTAAGGTGAGGAAAACTGTTGGTCTGTCTGTCTGTCTCTTTGTCAGCGTGTGGAGACACAAGTTCGAGTAGAGCAGCAAAACAGTGCAGAAGATGGAGGCTTCGCTCAACAGTCTGCAGGACAAACTGCAGGAGAGCAGGGCTAAGGTGTGGAAAACTGTTGGTCTGTCTGTCTGTGTCTCTCTTTCTGTCAGTGTGTGGAGACACAAGTTCCATGAGAACAGGGAAACTGTGCAGAAATTGCAGGCTTCACTGAACAGTCTGCAGGACAAACTGCAGGAGAGCAGGGCTAAGGTGAGGAAAACTGTTGGTCTGTCTGTCTGTCTCTTTGTCTGTCTGTCTCTTTGTCAGCGTGTGGAGGCACAAGTTCCAGGAGAGCAGTGAAACTGCTGAAATTGGAGGCTTCACTTAACAGTCTGCAGGACAAACTGCAGGAAAGCAGGGCTAAGATGTGGAAAAGAAATCTCTGTCTCTCTATTTCTGTCAGCGTGTGGAGACACAGTCTGCAGGATAAACTGCAGGAGAGCAGGGCTAAGTAAAGGAAGCTAAGGTGTAGCTGGTGTCTGTGTCTGTATGTGTGTATGTATGTGAGCATGTAGAGACATGCTCCAGGAGAGCATGGGCCATACAAAGATGGAAGCAATAGTGAATAGTTTGCAGGAAAGATAACAAAAGAGCAGAGCTAAAGTGAGAGAGAGAGGGAAAGATCAGTTCAGATTAAGATTAAATTTATAGCCCCATTGACAATTAAGGCCATATGTCAGGGCTGTCACCACATTAAATCTTACCATGTAATGAGAGAGATGTAGGGAGGGGGGTGGATTTGCCAAAATTCTGGAAAGGAAGTCGTCTGTGAACAGTTTTTAGGATAAACTGCAGACTGGCTGAGGTAAGAGAGAGAGAGAGAGAGAGTAGAGTAAAAACTTACACCAAAAAATGGATTCAGTTGGCAGTTATTCATACAGAAGAACCTTCCTTTTAACGCCTTGAAAAATCATTGAAAATAAGGTCTTAAGTGGGAGGGAGTTGTATAATGGATGTGATTTTAATACTTACAAGGGCAATGTCTGAGAGAAGTAGGTCTTAAGTGGGAGGGAGTCTTATAAGGGATGAGGCGGAGAGGCTTCAGGCCAATGTTAGTGTGTGGAGGCTCCTTTATACCTCTATATGAACCTCCCTTATACCTCTTATAAGGGAGGTTCCACTGTATTAAAATTTACTCGTTTTATAAACCGTTGGCACAGGAGCTGGACAAAGAGCAGGAAATCGAGCGCCTTCACAAAGAGCTGGAGAGCCTGGACTCGGCCTACCACGACTCGCACACGCAGGTGGGCAAGTGTGAGGACATCATCGGTCAGCTGACCAGGGAGCTGACCAAGACCCAGGGCGACCTGTCCTCCTCCAACGCTCGTGTGACTGACTGCGAAAAGGACATTGTCAGTTTGAAGCACAAACTGCAAGATTCCCAGCAAGAGGTAAATACAGGAGTTAAGCTTGGAGTTGAGATTGTGTAGGAGGCTTACCTAATTCCGCCCTGCGCCCGGCATTTTGTCGTGCGCCCTTGCATTTTGTCGTGCGCCCAGGCACAATACAGCATGATTTGTGTGTGGGTTTAATGCTTGTTTTGAGATATTGTACCTGTAATGAATAAGGTATGTGACAGTCTGTGAAAGGACATTGCCAACTTGAAACAGAAACTTCAGGATTCCCAGCTGGAGTATGAGTTGGTTTGGAAATGGAGTAGGTTTTGTTTTTTAAGGCCTTCACCTCCTCTCAGATGGAAGAAGGGTATTGCGATTATCTGTGTCTGGGCAGTTTGTCTATATCTGTTAAATATTTAGTAAATTGTTGCAAGAAATCCCCTCAAGGTTTTTACGGTGGTATATTGAGAGAGAGCTAATGATTATGTCCAGATGAATAACTACTGTGATGGTCTACTTACTGCGGTACTCAGCGCTTTGTTTTGTTTTATATTTGTGCCAAGGCTCATTTAGTAAAGGGGTATATGATGACAATTTTTTGGGGTCCTTATTTTTCGTTTGCCGTTGTGCTTATTCTTTTTTTTCACCTTACACTTTTTTTGCAGCATGATATTGTACCAAAAAGCTTGAATATACAAAGAGCTCGCAGTCCGCAGCTGACTGAAGCCGTTTTTTTTTTTTACTCCCACCCTTTCACCTACACTACAGGTGGGGATCATTGTGAACTCACTCACTGCCTACAACAACACTAACACTTCCCACCTTCCACCTTTTCACCTTCCAGGTGGGAAGTGAGAAAGTTGGCTTCAATTCTTTGCAAGGTTTGTAGGCTGCGAAGTTATCACTCCTTGTACCATTTAGGCTTTTTGATTGCACTCATATTAGATCATACCATGGCTGAAAGACTACCCTGGATAAAAGCACTTGAACACTATGGTACAAATGCACCAGCTAGGGATGAGAACGTTACGTGTGTAACCGTTTTTGATTACCCCGCCATATGGGCAGCCACACTCCAACTTCAGAGGAGTACTCATATTATAAATTAGAAAAAATTCACTTGTGACTCTTGGAAAACTATGAGACTTTTCTTTATCTCTTTGTTTACAGGTCTTGCAGGGGGACAAGAGAGCTCGTGACCTTGACACTCAACTTCTGACCTACAAGAACAATCACTCTCACACCAACCAAGAGGTCAGTTTTAGGTGCTGCGTGTTGATTTCGTAGCCAGCAGTTTTTCAGTAATAAGGATTAAACTGTTAGGCACTTGTCATTAACATGGTGGCAGAACTCCCGCTTTTATTTGAATGATTATGTGTGTGTGTGTCAGTTACATTAGCCTCCCGTTGTAGACACACATGTGATGTAAAACATAATTTTTGTTTACATACTAACCCTTTCAGCCTACAATGCCAGCAGTGTTGAGGCATGAATGAAACGTAGTAAGCCCTCTGAGCCACTTTGAACACCCATGACTGTTAACCTATGAACTATGATTTTTTAAAGTTCACATGCGATATCCCGTTATCTTAGTAACGAGGCGTTGTGCGCATGCCCTGCGATGAGGCAGGTTAGTATAGAAAGAATTATGGCTCAAGTGTTGATTGTAGGCAGTAGTAATAAGGATTTTGTTAGGCACTTGTCATTATTGGCAGAAGATAACTTTTATTTGAATGATTATGTGTGTGTGTGTAGTCAAATTAGCTGCTCTTGTCTAGATACATGTGAAGTGTGTGTGTGTTTTAAGTCTTTTTCATTGAAAAGTTTTAATCAGGCATGAAAACAGCTCTGCCGCCCGAAAATTTATCGTAATTGAAGGAATCTCCGCCGAAAAATAATTTTCTCCGCCGATAATGCGAACGCGATGTTATTCTCAAACGGCGTGGTTCGTAATTGGTCGATTGCGCGCTTGCGGTCGCTAGCAAAAATGGCAGACGGAGCGTCCCGAATGGTGTGTTTGATTGTTTGGAGGCAAGGCAGTCCGCGAAATGCCGTAAAATGAACACATCAAGATGCCTTATAGAAGTAAAGCAAGCACACACATACACACACATATACACACACAACACACACACACACACACAAAAATACACACAAAATCACACAAAATCTCATTTCATGTTCTTTTTCATTTAGTTTCAAACCAACGAAGACTGCATCAGCCGTTTGGAGTATGACCTTGAACGAAGCCAGGGTGACCTTGAAGGCAAAATTCAGCAGGTGTCGCAGCTAGAGTGTGCGCTGAGAGACGTTCGTAAAGAACTGGATCACACCAAGGAACAGAGAACTGCTGCCGTGGAGGAGGTAAAGGGTTAACTTTTAAAGGGGCACCCTGACGGATGAGGTTTTGCAAGAAACACGTCAAGATCACCAGAAAGACAGCCTTTTCAAGGATCGGAACACTCACTTTGCTCTGGTTTCCTAGAAATCAAACCGTCAAAACGGCGATTCCTCCTTGGCGGAGTTGCCGGAGAGAGAAGCCATTTTGGATGGGGTGGGTGGAGGCCACTGAGAGTGGTTGAAGCTTTTTCTTCTGTATCGTGCAGTAAAAAATAATCGAGCTATTTCCTTTGTTGTGAGCGAAACTCCTTTTGGTAAACTGTATAAAAACTGTATTAAAAAAAGACTTGTATTGTGGACATTTCGTGCAAACGATTTGGTCTAACTCAGGCGGCCATTAGAAAAGAGAAGGCACATCCCTTCTCTTTCACTGAAAGAATATGACTTCCAGCACCTCCCCCAAGGAGGAATCGCCGATTTGACAGTTTGATTTATAGAAAACCAGAGCAAAGTGAGTGTTGCGATCTCTGTAAAGGGTATTTTCCTGGTGATCTCAACGTGTTTCTTGCAAAAACTCATCCGTCAGGGTGCCCCTTTAAGGGCTTTACAATTATACTCATGGCTGAGAGAGGGGGGGAAACGAGAGTGGGTAGAGAGTGAAAGAGAGAGAGAGAGCAAAAAAAAAAAGAAAGGGAGGGAAAGTGACCATGAAAGCAAGACCCAAGTGGGGGGGGGGGGGGGGGGGGGGGTCGTGTCAGAGCGAGCGAGAAGAAAAGAGACATGGTGGGGGAAAAAGGAGGGCTGGGGGCAGTCTTTCCTTTACATTTTATCTGTTATTGTACTACTTTACCCCCTTTTTCCTTTATTCATCTTCATAGTTTCCGTGTGTGTGAAAAGTCGAGTCAAAATGATCTGTATTGGGAATCTAGAAATAAGCTTTTACAGCTTTTTATAACTTTTGTCCTCTATGTATGTGTGCATATGTACTTGTATGTGTGACTCATGCATTTACTGTTTGTTTCCATTCATCCATTGTGTAAAGGCTGCAGCAGAGCGGCTTCCAGCAGTTCCAAAACAGCCAGACATCGGCCCACCAGCAGCCTAAAGCCAGTCATAGAAATTAATATGGTTTCAGGAGAAGCAACACAGAAAGATACCTAACACGCTAAAAGTTAAATGATGTCCCCCAAATTCGAAGGTGCCCTATTAGTGAACAAAATCGTGAGAAGAGAGGCAACGATTGCCGTACTCAGTACAGTCTACTGTGAGTCACAACATCGAAAGTGGTCACGAGTCGCCGATATGACGAATACTCACGTTAAAATGCTTCAAAATCCCTATTATCATCCGAGATACCGTCCAACAGATGCCATAACCCTTCATTGGATGTAAAAAGCATCGTTGTAGAGCTTAAAATGCCATAATTCTACCAGTTTTCGTGAAGAAAAGTCCAAACACAACAACCAGAAGTCGCAAAAACAGAAGTTCAATTATTTGAGAAGGGAGCCAACTCTCGTTTATGACAGCAGTAATGGCGGGCGGTAAGCGTTTACAGGACGTGTACGGGTTTCAAACTTAGACGTTCTTTTGCGAGGTGTGTATCGCCTTATAAACGAGGGGGCCTTTTACTTGGATTTTGTCAGATTTTTCTTGAAAATTGCCCTATTCGCCTTATGCACAACAGCGCCTAATGATCCGAAAAATACGGTAGTATTTTTGATAATTTTCAATCTTTCGCAGCTAAAAAGGTTGGAGCAAAATGCCCAACAGCTGCAGGTCAACCTGACATCGGCACAAGGCGGTCTGCAACCACAGAACACTACACTTCATTGTACTACACTACCATGGATGCTCCTTCTTTCAGGGTGTCCTGAATTGCAGGATTTTTAAATTGCCTAGAGCCGGCATCGCCAGATTATGAGAAGTTGAGAAACAACGATTTTCTTACACACACGCAAACTTGTACAATAAAAATGGCCTGTATAAGCATTTGCTATATTCAGAGGGATGTAGCACTTGTACTAGTCTAGAGGGGTGAAAAAAGAGCAGTAAGTGTGTGTGTGTGCGTTGCCCCTGCACTCTGTCGGGGCCGCCACCTTGCAGGATTTTTGAAATTTCTCAGGAGCACCTATGCACTACTCAGCTCTATGCTGGCACAAGGCGTACTGCGACCAAGCTTACAACACTGTACTGCACTATATTACACTACTATGTAAGGTACTATTTATGATCATTTTCAATCTCTCGCAGCTGAAAAGGCTGGAGCAGAACGCCCAACAGCTGCAGGTCAACCTGACGTCGGCCCACCAGCGGCACAAGGCGGACTGCGACCAGTACGAGGCCCAGGCATCCGCCTTAAAGCAGGACCTGGCGGAGGCTGACCACCGGTCACAGCGCCTTGGGCAGGAGGTGGACAGCAAGGAGGAGCTGCTGAAGAGGAAGGAGGCGGAGCTGGCCGCATGTCGGGAGGACCTGCGTGACAAGGATAACGAGGTCAGTTAATTACTGGTTGGTTTGTGTGAATTGAATAAGAAAGTTGTCGTGTATCACGATCGGATCAAGCCAAAACATAAGTGTGCAGATTGTTGTTGTTGTTGTTGACGCACCCTGGCTAAAAATCATCCCAACAGCCAAACTTGAACACTATGGTACAAATGCATCAGCTAGGGATGAGAACATTACATGCGTGACCGTTTTTGATTACCCCACCACGTGGGCAGCCACACTCCGTCTTCGGGGGAGTTTTGGTTGTATGAATTGATTAAGAAAATTGTCGTGTATCATGATCAAGCCAAGACGTAAATGTGCAGATTAAAATGGGATAAAAGAGAGAGCGAGAAAATCAACATGAAAATAGAAAATTGTACAAAGATCAGGTTTTTTAAAATGATGCTTTAGTCACTTTAGTTAACCCCTTCCCTGGCTGGCTCCGTGTCTACTTCATGGTGTGTGATGTCATTGATGACGTCATAACTTTTGATGTCATAGCCCTGGAATGATGTTTTTTTGTTTTAGACAAGTCAGGAAATATATATCTCTAGACCATTTTTCTCAGATTGAGTCTAACAGGTCTTTTTTAAATTTTATAATAATTAAGAAGATAGATTCTCAAATTGTCTCCGGAAGTGAAAGGGTTAACAACAAAAATGTTAAACACACCCATCCCCCCCCCCAAAAAAAAAAACCCAGCCTAACATCCAAAACCTTTTAAAACACCAAGATATCTGAAAATAAAGTTCAGTCTTGTCAGTTTGACTTGGTAGAGTTGATGTAATTGCTTTGTCTTGCAAGCAACAGTACCCAGCTTTGCTGCCCATGGCAGCGGTTTTCTACCCAACCTCCACAAGATCTTATTATGGTGTAATCCTGACTTTAGTGTGTGCTCACGCACTTCACACACATTAAAGAACGCTGTGGCGACAAAGGAGTTACTGGTAACAATTTCTTGTCTCTCTCACTCCCCATTTAGTCACGCACATACAAATATGTTGTGCAAAATATTAGGTAGCGCACATTAGCGGTGACTTGGTTTCCTCTTAAGGTTGACTAGAATTTCGCGGGAATGTCCCCCCCCCCCTCCCTGTGGGGATACCGGGGGGTCTTTTGTACAAATAGTCCCCCACCTTTTGGAAGTTCTGTGCCTGTAACTTCCTCTAATCTGTCACTTTCTTTGACTCTGCCTTTCCCCTTTGCTTACTGTCATCCACTATCTTTATGCCTTACTGGTCTGTTCTCCCGCATTTTGTTCTCCCGCATTTTGTTCTAGAAATGCTTAACAAAGATTTTATCCCGCCGAAGACGGGACATGCTGGGCCTTAGTTAGGCGTATAACGGCAGCATGATGCACCGCGCTCATATGACAGGAAACGGTCTGAAAAGTACATTATGTTAAAAGTACCCTTCTTCTTTCACTACACAACCCCCATCATCATTTTGATGGTTCTGTTGGTACAAAACATGCGGACTTCGGTTAGGCACAAACTGTAGATAAAATCATAGCCGCCCTGATGATCAGCATTGATATGGAAGAGAATTTAGGGGGGAAGCAGGGAATGGGGGCAGTGGGAGAAGTTGATGGGGCACAGGATGGGTGGGAGTGTGGAGGGAGGGTTTGGATTGGGGTGGGTGGGTAGGAGGGGATGGGTAGGGTAGGGGTGACGGTGGCGTTGTTTCTTAGATCCGGGATTTGAAGCCCTCCACTGAGGCTAATGTTACTGCCTGAGGGGGGAGTACAGTCCCATGCTGTTTGTGTGTATTCAGATCGAGAGGTTGGAGCGAGGTCTACAGGACACCAGGCAGGATCTGAATAGAGTGCAGGCTGCCAAGAGACAGGCTGACAACACTGTGAGTGTGTGTGTGTGTGTATGTATGTGTGTGAGAGAGAGAGAGAGAGAGTGTGTGTGTGTGTGTGTGTGTGTGTGTGAGAGAGAGAGTGTGTATGTGTGTGTGTGTGTGTGTGTGTGTCTCACTATTTGTGTGTGAGTGAGAGAGAGTGTGTGTGCGCGTGTGAGTGTGTGTGTGTGAGAGAGTGTGTGTGTGTGTGTGTGTGTGCAGAGAGTGTGTGCGTGCGTGCATGTGTCTCAGTATTTGTGTGCGAGTGAGAGAGAGAGAGTGTGTGTGTGTGTGTGTGTGTGCGCGTGACTGTATGTGTCTGTGTGCAGTTGTCTCTTTCTCTGCCTCTTGTTGCTGATGCTATTGAATTCTCTTTCATGTTTGTATTTGGTTTTTTCGATATTGTTATTGGGGCCAACCCACTGCATACAATTCAATCCAATTGCGATCCGATTGTGGCATGATTCTCATGAAATTCTACTGTCTAATTGAATCTAATTAAATCCTACTAGTTTTGTTCACTATATTTATAGTCCCCCTTTCATGAATTATCTGTGTCGGATATTTTATTTGATTCATGTATTGGTGTCTACATGAGTATAGTGAACAAAAATAGAATTATTTTTAGATGGAAGTATTTCGTTTGAATCATGACTCACGGAAATTGTCACATTTGGATTGAATCACCTGCAGTGGTTCAGCCCCTTACATGTAGCCTACATAGTAGGGTGGACACTGTATAGGTTTTCCTCCTCCTCATTATTATTTTGGATGGTTTCTTTCAGGTGACTGAGGTGCGCAGTGAGTGTGAGCAAGTCAAGGAAGAACTTGCTGAGGCCAGGACACAGTACAAAGACTGCGCTCAGGAGGTTGGTTAATATGTGTGTATGTATTATGAACAAATTATACCACAAAACACTACCAACCCTCCATACACTGTACAAATGTGGCTTGAAAACGCTTTATAGCTTAAAATGCCACTGTTAATAGTGGTGGATCCATAAAGGATGCCAGTGGTTCTACCCATAATGGAGATAATATTTGGTCAAAGAAACCACAAACACCACTAACTGTGTATACTTTTTGAAGGTAGCTCTGTGCTGTGAAAAGAATAAAATAAAAGTAAAAGATTGTGCTGGTTTACTTTTTGTCCCAATGGGGGACAAACAGTGTATGAGCATGGTACATAGAGAGATCTCTTTCGAATTTGTGGAATTCTCGTCAGTATGTATATCTGCTAACAAACACTATCTTGTGGATCAACCCCAACAGGAAGACATTTCTAATAAAAGAATGGTGTCTTCTCTGCACTAGGCCGAAAAGTCCACAATTTAAGCAAACCAGCACAAGGTGAAAAGAAAAATGAAGAACATTTTGGGCAAAATAGATAAGTTATTAAAATGCGGAAATTGTGATTTGAAAAATTTAATACATGTGGGTAAAAAGAGCCGACCACTGAGGTGATCCTCTAATTAAAGGGATGCAAGTAAACCTTGTAGTGTAGCTACTCCCTGAACCCAACATGTAAAGAGCAGGAAAGTCAGTGCATAATAAAAAGTTAGCAGTGGATCCAATAGTGGATGCCTGTGGCACACACCGAAATGGAATATCATTATTTTGATTGATGGATGGATTGATGATTTATGGATTGATTCCAGCTGGCCCATCATGAGGAGAAGCTGATGCTGATGGAGAAGAACCTGCAGACCACACAGGATGAACTGAGCCAGAGAGTGACGGAGCTGGTCAGACTGGAGCAGCACAGCAGGAAACTCATGGTAAGGGGCTGTGTTGAAGATTTTATTATTATCTGTGTGATTTGTGTATGCCTGTCTGTGGTTTCCAACTATTACTGTTATATAGCAGAGGAGGCAGCTGCTATTACAGCTGCTAAATTATTGTATTATTGGAACATTTTAACCATAAAACCTTGACCGTTAAGAAAAATCTCAATTCGACGTTTGATGGGACTGCTAAAAAGCTTGACGGATTATTATTCCTATACTACTACTACTACTACTACTACTACTACTACTGCTGCTGCTGCTGCTACTGTTCCGGCAGGCTGGGCTAAAAACAATTAATATTGGAGAAGCCTTGCCCAGGGTTCATCCTCACTCTCTCGGACGAAGTTAATTGAGGAGAGTTGCGTTGGGGAAGGTCACCAAAAGCCAACTACCATATTTTTCTGACTGTATGGCACACCTTGCTGGCAGGTTCCTTTCTACTGGAAGGCTGGCAGCCTGTAGCAGGTCTTCCCCTTTGTTGGTCCAGGTGGGAGCAACCCGAATTTCACAGAGACGCCTCTGTGACTATAAAGTACCTAGTACCTAGTAGTACTCCACATTTCGGGAGCCTCTTGTCTGAGGATGGATGGTGGCTCTAGACTATGCTGGAATTCTTTGTAGTGCCTGTCTAACCTGCCCTTAAGCGTATTCAAAGAGGGTGCATTTGATATTTGATCTAAAAGGTCAAAACCTTTGATCTAAGCCTTATTATAAGGCGCACCCCCCGACTTTTACACACACTTCAGATCATTTTTGTTATACTTTTTTAACTATATTGTCCATCGTATTATAAGGTGCATGGATCTCAGCCTGGGGAAAAAATATTTCCTTGTAGTCTTTAAAATACGGTAATCTTTTTGCACAAAAGCTGCACCATGATAATGCAGACTACACTAGTTTGTATAATGCTCTTTCAGGGTGAATTGAGAATGCCCCAGTATCGTTCAGCTGTGGCAGATGAGGAACTAAGGATAAATCCATAATACTGGGGAGAACCCAGCATGATGTGACCACGCTTTCAAACTGAACACAGAACCTGATAGTATGTGTGCTGTACATGCCTTTTTCGGGGTGAATTGACACAGACGCCAAATTCGACCGAATTTTGTCAACTCATGCAGCCCGTATGTGCCGATTGCGCCCGCTGAATGCCAGGTCTAGTACGTTCACTTTCACTTTCTCCCTACCCACAATGCAATATACTAAGTTAGTTCTTCCTGTTCCTGACTCTCAGTGGTCCGTTTTTGGTTCTTACAGCAAGGGAAAGCACCCACTAGTCTTTTTGAACGGATTTTTCGAAGTGACCCCAAATTATTTTCTTCTTTCCACGTGACGTGACGCAGTATTGACTCAGCGCAATGCTCGGAGCGCCATTACGGATTTTTTTTATTCCAGTTCATGGTTTGTTGTGTGACAGTGTGTTAGCTTTGGAATAATAATATCATCATTGCTATTCAATATGCATCTTTCAGAAATGAAATGTGAGTTAGACTTTATTCTGAGTGATTTTTTTAATGAAAAGATTTGGTGTGACATTCGGAGTTCATTCCCATCTCTCTGGAACTGGTATCGATTCCCGGTTCGAATGGTTGGGAGTCATTGGGTTAAGAAGCTCCCAGGACCTGCCTCGGAGGACTGAAAGAGAAATCCATAACACTGGAGAGGACCCAGAGCGGTGTGACCATTCTTTTAGGCTTAGGTTTTAAGAGAGAATTCAATTTGTGTGTATACGGATAATACCTCTTTCAGGGTGATGTAAGAACATCCCAGGACTGAGTAGCTTCTACAGAAGATTAACTCAAAAGAGAAATATCTAATGCTGGAGAGGACTGAAAGTGATGAGATGACGTTTTCATACTTGGCAGAGAACTGGGTATGTATTCTGTGTCCTTCTGTTTCAGGGTGAGCTGAGGGCGTCCCAGGACCGCGCTGCTGCCACGGAGGATGAATTGAAGGAGAAGTCGATAATACTGGAGAGGACCCAGCGCGATGTGACCACGCTGAGGGGCGAGCTGCACAGCGCTCTGCAGGAGGGGCAGGTGTCCAAACAGCAGGCACAGAAACTGCAGGTGGAACTGGAGGGGGCACGAGAACAGGAGAGAATGTTGGCCACACAGGTAAATAATTGTCCTTATCGAAATACATAATGCATATGCCTTAATAGATACTGTATGACATGCAGACCTCTAAACAGCAGGCACAGAAACTGCAGGTGGAACTGGAGGGGGCACGAGAACAGGAGAGAATGTTGGCCACACAGGTAAATAATTGTCCTTATTGAAATACATAATGTATATGCCTTAATGGATACTGTATGACATGCAGACCTCTAAACAGCAGGCACAGAAACTGCAGGTGGAACTGGAGGGGGCACGAGAACAGGAGAGAATGTTGGCCACACAGGTAAATAATTGTCTTTATTGAAATACATCATGTCTATGCTTTAATAGATACTGTATGACATGCAGACCTCCAAACAGCAGGCACAGAAACTGCAGGTGGAACTGGAGGGGGCACGAGAACAGGAGAGAATGTTGGCCACACAGGTAAATAATTGTCCTTATTGAAATACATCATGTATATGCCTTAATATATACTGTATGACATGCAGACCTCCAAACAGCAGGCACAGAAACTGCAGGTGGAACTGGAGGGGGCACGAGAACAGGAGAGAATGTTGGCCACACAGGTAAATAATTGTCCTTATTGAAATACATCATGTATATGCCTTAATAGATACTGTATGACATGCAGACCTCCAAACAGCAGGCACAGAAACTGCAGGTGGAACTGGAGGGGGCACGAGAACAGGAGAGAATGTTGGCCACACAGAGGATTGAGCTTCAGACTATTCTGATGCCTGGTTTATACATATTCATAAGTCATAAGTTTCTTTATTGTCCATTGGCATTGTACAACGCACATGGAAACTTGTCTTCCACGTTTTAAAAATAAAAATCTTAAATAAAAGTATGAAACATAAATTTACATTAACAAAATATGTAACTCTCACACCACACCCAATCATTCATCCACTCTCTTGGCACTCATCATGCAACCCACCACCACTTCCACCTTCATTTTTCACCCTTTTTTCACCCTTCCTTTCCTTTTTATTTGTTCCTTTTCACTTCTTCTGTGGTGGTGACCACTGTGGTGTTATTTGATACAAAAATGTCTGGGTTTCTGTGTGACCTAGTCTTTGGTGTATTGACACGTTCATACTGTGTGAAGCTGGTGTATGTGTGGGAGTGTGTGTGTGTGTGTGTGCATGTGCATATTTGTGTGTGTATGAATGCAGATGTTGGTAATGCTGTTTCTCCGTTTCCCCAGGTGTCCCAACAGGACCAGGTGATGGACCAGCTGCAGTGTGAGCTGCGGGCGGAGCGCGGGCGTCACCAGGAGGCCAGCCAACAGCTGCACACCACCCGCAAGAACTGCATCGCCCTGGAGGAAGACATCGCCAACTGCCAGAGACAGATCAGGGATCTCTCTGAAAAGGTGATATATTCAGTGACACATAAAGTATAGATTTCTTAGTGTTTGTCAAATATTAAGCCTTCATAATTCCAGCAAAAACTGCATCACTTTGTAGGAGGACATCACCGTTTGCCAGAGACAGATCAGAGATCTCCCTGACAAGGTGATATATGTATTGACCAACAATGTGACATATGTATTGTAGATTTGTAACTCTTTTTGGGGGGGTCAAATTTGAAGTGGTCGAAACACATGGTCCTGGAAGAAGACAAGGCTAACTGCATAAAGCTCACGGGTCAGACTACCTTTAAGTCCCCATCCAAAGGCCTTGACGTTCAGTTCGATTTACCTGTCGAACTTGAAAGAGAGGGCAAGGCCGGGATTCAAACCCGGGTCACTCACGCTGCAGTCACGCATTGAATGTGGCAGGCGAACGTCTTAGCCACTCTGCCACCTTTCTTCCTGCAGGTGAAGTCCCGTGACGAATCGCTGGTGAGGCACCGCACGGAGGGAGAGGACATGCAGAAGACAATCAGGAACCTGAGAGACGACCTTGGCCAGAGGGAAGGTCAATTTAGGTCAGCGCACGTGGAACTCCAAGGCTGCAAGAAGCAGCTGCAGCAACAGGCTCAAGAGGTACTGAAACATGAAAGCTTCTGTTCATAGATGTAAACTGAGTATGTGTGTGGTTGGTATTCAAATTCAAATTCAAAATCATTTTATTATTTCTCAAGAAAAAATGTTAGTGCAGTATTCAAGTCCTCATTTTCTCTTCTTCCTATAGGCAGCTAACTTCAGCACGTTCAACATTCTACTGCACTTGGGGGGGGTGCAAAAAAGAAAAACACAGCAAAAAGCAAAAATAAAAAGTAGAAATAATAGGAGATCAAGGGGAGAAGATAGAACTCAAAATAGCCTGAAATAAAGAATTATTTATTAAAGAATTGAAGAAAGTGATTGGCTAGAGACACTATAAATTTGGAAAGGATATTTTAATATGGAATGTTTTGTAATGATAGCAGATATTCCCCCCGAAAAAGGTTATAGAGGATAGGGGGGGGGGGGGGGGGTAACTCATTGGCAAGCTAAACATCGTTCTTATTTGTAGTCACATCATCTTTCCGTGACTAATGTGTATGCGAAAACAAAAATAAAAAACAACCTAGTGGTTCTGTTTGTTTAGAGTTAAATCTCTATTCTGCTTATCAACTTAAAGAATAGCTGCGTATACATGAAAATGTGTGGGCTGCCTCACACGGGTTACAGAAATTTGCATGGAATTGTTCAGATTGCCAAGTACGAAGACATGGTGTCCCACGTGAGAGCCGACCAGGACCGACTCCAGGAACAGTTCAGGAAGACTCAGTCTGAGGTGAATATGTTTATGTGGTTTGAGAGTTTTTCAATTGTGAGTTCATTTTTCAACTTTGCTGGATTTATATAGCGTTTTCTTGACATTGTCACATCTTGTTCATATCATATCATATCATGGCACTATAGGCTTTTCAGCCTTTTGCCCTCTAGATTGGTTCTTTTTGTTTTTAATGTTATATCGGCATTACTGTTCGATTACTTAGGCAGTCATGCTTTTCTTGTCTTATTCGGTTACATTTAGAGAATACACAATCTATACTAACCATACATTACCAACACTCAAAACAATAGCATAAACACCAATCGATCTGGAAATCACACATGCCACAGCAACCAAAAAACAAATCATCCAAGGGGAGTAACCCCACGGTTTAACCTGGGTTACTTTCCCCTGCCAACAACCATGTGATCACCCCTGAAATTACCAGAAAATATCAATCTAATGTGTTCTTGAATGCATTTAGTGATGATGCATTTACTGCTTCGTTTGGAAGGTTATTCCATGCGTTAGTAATACTGTTAGTGAAAAAGGTTTGTGCTAGATTTGTGTTAGTAGTTTTTTGGAATAGTTTAAAAGTATTACCGCAGGTTCTTTCGTCCTCACACAGAGTTAGTAATTGTTTTGTGGTAGTATAGTTATAAAGCCCATGGAGAATTTTGTATTCTTCTATAAGATTACCTCTAAGTCTTCTGTATTCTAGGCTTGGTAGTTTTAAGTACGTCAGTCTTTCCTGATAACTCGTATTGTTGGTGCCATGAATTTTCTTTGTGAACCTTTTCTGCACCCCTTCAACTAGATCTATATTCTTTCTTAGGTGTGGGCACCACACTGGGTTTCCATACTCCAGAACAGGTCTTACTAGAGTTTTGAATAGAGGGACCATAATATCTTTAGACTTGTTAGTGATTGTTCTGACTAGTAATCCAGAAATATGATTATCTTTTAGTACAGTATTATTAATGTGAGGCTCAAAAGACAGACATGGGTCTACAAATACCCCCCAAAAGCCTTTATTGATATAGTGTTTTATTAAATTGTAAATACTGTTGAAAACATTTGTAAGGATGTTTTCAATTAGGTGAAGGTAAACAATCGAAACATTTATAAAGCTCTGATGGTACATTCAACCACAATGTATGAATGATAATCAGTACTCAGCTATTCAAAAGTCCCTGTATTTATTATAAAATTAAACGGTGTTCAAATGCAGATCAATTCACAGGGCTCCCAGGGACCCCCATTTGGGGGTCTATGAAGCACTAAAATTCTAAAGGACCCTCTAAAAGAATGTGCAGGGGGTCCCAGGGATGCACTAGAAACATTATTTTTAGCATTCGCAATGCCACTGGGACCCTCTATCCACCTCTAGGACCCTGTATTCTATAAGTGAAGGAGTCCCTGGGACCCCTTGTTTTGCGGGACGATTGGTGGCCCTGATTCAAACACAAACTCTGCCACCTTTTGTGTTTAAGAAATCCTGCTTGAGAGGCCAGGGTAGCTAACCCGTGGGCTAGCTTTTCTTTGAAGTAGTCATTGGCAGTGGAAGGCATTTCAAGCTAAGCTAGATAGATTCTTGCTGTCCTACATTTTCCTTCAGGAGGGAAGGTGGTAGAGTAGTTTAGATGTTTGCCTGCCTATTTCTATGCGTGAGTGAAACGGGTTCCAATCCGGGCCTTTCCTTTTCTTTCTAGCTCAGCGGAAAAATCAAACTGAACATCGAGTCATTTGGATTGGGACTTAACCCTAGTCTGACCCGTACGCTTTACACATGTAAAAATCAAATGGCAGTTAAAACTAATAAAAGTCGGTAAGAGCAGGGAGAAATCCCACTGCCTGGCATGATCAAATTGATTAGTAGGTTTCCCAAGTCAGCTCTTCCACCCCCTCCTCATCTTGTCCCCCCCCCACCCCACCCCACCCCACCCCACCCCCTACTGCGTGTTCAGCTTATGATGGCGCAGGGTCAGCACACGGAAACCATGTATGGAAATGACAAACATAGAAGAAAATGTGTTTAACGTCCTCCGACCTGGAACGGGTACCTGTGGGACATTTTTAAATGTACAGATAGTGGGTTGATCCTGGAGGTACTGCAATACCAGGAAAGTCCCGTTTTATGGTAAAATGAAGTTCCGGCACACGTACCGACAAAGATAAAAGTGGAGATAAAAAGCACTGAAATATCTGTTCTTTCCTCCTCCTAGCTGATGGAGAGGGAGCAGGCGGGCCAGGACCTGCGTGTTCAGCTGACCACGGTGCAGGGACACCACAAGGAGACCCTGGAGCAGCTGTCAGAGAGGTCCCGCCACAACGCGTGTCTCAAGGCAGACCTGGCACGAACCACGCAGCAGAACAACGCCATGAGAGATGAGGTAGGAAACAAGTTATAGTGTTGGGTGCTTACACCACAAGGCAACCTTGGAGCAGCTGTCAGAGAGGTCCCGCCACAACGCGTGTCTCAAGGCAGACCTGGCACGAACCACGCAGCAGAACAACGCCATGAGAGATGAGGTGGTGGGGAAAGAATTTATTTTGTGTGTGTATGTATGTCAGAGAGGTCCCGCCACAACGCGTGTCTCAAGGCAGACCTGGCACGAACCACGCAGCAGAACACCGCCATGAGAGATGAGGTGGGGAAAGAAGTTATTTTGTGTGTGTATGTATGTCAGAGAGGTCAAGACACAACGCGTGTCTCAAGGCAGACCTGGCACGAAGTACGCAGCAGAACAACACCATGAGAGATGAGGTGGGGAAAGAAACATGTTATTTTGTGTGTGTGTGTATGTCAGAGCTAGTCGCTACGCAACGCATGTCTCAAGGCTGATATAGCATGAATTGTGCAGTAGCAAAATAACGCCATAAGAGATGAGTTAGGTAACAAGTTATAGTGTTGGATGCTTACACCACAAACAGACCATGGAGAACCTGTCATAGAGGTCGTTCACAACGCCTGTATGGAGGCAGACATTGCTTGAATCACGCAGCAAATCAACGATGTGAGAGATGAGGTAGGAAACAATGTTGGATGCTTACACCACAAACAGACCATGGATAACCTGTCATAGAGATTGTCCACAACGCCTGTATGGAGGCAGACATTGCTTGAATCACGCAGCAAATCAACGATGTGAGAGATGAGGCAGGAGAGGGGAAACAATCATTTTATAATGCTGATTTGTTTTTGTTTTTGCTTGTAAAAGGATGAACATTTAGACGTTTAAAATGCTCAAATAGGAACATTGCATGATTGTGTTTTCTTCCCATGTTGTTAACGAGTGTTTACTCTGTGGTGTGACAGGTGCAGGCCTATGAGGAGAAGATGAGGAAAATGCAGCTGGAGCTGAAGAACATGCAGGAAATCAGCAAAACTGCTGAAGAAGAGGTGACCCGAGTTTGTGTGTTAGAGAGAGTGAGTGTGTGTGTGTGTGTTAGAGAGAGTGAGTGTGTATGTTTGTGTGTGTATGTGCATGTTTGCCTATGTGTGGATCTGTGTCTGTATGTCTGGGTGTGGGTCTGTGTTTGCCTCTGTGTGGTTAGATTTATATGGGTTTGCCTGTCTCTTTATGTCTGCATGGGCACACAGATGACTCTTATTTCACCATTGATAACTGCTTAATGTAAGTTACCAAATAAAAAACTTAAATTTCCATCATGTCTATATCTACTACACCATTCTAATAATAGATGATTTTCTGAAAAAAAATAGTGGAGAGCACTTCGTGAAAATTAGAGTTGTTTACCTCCATTACTCGGTCAAATACCATAGCAACAGTGGCGTCGAAGCTTGAAACCGCAGGATGCCAGTCAGCGACTTGCAATCATTTTTTTTTTATAAATAAGGGGTGGCCAGTTTCTACAAAGTGATACAACTTGCAAACTGTGACGTAAAAATATAAATTACATCAATTTTAGAAGTGACGCACTGCGTTCTACATGCTGTGTCTCCTCAAACACATGAAGCGAGGGCTGGGGATTAACCTGATGGTAGAGTAACTTCCCCTGTTAGCAGCCTGCAGCAGGACCTGATGCTGAGCCAGGAGAAGCAGAAGGAGGCTGTGTGTGATGATAATGATGAGGATGAGGATGAGGATGATGCTTTCTTTCAGCTGAACCACTTTGAGGAGCGGTACAGCAGCCTGCAGCAGGACCTGATGCTGAGCCAGGAGAAGCAGAAGGAGGCTGTGTGTGATGATAATGATGATGGCGATGAGGATGAGGATGATGCTTTCTTTCAGCTGAACCACTTTGAGGAGTGGTACAGCAGCCTGCAGCAGGACCTGATGCTGAGCCAGGAGAAGCAGAAAGAGGCTGTGTGTGATGATAATGATGATGATGATGGCGATGAGGATGATGCTTTCTTTCAGCTGAACCACTTTGAGGAGCGGTACAGCAGCCTGCAGCAGGACCTGATGCTGAGCCAGGAGAAGCAGAAGGAGGCCCTGCAGGACCTACACTGCAGGGACCAGGACATGGCCGCCGTCAGAACCGAGGTTGCCACCATGCAGGACAAACTGCGATCCTCCAAGGAAGAGGTCAGTGCATCCATTTTGTTTTTCTTTGTGCGTTTTTTCAGTGAGAAATGTTAAATCAAGGCTGATTTGCTTAATATTTTGTAGTTGTCGTTTTTGATGTGTATGTGTGTGTTGTTTTTGTTGTTGTTTTAGTTTTTCTCAATCTAGATTTATTGCTTATTAATGCACTCTTTTCAACACACACACACACACACACACACACACACACACACACACACCACTGCACCAGGAAGAGGTCTTATAGGTTTGTTTGTTTGTTGTTTTTGAGGGGGCATTGCTTTGGAAGAATTCAGGTTCACAATTGTCTTATTGGGTTTTCTCATATATGCAATGATTTTGATCCCTAGTCTCCACAATCCTCTATGCTGTTGCAAGAAAGATGTGAGCTAATAACAATATAACCTAATGCATAGCTAATGCATGGGAAAAGCCAGTGTAACAGAAGTTTTGGACACACAGTGACTATACAATACAAGCAAGGTTCTTGATAGATGTTCAGGAAACAATCATTTTAATATCTTTTTTGTGTCTGTTGAGGAGGCTATGATTTTTGCTTAGTTGATTACACCGTATTTTTTGGACTATAAGGCGATACTTTTTTCCCCAGACTCAGACCCCTGCGCCTTATAATGTGACTAATAAAACAGTAAGAAAATATAATAACAAAATCTGAAATTTGTGTAAAATTTGGGGGGTGCATCTTTTTGCGTCTTGGCTTTATAGTCCGAAAAATACAGTATAAGGACAAAAAATAATAATAGTAGTTGTTACGAAGATGATGACGATTCCAGACCAACCGACTGCAAGCAGAGCTGGACCAGCAGCGTCTGACCAACCGCAGTCTGACGGAGGAGATCCAGAACCTCAAGGTGTCTCTGGAGGAATCTCGCGCCAACGGAGATCGACTGCACCAGGAGAGCGAGCTGGTGGTCACCAACGTCAACACCTGGGTGCAGGAGCAAAAGTCAGTGACGTTCTGTCAATAGGAATTGTTCGCAAATAATTAAGGGGAGTAATCTCATGGTGTGTGGGAGTGATCTTGCTTGACTCAGTCGGACAAACAGGAAGTTACACCGGCTTAATTAGCCGTCGCCTCGTGTGTTTGAGGAGACACACAGGACGAAGAATACAGTGCGTCATTCTAAAGTTGACATCATTTATATTTTTACATCACATTTTGCAAGTTTGATCAGGTTTTTTTGCTACTCTCCACTCCTCATTTCTCTAAAAACAAATTATGCAAGTTGCTCACTCACATCCTGGTTTCACTCTTGAACGCCATGGTTGGTTTGGTTTGTCCGACTCAGTTAAGGTAAACAACTCTAATTTGCATGAAGTGCTCTCCCCTCGGTTTTTTTTCAGAAAATCATCTATTCTTAAATCTGTTGTGGGGTGGGGGTGGGGGAGGGTGTAGTCACAGACCTGGGGGCCGTCTCACAAGAGTGATCGCTCGTAGCTGTTCACGCAATTCAGCAAAAAACGGTCCTAAAAGAAATAATGATAATAATAATAATTATTATATTTTCTTCTTTTTAGAATGTTTTTTGAAATGGTGTCTATAATTTGTATATAAAAAGGGGGGGGGGGGGATGAACGGCGTGAGTATTTTTTATTATTTTTTACATACTTCTTCATATTGTTTTGTAATAATGTTTTTCTTCTTGATTGTTTTGTCTCGTAATATTTGTAAAGCGCTCTGAGGATGATTTTTTTTATCATCGAAGAGCGCTATAGAAGCTTTACTTGTTTGCTGTTAGTTTGCGAATGTTCGCACTTTAGCTCGAGAGCTTGATCTCGGCAAACTATCACGTGACTTTCACAGGGTTAATACATTTCTTGTTGTTGATTGGCCCATTAAGGTTTGGTTAAAATGATTTTAAAAAATTGACCAATCAGACTGAGTTTGTCATATTTTTCCGCAAACGTTTTGTAATGTCATTTTTTTATACCCCTTTTGGTGTAGGCGTAATGTGCGTGCAGAGCGACATCTGGTGAAACTCATCCCAGGTCTTTCGTCACTTTATGAATAGCATTCTACAAAATCTGGACCTCTGCTACTAACATTTAGAAATGGATAAATATGCATTTCAGTTATTGAATGCTTCACATTTTCAGACGACTGTTGATGGTTTTGATGAATTGGACCACATTTCATATCAAAACTTAACATTTCAGCTATTACTACTACGCATTGCATGTGTAAAGGGTAGCCAGGTTTGTCTAAGTAATTGTCAAAGGACAGTTTATGTTCTTTTTTATTGTTGCAAAGCCATTTTTATTATCAGTTTTAAGCAAAAGTCAGGGTGTTTTGTGTGCATACATTTTGTTTATATAAGATAAGTTTGTTTTTCTTTGTGTCTATACTCTCAAACTAAGAGACCTTTGCACTGGGTGTTAGTGCTACAGCCTCAGGGATTGGTTTGGGGAACCATTCTAACCACACACTTTTCCTGGCCTTGAGTGGGGATGTGCCCTTGGCCAAGGCATCTCAGCTATAAACTAATTCCGTCCCATATTTCCAGAATAGCAGTTGCCTCCTCTGCTGTCTAGAGGTCATTGTCAGACATGATTTACCAACACACCACACGCACAGAGGTCATTGTCAGACACGATTTACCAACACACGCACAGAGGTCATTGTCAGACATGATTTACCAACACACGCACAGACGTCATTGTCGGACATGATTTACCAACATACGCACAGAGGTCATTGTCAGACACGATTTACCAACACACGCACAGAGGTCATTGTCGGACATGATTTACCAACACACGCACAGAGGTCATTGTCAGACACGATTTACCAACACACGCACAGAGGTCATTGTCGGACATGATTTACCAACACACGCACAGAGGTCATTGTCAGACACGACTTGCCAACACACGCACAGAGGTCATTGTCAGACATGATTTACCAACACACGCACAGACGTCATTGTCGGACATGATTTACCAACATACGCACAGAGGTCATTGTCAGACACGATTTACCAACACACGCACAGAGGTCATTGTCGGACATGATTTACCAACACACGCACAGAGGTCATTGTCAGACACGATTTACCAACACACGCACAGAGGTCATTGTCGGACATGATTTACCAACACACGCACAGAGGTCATTGTCGGACATGATTTACCAACACACGCACAGAGGTCATTGTCAGACACGATTTACCAACACACGCACAGAGGTCATTGTCAGACATGATTTACCAACACACGCACAGACGTCATTGTCGGACATGATTTACCAACACACGCACAGAGGTCATTGTCAGACACGATTTACCAACACACGCACAGAGGTCATTGTCAGACATGATTTACCAACACACGCACAGACGTCATTGTCGGACATGATTTACCAACACACGCACAGAGGTCATTGTCAGACACGACTTGCCAACACACGCACAGAGGTCATTGTCGGACATGATTTACCAACACACGCACAGACGTCATTGTCGGACATGATTTACCAACACACGCACAGAGGTCATTGTCAGACACGATTTACCAACACACGCACAGAGGTCATTGTCAGACACGATTTACCAACACACGCACAGAGGTCATTGTCAGACACGACTTGCCAACACACGCACAGAGGTCATTGTCGGACACGATTTACCAACACACGCACAGAGGTCATTGTCAGACATGATTTACCAACACACACACAGAGGTCATTGTCGGACACGATTTACCAACACACGCACAGAGGTCATTGTCGGACACGATTTACCAACACACGCACAGAGGTCATTGTCGGACACGATTTACCAACACACGCACAGAGGTCATTGTCGGACACGATTTGCCAACACACGCACTCACACTCTAACATTGAACTCAATCGATGGATCTGCTCCAATGACCGATCAACTAATCCTTAATAGAGGTGACATAATAAATCCCTCAGGCAATTAGATTAATCCTCTTTTAATAGTCAGCCTAGGTGTTACGTTCGCTGAATGCTAAGTGTAATTGTAGCGAAGCAAGACTACTACATTGGTTTAGTCATTTTTGTTGGGCTGTTCAATTTGCCGGTTCAGCTTTGTGTTGTGTTCTCTTCTTTTGTGTACAGTTTGCATTTGTGTTAAGCAAAAAGCTTTGTTATTAATTAAGGGAGAGAGGTCTGTGTGCGTCGCAGTCATGCTGTTTGATGAGGATTATGTTGAGTGGCGTTATTGGAGGATGTAAGTTTTGGGAGGTTTTTTGTTTTGGGTCAGTGTCTTTCTGCCCCTTTGACTTGGTTTCCATCTCTGTGTTTCTCTCATTGTTTCTGTCTCTTTGTCTGTTGTTTTTGTCTGTCTCTTTGTGTCTTTTGTCTGTCTTTCTCTCTGTGTCAGTCTCTATCCCCAGCCCTCTCTGTCTCTCTCTGTCTCTCTCCTTCTCTCAATTCTGTCTTTTCTATTTTTATATGAAAATGTTTTCAACAACAGTGTTTTTTTTATCCACCACTGTGTGATATGATCTTTGCATTTTATAATACATCTATGTTGGTCGTTTTAAGAATTTAGGTTGGTGAAACTTGTGTGTGTGCGTGTGTTTGCGCTAGCGTGCATGCATGTGTGTATGTCTGTGTGTGTCTGTGAAAGAACTGTCATACTTTTCACACCATTTTTATTCCACCACAGGATCTGTGTTAAGCACCAAGAAGAGATATATAGGTACATCTTTACTGGTTGTTCTATTTTATTTTAACCCTTTTTTTCAATCTTCAAATCTGTACGCATTTGGGGTTATTGTTTCTTTGGGATTGTTTTGAACACGTCCATTTGTGTTTTGTTTCTTTCCAGTTGCTGTTGGTTTTATGCATTTTGTTATTTGTTTTGTTCTGCTTAGTTGTTGCTTGTTTTATAACAACAGGATCTGTATGTGAACTGTGCATTTCTTAGCAAAACAGAAAATGACAAAAGTTGTAAAGGTTAAAAAAAAAAAACGTGGGGATACCGGGGGTCTTTTGTATAAATAGTTCCCCCACCTTCTGGAAGTTGTATGCTTGTAACTTCCTCTAATCTGTCACTCTCTTTGACTCTGCCTTTTCCCTTTGCCTACTGTCATCTACTATCTTTCTGCCTTATCGGTCCATTCTCCTGCCTTTTTTTCCAGAAAAACTTTCAAAAAGATTTCCTCCAGCTGAAGTCAGACTTGCTGGGCCTAACTATTTCTTAGGCGCATAATGGCAGCATGACGCATCTGCGGTCATAATTGATAGGAAACTGAGCGATCGAAGAAGAAGAAATAAAGGTAAAAACATAATGCTAAGCAATGTGTCTTGGTTTCGTTTCAAGACTATCTGTAATTATGTCACCCAACTATGGGCCCTTTTTTTTATCTCTTTATCTTCAAACTTCCAAGGCATTGAACTAAAATGAATTATTATACGATTAGGGTATTTTATTGTCAAAAATGATGTGTGCTATCATGACAACCTGAATTACAGGAATTACCATATAGGATGTTGATACAGGAATTACTATAAAGGATGTTGATAAAATGGTTTCTGCATCTTTGCCATAATGGACATATATTCAACTTATGCAAATGATTCAGTAATATAGTTTGTGATAGTAAATACATTTGTACTGTCCTTATGTGCCTTCCCAGGTCGAGAGGACGTAAAGCTTAAATTTACAATACAATACATTTGTACTGTCCTTATGTGCCTTCCCAGGTCGAGAGGACGTAAAGCTTAAATTTACAATACAATACATTTGTACTGTCCTTATGTGCCTTCCCAGGTCGAGAGGACGTAAAGCTTAAATTTACAATACAATACATTTGTACTGTCCTACTTCTTAAGCTGAATGTATGACGTTATTCTGGATTTTAAGATGGGTTATTGATGGGATTGTTTTAGCTGCAAATGTTTTCTTCTTCTTTTTAAAAAAATGTATTTTCCCTCCACTGCACTTATAAAAATATGGTCTGGTTGTTTCTTAGCATTGACATTTTTTGTTGGTTATTTTTTGTCTGTTTTTCCTTAATTTATTCTTTATCTGGCGTTAGTTGAAATTAA
The DNA here is from genome assembly GCA_017654935.2 of Phymorhynchus buccinoides. Taxonomy (NCBI): domain Eukaryota; kingdom Metazoa; phylum Mollusca; class Gastropoda; order Neogastropoda; family Raphitomidae; genus Phymorhynchus; species Phymorhynchus buccinoides. Next base: position 12,068,045 of record CM065699.1, read on the forward strand.
CACAATAAATAAACATATCTCATGGATATTCTCACATTCCACACCGGTATTTGGAGGCACACGACCCCCTTACGTTTTCTTTTTTTGTTGTTCTTTTTGGTGTTGTTAAAGTTGTTGTTTAGTGTTAATGCCGTCAAGACCACACACTAACCATGCACCTTTTAGTTGTACTAAAACTACTTGTCCTTGTTGTGCTTTGGCCACTACATTGTGCTGGTTATTAGTCCCCGAGCCGAAGGTTCGGGGAGCTATTGTTTTTGTCTGGTCCGTCCGTCCGGTGTCCGTCCGACGTGCCTCCGTCCGTCCGGCTATTCGTCCGTTTTTCTCAAAAACTATTCAGTCTATCATCATCAAATTTGGTATACTAGTTTGCCAAGATGCAAGCTATCCTCTGATGTATTTGGTTTTACATTAAGGTCAAAGTCGCGCCAGTTACGGGGTTCAAACCCCGAAACACATAATCGCTAATATCTCGCGAAGTTTGGCATGTATTTTAATGCAGTTTTTTTCACAACATTTCTTGATGAATGGTCTATAACACAGTTGTCATGAATTTTTCTGTGCACGCGTGTGCGCATGATCGCGCACGCTCAAATCACGGGTCCGAACCCCAAGGCTATATATAAAAAACTATTCAGTTACGTGCTGTTTTGATGCGTTTTTATGTAGTTACGTGCTGTTTTGATGCGTTTTTATGTATGTGTACAGCCGACACATTCCGATTTCGGAGTACCTCGGCGATGCTGCGAGGGGACTTTGCAGCCGCTCGGCGTTGCACTTGTTGCTGTTGTTGTTGTTGTTCTTTCAGAGTACATGTATTGTTTTTTACTCCTGCCTTTGAAAATGGGAGTAACACGCTCACCTGAAGGTTATGTATTTGTGTGTCTGTCTGTCTGTCTGTGCCTGGTCTGTGTGTGACTTTGTCTGTGTTACCTCGGGGGGCTTCAGAGCGGTTTCTATTGTTGAGCGGAAAAAAAGGGAACAATTGCATGCACATATGTATGCATGCACACATACATAGAGAGGAGAGGGGGGGAGAGAGAGAGAGAGGCAGAAGGGGCAAAAGAATGTTTTATTTTTCTAATAATCACTGCTTACCACATTATTACATACAAACTTTATTTAGAAAGTGAAAAGAACTATTTGTTTTCTTGGATTTTTTTTGGGGGGGGGATTTTTTTTGCAAAAGTTACTACCAGTAATTACAATTATTTAAGGTGAGTAAATTCTGCTTGTGTATTAAAAAATATATTCTTTTTAGGAACTTATAGCTTATTACCTTTTTTTTTACCAGACCTGATGTTTCAGTCTGTCTATCTGTAGTTATTATTATTATTATTGCCTGTATGGCAAAGATGCAGATCAACACCCCCTCCTCCATTTCTCTGTTCTTTCTTGGGGGGGTTTCAGTCCTGCCTTTCTTACTGCAGATTGAGCACTTCAACCTCCTTCATTTGCAATATTTAACATTGATTTTCATCCATTTACACAATTTAAAATATGCATTCAATAATAGTAGAAGATAAAGGCAAGACGGAAAGAACGCAATGAACCAAGACTGTGACAGGGGGTGTTGATCTGCATCTTTGCCTCCTGTTTTGCTTGATTATGAAGATAGGTCCGTTTACAGAGCAAGGAACATTTCATGGTAACATCAGCACATATCGATTGGTTTCCATTTATTGCCTAGTATGTTTGTTTAATATTTTGACTTTTTATGTAAATTAACTTGTACTTAATTTTGCAGGATGGCCAATGAAAAACTGGGCAACAAAATCAGGTTAGTTTGTGTGTGCATAGTTACATGTTTTTTCTTCTTTTTTTTGGAACTGACTGCAACAGTTACTGTGTTCAAAGAGTTTTTAATTTTGGGAACTTTTATTCACTGAAACTATTTTTTAAGAAGAAAAAAGTCACAATTTTCATGAGATTTAAAGAGAAAGAAACTGAATGACATTTGTGTAATAAAAATTTAAAAAAACTGCAGGATTTCACAAAGTCTCAGGAGAATTTAAAAATAAAGTGGTGGGTTGGGGACATCCAAAACACTAAACAACAACAAAAATAAAAACAAAACCGATGTTTCTGAGCATAACTCCTTCGTCTGGGTACACACACACACACACACACACACACACACACACACACACACACACACACACACACACAAAGGAATGAAATAAATAATGAATGACATTTATTCATGCCTTTTTCAATGAGATGTTATATTTTCAAATGCTCTCTTCAAAATGTGCATGTTTATGTAAAGTGAAGCAAGCGAAGCTGGTAATGTTTTCAGTGACGTTTGTTTGTCTGTTCCTGGCTGGCTGATTGTGTATGTTAATTAACACGATAGCGTTTGACCGGAAGGACCCAAGAGGCTTGCAATTAGGGTATCTTGGGAGCTGGACGACCCCGCCCCCTCCACTAGTCTCTCCCCGTGGAGATACCGGGGGAGTCTTTCGTAAAAAATAGTTCCCCCACCTTCTTTAAGTTCTGTGCTTGTAACTACCTCTAATCTGCCACTCTCTTTGACTCTGCCTTTTCCTTTGGCTTTCTGTAATCTACTATCTTTCTGACTTATTGGCCGATTCTCCTGCCTTTTTAAGAAAATAAATCTTCAAAATAATGTTTCTCCTTTGAGCTGCTCCGAAATCGTAATGTGTCTGCTGTACGCAGCGGGGAGACCAGTGAAAACTGAAAAACCGGACACATACGTACCTTACCCATTATGGCCATATGGCCTGGGAACGCAGAAGAAGAAGAAGGGTATCTTGGCCAAGTTAGAAAATGAAAGTCAATGGTCAAGGTCACTCGAGCAGTATATAATAATCTGTTGAAAAAAATCTTTTTAAATCAAAATATTGGCTATCTCAAAATAGAATTTCAGTCCCTTCAATTTTGATTTAAGCAATTTTTACTCGTTTTTTTGTGTTTTCTAAAGTATGAATGAAAATAAAAATAATGATAAACCTGACCTGTCATTGCCATGGCTGTGACAGCGTCATTAGGTATTGTTGTGCACATGAAAATGGGCTTTGAGGTGTGTTGGGGAGGGAGGGGGGGGGGGGGGGGGGGGGGGGTAAGAGCTAAAGCAAGGTAGTAGATTTTTTGATTTTAATTTTCAGAGAGCAGAGTAAAGCCGTCATGTCTCTCACCAGCGAAAAAGAGTGAGTAGAATATGTGTGTGTTTTAATTCATTTCACTTCAGTGTGTGAGTGCGTGTGTGTGTGCGTGTGTGTGTGTGTGTGTGTGCGTGTGCGTGTGCGTGCGTGCATATGGTAATAGAGGAAAAGCATTTTTCTCTGACCATAATATAGGGTTTTAGAAGATTGAAACCCTCTATGGTGATCAGGGGACAATTCCTCTTGAAGATGAAGATGTAAATACTGTTCAAACTTGGGGAAAGGCATCTCCTCAAGCTTAAAGCCCCCTCTGACATTCGATTTTCTGCATTCACTTTTCTCTGAATGCCTGAAAAATACATGTGCTAATGTAATGTTTACTCTATCATATCAGTTTATCATATCAGTTTATCATATCAGTTTAGGCTCTGTAGGCTTTTGAAGCCTTTTGCCCTCTAAATATTTTTCTCAAATGTATATAAATTTATATTTTTATTTTTCTTCTTTCTTTCTTTTTTTGCCCGTGAATTACTTCGGCTATTGTGTATTTGTTTTTGGGGGGTTTTGTTTGTTTTTTATTTCTCCAAATTTGTGGAGTACATAATAGTATTAAATTTTTGGTCAATAAGATTTTTGAACATATTTAGTGATGATGCATTTACAGTTTCATTAGAAAGATTGTTCCATGCAGTTATTACTCTGTTAGTAAAAAAGTTTTGAGCTGAACGACTTATTTAGGTTTTTTGTTAGTTTGAAATCATGCCCTCGTGTTCTCTCCTTGTCAGTTAGAGTTAGTAAAGTTTTACTCTGTGTGTAACATTGTTGTAAGAGAATTGTGAGAAAGCCACGCGGCACGTGTGCATGCATGTGATTTTATGTATGCAGTGAGTGAATAATTTGGTAAACTGTATTGCGAGAGGATGCGCGTGAATGATGGTGAGCTATCCTCTCACTTTTGGATGGACGCTTGTACTGAAAGGATAAATTCTATTATTACTTGTGGCAGCCAATATTGTATAATCTACTTGTGTTTGAGCGCCTTGTATAAGCTTTAAGCTTGTTGTGCTCGTTTTCATTTGTTTATGTTGCTGCTTTATTATGTGTTACTCAATAAAAATTTATTTAAACCAAAGGATCAATAAAGAAGTAGAAGAATAAACTGCTTCATTGTTTTCAACCCATGAACGCAAGATTTTACACTGTGTGCATTTACAGACTGCTGATGGAGCAGGTGCAGCTGCTGCAGAAACAGAACAACAAACTGAGACTGGAGCTGGAAGACAGACACGCCGAATGCAGTAAACTGAGAGTGGGTTCTTTCCTCTGCCTGGCCCATCAATGGCATTGTCCATCTGTCTGCCTGCATGTCTGTTTGACTGTCTGCCTGTCTCTGTTTTCGTTATGTCTGCATGGTATGCTCTGTTTATGTTTTGTTGGAAGTTGATAAACAGACCGTTTTGTTCATACAAGCACATTTTTATTTTATTTTTCCAACGTGGATTGTTTTCTTTTCTGTCTGCTTGCCTACCTGCTTGTTTCTCTTCTCTTTTTTTATGTCTGTGTGGCATGTTCTGTTGATGTTCTGTGTGGCATGTTCTGTTGATGTTCTGTGTGGCATGTTCTGTTGATGTTCTGTGTGGCATGTTCTGTTGATGTTCTGTGTGGCATGTTCTGTTGATGTTCTGTGTGGCATGTTCTGTTGATGTTCTGTGTGGCATGTTCTGTTGATGTTCTGTGTGGCATGTTCTGTGTGGCATGTTCTGTTGATGTTCTGTGTGGCATGTTCTGTTGATGTTCTGTGTGGCATGTTCTGTTGATGTTCTGTGTGGCATGTTCTGTTGATGTTCTGTGTGGCATGTTCTGTTGTTCTGTTGATGTTCTGTGTGGCATGTTCTGTTGATGTTCTGTGTGGCATGTTCTGTTGATGTTCTGTGGTGTTCTGTTGATGTTCTGTGTGGCATGTTCTGTTGATGTTCTGTGTGGCATGTTCTGTTGATGTTCTGTGTGGCATGTTCTGTTGATGTTCTGTGTGGCATGTTCTGTTGATGTTCTGTGTGGCATGTTCTGTTGATGCTTTTTGTTGTTGTTGACATCCTTACTTAAGGGAGAAAGGTGGCAGAGTGGTTAAGACGTTCACCTGCCAAATGTAATGCATGACTGCAGCGTGAGTGACCCGGGTTCGAATCCTGGCCTCGCCCTTTCTTTCTAGTTTGACAGGAAATTGAACTGAGCATCGAGTCCTTCGGATGGGGACTTAAAGCTAGTCTGACCCGTGTGCTTTATGCACGTAAAAATCCCACAGCAGTTGAAAGTCGGTAAGAGCAGGGAGAAATCCCGCTGCCTGGTATGGCCAAATTGATAGCTAGGTTTTCCTCACCCTGTGGCCCCCCCCAAAAAAAAAATAAAAAAAAAAAAAAAAATTGGGTAGGCGCTGCATTTGCGGCGACGTTGTCTCCAAGGGAGAGCAGCCCGAATTTCACAGAGATAAGTCTCTTGTGACTAGAATATACCAAAATACCACCCAAAAATAAAAATAATCCTCTTTGCTCAAGGTGGAGCATAAGGCGCCAACAAAGGTCCTCCAGTCATGACGGTCTTGAGCAAGCCAGCCAAGCTCATTCCAGGTCTTTCCTGCTGTCCTCATCTCCTCCTGTTGTTGACGTACCCTGGCTAAAAGACTCCAGGGATCATCCAAATGGCCGAAGCACTTGAACACTATGGTACAAATGCATCAGCTAGGGATGAGAACATTACGTGTGTGACTGTTTTTGATTACCCCACCATGTGGGCAGCCACACTCCATCTTAGGGGATTTGGGAGACTGATGATGTTATGCTAGGAGCTTGTCATGGCTAAAGATAATAGCTATGCATAGCATTAAACAACATTTTGATGTAGACTTGGTGTTCTAGCCTATGTCAATTGGTCTAATATAGCCTTAAGCCAAGGCAATTATGCTTTTTTAAACTGGACATCATTTGTTGCTATTTTTTATTGTGTTTTTTTATAAAGTTTTATTTTAAACCATGGTTTCTAAACTCCTGTTTGTTGTACTGACATTTCTTTTTCTGACAGTAGTGTATTGTTAAACTTATAAGACATTACTTTTTTCCCCATAGTATGACATATTGTGTATGTGTTTGAGAAAGAGAGTCATGTTGGTGTTGACTGAAATGAGTGTGTTCTGCAAAGTGCTTCTGTGTGCAGGTTCTACAGAATCAGTCGGCTCACCAACAGGCCCTGCTCAGTCAGCTCACTGAAATGAGTGTTCAGCAAAGTGCTTCTGTGTGCAGGTTCTACAGAATCAGTTGGCTCACCAACAGGCCCTGCTCAGTCAGCTCACTGAAATGAGTGTTCAGCAAAGTGCTTCTGTGTGCAGGTTCTACAGAATCAGTCGGCTCACCAACAGGCCCTGCTCAGTCAGCTCACTGAAATGAGTGTTCAGCAAAGTGCTTCTGTGTGCAGGTTCTACAGAATCAGTCGGCTCACCAACAGGCCCTGCTCAGTCAGCTCACTGAAATGAGTGTTCAGCAAAGTGCTTCTGTGTGCAGGTTCTACAGAATCAGTCGGCTCACCAACAGGCCCTGCTCAGTCAGCTCACTGAAATGAGTGTTCAGCAAAGTGCTTCTGTGTGCAGGTTCTACAGAATCAGTCGGCTCACCAACAGGCCCTGCTCAGTCAGCTCACTGAAATGAGTGTTCAGCAAAGTGCTTCTGTGTGCAGGTTCTACAGAATCAGTCGGCTCACCAACAGGCCCTGCTCAGTCAGCTCAAAGGGCGACTATCCGAAAATGAGTGAGGAGTTGTTTTTTATTGTTGTTTTTTGTCAGTTGAGATCTCTGAGGAACAATAACTCTTCTCTTCTTGCAGGTTTGTATCTTCTTCTTCTTCGTTCGCTCAGACAGTTTCCTGTCATATGAGCGTAGATGCGTCATGCTACCGTTATGCGCCTAACTAAGAAATAGTTAGGCCCAGCATGTCCGACTTCGGTTGAAGAAATCTTTGTAAGAATTTATAGAAAAAAAGGCAGGAGAATGGACCAGAAAGATAGCAGATGACAGTAAGCAAAGGGAAAAGGCAGAGTCAAAGAGAATGATGGATTAGAGGAAGTTACAAGCACAGAACTTCCAGAAGGTGGGGGAACTTTTTGTACAAAAGACACCCCCTAGTATCCCCACCAGGGGGGGGGGGGGGGGGGGGATTACTTCTGGATTCTATTCTCACACACACCCTCATCTCCCCCCTCCCCCCCCCCCCCCCCCCCCCCCCCCCATATTAGTTTCACTGTGTGTTGACTGCAATGTCTACGTCAGCTTTGTTGCGAGAGAGAGAGAGAGAGAGTGTTGATGCTTTATTCAACTGATTGTATTTTGTATTGTGTTTTTGGGTGGGGCGAGTGGTGGTGATGGTAACGGTGTGTGTGAGTGTGTGTGTGTGTGTGTGTGTGTGCGTGCGTACGTGCGTGTATGTGTGGGTGGGGTGTGTATGTGTATGCCTATTTGCATGTGCGTGAGCGATTATTTGGTTTTGTTGTTGAATTTCTTGCTTTTAATTTTTGTTGTTGTTAAGCGCATAGAGCTCCACATTTGGTGGAGGAATGCGCTATATAAATGATTCACTATTATTATTATTATTATTAACACTAACAAAGCTACGTTTCCAAGTAAGTTTTCTGCCTGAGTGTGGGTTTATTGTTCTTCTTATCACCAACAATGTGGGTAAGTCACTCGTGTGTTATGCTTTGTCTGTTGACTCATATTCTGCACTGTCAGATTGCCTCCCTTTTCAGCTGTTCTGTTGGCCACTGCAAAGAACACCTTTTTGCAAGAGTGAATGCCCTTGGTGGGTGGGTGAAGATGGTTGAGTACTGACCAAACAAAGGAATAACTCTCACCAATAACCGTATTTGAGACCACTTAAAGGCTGCCTTTTGCAAGAGTGAATGCCCTTTTGTATACTGATCAACAAGGGTATAACTTGCCAATAACCCTATTTGAGGCCACTTAATGGCTGCCTTTTGCAAGAGTGAATGCCCTTTTGTATACTGATCAACAAGGGTATAACTCTTGCCAATAACCCTATTTGAGGCCACTTAATGGCTGCCTTTTGCAAGAGTGAATGCCCTTTTTGATACTGATCAACAAGGGCTTAACTCTTGCCGTCAAGGGCGTTAATAACCCTAGTTGCAGTGGCCAATACTAGCAGGTTTGTACCAGTTAGATAAGAGCATTTTAGAATAAAGCAAAATGATGTACGCTCTAGCATGTCATCGTGTTGAACAGTTGTGGTAGGGGGGTACACTTCTTTTGGATGAGACGATGAACCGAGGTCCCGTGAACAGAACAGAACAGAACAGCTGTGTATTGCCTTAGAAGTAAAAAAACAACAGACTTATTTGGCACAAAACAATAACAATTTAAACTAACACGATTGCTTCTTATATTTTCAATCTAAACACACACACACAGACACACAGACAGACAGACAGATGCAGACACACACACAATGGTAGCAACACTGCTCTGTTGTTTTGATTGCTTAGTGCCCATGCACTTAGCACACATTAAACCACACATGTGACCCTTGCCTACTGTGCCCAGACTGGAGCAAGACCAGGAGAAGAAGAGCAGTGTGGCCACCATTGAAGATCTGCACTACAGACTGAAGTCCAACGTGGACAACATCCAGCAGCTCAACTCTGAGGTGAGACCCTGCGCAGGGAAGATCTTCACTTTAAATTAACTCACTTGGGACGAATGAGCCGAATTCGGCTCACGGCTCGCACAACCGTTTAGGATGAATGGCCCGGATCCGGCTCATAAGAGTTTTCAAGAGGTTTTTATTTCTGGCGTGTAACCAGCTTTCCAGTGCGATGTCATAACCTACTTTCAATTTGCTTTGACCTTGCCTCTCTTGAAATCAACCAATCATTGCATAGTTTACATTCAGCTTTGGTTGTAGAGGGGGGTCAAAGATTGGAATGTGAAATTTTAGTTATTTCTATGTGTTAGCTGTTTTCGTCAATAGGAGACAAACGACGAAGGTATGGAATCTAATATTTTACGTTCGTTTAGTGCATGGTGTTGCTAATCTTTTCTGAAAATATTGATGCCTAACTCTTCATAACTTGTTTTTGGTGATTGTTTTACGAACCTAGCCAAATGCCCAGTCCCCACAGAACAAGGGGAAATAATTCAGCCAGTCCTGAGTGAGTTAACTCTTCTAGCACCATGTATTTGTTTACGTTCTTGTTTGTCCGTTTGCATCTCAACCGACAAGAGGGAAGTAACTATTTTTCCAGGTGTGTATGCATTGCTTTAACGGCAGAAACAGTGACAAAAACTCTTTTTTTTTAAACACATGGCAGGATGCTTGGCAGTGAATGTCTTTGCATTTGGTGAGAGTGTAGAGTGATGTATTGGGTTCGCCCATGATGTTAGAAGTATGCTTAGCACACGTTAAACCCAATGGCAAAGAAAAGGTTTGGTCAAAATTTACACACACCCCTCCCTCTCACAACCTTCCTTCCTCATCAGTCACACAAAAATCGCATGCAAATATTAAAAAAAAGGGGTGGCACGCCTCTGGCTGTAACGTGCTCTCCAGGTGGGAGCAACCCGAATTTCACCGAGACGCCTCTGTGACCATAAAGTACCAAAATACCAAATGTATTTTAAATTGGTGACAACATTCAAGAGTTCAACCAAAATGAGTTTGTGAACATTAAAAATCCACATAATAAATTACAGTCCAATATTGACAATATCCAACAGCTCAACTCAAGTGAGCCTCTGTACATTGCCAAATTTCCTGGAGCCTTGTGCTCAGTTGTTGTTGTTTTTTAAATTGCAGTTCTCTGTGAACTCTGGCTCTGAGTCATGTGAAGAAGGCGTGGAAGTAGCATTCACTGGAATTCTGAAGGAGGGCAATTTTTGCCATTAGCTTTGGAAAAGTCAGGCGTCTCTGTTACACAGTCATTGATCTCAGTAGTTTTCAGTAACGATTTGACACAGAATGATTTGCCTCCTGTCCCAGCACCCTCCAGTCTATCCATCAAACTAACATAGACTTGGGGATCCACAGGCTGGGTCAGTGTAGATTAAATCTCTCTCTCTCTTTTTCTCTGACTTCAAACCTCTACCGTTTCCCCTGTGGGGATACCGGGGGGGGAGGGGGGGGGTGTCTTCCATACAAATGGTTCCCCCACCTTCTGGAAGTTCTGTGCTTCCTGTAATCTGTCTCTCTTTGACTGCCTTTTTCCTTGCTTTGTGTCATCTACTATCTTTCTGACTTTTTGGCCCATTCTTCTGCCTTTTTTCCAAAAACATCTTCCATATAGTTTTCTCCTTTGAGCTCCGAATTCGGAATGTGTCGGCTGAATGCAGCGAAGACACCAGTGAAAACTGGAAAGCGGACACATACGTACCCATTGTGGCCTTATGGCCCTGGAACGCAGAAGAAGAAGAAGAAACCTTGACCGAATTAGTACCATAAAAATCAAACTGTTGATTGTGGGTACTTAACCGGAAGATGTGGAAGGGGTTTTGTGAAGGATGGGTCTCAGCTGTTGATGGGACTATAACAGACTAAGTAACGATGGGTCTCAATTTTTAGTTTTTGAAAACTGCGGAGAGCCATAGATCGACCCGATCCTTTTATTGTCTGTGGGTGACAGCTGAGCAGCGTGCAACAGGACAACAGTCGGCTGCGCAGCGAGCTGCAGCGCGAGGTGTCCCTGCGGCAGAACCTGGAGCTGCAACTGAAGACCCGGGACCAGACCCTGGCCGGCCTCAGGACTCAGGTGGAGGCCAGGAATAGGCATGACTCCAGCCCTGCCATGGCAGACCCTGAGAGGCTGGTGGGTCACATTCAATTTGTACAGCTTTTTTTGGTGTGATTCTTTTGATGCATTGATTTGAGGCCAGGAATAGCAGTGTGATTCTTTTGATGCATTGATTTGAGGCCAGGAATAGCAGTGTGATTCTTTTGATGCATTGATTTGAGACCAGGAATAGCAGTGTGATTCTTTTGATACGTTGATTTGAGGCCAGGAACGCCCGCCATGACTCCAGCCCCTTGTGAACATTTGTAGGAGTGGGGTGAGTGGTGGGTGGGTGTACAGATCGGTTATGTGACAGTAGTTGAACAACATCTGCAGGTGGTTTTTACTTCACAAATCACCTAGGTAAATCATTCCACCAAAGCTACTTAGCGGCAGTACAGTGTCTCCACTGGTGGTTGCCTCTTGACAACATAGCATAGCTTTGTTCCCCTTGGACTGATGGTTTCTGGGTGTGCAAACTGACAAGCCAGGGCTATTCCTGTTAATAGGGACTTTGAATCGGGGCAGTGGGTGGATGCTTCTTGCCTCCATAAGGGAGCTGGACGACGACGCCCCCTCCACGAATCTCTCTGTGTGGTGATCTGGGTGGTGGTGGTGTGGGTGGGGGATCTTTAGTACAAATAGTTCCCCCACCTTCTGGAAGTTCTGTGCTTGTAGCTTCCTTGAATCTGTTGCTCAATTTTGACTGCCTTTTCCGTTTGCTCTCTGTCATCTACTATCTTTCTGACTTATTGGTCCAATCTCCTTACTTTTTTCAAGATACGGTTCCAAAGTTTTTCTCCAGCCGAAGACTAACATGCTGGCCTATTTCTTAGTTAGGCGCATAAGGGCAGCATAACACACTCACTCTCATATGACAGGAAACTGTCTAAGCGATCAAAGAAGATTGAAGGAGTGGGGTAAAGCGGTGGGTGGTTGCACAGGTCAGTGACATGACAGTAATCGATCAACATTTGAAAGTGGTGGGTTTTTTTTACTTCACAAACCATATATGTTGTCGTACCCTGGCTGAATGATCCCAGGGATCATCCCAACAGCGGAAGCACTTGAACATTATAGTACAAATGTACCAGCTAGGGATGAGAACATTACATGTGTGACCGTTTTTGATTACTCCGCCACATGGGCAGCCACACTCCGACTTGGGAGGAAAGCCATAAATGAAATCCGTGTCTTCCGTCAAAAATGACCGACAGTTGATCGTTGGTGCGCAGACGCGGGCAGCGCTGACCAAAGCTATGGAGGACACTGGAGTGACGGACCCTCAAAACCTGGACAAGTCCTACTGGATACAGCGAGTGGGGGAGGTGAGGACCCTTTTTCAGACCTGTTACCCCCTACACAAGTTTTGAGTAGTCTGGATAGCTGAAATGAGTAGTTTTTGGTGCAAAATGTGTAGTTTTATTCATTAAACCATCAAACAATGTTCACTGAAAATTAGTAATTAGAGTATTATTTTCAATTTTGAAGAGTAGTAGAGGTCCAAATTGAGAAGAATACTACTCAAAAAGAGAGTAAACAGGTCTGCTTTTTGTTACTGCTGTAAGTAGATTCAGATGAATGTGACCAGATTTACTGGTAGCATAGGAAAAATTGTAGTTGTTTATTTTAAATAATTTTTTTAATAAAATTGTAGTGTTAGAATTGCTGATCTTGTGGTTCTGTATGGCCAGATTTAACCCCTTCATTGCCAGAGGAAAACTGAGAAATTATCGATTTATTTATTACCAAATTTAAAAGAGACCAGGGTCGAGTTTCACAAGGGCTAACATTACGTAGCGTGAGCGCAAATCGACAAAAACGGTACTAAGAAACACCTCTTTCGCCGACGTTCGCCAAAAACGTTTTGTGGCTGTCATCTAGCTAGCGAGCCACATACTATTTGAAGGATCATGGGAAATATCACGTGACTAGCATGGAGTGAATACATTTCTTGTTTTTGATTGGTCCATTAATAGTTTGTAAGTTTGAAAATAATAAAAACAGGACAATCAGACAAGAGTTAAACGCTTTCTAAAGTGTTTCTTAGGTCCCGTTTGGCGTAGCGTTATTCGCTCGGTGACCGTTATCTAGAGAAACTCGCCCCTGTTAGACTCGATTTGAGAAAGTGGTCTAGATATATCTTTCCTGACTTGTCTAAGCCAAAAAACAATTCCAGGGCTATGACATCAAAAGTTATGACATCATCATTGATGTCATACAGCCCGTGGTAGACATGGGGCAGGCAATGAAGGGGTTAATCTTTTCAGCAGCAAATGTTACAGCAAGACCCGGAAACTGAAGACTGGACACTGAATCATGTATTAATCCATTCTGGCCCTGAGGATACAGACGAAGAAGTAAAACAAATGATCAATAATCTTCTTCCTTTGTGTCATATCTGGTGGTTCGAGTAGCTAGTCATAATTACTGGTATCTACATCTGTTATGAATTACTCCAAAGATGAAAGTTTAATGAACAGAGATATCTGACATGTGGCCTACATTTAATTACAATTCAAGAATTCAGAAATTATCAAAACATTGACAATAGTCATAATTCTGCTTCCTTAAACTTCTTTATTTACAAACAAAAACATTTAAAAAAGCAACATTACCATGAATGTTAACCCCTTGACCGCCGGAGAAAAATTAACAAAAAACGAACATTTTAAATGGTCAAATGTAGAAGAGAACTGTTCGATTCAAGCCGGCAAAATGTTTCTGGGGATATAACCATCCAGACTCTCTTTAACTCTTTCACCGCCAGCCATTTTTCAGCAAACAAAATTCCATTAAACTTACCTGGGTAGAGAAAAAAAATCTGTCTGTAATATTGGGGATTCCTCTGTGACATATTTAAAGTAAGGCCTATCCTTAGCTCCCAAAATTAAGAGAATAGGGCCTTTGGATAACAGACCCTGATTTGATGCCTTTTAGTGACATGGGTGTTAAATTATTGTGGTGCAAAAATGCGACGTTGGCGGTGAAAGGGTTAAGAGCAAAGGCTATATCGCAGAGTTAGTCCCCTTCATCTGATGACATCATCAAGTGCGTAGGCGATACGTTATATGGCAGTCAAGGGGTTAAGAGGGTACAAATCAATACTGGGGGTTGTGTGTACTCATGGGTAAGAGTCTTGTCTGAAGGAATGTTTGAAATGTGCACAAACCAAATGAATGTTGTCTGGTAAGCTCCGGTAATTCTGTTTCAACACAGGGATAGTAGCTGTTATGTGTGTATCCAAGAGTTTGTTTCTGTGCCAAAGTGGTGATTTTATATGAATTCTACGCTTAGCAAATCATTTTGTTGTGTAGTTCTTTACTTTTGATATAATATGCATTTGATTCATGCACTCAAAAATAAATCAATGAAACAAGAGAATAGTGATTTTCTTTGTTAAGAATGTGATACAATATCTTCTTGCTATTTTAAATTTACACAGATGCTCTGGAGAGATTCTTAAAAGTAGGTGGGTTATATCACCGTGCGCAAACCATAGAGATGTAAGTCAAAATTGGTCAACTTCGATGTGTTGGACTTACCAGTTGATCCAGATAAGCTGCATCATCTAACAAAGCTGTAAAGCAACTAATTGCGAAGATAAAACACTGATGGTGATGCTAGATTAACAAAAAGTGACGTAATTTGACCTGAAATGACCAAAATATTGTTTTCCATTCCTCGAGTGAAATGTTGTCTTTCGACTTGCGTCTCTATGTTTTCCACACAGTGATATGTCGCCTTTCTTTATTATTTTCATGGGTGGATATTTACCTGCTTTTTTAACAAATATTTTACTTCTTTAATTGGTTTGGGGACAAGTCGGCAAAAAGCCCAAAATGCTCAGTTTTAAAATGACAGTGGTTTGGGGATAGCTAACCAACTGTATTTAATGCCAATGGTTGTTGGGTAAAATGCACTAATCGTTTCTGATGCTGTTGAACTTGATTGTGGACGCTTTCATGAAAATACAATTATATGGATGTGATAGCCTTTCTTTGGTTGATTGTGTTGCTTATACATATAGTTTTTGTTTGGTTTATGCATTGTTTTGGTTTATGCCTTTATATTCAGTTTGCAACTTAAAAAGAGTAAAGTGAATGTTGTGGGGTTGTTTGTTTAGCTATTGGGTGAGCAATTTATAAACAGTAAAGTGAGTGTTGTGGGGTTGTTGTTTTAGCTATTGGGTGAGCAATTTATAAACAGTAAAGTGAGTGTTGTGGGGTTGTTGTTTTAGCTATTGGGTGAGCAATTTATAGAGTAAAGTGAATGTTGTGGGGTTGTTGTTTTAGCTATTGGGTGAGCAATTTATAGAGTAAAGTGAGTGTTGTGGGGTTGTTGTTTTAGCTATTGGGTGAGCAATTTATAAACAGTAAAGTGAATGTTGTGGGGTTGTTGTTTTAGCTATTGGGTGAGCAATTTATAAACAGTAAAGTGAGTGTTGTGGGGTTGTTGTTTTAGCTATTGGGTGAGCAATTTATAAACAGTAAAGTGAGTGTTGTGGGGTTGTTGTTTTAGCTATTGGGTGAGCAATTTATAAACAGTAAAGTGAATGTTGTGTTATTTAGCCATTTGGTGATTGTGTTTTTGGAGAAAAAAAAGTTAATTGGATGAGAAAGCCTGATGGTACCATTGCAAAAGGAAAAACAAAGACTGATAGTACTTTGTGGCTTTCACCTGAAGAATATGTTCACATTCAGAATGGCCTGGTTGTTTGATGAACATCTTTTTATTCTGATGAACAGGAAATCTGACTGGAGTCAAAATTGCTATATCCGTCTTCATTGTCCGTTATAGCAAATCTTAAACGGTGTGGGCTTTTTTTACGCATAATTACTAACATTGCTATTGCATAATCTTTCCACCATGTTTCTTTATTGCCATCTTTAAAAGCAAAGGTTGTATGTTGATAAATAGAATATTTAAGAGGTTGGGGGGGAAAAACATTGGAGGCAGGTCCTAAATAATATGAATTTTTTTTTCATCATTGTGGTCATTCAGAATGTGTTGTTTCATGGAGTACAATATTTTCAAACAATTTTTTTTCAACATTTTATTATTACTATATCCCAGTTGTAAATATTAAAAGCTTACCGGTAAATAATATTGAGCAAAACAGAGTGTTTGTCTTTTTGCAAGTATATCTAGGGGTTGGTGTGTGTGTGTGTGTGTTACATTTTTAAGATGTTATAGTTATTTATAACCTAAATCATCTGCAGTTCTGACATTCTTGTTGAGGATGGAAAATGACTCAAACTGTTTTCCTGTTAACATTCTTTGCCAGTAGCAAGCGTTTTGGAGCACACTTCTTCTCTACCTTTATTGCCGTAATCGAGTCACGAGATGGATAGATGGAATGACCACATGGATGATAAATAAGTAGATGAATGGATGGATGCTTTGTCGTCACTGGGATGGATAGATTTAGGCTCTGTGTGTGTGTCTGTCTCGTGCATTTAACATCTATCCACTTCACATGATATTAGACTTATGTCTTGTCCAGTCAAAACGATCTTTAATGAGGATGAAAGAATAAGCCTGAACAGTGTTGATGTTTTTTGACATCTATCCACTTCACATGATATTAGACTTGTGTCTTGTCCAGTCAAAACGATCTTTAATGAGGATAAAAGGAATAAGCTTGAACATTGGTTTCTGTCGTTTAGTTTTTTTCTTTCTGACATCTATCCACTTCACATGATATTAGGACTTATGTCTTGTCTCTTTAGTCAAAACAGATCTTTAATGAGGATGAAAGAATAGTCTGTGCTCAGCTTGAACAGTGTTGATGTTTTTTGACATCTTGTCCTCAACAATACATAAATAACTAATAATATTAAAAAAAAGGCAAGAAAAACGAATTGACATAGAACCAAAACTATGTATGTGCAAAACACAATGATAAAGAACACTACACAGTACTTGAACAAATGTGTGTGTGTGTGTGTCTTGTCTTATTTTTTTAATTGAATGTACTGCACGTTGTTATGACTTAGACTGTGACTTGCATCATAATAGTTAAAAGTTGAAGTTTTTCATGATTTGGTTCTTTTGTTTGGAGTTTTAGTGGTGAAAATCTGTTTAACATCCTCCGGTCTAAAACAGATTTGATTTTGATGTTTAATTTAAAGTCTGTTCACAACAATGTGATGTTAGACTTAAATGTTACATTAATTAAACAGAAACAAAACAGACATAAACACATATGAATTAAAATGAGGGTCTGTGTGTGTGTGTGTGTCTGTGTGTGTGTGTGTGTGTGTGCGTGTGTGTGTGTGTCTGTGTGTGTGTGTGTGTGTGTGTGAAAAGAGGGAACAGAGGGGGAGCATTGTCTTATTTTTTTAAATTGAATTTACTGCACGTTGATTATGACTTAGACTGCGTGACTTGCATCATAATAGTTAAAAGTTGAAGTTTTTCATGATTTGGTTCTTTTGTTTGGATATTTTAGTAGGTGAAAATCCATGACAATATTTCAGTTTAACGTCCTCATACAATTTTCTAAAACAGACACATTTTTTTGTTTTAGTCTAAAACAGGACATTAGTAGATATAAAGATGGTGGGAACGATCCTGGAGGCAATGCCCGGAGGCAGTGCAACTCCAGGAAAGTCCCGAATTTTTAACGATACAGATGTATATAATTTTAGTAGGGTGCACAGATACCTATTTATAATATTTTGATGATTTTCTAGCAGTATAGTCCTGATACGATTCATTTGTTTCTCCTTACAGCTGTCAGTCCAGCTGCAGCAGAGCAGCGAATACTGGTCGGAGAAAGTACGCAACCTCTCCGGACAGCTGGAGAGAGCGCGCCCCCTGACCTCTTCACCTCTCAAACGGTAACCCACGGCAACCCAGGCTATGCGCAGGATGGCATGTGGTACATTTATTGTCGGATGAGGCGTTTTGTTTGCGGTTTTTAGAGGTCTGGGAAACAGTGTTTAATAGCTGGTATATGAATGAAAGTTGTGTTTCTAAGACTATCGAGAGCATGCGTTTTTAAGTTTTTGAATCCGTCCATTTTGTGTATAAGTAAATGTGTGCATTTTATTCTATAGTCTTGAGTCTGTTCAGTTAGTTATTACCAGCAGTTGTGTTGTGTGTATTTATTCATGTGTAAAACATCAAATGCGAGTGTATGCTTTATCTTTTAAAGTCTTGACTCCGTCCATTAATTATTGTCATTTTAGATTTCAATCCGTCCGACTATCAGCAATTCATGTGTTATACCAATCAGATTATTACACAAGTTTTATTTCAAACGCTGGTCGCAAATTTTAACTCCCGTTGTCTGTATACTTTCTGGTGTCATAGCCATAATGCAAACCAACCATAGATCTGTGATGCTAGCAGTTTTTGACGAGATCTAGATAATTAGTTCTGTTAAACATAGCAATCTGTGCATGAAATGTATTAGGGTACTCCAATCTCCCGTTCCCTGAGTGTCGTTGCTACATGGCCTCATGTCCAATCACTTCAGTATCGATCTGAATTATATCGCCGCCCGCATGCAATACAGACGTAACTCAATTTTTATCGATTTTGATATTTTTTGCTTATACATAGTACAAGACAAGACACATCGACTCACCAACTTCATTAACCGCAACTCCAAAAGATAAAGACGCTGTGATCAAAATAAGCTTCACTTGCTTCACGTCATTTTACCTTTTCGACGTCATAATTTCAGAAGAAGATAAACAAAACATTTGCCTTTATATTAGCGAAAACTAATGGCTTTTCAATATTACTGAAATAAGTCGTGATTTATTTGAAAAACTGAAGTGACAAAGTTATTTGATGGCTCGAAATAAAGCTGTATGAAAAAATCTGAAGCAATTTGACTTGAAATGACCGAAAAAAATCAGTTTTTTGCTTCTCCTGTGAAGTGACGTCTTTCGACTTACATCTGTATTGCATGCGGGCGGCGATATATAATATCTCATTTCTTGATCTGCATTATCATTCCAAGGTTTTCATATTATATTTACTACACATTACCAATGTTGGACATTTACTTCCTACATTTCCTTCGTGAATATGTTATCCACGATCTGATGTTGCTGTTGCACTATAGTTGATGAAATGATCCAGTTTCATGTGTTTATGCTGGTACTGTCATTTCTCTACATGTGATTTGCCCTTTGTATTTTAAGTGTTTACTGCCTTACAAGTAACTGATTTGTGTGTGTGCATGGAAATTGGGTTGTTTGGTTTTTTACTGAGAAAGTTTTAAAATTAACCACCCACGTTGTTTGTGTGTTGTGTTGTTGGGTGGGTGGTTTGGGTGTTTTTTTTGGGGGGGTTCTTTAACATTCCTGTAACTGTATGGATATTGACAAAGTGTTAATGAGGACCAGCATGTGATATATTTGTTTCACCTTCTGCATCCCCTCCACCCCCACCCCCTTTCTCCCCACCCTCACCCTCCCCCATGCCCCGAAACTCTTTGCCAGTTAGTATATTAACCTTTTATTCTTCAATCTTTCATAATAATATTTTTCATTAAAATTTTAAAAACCCACAAGTAATATTTGAACTTTTTAAAAAAAAATGTTTCTATATCTGAAGTTGCTAACTATTTTTTAATCATAACTATAGAAAATTTTAAAAAAACCTTGATAACAAGAAAACAAAAATGTTACAATGGAGTTTTAACAGGCTTGCACTGAAAAGGGGAGATGTGAGAGAGAGAGGGGGCAGAATCAAAGGTTGAAGCCAAGGTCTGTAATACTAAAGACAAAAGTGCTATGTCCTTCAGTATTGATTTTTTTACATTGTTTATATTGTACTCTAATAATATCTCTACATTTTGTTGCTGTTGTACATTTTCAAACGAATTGGTTTTTGATTTTTTTTTTTTCTCTATGCAACACATTGAAAATATCTTGCCAGTAAAGAGTGGAAGTAAATCTGTGGTAAACGTTGAAAAAGAATGTGAAAATAAGTGAAGATGGTGTCTCCCCTCCCCAGGTACCTCTCACCCTTATATTTGTAAGCTGTGATAAAGTACAGCAGTCATTCTTTATTTTACTTGTGAACATAAGTGCCTTGGGAAAACCAAACATTTACATATCCTGTAGTGTTTTTGATGTACCATATTTTTCAGATCATTAGGCGAATAGGGCAATTTTCAAGAAAAATCTGAAAAAAATTAAGTAAAAGGCGCCCTCGTTTATAAGGCGATACACACCTCGCAAAAGAAAGTCAAACTTTGAAGCCTGTACGCGTCCTGTAAACGCTTACCGACCGCCATTACTGCTGTCATAAAGGAGAGTTGGCTCCCCTTTCAAATAATCGAACTTCCGTTTGAGCTGCTACCTGTTGTGTTTAGGACAATTCTTCGCGAAAACTGATAGAATTATGGCATTTTAAGCTCTACAACGATGCTTTTTACATCCAATGAAGGGTTGTGGCATCTGTTGGACTGTATCTCAGACGATACTAGGGATTTTGAAGCTTTGTAATGTGAGTATTCGTCGTAATGTGAGTATTCGTCGTATCGGCGACTCGTGAGCACTTTCGATGTCTGACTCACAGTAGACTGTACTGAACACGGCAATCATTGCCTCTCTTCTCACGATTTTGTTCACTAATAGGATGCCCTCATTTATTAGGCGCATAGGTC